>PUFA01000393.1:0-726640 GCA_003508835.1 Eonycteris spelaea
GGACATTGGGCTGTCGAGTCTTTGCCACTCAGTCCTAATTACCGCATTGTTCAGACCTGCGGCAGTTCTGCCCCATAATTTTGGCTACTCTGGTAGTAGGGAATTTACGAGCCACTAGATGGCGCACAGCACTAGCAAGAATGGTATGGCCAATTGATATTCTTTGTAAGGACAAAAAGCGCATCTACCCCTCAGCGGGGAACATTTCTGCAGGGCCAGGTAAGGGGAGACCAGCGTCAGGAACACCACCTGGAGAGGAACAGAATCCAGTTGGGATGGGCACCTGGGCTTCCACTGAGGCCAGCTCAGCTCATCAGGTGCCTGCTCTGCCTCTCATAGCGCTCACAAGAGCCCAGCTGCAGCCAGGTCAGGAGCGTAAGTCCAGAATTATAGACTTGCTCTTTTCAGGTCACTTCTTGACTTATTTCCTGCACATGTAAGCGTCTGAATTCTTTTCGACCTCCCCTTCTTACCACCTCTGCTGGAAGAGCCCCCAGGTATGAGAGTCCTAACACTGTATTATGCGGTCTTCTGCTTCATGAACAAACTTTAATGCTCTTATCCTAGGCACCGTATGTGGATGTCATCTGTGTGAATAGTTACCTCTCTTGGTATCAAGACTGTGGGCACCTGGAGGTGATTCAGCTTCAGCTAGCAACCCAGTTTGAGAACTGGTATAGGAAGTATCAGAAGCCAATTATCCAGAGCGAATATGGAGCAGAAGCCATTGTAGGGTTTCACCATGTAAGTAGTATAGAATGTTCTGTTTATTTTTTTCACACTCTAAAGCAGTGATGTCACTCATTGCCCCAGGCTAGAAATGTCCTTCCTTCCCCATCCCTTACTTGTCTTTATGCTCTCCCTGCAGTTCAGGCTTACCTTAGCCTGCCCCTCTGCACTCATGGCTGCTGGGGACTGAGGACTTTGGTTGACTTGTTGAGGTAGCCTCCTTACTGGCTTTGTTTCCCTGTTTCCCCTGGCTTTCCAAATAGTCTTCTGAACAAGTCCAAACCTTGGAAGTCTGGTCACTGGTTTCCCCTGGCCCACAAGACAAAGCCCTAATCCCTGGTCAGGGCAGTCAACGTCCTTTGTTCTCTGCCCTCTCGCAGCTCTTCATCCTCCTCCACGTTCACTCCTTGACACCGTCTCTTTTCACTGTGCCCGATGGTTCCTGCTCTGGCTTTGGCTGTTCCTTCTGCCTAGAATGCCCTTTTTAGTACCACAATTGCCAAGTAATGGATTCTAATTCTATGTTCAAGCCTCAGCTTAGATGTTTCCACTTTGGTGAGGTTTACCCCACCTGCCCCAGCCAGAGAAATCTGTTCCTTCTGCTCGATCTCTGTCTCAGTGTTTCTCATTGTGTACTGTCATCATTTCTTTGCTCTCTTCTCGAGCATACTGTGAGCTCCAGGAGGGAGAATGCATCTTATTTATTGTTGCTTTTTAAAAAAAATTTATTCGAAGTTGTCAGTAGTGGTCAGCACGCAGCGGGTGCTAAACAGTACTTGTTAAGGGAATGGGTGAAATCTTGGAGCAAGTTTTGGTGACTAGCTTTCTTCTCATTGTTTTGTCCATTTCCTCACCAAAGATATGCTGCTTTGACTTGTGAGGATATTTTCATGTGGATTCTTGAACCACAGCCAGGCACCTCTCTCCTCCCCAGCCAACTCACACTGGACTGTCATGACTACTGGGATTCTTTGTTAACACATATTTCTTAACATGCTTGTCCTTGGTGTGTTGAACAGCTACCTACTTGGACTGTATTATTCTGTTCACACCCTTAAATTCATCTTGCTTACACAGAATGCCACTTGTACAAACCGGTAAAGGGGGAAAAACAGCTTATGAATATAGTGTATATATGCACATTTGTTCTCCCTCTTTGGAAAGGCGGAGCCAACTCTGAATTTTTCAGAAACTCTGAAAGAGTCTAGGTTAGCACCATCTGATAGAATTTTTTGCACTGATGGATATGTTCTGTATTTCTGCTGTCCGAAAGGGTACCCACTAGCCACATGCGGCTGTCGAGGACTTGAAATCTGAATGTGACTAGTGTGACTGAATGATTTAGTTTAATTTAGTTTTAAATTTAAATAGCCATTAGTGACTAGTATTAGACAATGCAGGGTCGTTTCCATTAAAACCAAGTAAGAAAATTTACATTTTGCCCTGTCCTCAAAATCAGCTTTGGAACTGGAACAAAACATGGCTTAATTGTAGAGTTGTATTTTCAGTGCATCTTCTATAGCATTTTAATCCCTCTCATTGGAAAAGAAAGCCAAGAGGGTTTTGTTCTCTCACAGATGGTCAGAATGCTGCATCCTTCAGCATCTAGGGCTTGAGCTTCCCCCCAAATTCCCTTGAGATGGAAACTCGGACCCAAGAACAAGAACTCAGGTGCAGGAACATATGAAAGGTTACTATATCCTAGTACAGGCTGCATAGGAACTTTTCACCAGATATTGGATGAGTCCGTAGATGTGGCCTTCTGCTTTTGTTTTGGATAGCCTTCTCGTCACTTGGTAGGTCTTAGCTTAAATAATTCCTCAGGAAAGCTTCCTGTGGCTCCTTGTCTCAGTTAACTCCTCCTGCTAAACATCCCCCTGGCTCCTGCTTTGCACTCTTTTTATTTACTCTCATTACACTTACAAGTTGTGTCTTTATTGCCAGATTATAAAGCCCGAGAGCAGGGAAACTCATCTTTCTTGTTTATCACTTTCTCTCTAATGCCTGCCATATTAGCAGGTATGAAATAATTATTTGTTGAATGAATGAATGTGCTAAACAGCAGCTACTTACCCAGACCAGATACAGATGAATCTGAGGTGAGTTAAATCTGAGTCATACTAGTTCTCAAATTATACACTTGCGACTACTTAAAACTTGAGCTTTAAATTTATAATTCAAAGACATTTTGAGTTATTTGCCAAGACATAATTACTTCCAGCGTAGTTCAGCTTTAAAACTGAGCTGGCAAATAGAGATAGAAAAGTAAGATAAAGCAAGTATCGAATAATATTTATAAATAGTGACTAATCAAGTTTGTTTAGAACCCTTTCTTTCTCCGGGCTACATCCTACCCTGGCTGTGTCTCTACACCAGCACCTCTGAGTCCTGCAGTCAGTCACTACAGCCCACCTTGAGGACAGATATTTTGGTCATCATCACAGGGATCTTTATCTTTATTTGACATTTATAATTCTGCCAGTTCTGACTCTTAAATTCTCTCTTCGCCTTGAATTCCAGGATCCACCTCTGATGTTCAGTGAAGAGTACCAGAAAAGTATGCTAGAGCAGTATCATGTGGTTCTGGATCAAAAACGCAAGGAATATGTGGTTGGAGAGCTCATCTGGAATTTTGCTGATTTTATGACTGACCAGTGTAAGTGGCAATTTGGTGAGGGGAATGTACCATTTCTAATTTTTTCACATTGGCCTTTCAGTTCAGGACATTTGGTTGTAAGAGCACTGGAAACGAGACAGGGAAAGCTGATTTAGTCATTGTAAATTACATAGAGAATTTCCTAGGGAAAGTAGTTGCATTTAGCAAACGGCATCACTTGCCTCCTTCCCAACTCATTTTGTGGTAAAAAAAATTAAAGTAAAGTAAATTAAAAAATAAGCAAATGAGAGAGACTACCATTTTGAGGCAAAATGGCTAACTTGCCTTGTCTGTTTCACAATAGTAAGGAAAAAGTTGACTTCATGTTGGGTTTACTTGTGGGATGTGCTCATTATTCCAGAGTAGGGTACAAAGCCTGAGAAATGTAAGACAGTTCGGTCTGGTTTATATTATTCGCTTGTACAAGGCAGGTTCACCAAATACAGATATGTGTCAAAGTGTTTTGAATGTGGGAATGTTTAAAAGTCTTCAAAGGCAATACCATCTGTAGTCTTTTTCAAGTGGGGATAGGTGAGAGCTACTTCAGTTAAGTTCCAGATGAATGTTTCTCATTTCTTTTTACATCTGTAGATTACTAGTTTCTTTATATGTGATAAACTTAGGATAGATAGCATTGGCGGTGGTGTGGGGAGGATTTGGCGGTAGTGGGAATTCCAATACGTTACTTATAGGCAAAGACAGGTTTTTGGAAGGTTCAAGTTTAATTGAGAATTAGAATAGAGAGGTAAACAGAAGAAAGAATGAGAACATGAGCTTCTATTCTGCTTGGCAAATAAGATTAATGACTTTTGGAGATATCTTGGACAGCGATCTAGTTTCATGAGTGGGTGCACCAGCGATCTAGTTTCATGAGTGGGTGCACCGGCTTTGTGTAGTGAGAAATTAGCTTTGTGACCTTGGACAAGTTACCTAACCTTTTCATAAACGTGTAAAGTGGGGATAATGCCTACAACCTTGCAGGTTGATGTAGGGATGCCGTTTGATGAAGTGCTTGGCACAGTGCCTGGCATCTGCTTATCATGGAGGAAATTATTGTCTTGAACTTATTGGTGGGAAAGACCTCCTTTCCATTTCATAGAAGCTATGGCTTCACTAGGAGGTGGAGAGAAGGTGTTGCTCCCTTCCCGGCTTCAATCAACTCTGGCAGACCAGCTATCAGAAGTGGGAACTTGGCTGGATGTCTGTCTGGGACGACTTTGAAATCTAGTAGGAAATCCTACCTAAGCACCTTTCACTGGTCAGAAGGCTAGCTTCCACTAGGAGAGTTGTCTTTCCAAGGGTAACTTTTTGTCTCAGTTCCCTTCCAGTCTCCAGGCAGCTGGCTGCACATAATATTTTAAACCTAGCTTTGCAAGTAAGAGATAAACAATTTTGGATCTTTTCCTGTAACAGATGAGAAATTAACACACCAGGGAGCTGAGGTGTTTTGGGGGAGCAGTAGTAGTTAAAACTTTAATCCATTAAGTGGCCACATCAGATACCACTTCAGACCAAGCAACCATAAACTATAAGAGGATATTTCTGTCTAGTGCCTAGCTTGGCTCCAACTTGGCTCCAGTTTTGCCCATCAGAAGTCATCTGAAACAACTTTCACTCTTTTTTTTTTTTTTTAGCACCATTGAGAGTAATTGGGAACAGAAAGGGGATCTTTACTCGTCAGAGACAACCAAAAGGTGCAGCATTCCTCTTGAAACAGAGATACTGGAAACTTGCAAATGAAACCAGGTACCATTGGTCAGCTCTGGAGTCACAGTGTATGGGAAAGAGCCCATTTACTTTGTAAAGCAAGAATTACCTCTTTACTGACACCAGCTCTGTCAGCCCCTTCTCTCCAAGTAAGGGGTGACTTTCCCAGCAAACAGAAAGTGCTTCCCTGGACCTTGTGGCAGACCAGAAAGTTTCCTGTCTGGAGTTTGTAGTAATTTGCTAGAGTTTGTGAAAATAAAGGCTTTTATGGTATGGGAATAAAGAGTTGGCTCAGAAGTGACCATAAATTGAATGATCTGTACTGTTGATAAGCCTCTGAAATTATGTGTCAAGCTGTTTCCATAGCCTTAACTGTGTGTGTGGACTCTTGAGAAACCTCTGCTTCAACACTCACACCGCATGCAGAGTTGCAGGTTACAGACTGTGCTTGCACAGGAATTACCCTGCAGCCTTAGGGCCACCTGTGCTCATGTACCAAACCAGGCCAGCCTTGACTGACTGAGTGAGTGAGAGTGAAACGCATTGGCTATAAAACTCCACAGATGGGCTGAAGTCCCAATAAATTTCCAGAAAGCGATCTGCTGCAATAATGAACAAAGTTCGATATACTAGTTTCCAAATAGTTAAGCTGACATATAAGCATAAAAGAGAGATAGAATTGAGGAATGTCTGAATCAGAAGGGAGCTCAGAGGTTACCAGTCCTTCCAGGACGTTGTTCCAACCTCAGCCATATAGTCCTGTCTTGACAGAAATGGATGGTTGGGCATAAGAGCCCACTGGCCTCATCATAACCAACTCCACTGAACATGAGACCTCTTTAAACAGGCTGGAGCTGTAGACAAGTACAGTTGACCCTGAACAACATGGGTTGGAACTGGTGGGTACACTTTATACGTGATTTTCCCCCCCATTACTATGTAGTTCAAACCCGCGTTGTTCAAGGGTCAGCTCCACAAGTAGGCTTGCGTATGTGGAGGACCTAGCGATATGAAGATTTTCAACTGTGCAGGAGGTTGGCACCCTAACACCTCACATTCAAGGGTCAGCTGGACTCCAGGCCTTTGTACCTCTGGGTGACAATACCTGCCCTGCTCCCAGAGGGTAGTCTTTCCTTATGGAATCGTTTCTCCTCTTCACAGGCTCCATGAAGGCAAGTGAGGTACATTATTCCTAAGATTTTGGTACTCATCAATCCTGGTTTAAAGCTGAATGCTTTTGAAAACTACTTATTGGTGTCCAATTAAATCGAAGACCATGAACAAATACAGTTCTTAATACATAACTTGATTCACTTCCCTTTTGGTTGCTCCCACATGTCTCAACACATGCCCCCTTTTAGCCTCCCTTTCCAAGCTCCATGAAAGAAACCAAAGGTAATTTGACCTCATTTTAGTGGCCATCCTTAGATCACTGTTAAGAAATGAGAGTGTAGTCAGTTCCAATAATAAGTTAGGAATTCCAACCCTTCCTTCCTTCCTTCCTTCCTTCCTTCCTTCCTTCCTTCCTTCCTTCCTTTTCCTTCCTTCCTCCCTTCCCTCCTTCCTTCTTCTTCCTTTTACCCTCCTTCCTTCCTTCCTTCCTTCCTTCCTTCCATCCTTCCTTCCTTCCTTCCGTCCGTCCTTCCTTCCTTCGTTCCCTCCCTCCCTCCCTCCTCCCTCCTCCTTCCTTCCTTCCTTCCTTTCCTTACTACCCCACGTAAGTACCTTGCAGGAATCAAATTTTGTGTTCTGGTTTAATGTCAAGGAATAATACAAAAAAACATAACAGACACACTTAAATGTTTTATAAATTAGGGGTAAGACCCATTTCTTTTCCTTCTTCTCACTCTCTCTTTTTTAAATCTGAGAGTGGAGGAGTTCATAGCTTCATTGGACATTGACTTGTTTCCTCTCAGCCAGAGAAAAAGACCCAAACAAAAGTCTACATTTTCTTATAATACTTAACATGTATCATTACCACATATTTACACTTCAATAAAATACAGTTAAATAAGTACAATAAAGCACATTACTTATAATGTTATCAGAAAATCTGCAAACAAGCCCATTCTGCCTTAATTTGCCAGCTGGCCTTGTGTTTATTACTACTTGACAGACTCATACAGATCGCACCGTCCATTTTTAAAATTTGATCCAAGTACCAGATGTAACCAAAATCTCTGGAACTATGAAATATTTTTAATCACATGGGTCATTTTCCATACAATGATGCCTACTCTATAAAAGCCCTTTCTCATATTCTATATTTAAACTTTGAGTTTTGCACAAAACAGTAGAACCACAGTGCTTAGGAATCTCAGCCAGTAAGTATACAATTCTACTACAATGATGTATTGCTTACACATTTTAAAAAATGTGTTAAGATGTAAAAGTTTGGTCAATTCTGATAATTAATAAATGTTGTTAATAACATTTATCTTTTAAATAGAACATTCAACTTAACATGTAAGTACAACCTCAGTGCTGCTAGAGATTGATTAGTTTTCTTAAAAGACCCACAAACCTCCAAACTGTGATAGAGAGGATCTTGGATTCACCTCAAGAATGCTGGAGAGATGGATAGATAACTCTTTGAGCTAAGTCTTCCTTTCCCCTAAATGTAACACTCTGGTAAGAGAACTATGTCTCTGGGAATTTCAGAGGACACCTCCCCAAGGACTGCTTAGACAGGGGCAAGATGCTAACTCACATGAGACAGCTTTGTACCAACCCCGCAATAACTTACAGTGGAAGAAATTCCTGCCTACTTATGGTAGGATTACAGTGCTCAGCACAGTCCCTTGTTGGTAGAAGATGTTTAATAAATGGCTGCTTTGTTAGCCTGGTGTTCTACCCTTTTGTTCCAAAGAAATAAACCAGAAACCTAATTTTTCTGTCCTTTACAAAAATAAAGGCATCATAATAATGAATTAGACCTTCAAGGTTTTTTTTTGTTTGTTTTCTAAAAGCCAGGACAGCCACATTATTTACATTTGCCCTTTAACACTGCCATTTACTGCAGAATTTCCCCTAGTGTTACACTTTCTCCTTCATAGTTTACAACTGTTTATTGTTTAAACTGTTCACTTTCTAATGAAACCTGGGGGGACACTATTTTCATGAGTGGGATCCCTCAAAGTACAGACAGGATGGACTGTTTCTGAGTTTTCCTGTAGGCAGATAATTACATTTAGATAAATTTTAAAATATTTTTAAGTTATTCAGCTATAGTTGGCATACAATAATCTGTTTGTTTCCAGTGTACAACATAGTGATTAGACATTTATACAACTTATGATAAATCTAGTACCGGTCTGACTAGGACCATACACAGTTATTTACAACCTTACTGACTATATTCCCTATGCTATACTTAACATCCCTGACAATTTTGTAACTACCAACGCGTACTTCTTAATCCCTTCCCCACTTTCACCCATCTACCCTAGACTCCCTCCCATCTGGCACCCCTCAGTGTTCTCTGTATCTATGAGTTCTTTTGTTTTATTTTGTTCCTAGATTCCACGTGTAAATGAAATCATATGGCACTTGTCTTCCTCTGTCTGACTTACTGCACTCAGCACAGTACCCTCTAGTTCTATCCATGTTGTTATAGGTGACAAGATTTCATTTTTTTTTCTATGGCTAATTGTGTGTGTGTGTGTGTGTCATTGTGTGTGTATTTATTCATCTATTGAGGGACACCCAGGTTGCCTCCACATCTCGACTATTGTAAATAATGTGATGAACACATGGATGCACATCTCTTCAAAGTAGTATTTTGGATTTCTTTGGATAAATACCCGGAAGTGGAACTACTGGGTCCTTTGTCTCTTGTTATAGCCTTTATTTTAAAGTCTTTTTATCTGGTGTAAGTATTGCTGCCCCAGGTTTTCTTTTTTCATTTCTATCTTCATGAATTATCTTTTTCCATCCCTTTCCTTTCGGTCTGTGTGTGTCTTTATCTGAAGTGAGTCTCTTGTAGGCAGCATCTGTAAGGGTCTTGTTTTCTTCTCCGTTCAGCCACCCTATGTTTTGATTGGAGCATTTAATCCTTTTACATTTGAAGTAATTTTGATATGGACTTGTTGCCATTATTCATTTTATATAGAAATAAATATATTTAATATATAACATTATTATATTAATTATATATATTAATATATAAATAAACATATATATTTATGAAGCCCCTCCAACATGTCCTGTAATACTGGCTTGGTGGTGATGAACTCCTTTAGCTTTTCCTTGTCTGGGAAGCTCTTTAACTGTCCTTTGATTCTAAATGAGCTTTGTTGGGTAATCTTGGTTGTAGGTCCTTTGTTTTCCTCACTTTGAATATTTCATGCCAGTCCCTTCTGGCATGCAAAGTTTCTGTTGCAACATCAGCTGACAGTCCTATGGGAACTCCCCTGTAGGTTACTAACTGCTTTTCTCTTGCTGCTGGTAAGATCCTCTCTTTATCCTTTGCCATTTTAATATGATGTGCCTTGGCGTGGGCCTCTTTGGGTTCATCTCGCTTGGGATTCTGTGTTTCCTGGGGCTTGTATGTTAATTTCCTTTACCAGGTTCAGCAAGTTTTCCATCATTATTTCTTCAAACATCATTATTTCTTCAATTCCTTGTTCTCTCTTCTGCTTATGATATCCCTGTGATACGAATGTTCTTACACTTGATGTTGTCCCAGAGGCCCCTTAAACTAGCTTCACTTTTTTGGATTCTTTTTTTATTTTTGCTGTTCTGAATTGGTGTTTTCTGCTACCTTGTCTTCTAAATCACTGATTCGACCCTCTGTTTCATCTAATCTGTTGATTCCCTCTAACATAGTCTTCATTTGACTTGTTCTTTTTTACGATTTCTACCTCCATTTTTACATTTTCTATATTTTTGTTAAAGTTCTGAGTTCATCTACTCTTCCCTTAAGTTCATTCGGCATCCTTATAACCAGTATTTTGAACTCTCCACCTGGTAGACCAGTCGTCTCCATTCAGTTGTTCTTTTTCTGGAGCTTTGTCTATTTTCACATGGGACTTCGCTCCCTATTTTGGCTGCCTCCCTGTGTTTGTATTAGGGAGGGCTCCTAAGTTTCCCAGTCTTTAGAGAGTGGATTTATGTAGTAGGTGTTCTGGGAGGCCCAGTGGCAGTCTTCCCTGGTCACCTGAGCTGGGTGCCCAAAGTGTATCTATATGCCCTCTCACTGTAATTGAGCCTTGGCTGCTGTTCACACATCAGTGGGAGGGACTGACCCTCAGGCCGATTGGTTGTGAGTATTGGCTGGTGAGGGGGCTGACCCTGTGGAACAGGATTCACTTTAGCAGGACTCTGGTACCTGGCCAATCTGCCCTTTGAGTGTGTCCGCCTCAGATGCAGCCCTGGGTAGTGCTCTGGCTTTATCAAAGCTGTTCACTGGGTGTGCAGGCCCAAGTGCCCCCTGGGAGGCACACAGCCACAGGCCAAGTTCAGCTGTAGCTTGTGCCCTGCCCAGGGCCACCTGGCAAGAGCCAACAGGCAATCTGTAGATGGCCACCACCTGTGCTGGGCTGAGGTGCCTTGGAAGGCCAAGCTGGGAACTGAGACTGCCTGCTGCTAATGCTGGGCTTGGTGCTGCTCAGCAAGAGGCCCAGGGCACCCTGAAGCCAGATACTGCTTGTTTGGGTTTTGTGAACTTTTTGAGAAATTTTAGGAAAGTCCACAGCATAAGACAAGATGGTCCATATGTATGGAAAAAACTATTGTAGGCAGCTTGGATGGGCTGGCAAGATGGAAGGGACGGAATCTCAGGGAATCACATGGGCGGGGTGACCTGTGTTATTCTGGTTTATGGAGCTCAGAGGTGGCGACCGTCTGCCTTCGCACACCAGAAGTGGGGAGAGCTTAGCAAAGGAACAGTGGATACTGCCAGCACTTCTGTTTAAGACAAAGCTACCCCTCCGTCCTCGCACCAAAGTCAGACAATCCAGTTCCTTCCTGTATATCCCTGGTGCCCCTCGAACAGCTGCCCTGGTGCTTGAGCTCACAGTGAGAGTCTGTCGCCAAGCAAGTCTGTGTGCGGGCCCTCTAAAAGGAACATCTGTGACTCCCACAGCCCTCCATTTCTCTCATCCATGATCTCTGCTGGACTTCACAGCCAGAGGTTGTGGGGAGCTCTTTCCCTGGCATGGGAACCCTGGGCTGGGGTCCCAACATGAGGCTGGGACCACTCAGTTCTCCAGGGGGAACCTCTAAAGCCAAGATATCTCTCCTGATTCTCAACCGCCACACGCGGGTGTGGGACCTACCCATTTCGCATCTCCACCAGTCTGGAGGTGGCCTCCTCTGTATGTCCCCAGTTGTAGGACTTCTATTCAGCCAGACCTTAAGTAATTCCCAGTGAAGATTATTTTCCAGTTAAGTTGCAATTCTGATGTGGTCGTGAGAGGAAAAACAGTGTCTACCCACTACGTCATCTTGACACAGTACGCCATCCTGCCTGGAAATCTCAGATAAATTGATACTCAATTCTTGGATCAGAGCATTTTTATATCTTTTCCAATCTAGGTGTCTCATTCACTTTTGATGTCTTATCACCATCAGAGTTAATCTGAGTTTTAAGGCTCATTTTACTTTTAGGCTTTTAGTCATCCTTTATCTTCTATTTTCTGAAATCGTATCCAAATTGGGTAAAAGGAAACAGAGGGCAGATTTTTGAAAAGATGGTTTCCGGTTTTCAGACCTCACAATTCCTATGTTGCCTTTTAATATAGAAGGGAATGTATCCTTGCAAACAGTATTTCAACTATCAAGAAACAATGTATTTGTAAGGCGCATTTCTTAGGTCACATTTATTCAATAAAATTCATTTCTGCTTCTTTTTTGAAGTGTTAATACTTCAGTATAAGAACGATGGCAGCACAACTTCCACAGGTAACGTCTACATTTATTTTATACCAAAAAAGTTATATGCAACAAATAAACATTCTTACATATTTACATTTGTTTTTTACCAGTTAGCAAAACTGTCCTAATTTCTGATAAAGAATATTCCCATCTGTATTAAAGAGGAAATCTGCCTAGTGAACTCCATTTTAAATGAATGTTTACTCTGGAGTTTAAAGCACTAGTAATAAATATTTTTGATGGAACATACTATACAGATCATATACCTCATACTTAGGCCATGCTTAATACAGTTTTACAAGAAAACATTACACCTCTTCTGAGTCAATTTGTCAAAAACACATTTACCTAAGTAGCCTGGACTCCATTTTGAAGGGTAGTTCTCACAAATTAGGAATCATACGTGCTGCCTAATATGTTTGAATAGAGATGTTTTGCCAGTGCTTGCATGTTGGGGGGAAAAAAATACATGAGGACAAAGGTTGCATATTAGGTATTGCTTCCCAAATAGGTTACCAAAAATGATAGTGGGTTTCTTGTTGGCATCTGTTTAATACTGATTTTCACAATCTGTCAGCATTCATGGGTGTCAAGCAGTGGTACCAATCTAAGCTATGAAGTAATTGCTGAAGATAACTTTGCACTTTTGCTGACAGTCTTAAAAATAAATATAAATGAAATATAAGCAAAGTAAGCCAACAAAGAGTGTTAATTTCACTGTAGCCTTGGTCCTGTATCCTACCTACCAGATCCAAAGATCTCTTGTACCAAAAGACAGATCTTTGTCTCTTCATATGAAAATAGTCAATGCTTTCACCATCAAGTAAAAGTAATTCCTGGCACACAGCTAGTTAAACCTGAGTTATTTCTCCAGAAGATTACCCTCACTGATAGCAACTAGCTGCAATAAAAAACAAACAAACAAACAAAATTCTCCAAACCGCCTAGATTCCCTAGAACTGATCATTTAACCACAACCTCTCTTGTTTATTCAAATGATGTGACTATCAAGTAAATAAGAGGCTTCATTTGTTACAAATTATTTCAAAAACCAAGAGGCATGGAATTTCTGCCCCAAACAGAAATTTAGTTTTTTCCCTAATCTGCTTTTCAGTGTTGGTGGCTAATAATTTTGCAATGTTTAACTATTCAGTCTAACAGTCATAACAATCCTCAAATTTTATAACGTGGTATTTCCCCACCTCTTCTGGTGTGGCAGAGGATATAGAAGGGAACCAGGGCAAAAATACCAAATAACACACACCAGGGTTCTTTCTGTTGCTTACTGATATACTGGCATTACAATGCTGTTGTTTCAGGCAGAACATGTTCACTACTCAGTGAGAAAAAGGATATTAATTCTGGGCCATAGGAATGTGGCAAATTTTTTTATACGACTTAAACAGTGGTGTTTCCCCCAGCTTAGAAAAGCAAAGGAAAACTTGAAGGGTCTGGCTGAACATTTTACATTTTCTCATCGAGTTTAAGACATTTGCAAGAATGCAACATCAAGACAAGCTTTAACTATACTCTGCTGACTGATACAAAATATGAAAAACCATATTAAACTGGGACGGGAGGAACCTATTTAGCACAACCAGTGCTATACACACCTCAGAAGTCTTAACCGTCAGCCATTTCTGCTATAGCTTAGAAATGAGAACCAGTAAACAGTTTTTGTAGAACTGGAAGCACTGCTACAACATGACCTCATTGCACAGTTCAACTTCAACATTAGGACTTGTTTCTCCATAAACACGAGACTTCTAATCAATGTTTTCACAGTTCTTTAACATTTAGAATTTTAGAAACAAGAACAAAACAGCCATCGAAATATTCACATTCATGGGAAAGACATCACCCTGGATGAAATCTGAATTAAACGATCTTTTATAAAACTGGTTTAAACTCAATAGTTCATTACAATTCAGATTTTATACCTGCTGTGGGCCAGGAGAATACAATGCATCAATTATGACAGTTGGAAACAGCTGCTGACTTTACACATATGTTACAGAGTAGAACCTGTCCTCTCCCTTCAAAAAGAAGGCAAATAAAGCACTCAAATTACTGGTCTACTTTTAACATGATGCTTAATTGAATTGGAAGCAAAAACATTGCCACCACTCCTCAATCTAAGAAACAGATTGATCATACAGAAACTTTCTATAGAATGCAAATCATCTACATCACGCTAAGAAAGGAGGACATTTCTGCCCAAGTTCAACACACAATATTTGGTTTGAGATTTAAGACAGAAGGCACTTTTAACATTTTGATATCAGATGTTAACCATAGAAACAGTGTCACAATTTTATTTGGGGTTATTGAAATCACTTTTAAAAATTCTACATTCGTGTAGTTATTAGAAAGCGTAGTGACAACATTACTGTATTTCACCTTCAAATATTTCTACCTGTAGTGCTCCTCCTGATTAAGCAAACTGAGTGGTATGTTAGCCCTAAAGTTTACAAATCCAGGTTTACAATTTGACTCTGAAACAACTAACCTAGCCATCCAATTAGCGCAGAAACAGAAAACACTACAGGGCTACCCAAGAGCTATACTACTCTGCAGTGAGTGGGCTTATACTGGTTATTTCAGGGCCATAATACTGTCTGCTTGACTGGCACCACTGTTAAGACAAAATATCTGCATGAAAATTCAACTGCTGTAAGAGACTTTACCTTAAAATGCCATATTAATATTTCCAGCTATCCTCCAAAGAAATCCACCCATTTCCCCATCTCTAGTGTCCTCAAGACCTTGGACTTGATGATTTGGCAACATGACTCATTCTGTAGGGTTATAATTGATCCAATTTTATGACTAGACATGTTTGACTTGAGTGTCCAAATAGTTTCTTCCTTTCAGAGGAAGGAGAGGAAAAGGAACCACTCCATTATTTTTGATGTCAATGCCTACTATTTTCACTAGTTCTTGAGTCAATGTTGAGCTGACAATTCTTCATTGCTACTCTTCAACTAAACTGTACAGTAAGTTCTGCAGGGCTGGATCCAATATCTCTCTACCTTTATTTACAAGTATAACATAAACGGATTCTAGTTGAATCTACATGTTTAAATCCATCAGCTAAAAAACATATTACATATTGTAAACATGGCAATATTTAATACAATATCTATTCTAAAATATTTTCATGTCATGATCACATTTGTTATACCTGAAATTGAATTTATACACATTGGAGAATTACTAGCACTGGTTGCTCACTTTACAATTGAAGGAAGGGGGCTAGGGCTATATTTAATTATTTTAGAAACATCTTCAAAGTAAAGTTAAAGCTTGTCTTTGATTGGTTCGGACTATTTTTTTTTTTGTATCCATATTTAAAATGAAGATTGACACAGAAAATACCCTTCTAATTTACAAGATTTTAAAAAATCAGTTTAAGATTCTTAGGGAAAGTGTCTGTTTGAATAAAAAAAAAATGCTGCAAATAAACAATGGAAAGGGGATCTTCAGACTGTCAGAGTTCGTCAGTCCTGCTTGGGCTGCAGTTGCCGTTTCCAGGCCTCATTCAAGTAAACTAGTCGTTTGTAGTTGATGATAAGAAGAATGAAGTTCAGCACGTATGTGAAGACGGAGATGATGCAAAACTCCTTTAGCACAAAGTACAGAATGTAAGCTAGGTACAAAGAACCTACTACAGACACGATGGAGGATGTCATGAGGATTAAAGCTGCAACTGCACTTGCTGTCATGCCTGCAAGAGAAAGAGACATTTGGCTCAATCAGACCTAGAAAGTTTCTGAGTCAAAATGGTAACACGTTGTGAATTGCTAGTTAGAAAACCAATCTTACTGCAAATACTATGAAATTTGAAAACAAAAACTACTGACCTATTTTTGTTAAGATTTTGCAGGTTGACTCATATAGAATACCAATTTTATAGCTACAAAGGTTTTGACTTGTCAATATTCTAGAAAAGATATTACTTATTTCATAAACTAGCCTAACTTAAGGCACACGAAATATGCTATCTTGCAGTTACATTATACAATGAAGCTGATTTGTAAAACTGACAGTCCCACCTTTCTTAATGAATAAAGGAACATGAGGACCACTACCTTCTCTTCCAAGCAGGACACATTTTCCCTGGCCTTTTCACTACAGGCTCCCCATCTGTGGAAAATAAAATTTGCTTTCCCATATTTAGATCAAATTTATAAAAAATCCATAATGGGAGAAGATTACACCAACATGCTGCTGAAAAAGGAAAAAAAAAATTCAGAAAGGGCTCACCCTGGATGACCCACTTGGCCACATGTGGGTTATACCAGATCAAGAACAAAGGCAGTTGGGTGTGTTAAGCTGGGCCCTCATGACAAAAACTTGCCAGAATTCTTGATGCTATCTGACATCTTTAAATGTATTGTTTTGTACTGAGAACTTGCATTTATTTTCAGAGAGAAGAGACAGAAGAGCATATTAAAATACCCAACAACTAATGGATGAGAATAACAGGAATAGAAAAAAATAATAGTTGATAGTAGGTTTGAAGAGGTTATAGTTAAGGAGCTGAAATCCCTGCTGCCTGTTAATGGGAAGTTGCCTGTGGGCTGCAGCCTAGCCACAGGAGCCTGACTTGCCCATGACATCAGTCAGTACTACAAGTATGATGAATTAATCAGGTTCTTCGCGACTAAGATGCTGTTGGATTACCTATGCCAGGTACTGGCAAATGTGACTGGCCACCTGCTTTTCTAAAGATTTAATGGAAAACAGCCATGCTCATTGATTTATGCAGTGTCTGTGGCTGCCTTCACAACTGAATGGCTGAGTAGTTGCGACAGCCAACAAAGCCTAAATTATTTTCTATCTGGTTCTTTACTAAAAAAAATTGTTTCCCTCACCTATGCTAAACATCTAAAACTTCAAAAAATTATGCTATCACCTTAATTTTAACCTATGAAAGTTAGCTTCAAAATGATATGGACAAGTTTTTAACTGTAAAATTGGGATAATAATCATGGCTATCTCCCTGAGACTACCGTGCAGATTAAAAGAGCTAAGAGTTACACTTGAAACGCTCCATAAATACTATCTATTAGTTAAATACTTGTACCAAACTTGTCCTAATGTAATGTAACTGGTGGCTAAGGATAAAATTTCCAGTGGAATTTAAAAGGTGCTATAACTCTAAATGAATGGAGTATTTTGCAGCTGTAAGAAAGAATGAGGACACTTAATGTATTGCTGTGGAAAGATCACCACGATACATCAGTCAAGCACACACACAAAAAATGTATGCAGAACGGTGTGTATATCATCTGCCTTTTGTGTTTAAAAAATAAAGAGGAAAATTAAGATTGTATATTTATTTTTTCTGGTATATGCCTAAAGAAACTCTAATGATATAACAACAAGCTACCAGTCAGGGATCAGAGGCAGTAGAAAGAGGACAGAGGGTAGCGAGGGGTAGGACAGAGTTTTTACTGTAAAGCATTTTTTCTTTCTCTTATCTCTCTCTTTTTTTTTTTTTACTTTTCAACCAGGTGAATGTATCACCTAGGGAAGTTTAAAGTGAAAATGCTGTATCTCTAACAACTTAGAGGGGAGTAAAGATGATGCGCTCTAGAAACTGATGAGTTCCAATGTGTCTCCAATGGTAAAGACATTAAAAATGCACATGAATACATAAATATGAATAGGAATATTAACCATTGAAATGCAAGAGCAAAAAATGGATAACTGTAAAAGTATAAAAACTTGTACAGTCAAAATTCACAAAATTAACATAAAAAAGGGTAAAGATAGGTTAAATGTTTGTAAAAATATGAAAACAGACTATTATGAGAGTCCCATTAACAAAATGGCAAAGGAAATTAAAATATAGTAAAATTAAAGCAATAGCTACTAATATATAACTATTCAATTAGGTATTTTACAGAACACACTTTTCAAAAAATGAAGGCAGATGAAGCTTTGGGAAACCTGACAATTGAAGGAAAAGCAAGTTTGCTAATACCTATCAAGATCCATCTTAAAAATCTGACTTTTGACTCATTCCTCCCATGTTTGGAAACTTATTCTGTGGAAATAATTCAAAGAGGGAAGGGTGTGTGTGAAGGGGATTTTAAACAAAGTCGATCACCACCGTGTTACTTAGAACATAAAAAAATTTGCAACACTGATGTCAACAACGACAAAACATTTAAGAGGACAGACAATATAGTTTGTATAAAATTAAGCGAAAAAAGCAGAAGACAATGGAAATAGCGGATATGCAAAAGTGATGGAGTTATGGATATCATTTACCATTGTTTTCTTAGTGCATATATTTAAAAATAGCTACAGAGTATATAAAATAGTAAGATAAAAGGTTTCCAGGGAAGACTGTTTGGAGTAGTAATTTCCTTGAACGGGACAGGTTTTTCTGATCATCATGAGATGCCACTATCCCTGATTAAACACCAACAGATACCAAAGTCAGCATTAGCATCATCAAAATCTTAGTGAACCAAGTTTCATAACACAAAAGTGTGTAAGAAACTACTGGTTCTATCATATGTATTTATTTAATAAAGACACACTTCAGGGCAAAGATACAAACTTCTACATGGAAGGTAATAAAAAAGCTCATTTTTGTATTACTGTATACATACTTACCAAGTAATAACTGTAGTATATAAAATATAAGTCCAAAGACACTGTTTGGCTGATTTAATACACCATCCTTTCCAAAAATGGAACCCAAAAGACCAAATCCTCGACCCCATCTGTAAAATAAGGAAAACCAGTAACCCTATATTTGAGTTTTCCTATTTTGAAAAATGTAAAATTATCTGAGAATGTCATGCCAATATTCCCATCCAAATCTCTAAGTTGCCAATTTCTAAAGTCTTTTTTTTCCCAAAAGATAAGACAAAGTATTCTTTTACTGATGTCATCAGAACGGCTAATTTGCAGGAGGCTCTTTCAATTTCAGCTAGGGTCTTTTAGCAGTACCACTGACAGTTTATGCTCATTGTTTGTGTAAGGGGTTTCAGTGTATCACAGCGTGTTTAGTAGTAACTTTGGCCCCTACCCACCAGATGCTAGT
Organism: Eonycteris spelaea; assembly: GCA_003508835.1. Classification (NCBI taxonomy): domain Eukaryota; kingdom Metazoa; phylum Chordata; class Mammalia; order Chiroptera; family Pteropodidae; genus Eonycteris; species Eonycteris spelaea. The sequence goes on from PUFA01000393.1 coordinate 19,035, forward strand.
AGTACTCTGCCAGTCGTGGCAACCAAAAATGTCTCCTGGGGGCAAAATCACCCTCAGTTGAAAGTCACTGATTTAAGTTGTCCTATTCATTCAAAGCATGTAGACTGACAGAGGTCCAAGAACACATCTAACGTACACCTATATTTAGAGCAATTCCTCCTGGGAGACAACTGAAGGCTAATTGAACAGCTTCTGCACAACAAACGATAGAGAGAAACTGCATAGATAAGGTTGGGGGACCATGAGAACACTCCAGAACCAGAGGAACCGCTGGCTGAGCACTACCGTTTGTTTCCCCTGCACTTGGACAGAAGGTGAAACTCTATCCAGGTTCTCCAGACAAACTGCAGGGCTGCTGCAGCATGTACCCAGCCACCCCTCCCGGAGCTAGCTCTAGCACAAGTGAGGGCACCACAGCATGCGTACAAGAGGTCCCTCCACCTGGAGATTGATCTGGCAGGTATGGCAGGGTGCTGGACAAAGTGCAGAGCTAGCAAAATGCTGAGGTATCCACTTATACGGCTGCCCTGTCCAAAGAAACTGCAGAGATACTGGAACACTGCTGTGCATGTGTGTGGGGCTGCCCCAGTGAAAGAAGGCATAGAACTGGCAAAGCATCACAGTACACACAGGCAGGGCTGCTCTGTGCAGAGTGAGTAGGGCACTGCTGCCCACATACGTGGGGTTGCCCCAACCGAAGAGGGTGCAAACTAGCGATGGCAGTGGTGCACACTCTTTGGGCTGCCCCATCTAGAGAAAGTGTGGAGCCAGCAGGGTTTTACAACACCTTCACTCAGAGCAGCCCCACCATGAACCCATTCCTTCTTGCCAGGCTTCACACACCTGCTCTAACTACAAGCTGCTCGCCAAAACCATCCCATACAGCAGACTGGGAGAGCACTTCAAAGAGTTAGAAAATGTAAAAAAAGAACCAATCAGAGATGAAGAATACAGTAACTAAGAAGAAGAATAAATTAGAGGGAATCAACGTCAAATCAGTTAATACAGAACAGATTAGTGACCTGGAAGACAGAATGGTGGAAATCATCCCAGCAAAATCAAAAGCGAATTCTAAAAAATGAAGAGAATAAGTCACCTCCGGGATCACATCAAGTGCGCTAACATTCACATTATAGGAATTTCAGAAGGAGAAGAGACAGAGAAAGTAACACAAAATATATTTGAAGAAATAATGGCTGAAAACTTTCCTAAGGGGAAGGAAACAGATCTCCAAGTCCAGCAAGCACAGAGAATTAGTTCCTAACAAGACGACCCCAAAGAGGCCCACACCAAGACACACTGTAATTAAAATGGCAAAAGTTAAAGATAGCTAATTTTAAAGGCAGCAGAAGTGAAAAAATAAGTCACATACAAGGGACACTCCATAAGGCTATCAGCTGATTTCTCAGCAGTAACTCTACAGGTCAGAAGGAAGTGGCAGGAAAGAAAAGTGCTGAAAGAAAGAAACCTACAACCTAGAATACTACATCCAACAAAGTTATCATTCAGATTGAAGGAGAAAGACTTTCCCAGACAGACAAAAAGCATTTGAGTTCACCAACACTAAACTGGCTTTACCAGAAATGTTAAAGGGTCGTCTTTATGCAGAAAAGAAAAAGTCATGACCAGAAGTAAGAAAATACAAGAAAGAAAAAAAATCCCACTGGTAAAGGCAAATATATAATACACACAGTGAATCAATCACTTAACCCATTTCCCCCCAAAAAAATCCTTGTCAGTGATACTCGGCGCTGCAGCATTTACCCCAAGATAACTTGTGGATGACAATACTAACCTTACCCACAAAGTCTACCATAATTATTATCATTATTTTCACATCACTCTAGTGTATTGATAGTCTTGGGAAACAAATGGCATCATTCTATTTATAGCATTCTGTTTTTAGTAGTGGTATTTCCATTTACAAAATACAGTAATTATTGATCGTTAAAATTGTCAAATCCTAGAAAACAGCATTCCTATATGTGTTGTTAAATGAACGCTGGCAGTGAGTGGCACTTTTTTTTTTCTAAACAAGAAAAGGGTTTAAAAAACTAATGCAAAGGTTAAAAGACAAAAGTAGCAAAATTAACTATAAATACAATAAACAGTCAGGGGATACACAAAACAAAAAGACATAAAACATGGTGTCAAAAACAAGGAATGGAGGGGAAAGTAAAATTACAGTTCTTTTAGAATATGTTTGAAATTAAATGCTTATCAGTTGAAAATAGGATATATAGATATAGATGGATATATATGAAACTCATAACCATAATCTAAAAACCTACAAAAAGGAAAGAGAAAGAAATTCAATTAAAACCCTAGAGGAAACCAGTAAATCAAAAGGAAAGAGATCAAGATAAGAAATAGAGAAGAATCAAAAACAACCAAAAAACAATTAACAAAATGTTGCAATAAGCACATACCTATCAATGATTACTTTATTTATTTATTTTTTAGGTGAGGCAACTCTTGTTTGACCTCACAGATTGCAAGGACCTTGTCAGCTTACGATCCCTTATTTTTTATTTTTTATGCCTACAGCACCTGGTCTTCCTAGGTGGACTCCCATCCAAGTACACCAGGCCAGACCCTGCTTAGCTTACGAAATCAGACGGGACTGGCCTTGTTCAGGGTACCATGGCTGTAGACTCAATAATTACTTTAAATGTAAACGGACTAACTGATATGATCAAAAGACGTAAAGTGGTAGGAAGAATTACACAAAAAATAAGACCCATCTACAAACTGCCCGCTTTACCTTTATCTGGTCACACACATTTTAAAAAACATGCACCCACTTGTAAAATATCCAAATATCAGGAATTAGAAGGGCTTAAAACAAGCGGCTTACAGGCTTGGAAAAATATCTTAGGCTTCAGAACAAAACAAAACCAATTAAATACTGAAAATTTCTTTGCTCAAAACACAAAGATATTTTATGTTTAATGGAAGGTTTTGTTTGTCTGTCTGTCTATGTGTTTGAAAGGAACACTTTAGGGACAAAAACCAAGGTTCTTGTGTTGCCTGAGGCAGGCAGGGCCTGGCTTCTCTTCCTTGAAGGCCTTTCACAAATATTGGTGCCAGCATTCACCAGCCTCGATGTTCACCCCTCCCCAAACCCTACTCCACATGTGCCTGCCATCTGTAAGTGCAGCACCCTGGGCCCACCCTGAGGACAACTGGCAGGGGCTACAGTGCATTTAGGATGTGGCTGACCCTGGCGATCAGCTCCTGTCACTTTCCAGAGATAAGTTTCTCATTCCCAATGTCCATGTTTTTCTTGAGCTTACCAGCCACTACCCACCCTGCTTTCACTACTGACTTCAGCACCAGCTCCTTGACCTGTGCCTCCAGTTTGCATTTTGTTCACTTTGTCACACAGGTCAGAGCCCTCTATCTTCAGCCTGGACTGCGGCAGCACAGTCTCACTGGTCAAGGCCTTGTGTTCCGTTTCCAGTCTCTTCTTGCCACTGTTGAGGGTGGACACATCTTGGGACTGCTTATACCCATTGACATTCTCATCAAAGTGATGGCAGGGACCTACTCTCTTATTGCCCAGGGTCAAGAACTGCTCTGTGATGCAGGCCATCTTCATCCTGGCTTCTTTGTGATGGATCCTTTGTGATGGAAAAGTCCAGCCTGAAGTAGATGATGACTATGAAGAACAAGATATAGAAAGCAGTCACCAGCACGGGCTTCTGCAGCATGGGCACCTTGCAGCGATTTCCTGATTTTGCTGTTCTACCAGATTTTTCTTGTAGGAACAATCATAGGGCGGCCAAATGTGTCCAGTAGGTGTAGTGCAGCTCATCTGGGGTGTGGCTAATTTCATAGGGACTGTCAAGTGGATGTTCTTGGCCCCTTTGGGTAAGATGATCTTCATAGCCAGAGAATCTATCATTTGCTCATCAAACATGTGGTTCCACAACCCTCATCTTCAGTGAATGAATACTGGTCACTCAGATTACAGCAGTACTCAGTTTAGGAGATTGTAGCCAACGATGTAATGGGTCTTCCACCCTCCAAAAAGAGGGAAGTGAGACTGGATTTCCATCTCTATGGATTGATCCAAAATAAGGAGGTCACTGGTGGAAACACTGCTAATCTCATCCCACTAATGAACATCACAGAATGCGGCACGGAGGATAGTCTTGAAAGAATGATGGAGGGTATACCACTACCTGGTTGTCTCTGGTAATCATAGCCCCTGTTTGCTTCAAGTTCACATTTCTTCCACAGCAATATTATCCCAGTGAGAGACCTCAATGACTCAGGTCTTGCTGTTGATAGTCAGGAATGGGCTGTTGTTCTCATAATGTACTTTAAAAGTATCCTGACTATAAGCAGGGATGTTTCTGAAAGGTCCATAATCCAAGAGGTCCTCAGACCATGTCAGGTTCTCCAACTTGGTGCAGCCCTCCACATTTCGAGAGGCAAGCTTCAGACACATGGTTTGTATCTTTGTTGGACAAGGAGAATAGCAATAATGGTTGCCCTCAAACACCACAACTGTTTCTCTGACAGTGATTTGTGTTAGATATGGCAGAAGCACATAGGTATAGCCTATTTCCACAATGACTGGATCTTGGACCAAGAGCAAATGAAAGCTTGACCAGAAGAATATCCCATTTTTACCCTTAATTTTAATTTCTTGTACTTCCAGACTGTTCTTTTCCTCATCTGCTTCTTTCACCTGCACCGTTGACGTGTGCCAGCCGAGCCTTGAGCTCTGACTCCACGACCAGAAGGAAGGAGATGGCGTGGGCGTTGGAGGGGTGTTGATGCCAGGACCTTGGCCAGGTGCCTGCTCAGGGCCACTGTGTGCTTCATGTCTTTGCTGACCAGCAGTGGTGCGTCAGGGTGCTGCTGGCACTGGGGCCCAGGCCCTCAGTGGCAGGAGCAGAAGCAGAAGCACGCAGGCAGTAGGCCTCCAGTCACTGTGCAGCTGTGCATTGGACACAGGCTCAAAAGAAACTTACTTTGCATGGAAAGTCACACAGAGACTGAAAGTGAAGGGATGGAAATGATATTCCATGCAAACAAATGAGAAGAATGCTGGTGGGGGAGGGGGGTTGGTAAGGGGAAGACGTGTGGCAATACTCAGACATAAAAGACTTTAAGACAAGAAGAGACAAAGAAAAACATTACATAATGATAAAGCGGTCAATCCAAGAAGAGTAACCAAGTATATAAACCAAATATTAATGGAGATGAAGGCAGAAATTAATAGTAATACAATGATAGTTAGGATTTTAGTACACCACTTACTTCAATAAATAGATCACCTAGACAGAAAATTAATAAGAAAATAATGGTTTTAAATGCCATATTAGACTAGATTGACTTAACTGGTAATTATAGAATATTTCATCCCCAAAATGCAGATTACACATTTGTCTCAAATGCACAAGGAACACACAGAACACATATCGGGCCACAAAAACAGGCCTCAATAAATTTAAAAAGGTTGAAATTATATCATGTATATTTTCTGACCACAATGGCATGAAACTAGAAATCAACTGCAGAAGACAAACGGAAAAAAACAAAATACATGGCAATTAAACAACATGTTACTAAGCATCCAATGGATCAAAGAAGAAATCAAACAAGAAATAAAAAAACTACCTTGAGACGAATGGAAACACAACTTTACAAAATTTGTGGGATGCAGCAAAAGCACTATTAAGGGGCAAGTTCATAGCTATGCAGGCCTACCTCAAGAAGCAGGACAAATCCCAAATAAACAATCTAACTTTACACCTCAAGGAAAAAGAAGAACAAACAAAACCCAAAGTAAGTATAAAGAAGAAAAAATAAAATCAGAGTGGAAATAAATAAAACAAAAACTAAAATATAATAGAAAATATCACTGAAACTAAGAGCTGACTCTCTAAAAGGATTAAAAAAAAAAATGGACAAGCCTCTTGCAAGACTCATCGAGCAAAGAGAGCCCAAATAAATAAAATCAGATATTAAAGACATTACAACTAACACCACAGAAGTACGAAGGACCATTAAAGAATACCATGAACAAGTATATGCCAAGGAATTGGACAACCTGGAATAAATAAAATTCTAGAAATATACAGCCTTCAAAGATCAGACCAGGAATAAACAGAATCTGGACAGACCAATTAAGAGCAATGAAAATGAAGCAATAATAATTTAAAAATTCCCAACAAACAAAAGCCCTGGACCAGATGGCTTTAAAGGTGAATTCTACCAAACATTTACAGAATTAATACCTATAGTCAAACTATCCCAAACTCATTCTACGAGGCCAGCATTACTCTGACACCAAACTGTTTTGGTGTCATCAGGCCAATATCCCTGATGAACATAGAGGCAAAAATTCTCAACAAAATATTAGCAACTGAATTCAATAATACATTAAAAGGATGATATACCATGATCAAGTGAGATTTATACCAGGGATGCAAAAGTGGTTCAACATCCACATAACAATTAATGTAATTCATCACATCAGCAAAACCAAGGATAAGAATCATATGATCATCTCAATAGAGGCAGAAGAAACTTTTGACAAAATTCAATATCCATGTATACAATCTCCCAACAAAGTGGTATACAAAGAACTTATCTCAGCATGACAAGCCCACAGCTAACATAATGCTCGATGGTGAAAAGCTGAGAGGAACAGATTGGGAACAAAACAAGGGTGCCCACACGCACCACTGTTATTCAAGATAGTACTGGAAGTCCTCGTCACAGCAATCAGAGAAGAAAAATAAAAACCATCCAAACTGTAAAGGAAGAAGTAAAGAATCCACCCAAAATTAATAGAGTTAATAAGTTCAGTAAAGTCACAGGACACAAAATGAACATATGGAAATCCATTACATTTCTATACATTAATATTGAATGACTAGAAGGAGAAATTAAGAAAACAATCCCATTTATAAGTGCATCAAAAAGAATAAAATATCTAGGAATAAATTTAACCAAACAGGTGAAAGACCTGTACTCTGAAACTATAAGACGTGAAAAAAAGAAATTGAGAACATAAATGGAAGGATATACTCTGCTCACGGATCAGAAGGATTAACATTGTTATAATGACCATACTACCCAAAGCAAACTATAGATCCAGTGCAATCCCTGTCAAAATACTGATGGCATGCATCTCAGAACTAAAACAAAACAAATAATCCTAAAATTTATATGGAATCACAGAAGACCACGAAGAGCCAAAAGAATTTTGAGAAAAAAGTACAAAGTTGACGGTACCACGCTCCCTGATTTCAAAACACACTCCAAAGCTATAATCATCAAAACAGTATGGCACTGGCACAAAAAACAGACACATAGATCGAGGGAACAAAATAGTGCAGAAAAAAACCCTTGCTTATATGGTCAGCTAATCTATGACAAAAGGAGCCAGAATATACAATGGAGAAATGCCAGTTTCTTCAATAAGTGGTGTTGGGAAAACTGGACAGTTACATGGAAATAAATGAAACTGGACCACCTTCTTATACCATATATAATAATAAACTCAAAATGGATTCAGTGCTTAAATGTAAAACTTGAAACCATGAAACTCCTAGAAGAAGGCATAGGTAATCAGTCTGAGTAATGCCTTTGTGGTTATGTCCCCGCAAGGAAGGGAAACAAAAGCAAAAAAAAAATGGGACTTCGTCAAACTAAAAAGCTTCTGAACAATGAAGGCAACTGTCAACAAAATGAAAATAACAACTTACTAAGTTGGGAGAAGATATCCACCAATGATACATCTGAGAAGGGATTAATATCCAAAATATATAAAGAACTCATAAAGTACCAAAAAATTTTAAAATCCCATTAAAAAATGGGCAGAGGACCTGAAAAGACATTTCTTCAAAGGGGACATACAGATGGCCAATAGACACAGGAAAAGCTGCTCAACATCATTGATCATCAGGGAAATGCAAATTAAAACCATAATGAGATATCACCTCACACCTGTCAGAAAGGCTATCATCAATAAATCAATAAGCAAATGTTGGTGAGCATGTGGAGAAAAGGAATTCCTCGTGCACTGTTGATGGGACTACAAACTGGTACAGCTACTGTAGAAAACAGTAGGGAAGTTCCTCAAAAAACTAAAAAAAGAGGAAAAAGAAATGGCGTAGATAGAGGTTCTGTTCATCCCTCTGGCGAACAAATCAAAGTTGTGACAGAAACAAGGAGCAGCAGCAAGAAAACATAGCTTGGGATCTAGAAGAAAAAGCCATGCAAGTAGAGAGAAATCCAAGAAAGCACCCTGCAACGACAGAAGGTAGGACGGGTCGAGGACACAGGGCTGCCCAGTCTCAAGCGGCTGAGATGGAGGCAGCAGCAGCAGGAGAAGCCTCTTAAAGGGGCCGCGTCCATGAGGAGATTTTTGTGGTGACGGACCCGCCCGCTCTGAGCACCAGTGCCAATTCAGCTGTGCGCAGGGGGCACCAAGGGCTTACAGGGAGACATTGTCGGAGTGAGGGCCAAAGCGAGACTCACCCTGTACAGAAGTGCTGGCAGGATCCATTGTTCCTTGTTGAGCCCTCACCCATTCCAGAGCGTGGACACAGCGCCGCCATAGCTGTGACGTCATCAAACTGGACAACAGAAGTCGCTCCGTCAGAGGATTCCCTGAAACCCTGCCTCCTCCAACTCACGGCCCCATTCAAGCCACATCCTGGTGCCTCAGCAAGTCAGGTGCTCCTTGCTGAGCAGTGCCTAGACTCACAGTGGAGGCAGCTGGCCTCGGTTTCCAGTGTAGCCTTCTGAGGCAACTATAAGCACAGCATCTGTGGATTGCTTGCTGAATCTTAATAGGTGGCCCTGGAGGGGGCAGAAGCTTGGGCTAAATTTGGCCTGCAGCTGAACCTCTCTCAGGGCTGTGCCACTGGACACCTACTTCAAAAACCCACGCTAACAAGAATGGGAGAATTAGGAGCTTTGCTTAGTATGTAGAAACAGACACAGAAGGGCAGCCAAAATGAGAAGACAAAGAAGCAGAAACCACATGAGAGAACAGAACAGAGATCCAGATGTAATGGAGTCAAGTAATCTAATAGATGCGGCTTTCAAAACACTGGTTATAAAGATGCTCGATGAACTCAGGGGAAGTGTAGATACATTCAGTGGGAACTTCAACAAAGGGATAAAAAACATAAAAACGGAAACAGAAATTATAAAAAGGAACCTGTCAGAAATGAACACATTATCTGAGACGAGAAGTATATTAAATGGAATAAACAAAGGAAAAACAAAGTGAATAAAGTATCACATTCCCTTTCTAGAGGACGGGAAAGCCAAGGACACACAATCAGAATGGCAAGAGATAAGATGCCAAGACTATAAAAATAACTTAAGGAGCATACATATGGGATGCTACTAAAAGACCAAATATCTGTCTGATCGGTGTCACTGAAGAAAATGAAGATACTGAACTGCTGTTTGAAGAAATAATGATGGAAAACTTCCCTAACTAACTTGGTGAAGGAAATGGACATACAACCCCAGGAAGTTCAGAGAATTCCAAAAATCAGGGATCCCAAGCAACACAGTATGCTTGAGGTATATTAACTTCACAGTAGATAATGAATATGTGCAAGTCTTCAACTGTTTCTCCACTGGCATGATATTTTGTAGAAATTACTCTGGATTTCGATTTGGTGGACTTTTAGTTTTCATAACACATCATAATTAAAATGCCAAAGGTTAAATACAAAGAAAGAACATTAAAAGCAGCAAGAGAAAAACAGATAGTATAACGGAGAACCCCTAAGACTGGTAGCTGATTTCTCAAAAGAAACTATGCAGGACAGAAGGGCTTGGCACAAAATATTCGAAGTGATGAAGACCCAGGATCTACAACCAAGAATTTTTTATCCAGCAAAGCTATCATTCAGAGTTGAAGGACAGATAAAGAGCTTCCAGGACAAAGTGAGCTAAAGGAATTTATCAGCATCAAGCCAGTATTACAGGAAATGTTGGAGGGACTTCTTTAAGAAGAAAAAACATGTATCAAAAACAGGAATAAAGAATGGTAACAATTACATTCTATCAAAGAGTACCTCAAATGGAAAAGAATTAAGTGCTCTGCCAAAAGATAAGAGTGGCTGAAAGGATAAGAAAACAACATCCCTACATATGAAAAGGAAGGGGATAGAAAAAGATGTTGCTTTGATGGACCTAGAAGGTATTTAAGTCAGACAGAGAAAGATAAACACTATATGATTTCACTTATATGCGGAATCTAAGGAATAAACAGAACAAACTAATCAAAAACAGACTCACAAATATAGTAGACAGTTAAGAGATGGATAGAGGAGAGAGAATTTGGGGGCTGGAAGAATGGGGTGAAGGATTAAAGAAGTACAAATTAGTAGCTGATGGATGGTCACAGGGATGGGAGCATGGCATAGGGTATGCAGTTAGCATTCGTATGTTAGCTAGGTCAGGGAGGGTCAGGGGAGGGAGGGAGCAATTGCGAGGACTGTTTTATGAACCAATGTACTGTCTACTTGAAACAAATTAAAATAAATAAATTTATAAAAAAAATACTAAAAAGAGATCTACCATACAACTCAGCAATTCAACTTCTGGGTATTTATCCAAAGAAAATAAAACACTAATTCAAAAAGATACATGCACCGTTATATTCACTGAAGCATTAATTACAACAGCCAAGATGTGGAAGCAACCTAAGTCTCTACCGATAGACAAATAAATACAGAAGATATTATAATTTCTATGAACATATGTGTGTCTATATTTATATATATAAATAAAATGGATTATTACTCAGCCATAATAAAGTGAAACCTTGCCATGTGCTACAACATGGATGGACCTAGAGAGTATTATACTCAGTGAAATAAGTCAAAGTTAAATGCCATATGATTTCACTTATATGTGGAATCGGAACACCAAACAAACAAAACAGAAACAAACTCACAGATACAGAGAACAAATGATGGTTGCCACATGAGAGCGGCTTGGGGGGTGGGTGAAAAAGGTGAAGGGATTAAGAAGTACAAATTGCCAGTTAAAAAAGCAGCCACAGGGATATAAAGTATAGCATAGGGAATATAGTCGATAACACTGTGATGATGTCAGATGGATACTAGACTTATCGAGGTGATCACTTAATAAGTTGTACAAATGTGTAATCACTATGCTGTACACCTGAGACTAAAACAATATTGTATGTGAACTGTATTTGAAAAAATTTTTAAAAATGTTTTGGAATAAAAAACATCTGATGCCATTCTGATCTTTGAATATGACCTACTTTTGTCTTTCATGAAGCTTTAAGAAACTTCTTTTTAATTTTAATGATTTAAAATTTGACAAAGAATGTGGCTTGGCGTGGGTCTTCAGTCATTCGTTGTGAAGGGCCTTTCGATGTAGAAATTCATGTTCTTCAATACCAGTAATTTTTTACAGATTATGACAGCTAGATGGTGGGCCTCTTAAACTGAAACTCTAATATTCTTTACCTTTCTCTTCTAGAGCCCACCTTTTTTCTTTTCTCCATTTCTACATTAACATTATGTACTCGTCCAAGTCTTCTATTCAATTTATTTATTTAAAAAAACTTATTGCTACCATATATTTTGTTCTCTGTTTCTTTTACATAAGTAGCATGTTGCTTTATTTAAGGATAATTTTTTTTCTTAGATCTAAGGAGATAAAACCCCTTATCTTTATTTTAAGTTTACTTCTGGCAGACTAATTTGTTTCCTCTGAGTTCTTGGATATGTGTCTATACATGTCTCTCTCATATTGGAGACTTTTCTCAAATACCTGCGGACCTTTACCTGTCAATCCATTTGTAAGGCCACAGCATTAAAAATATGAATGCCAATTCCAGTGCTAGCCAAAATGCAATATGCCCACTATAGCCTCTCTCTCCCACTGATTACAACTAAAAATTGGAGAGAATACAAAAGCAACTCCCTGGGGGACTCTAAAAAGTAAAAATAGGGGATAGAAGTAAAAACTTGAAGAACCACCAGCACAGTGGAGTTTTCTGGGTTTCCCCCTCCCCTCCCTTATGTTCTGTCATTGAACCAAGGGTGGCCCAAGTTACAGAATTGTCCAGGGGGAACAGACAGCAAAAAAGCCCCTCTCTCTGGCCATGCAGGCTGGAAAGTGTGGAAGTAACCACAGCTTGTTTTCATATTTGTTTTTGCTCTCCTGACCTTGCCTAAAGGTGAGCAAGAATTCTAGAGGGCATCTCAGGGATGGTACTCCAGGCACCTCAAACCTTAAAAGAAAACCTATCTCTGCCTGGAAGAAATGAGAAAAGGAACCCTTATGGTCCTCATAAGTATATACGTGGGAGAAATCTCTTATTTTTTTTCTCTCACTTTACCTGAGATTGAAGTCAATCATGTGGAACTATACGACAGTGAAGAGGGCTAAAACTCTCTGTCTTTATAGCAAGAGGAACTGAGAACAAGGCCACTGGGGGCCATAGATTGGGAAAATCCCAGCAAGAAGTGGGGCCTACAAAGGGATCCCCTAATTCTGGGTAGGAAACTAACACAAGCCCCAGGTTCACCCCTGAGCTGCACATACCTGGAACAGACCTAAAGAAGCACAGCAGTCTTTGAGAACTGAACTACTTTTTAAACCACCAGGCAAAGCTGCAGACTAACTACTGAGTGAGTGCGGCAAGTGAGAGAACATTCAAACAGGACGACAAAGCTTTGAAAATGAAAATTATACTGAAACCATCACCCAGAGGGAGAGACAGAACCAGTAGTCTTAGTATAACTGGGTTGATTAACAAAACGAAAATCAACAGTCTCCAGGAGATTTTAACAAGACCCACTCTAACAGTGTAAGATTAAAAACACATTGAAGACATGCACCAAAATTACATGACAAAGAACCAAAAAAGTGACCATTTTCAAGAGGCAAAATCAACTAACAGATGTCAATCCTAAAATGACATAGATGTTGGAATTATCAGAATAAGACTGAAAACAGTCATGTCTATGTTCTACAAGGTGAAGGTAACAAGAAATGACTGGAAAGATCAAAGTTCTCAGCAGAGAAAGAGTATAAAAAGGAACCAAATGGAAATTATAGAACTAAACAATACATTATCTGAAATTAAAAATCTACTAGATGAAGTCCATAGCAGAATAGTGATAGCAAAGAGAGATTCAGTGAACTTTAAGATTAATAGAAATTCTCCAATCTGGAGAACACAGGGCAGGGGGGAGGGGTGGGAATAGATTAAAAAACAATGAAAGGAGACTTAGGAACTTACAGGACAATACTAAACGGTCTAACATTCATGCCACGGGAGTCCCAAAGGGGACAGAAAAAGACTGATACACAAAAAAAAGTGAATAACGGCTAAAAATTTCTTGAGTTTAGCCAAATATTTATAGATTTGAAAAACTCGGCAAACGTATTAGAGTCATAAACTCAAAGAACATAAACTGCTATAAATCAAAGATAGAGGGAAAAAACTCTTGAAAGCATCCAGAGAAAAAATGACACATTATCTATAAGGGGACAATAATTCATGACTCCTGATTTCTCATCAGAAACCACCAAACACTTTAAAGTGCTGAACAAAAGAAATTGTCAACTGAGAATTCTAAATTCAGCAAGAATATTTTTCAGGGAATCAAGGATAATTAAAGAAATTTCAGAAGCAGGAAAACTAAAAGAACTTACTACCTGTAGACTTACACTAAGAGTGATGCCTAAAAGAGTTCTGTACACTGAAGAAGATTATGCCACGGATTATTATTCTCCCCTTGAGTTCTTTAAAATATGTAAGACTGTTGACAGTAAATGTTATAACATTATTCAGTGGGGTTTTCAACGTAATGCAGATATGCACATATGACAACTCCAACATAAGGGGGAAGGATAAAGGGACTGTTATAGTTTTAAGATTTCTGTATTCTCCTTGAAGTTGTTAAATACTAAATCTAAACAGAATAGGAAGGTTATTGTGTATACTGTAATCTCTAGAATAACTACTATAATTCAAGAAGATATAAACAGAATGTCTATAGATTAAAAATAAAACACACACAAAAAATCCAAACATCCAAAAGAAGGTATGAAATGGGAATGGATGAGCAAAAAGGATACAAACAGAAACAAAGAATGAAAAGGTAGACCTAAGTCTGTCAAAATTACATGAAAAGTAAACTTCTGAATACATCAAGTAAAAGACAGATCATCATGTTATACACCTGAAAATAATATAATGTTGTATGTCAATTATAGCAATAAAAAACTCATCCCCCTTCCGAAATTTAAGAGACACTGTCAAAGTGAACTTAAAAACAAAAACAAAAATCTAAGTATGTTGCCTATGAAAAAAGCATGGCAACATGGGTTAAAGCATAGAACATGGGTTAAAACTAGAAAGATAAAAAAGATATGCTATGCAACACTAATCAAAATAAAGCTAGAAAATGGTTAAAACAGTAAAATTGTGTTATGGAAATTTCGCCACAAGGAAAAAAATACACAAACAAACAAACAAATAAGGGAACTTACCAGAAATAAAAGGAGACGTTAAATAATGATAAAAGGATCAATTAACCAAGAAGACAAAACAATCCAAATGTATATGCCTCTAAGAAAGAGAATTCTAAAACTAATGAAGCAACAGTTGAAGAACTGAAAGGAGAAGTAAATGAATTCATGATTATACTTAGAGACTTCAACAAATTTCTCTCAGTTACTGATGGAACAAATAAACAGAAAATCAGAACGTATATAGACTTGAACAGAACAATCCAGCAGCCTGATCTGACATTTACAAAAATTCCACCCAACAACAGCAGAATACATATTCTTTTCAAGTACATATTCACACATTCACCTAGACCATACTGTAAGAAAAACATAAACATATTGTAAACAAACCTTAACAAATTTAAACTAATTAAAACTCCACAAAGTATATCTTGGGACCATAATGAGAATTAAATTAGAAATCAGTAAAGCAAGATATCTGAAGAATGCTCTCAACTATTTGGAAATTGAATAACACACTTCTAAAATGAATCCATAGATCAAAGATGAAGTCTCAAGGAAATTAGAATATATTGTGAACTGAATAAAAATATATCAAAAGTGGTGGTATACAGCTACAGTAGTGCTTAGAGGGAAATCTAAAGGATTAAAAGAAAGAAAAAATAACTAAGTTTAGAGCAGGAACCAATGAAATCGAAAATAAATACAATAGAAAAGCAAATGCAATCCGAAGCTGGTTTCTTTGAAATGATCAATAAAATTGATAAACCTTTAGCTGCAGTTTAAGGAAAAACAGAGACTGAGAGAGACACAGAGAGATAGAGGAGAGATCTTCAATGAAATATTATAAATCAAATCCAGCAACGTACATAAAAGATAACACATAACAACCAAATGGGATTAATTCTGAGGATGCAAGACTGTTCAACATTCAAAAATCTATCAGTGTGATCCATATATTAACAGACTAAAGAAAACCACATGGTGATCTCAATCGATGCAGGTAATGCATTTAACAAGATACAATACCCATTCATGATTTCAAAAATGCTCAGCGAACTAAAAAGAGAAGGGATTTTCTTTATCTGCTAAAGGTCATCTACACAAACCTGCAGTTAACATTACATTCCATGGGGGAAAGACTAAATTCTTTCTCCCTAAGATCAGGAGCAAAAGAAAAGACATCTGCTCTCACCACTCCTATTCAATGTGGTACTGGAAGTCCTAGCCAGTTCAACAAAGGCAGAAAAATCAAAGACATACAGATTAGAAAGAAACACAAAATGTTATTTGCAGACCACATGATTGCCTACATAGAATATCCTAAGTGAGAGGCTGAATATACAACAGACAATAGCCAGACCATATATAAAAACAGAACTCTAATCATAACCTCTACAGCAACCAGTCCAGGAAGCCAAACACAACCTCTACAGCAATCAAATTTAAACACCCAGGACTTGATCAATAACTGCTAGCTTCCCTAATTTTTGCCCCCACTTCAATTTAGGACCAACCACAGAAAGCCAAATATGCTCCCCTAAGCAATCACATAAGATGCCCCACTTCCAGTTTAGGCCTGCCTCCAGCTTCCCCCATGCCAAACAACTTCCACTAGGACAACAGAAAGCTCTCCTTTTCCTATAATAAAGTTTTCATACTTTCCCTTTAGATTTCCTTTGAGTCTATGCTAAACACAAGTAATGGTGGCTGAATGCCCTACTTGTTCTCATTTGGGGGGGGGGGGTCTTCATTTATTTCCATACAAGGAATCTACAAAATCTCCTAAATTAATAGGTGAGTGTTTAATAAGAGCCATACAAACACTAAGTTCAACATACAAAAATCGATACTCTTTCTATATACTAGCATGAATTATTGGAAGTAAAAAAGTTTTAAGTATCATTTACACAGCATACATACACACAAATAAATAAATATATAGGTATAAACAACAACATATGTGTAGTACCTGCATGCTGAAAACTATAAACACTGAAAAAATAAATGAAAGACCCACATAGGTGTAGAAAAATACTGTGTTCATAGACTGGAGTAGGATATTAATTCTCCTCAGACTGATCTATAGAGTCACTATAATTCTAATTAATATGCCAAGTGGCATTTTTTGTAGTGACAAAAAATTAACACAGAAAGGTAAAGTAACTAGGGAAGACAAAACAGAACACACACTAATTCAAGATATTCTAAAGCTACAAATAATTAAGACAGTGTTGTATTGGTGGAAGGAACAGACACACAGATCAAAAGAACATACCATGCTGGAAAGCCAAAAACAAACAGCAGCGAAAAACACACTACTTCAACCCATACCTCAAAAACAATTCACAATGGAGACGATCAGCAAAGTGGATGTTATCAAAACTTAAAATATGCTTTGCGAAAGACACTGTAGAGAAAATGAAAAATAAGCTATAGACGGGGAAAAATACCTGAAAGTTACACATCAGATAAAGGACTTTTATCAAGAATAATGATCTCAAGAAATTCACCATAAGAAAACACACCACCCAATAAAAAAAAAAGGAAACAGATTATAAATCAACACATCATCAAATATATGGTACATAAGCAAAAGGAAAGATGCTTAATATCTTCAGTCATTAGAGAAATGCAAATAAAACTCCAGTGACATACTACTACACCTACCCGAATGGTAAATAAACATATAATAACTAAACATAAAATACCGCCTAAACGCTGGTGAGGATGTGAAGCAACTGGAACTCTCATACATTGTTGGTGGTCATGCAAAATAGCAACAGCTGTTTTGGAAAACAAACTGGCAATTTCTTATGAAAGTAAACATACACTTATCATATGACCAAGCAATCCCACTTCTTTACCATGAGAAAAGAAAAATTATGCTCACTCACACAAAAATGCTTGCAAATCTTTATAAATAACTTCATTTATATAATTGCCCAAAGTTGGAAAGAAACCAATGGTCCTCAACGGGTAAATGGATGAACAAACTGGTACATACCGGGGAATAATATGAAAGGACTACTAATACATGCAATAACTTGGATGAATCGTAAAATACATTATGATTAGTTAACAAAACAGACTCAAAAACTAGATACTATAAATCGCATTTAACTGATAGTCTAGAAAAGGCAAAACTATAAGGACAGAGAATAGAATGTTTGCCAAAGGTTAGGGATGGAGAAGGCTGACTACAAAGGGGTACTGTTTTATTGTTGATTGTACTGGTGGCTACATGACTGTATGCATCTGTCAACTCAACAAACTGTAACCACATAGTGAATTTCACTGTATACGAATATAGGTTTTTCATTAATTAAAATTTTCCATTATCTTTTATTTATTTTTAAAAATATTTTATTTTTATTTCATTAATTAAATTTAAAAAGCAGAATGGAATTTCTATTATGGGTGTGGTTCTGTCAACATTAGATGTTACCACAGGTGGGTAATGAGAGAGAAAGCTACTCATATCATAAGGGTCCTAAAAGTCTGTAGTTGTCTTTTTTTTTTTAAAGAAAAAATGTTTCTCTTGGAACAAATTTTCACCAGTCTCTACTGATAGAGATTGATGTGGATGAAAATCATGGCTGCTAGTGTTTTTTAAGAGCTGTGTCAACTTTCCTGTTCTGTTTGTTCTTTATGGAATTTCTCTCATTCCTTTATTCTCATTTCCTTGGGGTTTCCTAGGGGAGTAGGAGTAAATAAATGCATAGATACATTACATTTAGAGTGACATCAGAACCATGGTGGAGTGAGAGATGTCCCAGATCTCTCCCCTTGAAACAAGCTGAATATCTAAAAGTCAAGAAAAACACCCAACCTGTACACAAACATGTCTAAGTGAAGGGTCTGTGAATAAAAGCTATCACAGGTCAAAAACACAGGAGTCAGGCGGTAGACTGGGAGAAACAAAGAAGCTGCCTTTGCAGCTGGAGCTCGCTGCAGGAAGAGAGGCAGGGAAGAATGTGTGCCAAGTCCCTTGAAGCACCCTGCTGAGAGAGCTGCGAGTCACACAAGGGCAGAAAGCAGAGAAGTGGGGACAACAGAGAAGCAACCGTTGATTATCATGAGCACCGGTTGCAATACATGAGACTGTCTGATCCCCAACCCAGAGGGCACCTTCCCATATTCTCCAAGACCAAACATCATGGAGCCCCAGGGGAATCTGAGCAAACAATACCAAAACTCTCGTAATGAAGACGGGGACTGAGACAGAGGTAGCGAGCATAATTGAATGTGTACAAGTGGAAAAGAAAAGGCATTATTAATTTTATATCAAGCAGGTGTCCAAGAGACTTAGACACCACCAACTGAAAACTAAAGGGAAAATGCCTTCTTTGCAACAGGCTAAAGAGAGACCTTTATAATAAATATATAATAATCTTCTTTCTGGAAAAACAGCAGAATACACTTCCATTAATGCCATGAACAACCAAGGTGACAAAGCAACTCAGAAAGAGAGAAATCTCCAGAAAATAAACTCAAAGACATAGAAATATGCAACTTTAATGACAAAGATTCAGGATGGTACTCTTGAAAAACTCAATGAGATCCAAACAACTCATATCAACAATGCCAGGATTTGAAAAAACAACTAGATCATGAGAATGAGTTTTTTAGCAAGGAGACTGAAACCTTTAAACAGAACCTAATACAACACTGGAGAAGAAAAAACACACTAAAAGAGATGAAGAATAAAATAGAGAGCTTGGGAAATACAGCTGACAAATGGAGGAAAGGATCAGTGATATCAAAGACAGAAATCTAGAAATAAATCAGAAGGAAGAAGAAGAAACCGAAAAATGAACAATAATGACAGAGAAATATAAGAACAAGCTGATATCAACAGGAAAAGAAAAATAAGAGTAATGGGAATTCTCGAAGGGGAGGACAATTAGTGGGGATTAGAAAGCATTTAGACAAATAGTGGATGAGAATTTCCCAAATCTAAGGAATGAACTGGCGCTTGGAATTCAAGAGGTCAACAGAGCACCCAAAAAGGTCTTCACCAAGACACATTGTATTAAAGTTATCAAAAATTAACAACAAAGAAAGATTCTCAGGACAGCCAGGAAGAAGAAAAGTAACTTATAAAGTAAAACCCATTAGATTATCATCGGACTCATCAGCACAAACCTTACAAGCCAGAAGGGAATGGAATCAAATATTTAAACTAATTAGGTGAAAGGAATTACCAACCAAGATTAATGTATCCAGCTAAACTCTCCTTTAGATATGAAGGAGAAATAAAGACCTCTCCAGACATACAAAAATTGAGGGAATTCTCCACTATGAGGCCTGCACTACAGGAATACTGAAAAGGGTCAGCTCACCTAAAACAAAATGACTAAAACAACAACAACAACAACAACAAAAACACATAAGTAGGAGTAAAGTGACTATCAGGCAAATAGAAGGAAGAGTGTGACCCTATATTATAATCTTAAACAATAAGAAGAGATTTGCTATTGCAAGGTAGTAATGAATGTTCAACATAGGGACAAACTGAGACAACAATAGGAGAAAAGGGGAGGCTTCAAAGATCCAAATTTGCAAAGGGGAATGGAGATAAGGCACATCGAAGGAGAAAAATGTAGATACATGTCTCCTTTACATATTCGTAATGGTAACCACATACCAAAGATTCAGAACTGAAATATACAACATAAAGCATAAAAGGACCAGGAACAATCCACAAAACAACCAAGTTAAAAAGAAAAAGAAAAAGAAATGCAAAGACAAGGAAGCAATGGAAACGCTGAGCTACCAGAAAGCAAAACATACAGTAGCTGTAAGAAGAGCTTGTATTTCAATAATCATCCTAAATGTAAAAGGATTGAACTCAACAATAAAAAGTTACAGAGTTGCAGACTGGATCAAAAAACAAAACCCAAACCTATGCTGCGTCCAGGAGACACATCTCAGTTCCACAGACAAATATAAACTCAAAGTGAAAGGGTAGAAAATGATATTACAAGCAAATGACATTAAGAGAAAAGCGGGAGTAGGGTACTAATACTGGACAAAATAGACTTCAAAATAAAAAAGGTAAAGAAAGATACTGAGGGATGTTTCATAATAATAAAAGGTATCATGCACCAAGACGACATAACACTTCTTAATATCTATGCTCCCATCAGGAAGCCCCAAATTATATAAAGCAATTACTAACAACTAAAGGGAGAAACAGAACAAAACCCATCCATAGTAGTGCACCTAAATACCCACCATCAGATATGAACATATCATCCAAATAGAAAATCAATAAGGAAATAACATCTTGATTGACACATCAGACCAACTGACATAATTGACATTTTAGAGCCTTTAGTCCTCCAAAAGCTGCTTGTACATTCTTCTCTAGTGCACATAAAACATTCTCAAGGATTGACCACATACTGGGACACACAGATAGCCTCAACAAATATAAGAGGGTTAAAAACACCAACCATATTTGAAGCTGAAAATCAACTGTAAAAAGAAGGCAGGAAGAACTACAAATACATGGAGATTTAACAACATGCTACTGAAGAAATAACTGGAAATAAAAAGAGAGATCAAGAAACACATAGAAATGAATGATGACAGTACAACATATCAAAACTTTCGGACACGGTAAAAGCAGTAATAAGAGGGAAGTTCATACATATCATTACAGGCCTACCTCCAAAAACAAGAAAGAGCCCAATAAACAATATAATGCTTTTTGGTAAAACAAAATAAAACCCCAAAAACAAACTGGAACAGGAGAACAAATGAAGCCTAAAACAGCGAAAGGTGGGGGGGGGGGGGGAAAGAGCAAAATTAAATGAAATTGAAAGCAAACAAACAAACAAAAATAATGGTTCTTTGAGAAGGTTGGTAAAATTGACAAACCCTGGCTAAGATAAAGGAGAAAGGACACAAATAAACATAATCAGGGATGAAAGAGGAGAAATTACAACAGACATTGTAGAAAAACAAAGGATCATACAAGAATACTATGAAAAGTATATGACATCAAATTTAATAACCTGGAAAAAAATGGACAAGTATTTAGAAAGTACAATCTTTCCAAACTGAATCAAGGAGAAAGGGAAATTCTAACTACATATCAGTAGTATGGTAATTAAAACAATCATCCAAAAACCTGCCAAAAAGTAAAAGTCCAAGACCAGATGGATTCACCAGTGAATTCTATCAAACAGTCAAAGAAGGTTTAATACTGATACTGCTCAAACTCTTCCAAAAATTTGAAGAGGAGGCAGTACTTCCTAACTCATTTTATGAGGCCAGTATTACCCTGGTAACTAAACCTGGTAAAGATACACAAAAAAGAAAACTACAGAGCAGTATCTCTCATGAACACACATGTAAAAATCCTAAATAAGATACTTATGAACCGAATACAGCAACATATTAAAAAAGATTATACACCATAATCAAGTGGGCTTTATCCCAGAGGCAAAGGGATGGTTCAACATATGAAAATCGATTAATGTAATACACCACATGAACAAATTAAAAATAAGAATCCTATGATCATATCGAATAGATGCAGAAAAAGCCTTTGACAAGATACAGCATCCATTTATGGTCAAAACACTCCACACTAAATCAGTATAGGAGGAAAGAACCTTAACATAATAAAGGTCATATATGACAAACCCGGCCAACATTATATTTAATGGTGAAAAACTAAAAAACTTTCCTTCTAAGATCAGAAAAACAAGGCAAGGCCATCCACTATCAGCCACTGTTATTCAATATAACATTGGAGGTCCTAGTGAGTGCAATCAGGCAAGAGAAAGATATGAAAGGCATCCAAACAGGAAAAGAAGAAGTCAAACTGTCATTATTGCAGGTGACATGATTCTCTATGTAGAAAACCCTAAAGACTCCACAAGAACACTACTAGAAACAATAAGCAAATACAGTAAAGTCTCTGGATACAAGTCAATGTTAAAAAAATTATACATTCATATACTCTAATAATAAGTATCAGAAAAAGAAGTGGAAAAAATAATTTTTTTTGCAATTGCAACAAAAAGAATACCTAGGGATAAATCTGACAAAACATGTGAGGGACTTATATAATAAAAACTATAAGACTCTATTAAAAGAAATCAAAGAAGATACAAAGAAGTGAAAGATATTCGTGTTCTTCGGATTGAAGAATCAACATAGTTAAAATGACCATATTACTAAAGCATAATACATATTTATGCAATCCCCATCAAAATCCATTGGCATTTTTTTAAAGAAATAGAACAAAAAATCATCAGATTTGTATGGAAGCACCAATATGCCAAAAAGACCCCAATATGCCAAAGCCATCCTGAGAAAAAATAACAAGACTGGAGGCATCACTCTACCTGACTTCAAATTATACTACAAAGTGACAGTAATCAAAATGGCATGGTATCGGCAAAAGACCAGACACATGACATGGACCAGTGGAAGAGAATTAAAGAGTCCAGAAGTAAACCTATATTTATATGGGCAAAATAATGTTTCAACAAACCTCTTCAATAAATGGTGCTGGGAAACTGAAAAGCCACCTGCAAAAAAAGTGAAATTAGACTGTTGTCTATCACCCACATCCACCAAAATTAACTCAAAATGGATAAGGACCTGAATCTGAAACCTGAAACAATAAAATGCATAGAAAAAACAGAGAACTAAACGCATGGACCTTGGACTTAAAGAGGATTTTAATGAATTTGACCTCCAAGGCAAGGAAAGTAAAAGCTAAAATGAATGAATGGGACTACATCAATTATATAAAGTTTTTGCACAGCAAAGGAAAAAACCAACAGAGCAAAGAGACAAGTACCAATGAGAAAATAATTTTGAAAAATGCCTCCTAAAGGCCTAATATCCAAAATATGCAAAGAACTCATACAACTCGGTAACAAGAAAGCAAAACAACCCAGTCAAAAATGGGTCAGAGGACCTGAAGAGACAGTTCTCCAAGAACTCACACAAGCAGCCACCAAATATATGGAAAGATCCTCAACATTGATAACCGTCAGGGAAATGCAAATCAAAAACCAATGAGAACCATCTCACACCTGTCAGAAATAGCTGTTATCAACAGGACAAGTAATAACAAATGGTTGGAGAGGATGCGGAGAAAAGGAACCCTCATATGCTGCTGGTGGACTGAAAATTGGTATTAGTCACTCTGGAAAAACAGTAATGGAGGTTCCTCAAAAAACTGAGAATTGATCTACCATATGATCCAGCAGTTCCTCCACCGGGTATTTTACCCCAAAGACTTGAAAACATATATCTGAAAAGAATATTTGCATACCGATGTTCACAGCAGCATTATTCACCACAAGCCAGGAAATGAAAGTAACCGTAGAGTTCCTATGCAGAGTCCTACAATAGAAAACTGGATAAAGACAATGCGGTACATATATCCAATGAAAATATTACTCAGGTAGAAGAAGAGATGAAACACTTATTTCATCAAAGTCCATCCATGCCATTTGTAACAGCATGGATGGATCCTGAGATATGCTAAGCAAAATAAGCCAGACAGAAAAGTTGAAAACCACATGATACCACTTATAATGGGATATAAACCTAAAAGCAGGAACAAACCGGACCAGGGGGGATGCAGATGGGGTAAGGGTCAAATATTTGCTGATAGAAAAGAAATCAACATATGGGCAGTGAACATCCATATGCAATATATATATATTACACGCGCCTCGCTGTTGAATTGTACACCTAAAACTAACTGTATTCATTAACCAATATTACCATAATAATTTTAAAAGTAAATAAATAAATGAAATACATTATATTCATCTGGAAATCTAAAATCCAAAAAGTCAAATTTTATCAAAATACATGTATGTCAAGCAGTAGGCTTTTGAAGCAGTAGGGTTGTGAAGATGGCCATATCAACACATGAATCATAGTCCCTACCCTCAAAAAGCTTAGCTTTTAAAGAATAGAGAGAAAAATCGTATTCCTAAACATAGTAACAAATACTATAAAGTACTTATGTACCTAATCAAAAGGGCTTAATTCTGCCTAAGAGGGGTATCAAGTAGTTGTGGCATTGGTCTATAGCAATAGATTGGTACAGAGGTCAGAACTGAAAAGAATGAAATGATTAAGAGACTATGGTGGACAATTTATGTGAAATATGCAGGTGCGAACTAGGACTAAGAACATAAAAGATGGATTAAAAAGATATTTAGAAAGTTAAGTTGACAGACTTCATAACTGACTGAAATTGTGGAGGAAGGACAACGGACTCTCATGTTTCCAGGATGACCGGGTAGATGGTGAGGCTATTCACGAGACAAAGAACATAGGAGGAAGAACAGATGAGTGAGTTCCTTTTGCCACGTTGAGTTTTCAACATATCTCTGAGCCGCACAGATAACTATGGTTAGCAAGCAGCCAAAAAATAAAATCAGAATTGATAAATGGGTCTAAACTGGTGAATTCAGAAGTGTGGTTCTGAAAACTACAGCCACAAATAAGAACTCAGGGTAAGAGTATAGAGAAGGAATCCATGAATGTGGCTGAAAATTGGCTAGAGCAGTAGGAAAACCAGGAGAATATAATAGTAAAATTCATGAAAGAGAGAGATTTAAGGAAGAATATTCAATATCAAACCCCAAGGAAAAGATTAGTAAAATACACAGTACAAAGTACTTCCTAGATTCAACGATTACTCTTAGTAAGTAAACCGTGACTTAAAAGAATGGGTAGGCACAGCTATCAATCACCACCCACCATATTCATATAACTTGAACATTCATATAAATAAATTTGAACATTTGTCTGTTACCACATTTGAAAAAATTGC
The DNA here is from genome assembly GCA_003508835.1 of Eonycteris spelaea. Lineage (NCBI taxonomy): Eukaryota > Metazoa > Chordata > Mammalia > Chiroptera > Pteropodidae > Eonycteris > Eonycteris spelaea. The sequence continues at coordinate 44,380 of PUFA01000393.1, forward strand.
TAGACAGACTTGCACAAAGTTTGAAGACCATTTGGCATACAAAAAATTTACTACAAGGTATACTGTCAAAGTTTGACAATGGTTCCAGTGAAAAATATATACAGGAGGTTTTACTGGACTAGGGCTGTATTTGACTAGAGGTTCTAATTCGACAACCCATGGGTCAAATTCAGCCCACTGTCCACTTCTATAAATACAGTTTAATTGGAACATGGCCACTCTCATTCATGTCGTCTCTGGCTGCTTTCACACTATAAAAGCATAGTCGAGTTAGCTGGGACAGAGATTATGGGGTCCGCAAAACCTAAAATATTTGCTACCTGGCTCTTTAAAGAAAATGCCAGTCAACCCCTGTATCTGTCAGAATAATGTCACCACTGATAGTATGTAGTTATAGGATGTCAAGACAAAATATCTGGATTCACAGAAAGTAAAGGCTAAGCCCCCATTCCTGCCCCCAAATTGAAACGTGGTCATTAGCCATGGTCCAGGCTCTAGTTTTGGGTTTTAAAAATCTCAAAACCCTGAGAAGCCTTGAGGAGCTTCTATGTCCAGCATCAGTGAGCCATGTATGAAGATACTAGAGCATATACTGAGTCTCTACGAGAAGCCTGTCCTGGCTAGGCCCCTATCCAACAGGCTCATAAGAACCAATACATTAAAGCTTTAGGAAGGTGCCACCCATGCCCTCCTATAACTGAAAGGGAAGTCTTTGTAATCAGAAAAAATCTGATTGCCCATCTTTATCTCAGAAACTATCAGGACTGATCTCTTTATGCCTCACATCATCCCTTTTACTTGTCACTGCCAGAAGGTCAACCATCATCACACAAATCTCACACTGCTCTGTACTTTCCATTAAAAGCTAATTTCTCATTTCTCTCCTCAACCCCGAGGCTCTATTATGGCCTCTGAAATTCCTCCTCTTCATCAATAAGCTCTTAACTTTTAAAAACAACTTTTCTGCCTTCCTTAGCTCTTCGCCAACACAAATTCCCTTGCAGCCTGTTCGAATGGAGATACTCTCCTTCCTTCTCCTTTTTGCTTTCAGGGCTTTGTTTCTCTTTCCCTCTTGCAAAACTCCTACTCCCTGCAGGTGTGTTTCAATATACTATACGCGTCCTAGCCATTGCTCTCGCTGTTGCTACCTACCAATCTATCATCACACTTACAGTCATACTCTTACGCCCTTTCATTCAGGGAAGACTTTAGTTCCTCGTTCATAGTCTTTCTCTCCTTCCCAAGTCCTACCATCTTTTTGATAGACCAACATCATCTCATAGATGTTCCATACAACCACATTAATTACCCCCTTTAATAACTCCAACTGTTATTCATTCCCATGATCAAACCCACCACTTTGTTGTTGTTACCAGGAAACAAAATGGACAGAAGCAGTATTTGAAGAGATAGATAATGGTTAAGAATGTTCCCAAAATGAAGAAAGACACCAAGCCATAGATTCAACAAGTGCTGAACCCCAACCAAGCGGGACATATAAAGAAAAACATATACAGGGACATCCTACTAGGATTCCAGAGAAAACAAAAGAAAATTAGACATCTTAAAAAGTCACCAGAGAGCGAGGAAAAGGACACATTACTCTGAAAATCAGCAACAAGACTGACAGCAAACACCAACAGAAAGGAAAGCCAAGACAATGAACAGACAGCCTCCAATTCTATATTTAAGTCTAAATGTGATTTGACAATGAAGGTGAAATACATTTTCGGATGACTAAAAACTGAACTTGTTTACTAGTCGATACACACGAAAAAGAGTTCTTCGGGCAAAAGAAATATGACTCCAGACAGAGGCACTGCAAGCTGAAAGGAATGAAGATGAAAAGGAGAAACATGAAGGAGAGCTAAATGAATATTGACTATATAAAACAATATGTCTTGTGGGTTAACAGATATGTAGAATTAAAATACATGGCAATAATGACTAAAAACGGTGAGGAGTAGATGAAGCATAAGTATTCCAAGGTCCATGCACTGACAGAGAAGTGATAAAACTATTAGTTTATACTAGATTTCAATAATCCAAGAATGCACAGTGTAACCTGTGGGGCAGTGACTAAAAGAATATTAATGAATGTCTATGAGTAAGTAAGTGAATAAAATAATACAGTGGGTAAAAATGGAATCAGAAAAATATTTTAAAATGTAAAAAATATTTTAAAAAGATACCGTTTTTTCTCTCACAGAACTGGTGGGAGAAATGGAAATTGTTAGATTTCATTTCAAAATCCAAATATATTGGTAATTAAACCTACCATGTTAAAGGTCTATTAAATATCTACTAAAATACTACCAACACTTGTGAGATGCAGCTAACACTGTTCAGAGGGAATTTATAACCATAAAAGCATGCATCAGTGGTCTAAGTATCGATCTGAAGACATTAGAAAAACAGCAAATTAAACCTTCCCAAGTGGAAAAAAATAATAAATATAAGATAAGTAGTTAAGGAAATAGGAAACAAAAGTATTATAGCACAAATCAAAGATTAATAAAAGAGAATACGCTAGAAAGAACCATCTTTAATTTAAAAAGAGAGAAATCAGTTATCAGGAATGAAAATGGGCTCACCACTTACAAAAAAAGCTACTTCATCTTTCAGATTCCAGCTGTTGACACCTGACCAGAGAACAGCTCCCCTGCCTCCTGTCAGCTTCCGAGGTTTATTCTTCTCATACAACCAAAGCTCCTTTCCTTGAGAGCTTTACCTCTGCATATACATTTTTGCTAATTAATTACTATGTCTCCGTACTAGTCTATGCTCCATGAAAGAGATACTCACTATTAATTACCCAAGGCTAGCACAATGTGTAGTATGTAGTAGGGTACAAACTCAATAATCATTTATTCAATAAATACTGAGTGCCCACCATGTTCCTGGTACTGTTTAGGTGCTCAGAATAAAACAATATACAAAATCCTATGTCCTCATGGAATCTACATTCTCATGAAAGAGAGACAAGCAAATAAGAAATGTATAGCCAGATAGGAATAAACAATACAGCAGGCAAAAGTGAGTACGTGGCTGAAAGAAATCCAATTTAAAGAGTACACTTAAAATTTAAAATCAGGTGCTTAGGGAAGGCCTCACTGAGGTGAGAAAGCAAACCATGGCCTACTTGACAGATCTGAAGGTCAGGAAAGTATGGATGGAATCGAGTTAGCAAATGTAAGGAGAGAATAACAGTAAAAGCAAAGTCAAAAAACAACAGGATGAGGGTAGCAGCAGATCATGTAGGATGGTTAAACCATTATTATGACTTTGATTCTGACTCTAAATGAAATAAGGAGCTAATTCGTGGTTTTGGCCACTGTTTTTAAAAAGATCACTCTGGTTGCAGTGTTGGAAACATTCTATGAGGGAAAAGGGTGGAAATATGGAGTCTAGTCATGAGGCTACTGCAATAATCGCAGAAAAAAGATTATGGTGGCCTCGACCAAATATGATAGCATGCAGAAATGGTTACAACCAGGATAACATCTTTAAGGTAGAGCCACCTGGCCTCTGCTCACAGATTGAATGTGCAGTGTGAGACAAAGAAAACAGTTTAAGATAATACCAAGGCTTCAACAATGAGCAGCCGGAAAGAAAAGTTGCTCTTTTCCAGCTGGGAAAAAACAAGACTTTGGGGAAATGGTCAGAGAGAGAATTCAGTTTTGGATACATCAAGTTTGAATTGCCATTTATATGTCAAAGTGGAGATGTCATATAGGCAACTGGATATGAGTTTGCACTTTAAGCTAGAGATAAAAATTTGGTATTTAAAGTCATGAGACTAAATGACATCATCAAGTAACTTTTGATAAATGAATCCGTTTATTAACTGATGACTAATAAACATGACCGTTAGCCATTGGAGCTGCCAAGGATGAAGAAGTGGTACAGAACTTTGGGGACATGAGCTTCTGTTGGAGTGAAATCACAACTGCACTGTTTTGATTTTTAAAGAAAAATCTTCCTTTGTCTTTAGGTATTCTCAAATACCGCCTTCAAGAAGAAAAAGAATGCATAGCTAATATTAAAGGCAAGCTTTCCTCTTAATTTGTTTCCAAATCTGCTAGATTTCCTCTTAAGTGGTACCATGTTACCTTCATTCTATATATACCTTGAAATGGATACTGTATGTGTCATCAGGTCCTGGCTGATATAAGTGCCTACCCTTTCTGGAATGTTTAAAGATCATCTCAATCATTTATTTCTATGGGTTTTAATTTGAAATCAACCTGGACCATCAGTAATCTGTGCCCTTGGATGATATACTCTCTCTCCTATGCTTGCACTGAGTTTTATATTGGCAATTATGTCTTGGTAATTTCTAAAGGAACAGTCATATGAACTCCTTTACTTTGCTATAGGAATGTTGCTGAAAATATCATGTCCCTTATGTGAAACCCTACAAGAAATTTCTTTATATAAATGGGAAAATTTTGTCTCCCCTGAAGATTTATAGGCAATCTTTCCCTTTTTCAGGCAAAACTGCCAGGAAGTATATAATGTTTGATCCATTTATATATTCTAGAGCAAAGCTATAGCAAAAAAAAAAAAAAAAAAAAAAAATCAGCAATGGTTACCTCTGAGAAGGTGGGGGTGTGGGGTGTGAGACTGATTGGCAAGAGGCATAATGAAACTTTCCATGGTTATAGTTATATGCTCTTTATCAAGATTTCTCAAAAGGGGCACTATTGACAAAGAATCATGACTGGACTCTACCCACTAGATGTCATTACTACCACACCCTTACTGCCACCTAGCGAGGACAACCAAAAATATCTCCAGAAATTGCCAAATATTTTGTGGGAGGCGAAATCACCCTAATTAACTGAGTAACACTGCCCTATATCTTGACAAGAGTTAGAGAACATACAAAATATGAGTATTGCATTGTATGTATTTTGGGCTCAACAGAAAACTAAATAAATACTGAACTCTAGTTAATGATAATGCATGCTAAAATATTCAGGAGGAAGTTTTTAGTGATGGTTGCATAGAGGGGTAGATATTTGTATAGGCATGTAATAATGTAAATACAGCAAATGGTAATGGTAGAATCTAAGTGGTGGGTATAAAGGCACTCTATTCAACTCTTTAAACTGTATGTTTGATAATTTTCACAATAAAATGCTGGGTCATTCTCATTAATCCATTACATAAATCAGAAGACATCCAAGACACCCAATGGAGCCAGGTCAGAACACAGGGATACATGCCCACTGAAAATTATCAGCTGTAAATACTGTGAGATCTTGGAAAGAGCCACAAGTTATACCACAAGAAACAATACTCTGTAGCTTCACCATCACTAATAGGCTAACATTTGTAAATGCACACCTCATAAACATTTAGGAACAGCTCACAACTACCTTAAATGTTCTGAAATTTCAGTTAAAACAGGAGATGCCTGAAAATCCTATCATGAATGCATTGTCAAATATTTGAAAACTAAAGTACAATAATGACTAAATATAAGTTACGGTATTTATTGTTTTTAATAAGACATTCTTTTACCTTGATATTATCTTATTATGGAATTATATCTCAATAGTGTGTAATGTGCTCTGCTATGTCATATAATAGAATAGGTATCAAAGAAATTCTCTTAAAAGATGCACTGAAACGGGTTATTTCCTATAGACAAGTATTAGTGCATGTAGAGCCTATGATTTTATTGTGGGTGATACAATCCACTGGGGTGATACAGGCCACTGCCATACAAAGCATGGGTTACAAACCAGCGATAGCCTGTGAACTATTTGTTATGGATTCAATGATGAGATCAGTTCAGAAACTGAAAGCCCGCGCTAAGAAGCTTTTACAGAAGTTTGACATTGCCAGGACATCGATGTGCATGATTTTCTTGCAGATCAGATATAGAGAAATCCTACTGTTTTCAAAGTCATGTGGTGAGTTGCATATGACGTGACATGTGCTAGTCAGGCATGGTAGAATCAGGTTATACGTGATATTTTAAGGTTTTTCTGTTAACTGCCTAAAGGTGGATAAAATCTGAGAAAATGCACAGGTTTATTCATTTTTATAGCTAGTTAATTTTACAAATATTTTTAATCTTAAGCCTGTTTTTAAAATTTATAATTTAACATCATTAACAAAGTTGGAGAAATAAATTTATGTTATTTTTTAACCTCATTAACACGTGGACAAATAAGTGTCAGTGGATTTTCAGCATTTTTTGTGGAATGCACTGAATTCGCCAGTAGCAGAAAACCAAACGGGGGAGAAGACAGTGCTTCTGAACAGATAAAGACCAAAAGAGACCTACTTTCACTAAAAAGTGTGATTCCTTTTATGCAATATACTTTTCAATGAGTTCAGTTTGGTAGCCATAATTGACAACAAGTAGCTAACATCACAGTGCATTAGATGAAAAGATATATTAGTTAATGGAGCAACAAAACCATCAAAATTTAAGGAGTATATACATGCAAAATGTACACAAAAATAAGCTCAAAACCAAAAGAATTGTTTGAAAGAAAGCACTGAACTTAAAAAAAGCTAAAAGAAACAGATATTCAGTTCTTTATCCATAAATGTTTGTTTCATAGGCTTCCTATCCTAGCACGGTTGGACTGCTAAGACTAAAATGCTACAACTGTTAAGAAAAACAAGTAAACAATTATATTAACGAGATTGCTTGAAAGTACTGGTTAAATCTGCGCTTTCCAATGATAGAGCAGATCGCCACATTTAGAAACTAATGACAGGGAAGACCAACTTACAAAAATGATACTTGCACAGCATTTTTCATGGCATCTTGGCAAGTGCGCAGATACTGCTAATGTGTTATTGGAACATGATGGTGATATGAAGGACGAATTCTTGTTCTTAGTTTTATAGGTAACAAGCACAATTAGCTTTGAAACGGGTAAAACGATGAGAATTATGCTGTCAACAAAAGTGGTCTATAGTTCTGTAGAGAATGTTCTGATGGCACAGTTACAATGACAAGAAAACATTCTGGGGTAATTCCCCAGTTTAAGGAGGAATACCAGAAAGTAAATCAACACATTGCATCTTTCAATGACAAAATCTTGGTACAAAAAACTCAGTTGAACTAAACAGCATGTTTAGTGTCATAATAAAAACCACGACAATGAAATGCTAAAGCATTAAATAAGAGATCGTTCTTTTTATAAAGAGGTATCTTATAAAAGACTGAATGAATTAATGTTAAAACAATGTCAATATTTAAACAATGTTATTGAGAGGAAGTTGGAATTAAGAACAAACTCAGTGTTTCTGCAAGATAATAAACAAGCTTGTTTCCAACTTTTAAGAGATGTCAACTGGATAACCAATTTGTCTAATATCTTCTGTACTTTTAATTGATCTTAAGACTTCCCTGAAAGGAAGAAATGCAATATGATTTTCAATGGTTAGGTAACGTTAAAGGGAAAAACGAAAGTTGGAAGCTTGGAAGATCCGTTTCTACAGACTACCACCATACCTGTTATAAATGTAACAGAACATTTTGAAATTTAATTTTCTAACCAAAGGAGAGCCACAGATAGGAAATGCAATAGAACCGAATCCATTTCTTTCATTTAAAGATAATTTAACTATTCACAGCAAAACTGTTAGAACTGGCTACTACTGAAAGATAAAGGGTACATTTCAGACTGTAACATCAATTGTGTTTTGAATAAAATTCTAAATAGATATCCTGAGTTTGATGAAATTGCTTTTCAGATCTCTTCTTCCAATCCCAGTAACACTGGCTTCTCTATTTAAGAGTATAGTAAATCAAGGCATAGCAAAAGGTTAGCTATATGGTATCACCTGAAAGCAGTGCTGTCTTCCAATCAAAATAGATTAACAAGCAAGAGGCAAGCTCATTTGGGAACGGTAAGTTCAAAGTACTCTATGTGAGGTGTTTTAACAGAGATCCCCAAACCCCTGACTTGAGCAGCCTCCAGCAAGCAGAAGCTTCATCTGCATTTGCAGCAGCTCACCCAGGGCTAGTAGCATCACCACCTGAGCTCCATCTCAGATCATCAGGCATTAGATTCTCATAGGAGCACCGGTCCCTGGTGCCAAAAAGGTTGGGGACTGCTGGTTTAAAAACACCCAATTGCTATTCCATAACTTTATTTATTACAACCGCAAAATAAATTGGCTATTTGTGTAGTTTTTATAATTCTTTGTATTCAGTGTAATTTTGTCAGTTGAATAAACTACTTAAGTTTGTATTTAGCGTCTGTTGTTTTATTTTTTAATAATTCATTTCAAACACATTGGTCCACAATTGGAGAAATTTTAAAAACTCATCCTTTACCACATTTTGAGAAACACTGGGCTAGCCTTAAGTAGCTCCTTGTAACTTGAGTTTGTCAACAGAGTAATCCCACATAAATCCTCAGGAAATCTCTATTAATTGAGATTTTGTGAACATTTGAAGTAAACAAATTTTTAAATATTTGGAAATTTGACGGGTACAGGAAAATGTCTCAACTGGTTGTTAGTATTCACATGCTGAGTAGTTGTGGCCACCACGCACTAGAGAAGTTAACAGGCCTCACACGTTGCTTGCTTGTTTTCACAGTAAATAATAAAAACCTGGACTAGAGCACTTTTTCAAAATACTAATGCAGTATTTTGTCCATGGAAACTGTTGTCTTTGATAGAAAAAAAAAAACTGATGGAGGGAGCTTCTCTGAAAACCAGAAACTATCTAGCTTAGGTTAACAAACTGAACAAAAAGTTATCTTTGGAAATACCAAAATGTTCTGATGATAATCTCAGACTCCCTGAACTTCAAGCAAATTTAAACTGGAAAAATAATTAAACACTGAGCTCAGAGATCTGTAGAGCATTAGCCTAACTAATATCAATGAAAATATTGGACTTGTCTTCCATAATTGAAAACAAAAACAAAAACAGCAGCATTTACCGTGGCATATACTGCTAAATCCAAACCTAACTCTGGGAGGTTTACTGTGGGTCAGTCAGGAACGTGAAAGCAAATCTAAACCATTCTTTTTCAAGACAGTAATCAGTGTTGGGAAAGAGCAGGCCTGAGGCCATCAGAAATATTACTACAATGACTACTTTACAGTATGAGGGAAAAAATATTTAAACCTCCATTTTAAGTTAAGGTTTTAATGATTAACTTCACATTAAATGTGAAAAGTAATGAGAATTCTAAGAATTATGTGCACAAATGCGGTTGCGAAGCACTTCATTGCTCAGTTCCATTTTCCTTCAAATCAGTTTTGAGTCAATACATTGGTTTCATTTCCCACCTCTATATAAGGACTCTTACTACTAGGAAAAAGCCCTTAAACCAACCTTTCATTCTTCCTTCCTTTCCTTTTCTTTTCCCTCCCTCCCTTCCTTTCTTTCTTTCTTTTACTCATTCCGGGTTAAAGTCTATTTCCAAAACGTAATCTCAAATCTTCATTCTGCATACACCTCTGCTGGCCTCTCAGTAGAAAACATACACCACAAATTATGGATTTCCTTCACCTTCTAGTACACCACCACCATCACCACTAATATTTTGTTGTGATACTTACTTTGCTTATACCATCTGTATCTGGTATTAGACTGGACTCATTTCAGTCATCTTTGGGTCCCCAGGGCAAAATTCCAAGCTGTAGGTAATTAAAGAAAGGAAGAACTCCAGTTCTTTCAAGTTCTGAATCTGTGGCCCTCTCAAAAATAGGTGGTTAATACGGTAGTCCCTCTTTATCTGTGGGGGATATCTTCTAAGACCTCAGTGGATGCCTAAAATCACAGATGATACTGAGCCCTAACATGTACTATGTTTTTCCTATATATACACATCTGTGATAAAGTTTAATATCTATATTCGACAAAGTAAGAGATTAAAAACAATAATAGAACAATTATAATAAATATACTGTGATTAAAAAGGTGACACGAATGTGGTGTCTCCCCTCTTCCTCTCCCTCTCCCCCTCTCTGTCTGATAACCAAAAAGGCTACTAAGCGACTAACAGGTGGAAAGCAGATATGCTGGGCAAAGAAATAATTTATGTCCTATGCCACAGAGCAGAATTGCAAAGATTTCATCAGGCTACTCACAATGGTACACGATTGTTTATACCTGGAATTTCCCATTTAATAATTTCAGATCTTGGTTGACCACGGGTAACTGAAACCCCAGAAAGCGAAACCTCAGATAAGTAGGAACTACCATAGTCAAACTTTGATTATTTGTTTCTTTGATCCAGTTCTCTACTTTTTGAGGTCTCAAAAATTAGCTCAAGAATCAACTGTTGTCTAGAATATTCCCACGTGGCAATCTTTGCAAAGAGTCATAACTGTTTAACAACAGGTTTATGTTCTGAGAAATGTGTCATTAGTCTATTTCATTGTTGTGCAAACATCATAGCATGCGCTTATACAAACCTAAATGGTACAGCCTACCACACGCTGAGGCTATATGATGCAGCCTATTGCTCCTAGGCTACAACCCTGTACAGCATGTTGCTGTACAGAATACTGTAGGCAATTATAACACAATGGTATGTATTTGTGTATCTAAATATTGAAAAGTATTTCTTCCTGGAGGGGCTGAGGGATGGCTGTGGAGAGAGGTGCTGGAGGAGGGAGCGCAGATGTCAAGAGGAGGGGGGAGGAAGGAAAAGAAGGAGGGAGAAAGGGAGAAGAGAGATTGAAAGAAGATCCAGAGAGAGAAAGCTTGAGAAAAAAAATAATAAGGAGAGAAAGAGAGGTGTTGGGGGAAATGGGACAGGGAGGAAAGCAAGATAAGTGCAGGGAAATGTCAATGCAATCCCAATCAAAACCCCGATGGCATTTTTCAGAGAGCTAGAATAAACAATCCTAAAATTTATATGGAACCATAAAAGACCCCGAATAGCCACAGCAATCTTGAGAAAGAACAAAGTTGAAAGTATACCTGATATCAAACTATACTACAAGGTCACAGTAATCAAAACAGCATGGTACTGCCATAAAAAAAAATACATTATCAATGGAACATTGAATAGAGAGCCTGGAAATAAATCCATGCCTTTATGATCACTTCATATATGACAAAGGAGGTAATAATGTACAATGGAGTAAAGACAGTCTCTTCAATAAATGGTGCTGGGAAAACTGAACAAATACATGCAAAAAAACCCCAGAAACTGGGCCACCTTCTCACACCATATACAAGAATAGACTCAAAATGGATTAAAGACTTAAATGTAAGACCCGAAACCATGAATCTTTTAGACCAAAACATAGGCAGTAAACTCTGATATTGCTAACAGTAATTTCTTTTCAGATATATCTCCCCAGGATGGGAAACAAAGAGAAAAAATAAACAAATAAGACTACATCAAACTAAAAAGCTTTTGTACAGCAAAGGAAACCAATAACAAACAAAAAAGACAATTGGGAGAAGATATTCCCTAATGATACATCTGTTAAGAGGTTAATATCTAAAAATTATAAAGAACTCATACTACTCAACAATAAAAAACAATCCAATTAAAAAACGGGCAGAAGATCTGAACAAATATTTCTCCAAAGAGGAAATACAGATGGCCAATAGACATGTGAAAAGGTGCTCAAGGTCACTAGTCATCAGAGAAATGCAAATTAAAACCACAATGCAATATCACCTGATACCTGTCAGAATGGCTATCATCAATAAATCAAAGAACAACAATGTTGGCGAGGATGTGGAGAAAAGGGAACCATCACACATTGTTGGAGGGATAGCAAACTGGGACAGCCGCTATGGAAAACAGTCTGGAGGTTTCCCAAAAAATTAAAAACTGATCTTCCTTTTGACCCAAAATTGCACTTCTGGGTGTTTGTCCAAAGAAAATCAAAAACAATAATTCATAAAGATCTATGCACCTAAATATTCATGGCAGCACAATTTACAATAGCCAAGATATAGAAGCAACCTAAATGCCCATCAACAGATGATTGGATAAAGAAGTTATGCTTCATATACACAATGGAATATTACTCAGCCGTTAACAACAATAGAATCCTACCATTTGCAATGACATGGATGGACCTAAGAGGTTATTATGCTGAGTGAAATAAGTCAGACAGAGAAAGATAAATACCATATGATTTCACTCATATGCGGAGTCTAAAGGACAAAAAGAACAAACTAATCAAAAACAGACTCACAAATATAGAGGACAATTTGGTGACGGACAAGAGGAAAGGAGGGTTAGGGAGCTGGGAGAATGGGGTGAAGGTTAAAGAAGTACAAATTAGTAGTTGATAGATGGTCATAGGGATGGGGAGCACAGTACGGGGAATGCAGTTAACATTAATACATTGGCTAGGTGGAAACCAGAAGAGAGAAGGAACAATTAAGGGATCATTTTATAAACTATATAAATGCCAAACAACATACTGTAGACTTGAAATAAATAAATACATAAATACATAAATAAAAATAAATTTAAAAACTACTAAACACACAAATAAAAATAAATGGAGGGAAGCAAATTTGTGTACATGTGTGTGTGGGTGCACAGGCATGTGCAGGAATTAGCTTGGGTGGGCTCCTGAGATCTCTTCCTCCCCAGCCTACTCCTCTCTGCCCTCTCCAAGTCAAGCTCCAGCTCTTGGTGGGCACATGGCTGGCAGGTGTACAGCATACTGAGCCTCCTCGTCCATTTAAACTACCCAGGGCTAGAAGTAAATTTAACATTCCTTTCAAAATCACAAAATTTTGCTTATAATCCAGTCATCTTATGGGACCACCATTATATATGCAGTCCATTGCTGACCAAATGTTATACAGTGCGTGACTGTAGAAACTCTTAAGCCCCACTTTCCACTACTAAAAATCTTGTGAAACCACATTTTAGTTGTATGTCAAGGTGGTTCATGGCAAAACTAATAAACAATGGACCAAATGGATAGCACAATGTATACATATACATTTGTATGTACATATATACAACGCATGTACACATGTATACGTATACATACGTAGACCAAAAAAAATCAGATGAAGTGCAAACAAAGGAGTATCGTTATGTTGAATGTGGAGGAAATATTTGAATTTTACTATAGAGAATATGTTTTTAAAACCAAAGATGAATTTTTCAAGACTATTTTACATTATATAATGCCAATGAAAGCTCGATGCGGTTGTTTAGAATGTACCACCTTGCTATTTTCTATTTGTTGCATCTGTGCTTCATTCCTTTCCCCCTCATTTCTTGCCATCTTTTGGATTAATTTGAATATTTTCTTAGGATTCCATTTGATCTCCACAATTATCTTTATTATACTTCTGTTTGATTGTTTTGTAGTGGTTAAACTTCTAGGCTTTTACATTAGACATCCTTATTCTGCTTTCCTATAGTACAGCCCTTCATGTATAGTGTAAGAACTTCCATTTCCCTCCCCTCCTATCCTTTGTGCTATTGTCATACATTTTACTTCTACATGTAGTAAACCCCACAATACATTATTATTGCTGTTTTAAACAACCAAGTATCCTTTAAAGCTATTTAACTCACAAAGTTGTGCAACCATTATCCACTATCTAATTGTCCATATTCCGATCACCCAAAAAGAAACCATACCTGTCAGCAAGTCACTGTCAATTCAATTGTCTTTTAAAGGGCTTAAAATAAGAATGCCTTTATATTTACCCCCACATTTACCATTTCAAGTACTTTTCAATCCCTTATAAACATTCAAATTTCCATCTTAAATAATTTTCTTTCTGCTGAATAACTTCCTCTTTGACAACAATGCTCTCAGCATTCGTTTGTTCAAGTCCTGATTTCACTCCCTTATCTGAAAGGTATTTCCTAGGTAAAGAATATCTGATAGTTTTTTTTCTTTTTTAAGCACTTTAAAAGATGTCTCTCACTATCATTTGATTTGCTCAATTTTCTGATGGAAATATGCTGACATTCTTGTTAGTCTGCAGCAATTTCCCTTATCACTGGTTATCAGCAATTTGATTGTGACGTGCTTTTATATTTAATTCTCCTTGGGATCTGTTGAGCTTCTTGGATCTGTGAGTTTGTAGTTTTCAATCAAATTAGGAAATTTTTGAGTTATTATTTTTAAAAATCATTTTTGTTCTCCTTTTTTCTCCTTTTCTAGGGCTCCAATATATGTTAGATTGTTTTTGTTCCTGACTCCCTATTTTAGTCACCAGTGACCTATTAATTTCCCTCACATTTTCTACTCTGTCTCATTTTGGACAGATTCTATTGTTATATCTTCAAGTTCAGTGATTTGCTGCGCCTCATCTGCTGTTAGTCACATTGGTGTACATTTCATTCCATTTTCATCCCTGGAAGTTCTAGTAGGTCTTCTTTACACCTTCCATTTCTCTCCCCATTATGCCAAACATTTCCTTTACCTGCCTGAACATATAAAACATAATTAATTATGATAGCTGATTTAATGTCCTTGTTTAATTCCATTATCTGTCATTTCTGGGTCTATTTCTGTTGGTTGATTTTTCTGATTATACGTCATATTTTCCTGGTTCTTTGCACAGCTGGTAACTTTATTGGATGCCAGACACTGTGAATTTTATACTTTGGGTGTGGGACAGTTCTCGGCTTTGTTGTGGCACACAGTTAAGTTTTTTGGAATCGGCTGGTTTCTCCAAGATTTACTTTTATACTTTGTTAAGGCGGGTCCAGAGTGGCCTTTAATTTGGGGTTAATTTAGCCCTATACCAAAGCAACTCCTTTTTGATGCCCTGTGTATACTCACACTGGTGAGAACACAGACTTTTCCTAACCCTTTGTGAGTCCCAGCCTACTGTTTCTCAGTAGGGTTCTTTCTCTGGCCTCTCACGTGCAGATCAGTGCTCAGCCGGACTCAAGGAGACACCTCTGCATATTTCTAGAATCCTCTGTGCAACATCCTCCTCTCTGGCACTCTGCCTCACAAATTATAGCTGCCCTGGCCCCCTCAAACATCTGTCTTCTACTTGTTTAAAGTGGCCAGGTAAATTCAGTCCTTGTTATTCCATCATCGTTGGACAAAATAAATTTTGTAAATCAACCAGTGATTTCACAATATCCTATCTCAAGTCCTTGTCTTAGCCTTTGCCCATCTCTACCTTTTAAAAATATGTAACAATGCGAACTGTTTTTTCCTTGGAATTAGCTCCACTCTCAGGTTGGTACTATTTTAATTCTCCTACTTCTCTGATTATTTCTTATTCTTAAATCCTCAAATACAGGCAAGTTTCCAAAGTTCCATCTGTGCAGGGTCTCACTGTGTGTAATTTTAACAAACCCCACAATTTCATTGATGTCTTCTTTTGCTGCTGACTCTAAACACAATAGGCACCATAATATGTAACTGGCCTTCTGGGACTTCTTCATGAATAGAACACAAGAAAAAAGCAGAATACAAGATGTACAACTTCAACTGCATTTTAAAATGTGAGTTTATATATGTACATTTACATATATGTAACCAGAAAAAAAAACAGTTCAATTAAAATGTTAAGAATGATTCTTTTATAATTATTTATGCTTTTCTGTATTTTCTGCATACACACACACATAAGCGAAATTTATAATGGTATTTTTCAAACCCCCATTTCTAGCTCACAACTCCAGCTGTTTTGTAGGCCAGCGTCTCAAACCAAAATTCTCAAAAACCAGTCACATATCTTCCACCTAGATTCTGCCTGTCCCTTGCTATTCTAGTTAATGGTACAAAGTTCTCCCATTAACTTCAATGCCATTTCAACTTGTTCCTGTCTCCACTTCCATTCAACAATCCTGATGCAAACAATGAGTTTCTATTCATGGGAAACAATATCACTGTACAAGGCTCTAGATTTGCTCTCAAGCAGCATCTAATAACTAGAAGAATAACACCCCCACCCTTTTTTCCACATTGGTGACAGAGGGGAAATCTACAAAAAAGAAGCAAAATACTTAGCACAGAATTAGATCGTGCCTGGGGTAAAGAGGTAGAGTTTAAGATGGGGGCCAAAGTTATACAATGATCCCAAGGGAAAAACTACAGAGCAGACTGAGGGTCCTGAGGCTGGGGCTTGATGAACCTGCATTTTGGTTTGGCACCTACAGATGAAAAAATGGGAAACATCTAGTGAAATAAGGCTTCAAATTGCACTTGTGCATAAAGTTATTTTGCTGCCAAAACTGGCATTAAATGTTCATTGAGGTAAATTAATAGACACTATCAACTTTTTACCATATAATTAACGAGTTCCAAATGATAAGGTCATAACCTTTTCAATGTTCTTTTAAAAAACAGGCAATATTATAATAAACATGGTAAAGAATTCGATGGTCACAAAATAATATGAATGAACCTTGAGGACATTATGCTAAGTTAAATAAGCCATTCATGAAAAGACAGATACTTTTGATTCCACTTTTATGAGGTATTTAAAGAAGTGTAATTCATAGAAAACAGAAAGTAAAATGGTGGTTGCCAAGGGTCAGAGGGAGGAAGAAATGAGTTGTTTAATGGGAATGAAAAAGTTCTGAAGATTGGTTGTACAGCAATGTGAATATGCTTAACAGTATTAAACTGTACACTTAAAATGATTAAGATGGTAAATTTATATGTATTTGGCCACAATTAAAACCTTAAAATTTTAAGTCACAAGAGTATTGTCCATTTTGTCCCCCAGCCACCCATGGCTCAGAGAAAGCCAGCATTAATGTATTTTTCTATCCTTCTAGAGATATTTATATATGCTTGTATGTACATGCCTTGAAAAATATCCATGCAGAAATAGTAGCACATTACATATATTAGTCATACACCTCGTTCTTTTCATTTAATACATCTTAGAGACATGTCTAAATTATTTCACATAGGGCTGCCCTCTCTTTAAAAGCTGCTACTAATTCACCATTTGACTATACCATTAGTTATTTTACCTGTTCCCACTGATGTGTAATTAGGTTTTGTCCCAAAACTGTGCTATTACAAACATACCAATGTCTTCATACAAGTTAATTCCCACATGTACAAGTGAGGATGTATATGTATGTGTTTATAAGCATAGAAGGGAATTGCTAAAATAAAGGGTGTGCGCATTCTTTATGACTGTGTGTATACACACTATTTTTATATAAAAATTGTTACTAAAGTAACTTCAGTGTAAGATATACAATTATAAGCACTAAAATGAGGCATCACACTATGATGTAATGCTGCCTTATGACTGAGAATTATTTCATACATATTGGAAGAGTTCTTTTAGACTTAAATACTGGTTTGTCTCTATATCACATATGAGTTGTGCTTATAACAAAAGAAAAGTGAGTGAAATAAATTGGTTATGTACCTAAAAATTCTTCACCACTACCACATGGCCAGAAGTAATGGAAAGATGCCATAAATTTAAAGACGTATCTCAATTTTAGAAAGACAAAATGCAAACGTGTATCTAACAATAGGAAATATGGCAGTTTAGAGGGGAAAAGGATGTCTTTCCAATGTGATAGTTACCCTATCCATGAAAAATTATGTTTCAGCATCTATTCAATTCTTGTATGTCCCTTGGTAGTTTTACAATATTTTTCAAAGATAGCCTTCTTTTTCTTGTTAAATTTATTTCTATGTAGACCTTTTGTTCTTCAAAAATTCTGATGAGAGATGTGCAAAACCCTATTTAGATATCTATAAAACAATACTGAGAGAAAAATGAAAGGCCAAAAACAAATGAAGAAATAATGTTCATGAATTGGAAGACTCAACGGTATAAAGATTTATATTAACATCCTAAACTTACTCAGTGCAATTCCAATCGAAATCCTACCAGGTATCCTTATGGAACCTCACAAGCTGATCCTAAAATGCAGATGCAAATGCAAGGGGTCAAAAATAACCAAGTCTTATTATTTACTGGATATCAAGATTCCTAAAACTGGAGGAGTAATTCTCGAACTTTTGTTTGGAGTAATTCTCCAACTCCTACAAATTACCGAGACTCAAGAGCTTTAGTTTATGTGAATTTATCTATTATATTTATCACATTACAAAGTAAAACAGAAATTTTTGAAAAATTTAGTTATTCATTTAAAAATAACAAGAAGCTCATTACATGCTAACAAAAAACATCTATTATAAAAAAGTGAATACTTTTCAAAACAAAAAAGTTTAGTGAAAAGAACAGCACTGTTTTACACTTTTGTAAATCTCTAACATCTGGCTTAAAAGGAGACAGCTGGATTCTCATATCTGCTTCTGTATTCAATCTGCTTCAATATCACATGTCATGCAGCCTCTGAAAAAGTTACTGCACACTCACGAAAGAACGAGTGAATAAAGCAAATGACATCTTATTATTACTATAAAAATAGTTTTGACCTCAAAGACACAATAAAAGGGTCTCAAGTGAAATAGAGTACTTCAAACTGTGGTATGATGGCACAAGGACAAATAAAAGAATGAACAGGGAAGCCCGGACAAAGCCCTGTATATATACAATCAGCTGATACACAACAAAAGTGACTCTACGGAAAACGGAAGAATGGTCTTTTCTGTAAGTGCTGGTCCCACAATAGATAGTAATACAAGAACAAATTATACTGACCCCTGTCTCACACCATTAAAAATTCCATATAGGTTGATCTCAATGACAAAAGCAAAACAAAAAATAATATCGGATATTTTCATCACCAGGACATAAAATGTTCTAATTATGAAAAGGTCAACATATCTAACTTCATTAAAATTAAGAATTTCTGTTCATCAAAAGATAGCCTTATGAAAGGCAAGGCAATTAGGGGGTGGGCTGGCGTAGGTAATAGATGTTTTGTTCATCCCTCTTGTGACCAAATCACAGTTGTGATAGAAACATGGAGCAAATAGCAAGCAGAGTCACCTGGGGTCTAGATGAACTGAAGTACTACAACTAAGAAGAGAAATAAGAAACCATGCTGCAACAGTAGAAGGTAGGAAGGGGTGAAGACCCGAGGCTCGGTCCCCAGTGGCTGAGTGGTCCAGAGGTTGCGGCAGTGGCAGCCAGCAGCTGCAGACGCCTCTTAGAGGAACTGTGTAAGCAAGTGAACTTTCACAGTGATGGACCTGCTTGCTCCAAGCACCAACGCCAGGTCAGCAGCTCAGAGGGTACCAGGGACTTACAGGGCAACACTGGGCTGTTGAAGTGAGCACTGGATGCGAGGCTCTCACCCAGGCAGAAGTGCTGCTGGTATCCATTGTTCCTCTGTTGAGCCCTCTCCGACTCCAGTGTACGGATTCAGCACTGCTGGCCATAGCTGAGATGTCATCAAACTGGATAACAGATGTAGCTCTGCCCAGAGGATTCCCTGAACTCTGCCTCCCCCAAATCCCGGACCCACCCAAGCCACATCCAGTTGTATGCTCAGAGAGTCTAATGCTCCTTGCCGAGGCGACTCAAGGATTCACACTGGGCCTTGGTTTCTGGTGTGGCCTTTTGAGTCAACTATAAGCACAACATCTATGGATTGCTTGCTGAATCTTAACAGGTGATCCCAGAGGGGCATAGGCTGAGGCTAAATCAGGCCTGTAGCTGAACCCTTCTCAGGGCTGTGCCACTGGACACCTACTACACAAATCCACACTGAGACCGGGAGAATTAGGAAATTTGCTTAGGACATATGAACAGACACAGAAAGGCAGCCAAAATGAGAAGACACCATATGAGAGAACAGAACAAAGATCGAGAAATAATGGAGTCAAGCAATCTAACAGATGCAGAGTTCAAAATACTGGTTATAAAGATGCTCAATTAATTTAGGGGAAGTGTCGATAAATTCAGCGAGATCTTCAACAAAGAGATAAAGACATAAAAATGGAAATTACAAAAGGGAACCAGTCAGAAATGAAGAACACATTAAATGTAATGAGAATTATATTAAATGAAATAAACAAAGTGAATAAAGAAGAAGATCAAATAACCTATACAGAGGATGGGAAAGCCAAGGACACTCAATCAGAATGGCAAGGAAAAAGAAGCCAAAGCTGTAATAATAATTTAAGGAGCCTATGGGGCACTATTAAAGGTAAAAATATCCATGTCATAGGAGTTCCTGAAGGAAAACAAGAAGTTGAAGAGCTATTTGAAGTAATAATGATGGAAAATTTCCCTAACCTGGTGAAAGAAATAGACATAAAACCCCAGGAAGCTCAGAGAGTCCCAAAAATCAGGAATCCAAAGAGGCCCACACCAATACTCATCATAATTAAAATGCCAAAGGTTAAATACAAAGAGAGAATCTTAAAAGCAGCAAGAGAAAAGCAGTTAGTTACCAACAAGGGAGCACCCATATGTCTGGCAGCTGATTTCTCAAAAGAAACTATCCAGGACAGAACGGCTTGGCATAAAATATTCCAAGTGATGAAAACCCAGGATCTAAAATCAAGAATACTTTATCCAACAAAGCTATCTATGAAGAATTGAAGAACAGATAAAGAGCTTCCCAGACAAAAATAAGCTAAAGGAATTTATCAATATCAAGCCAGTATTACAGGAAATGCTGAAGGAACTTATTTAAGGGGGGAAAAAACCATGTATCAAAGAAAGGAATAAAGAATGGTAATAACTACATTCCTATCAACAAGTATCTCAAATGGAAAGAATTAAGTACTCCAACCAAAAGATAGAATGGCTGAATGGATAAGAAAACAAGACCCCTACATATGCTGCCTGCAAGAGACTCACTTCAGATTAAAAGACACACAGAGACTAAAAGGAAGGAGATGGAAAAAGATATTGCCTTGATGAACCTAGAGGGTATTGTGCTGAATGAAGTTGTTAGAGAAAGATAAATACCACATGATTTCATGTACAGGTGGAATCTAAGAAACAAAAATCAACAACAACAAAAATGAAAACAAACTCATAGATACAGAGAATATTCTGAGGGTTACAAATGGGAGACGGGTTGGGGGCTACAAGAAAAAGGGCAAAGGGATTAAGAAGTACAAATGGACAGTTATAAAAAAGACATGGAGATATAAAGTGTAGCATAAGAAAAATAATTAACAAAATTGTAATAAATTGTAAGGGGTAGAGGGGTTCTAGATTTAGTGGGATGATCACTTTGTGAGTTATGTAGCTCTTTAATCACTATGCTGTATAACTGAAACTAATATATTATTGTATGGCGACAACTGAAAAAAACTCATTGAATTGTACAATGAGAATATGAGCAACTAATCGTCTATATGATATTACAATATAGTGGAAAGAAAAAAAGGAAATGTAAGGCAAGCCTGAGTGGAAGAGGATAC
Source organism: Eonycteris spelaea (assembly GCA_003508835.1). NCBI lineage: Eukaryota > Metazoa > Chordata > Mammalia > Chiroptera > Pteropodidae > Eonycteris > Eonycteris spelaea. The sequence continues at coordinate 65,622 of PUFA01000393.1, forward strand.
CTGCAATGCAAATAAAAGACAGAACTCTAAATAGAAAAACTGGCAAAAGACTTCATTGAACTTTCCAAAGAGAAGATATCCAAAGGCCAATAAACATATAAAAGGCTGCTCAACCTTATTAGTAAACAGGGAAATGCAAATTAAAACCAGATAGGAGTGTTTAAATAGTATGAGATATTCTGTAGGTTGTAATAAAAAAATACCTATCCTACAACCCAAAACTCCATTCCTTCATATATACCCAAGAGAAATGAGTCTCTGTGTGTATATAAAGATTTGCATAAGACTGTTCTTGGCAGCTTAGTTCACAATAGCCAAAGCCCACAAACAATAACAGGACAATTACACAATGGAACTAAGCAACAAAAAAGAAAAACTGATATAACCAACAACAACAAACATTACGCCAGGCAAAAGAAGCCAGACAGAAAAGAGCACATACTGTTATGAACCCATTTACACAAAGTTCAAGAATAGGCAAAACAAATCATTGTGGTAGAAGTCAAAACACTTCGGTCAGAATAACAGCTTCTGATGGGAAAAGAGCATGAAAGAACCTTCAGGGGTGGCGGAAATGTCCTGTATCTTCATCTGGGTAGCAGTACATGGATAGGTTAAAAAAAAGCCCAACGTTTAAGATCTTTGCATTTTGTTGTAAATGAAAATATACCTCAATTACACATAAAAACCATTACATATATATCAAAATGGTTAATAGAATTTAACAGATGGGCAATTCTAAGGCTTAGCTAAGAGGTAGAAAATAGGAATTCTTACACATTGTTGGCTGACAGCTAAACTAGTGCAACCACTTTGGAAACAGTCTGGTATTACCAACTAAAATTGAAGATACACAAAAATGTTCAGAGCAGCCGTATTCGTAACTATTGCAAAATGCAAACAATTTAAATGTCCGTTCAAAAAAATAGTAAACAAGCCAATTGTGATACATTCATATTTTAGAATATTCAGCAATGACAAACCACAGCTCCATAAAACATACATGAATTTCACAAAATAACATCGAGTGAAAGCAGAGTAAAGAATACAAACTAAATGATTCCGTTTATATAAAGTTGAAAATGCAAGCAAAACTAAACTACCAAGTTTGGATGCAACCTTACATAGAAAAGTAGGAAAGTGATTATCATAAAATTCAGGACAAGTTACTCTTGAGAAAGAGGACGGTGTTTAAAGAGGGCTTTCTGGAGCCCTGACGATCGTCTATTTGATGACCTGAACGTTGTTTACAAAGATTATGCTTGGTAATTATTACATCAAAAAACAATGCACAGCTCAATGACTTTTCTGTATGTATGTTACAAATCAGAACAAAAAAAAAAAAGATTTAAAAATCAACTGGACCTAGGAACTGACTGGATTTGGTGAGGAGGGTGGAGAAACAACCAAGGACAACTCCCAGGTTCCTGACATGCACAACAGCTTGAGTGGTTATACCTTTCACTGAGATAGAAAACAGCATTTTTCAAGGAAGGGTATGAATTAAATGGACATGTTAAATTTATAGTACTCCTGAGACATCCAAGTAGAGATGTCCAGCAGGCAATCAGATATGCAGATCTAGAGTTCAAATGTTCTAGAGCTCTAGATGTTCAGGTTTGAGTATAAATTTGGATTCATCCATAAATAAAGACACAGACATGGATGTGACTGTTTAGGGAAAGAAGACAGATAAGAGTGTGCAGGACTGACCCTGGGTATATCAACATTTAATGGGCAGGTATACAAGAATAAGCCAGTTAAGAAAACCAAAAAGGAACCAAGTGGCAGGAGGAAAATGAAGAATGTGTCATGAACCATTAAGCAAGGGAAGAGTACGTCTAATGAGTAATAGGTCCCTCACTGCAGGTCGATGAATAGTTAAGAAAGGATAGGGTTATGTGCAATACTCAGCAAACCAGTTTTTACTCCACCTCTTTCTGGTTGATTTGAGACAAGCAACAGCCAGCCCAAGGGAAAACCAATGCTTCTGAGAATGGCTGAAAGTTTTTGTGTTATCTTTAAAAGTGAGGAATCAAAGCCCCCTCACTCTTTCTCCTTGACTCTCACTCAGATGAAAGGTGACAGATTTGAAACTAATTGGGTCTATGTGCTACTGGGTAAAATCACCATTAAAAGGTCAGAACACAGATGTGGGCTCACTCTTCTGCTTCTTCTCTATGACTTAAATGGTATCAGAAGTCTTCAAGGGACGGCTTTCCCTTCTCCAAGGGAGAGTCAGAGCTAAACATACTACTTGGGCAGAAAAGTCCAGAGGTAAGTGGCCAACACCAGATCAGCAGTCCGCTAGGGCAAATGGGTTCTCTCTGGTTACATAGCCCTCAGCACTGATAGGAATGAATTAGAGCAGGCTGTGCTCACATCAGAAGGATAAATTTAGCTGCATGTGAGAATTGGGAGGTAGAAGGGGTCCATCTCATGGCCTATTTCAGTTTGAAACAAATTAAAGTTAATGAGATTGAAAAAAAGTGTCTCCACACAAACCAACTGGGCTCATCTCAGTTTTTGTATTAAAGAGTTTGGTACCCAACACCTAGTTAAGAATAAAATGCAAAGTATTTTGGTCTTGCATTTGCCAGGACAAATATTTAATACAAATCTTTCCTTCAGGGAACCTATAGAATTGAAAATAGTGGCTGCTAACTGAAGAGGATTCTAAATATTCCTAGGATCCCTGAGTGGAACACCGTCATAAAATTTCTCCATTTTTAGCACCACATAAATGGCATACAAAATAAAACCACAATGGTCATCTAGGTTAAAATGATATCAGATTAGCAACTCCAGAATAAACAAAAAGACAACAATAATTTTGCACCTTGATGGGAGGATTTGAGAGAAGACTGCCTCCTCCCCAAATTTATCTATAAATTCAGTGCAATTCTAATCAAAATCTCAATGGGATTTCTTTTAAGAGCTCATCAAATAAATTTTAAAATTCACTTGAGATAGGTAATGCATGAGAATAGACCCTCCCTCTCCTCCCAAAAAAAGAGAGAAAAGAAAACAAGCATAGTTGCTCAATCAGATATAATGCCACAGGGGAGAGGGGAACTGTGGTAATGGAATTGTAGAACATAGACAAACATATCAGTAGAACATAACTGAGAATCCTGAAAAAAAGCCCTATAAGGAAATTCTTGTTGGCATTTCAAATATGGATAAGTCAATAAGTGGAGATAGGCAAAACCTATCAAATTACAAAACCATAAGTTAGATCCCCACCTCACACTAGACACAAAAAAATTCCACACAAATTAAAAGAGCTAAATATGAAAAAATGTTTTCAAACAAAATATATCAGGGTTTAAAAAAAAACTTGGAATGGCTGAGATTTTGCAAAACAAGGTTAAAGGGGGGAAAAACCCAAAAGTTACAAAGAAGTCAAAGCTGATGCCACAAAAAAAGTTTAAACCTCTATATAAAGACACCATAAACAAAATTAGCACCCAAGTGTGGAACTAGGAGAAAATGTGTAACACATACAACAAAGGATTAACTAATGTATCTAAAGAACTCCTGCTCTCCAATAAGGAAAAAAGACAAACAACTCAAAAAGGAAAAAAAGTAAAGGTATAAACAGGTAATATCTAGAATACAAATGCTCATCAAACATGTCTACAAAAATTAGTTTACAAATTCATCTAACACTGATAAGCTACATTCTAGAGGATTAAGAAACTTTCTTCAAAACTAAAAGAAATTATAAATGCACATTCACATGATATCACAATGAGAAATGCTCTTGTAAATTTAAACCTATGGGAAAAAATTTCAAAGAACAATTAAAATTTTCATATACTTAAAAAAAACCTATGCATTATAAAAAGTAATGAAACAACTAAAATGGCAAAACTAAGATCTATACAGGCAACACTCAAAAAAGAAATGCCAACAGTTAATAAAAATATGAAAACCATTAAACCTTGCTCATGTTTGGGGAAAAAATGCAAATCAAAACCGTGAGCTGACAGTTTTATATAGCAAATTGATAAAGGTATAAAAAATGAGAATGCCCAGTACTGGCAAGGACAGAGGGCATCCGACATTCTCTTATATTATTGGTGGAATTATGACATGAGAAAATAATTGACATGTTAAATGAGGAAAAAATATAAAATATATACAGTGTGCTCTCACCATGTTTTAAAATAATAGATAAGTTTTATGAGCACTTACTCTTGCGCCAGGCACTGTGCTAAAACTGTTTACAGGTACTGGTGCAATGGTGTACCCCATAATCAGAGTAATCCTAAATTAGACACTATTATTACCCTCATTTTACGGAGAAGGAAACAGACGAGAGATCAATTTGTGGAGCCAAAATTTCAACCCAGGTACTCTTGCTCTAGAGTCCATGATCTTAACTATTAGCACAATGCACAGGAGGAAATAAATACAATTCTTAAAACAGTGTGGAGTTGAGTATATTTAACTTCAATTCCTCTTTTGTCATGGGTCTTCCACTATTTTACTTCTCAAATGACTCTCTTTTAAAAGGTCTATAATTATAGAATGGCAACCACAGTGTCCTTGAAATTCCTTTAAGTTTTAGATGTTAATAACAAAAGAAAGTTTATAGATCATAAAACACTAGCTTAAAAATTATTTTTTAGCCAAAGAACTTTTTCTAAATGAAATTTTGTATCTGCACTATGAGAAACAGATTAAAGCAGTATTTTATTTCTATCACTGTATTTTAAAAGCACAAATTTATAACATTTACAATAAAGCTCTTCTGGAAGAACACAAACTTTAAATCATAAATGACAGGGGCGGTCCAATTTGTTTTATTTTGTTTGCACAATTATCAAGAAAAACCTGATTCACAAAGATCAGCAGTTGCAAATAAGAGCTTTTTGGTTTTTTAAAAAAAATAGCACATTAATGCTACCTAAGGATTTTATTACACCTGTCCAGAAGCCTAAGAAGTAGAAAGAACATCTCTAAGTTAAATCTCTAATAGATTAAGGAATAAGAAGACTTGGTAATCACAAATATTTTGGTAAAAAAAAAATCTTTAAACATACACTAATTGTGATACCAGGAATATTATGCATAAGGCAGTCAGTCAAGCATCACTGCATACTGCAATAAGAGTTCTATAGTAGTGAATTTGCTTATATAATTTAAACTGACAAGCACTGGCCTGAATTTTTAAATACAAATATAAAGCTACAATCTTTTTAAAAGAATTTTTTTTTAATTCAAGTATATACACAAAGAAATGAAAAACTCTACTATAAGGATTGTTATCCTGGGTGTTGACATTATGGATAATTTTCACTTTTTTCCTTTTGCTTAATTTCCCTTAAATAGTCTAAATATATTGTCTTCCTCTTCCTCCCTCTCCTCCCTCCTTCTTCCTTCCTTCCTTCTTTCCTTCCCTTCCCCTTCCCCCCTCCCTCCTCCTCCTCCTCCTCCTCCTCCTCCTCCTCTTCCTCCTCCTTCTCTCTCTCTCTCTCTCTCTCTCTCTCTCTCTCCTCTCTCTCTCTCTCTCTCTCTGAGGGGGCCTTTTGTACTTTTTATTTTAAAATTATGAATCATAGGAGTTTGTAAAAAATACTCAGGGCCCAAGCACTCTTCACCTAACCTCCCCAATGGTAACACCTTGCAAACTTTAGTCCATATCATAACTAGGAAATTGAACCTGTACAATCCACAGAGTTTATTCAGATTTCATCAGTTTTACATGCATTCGTGTGTGGGGGTGTGTGTGTGGTTCTACATATTTTTATCACAATTGTAGCTTCAAGTAACCTCAATTGAGATACAGAACTCCCCAAAAGCACCCCTCACTATCTCTATAATCATACCATCCCTTCCCCCATTCCTACCTTCTGGTGACCACTAATCTGTTCTCCATCTCTATAATTTTATTTTGATGTTACATAAATGCAATCATATAGCATGTAACCTTTAAAGACTGGCTTTTTTCACCTAGCATGACTCTCATAACCTGGTAGTACAAATCTGTGGTCTCTAATGTGTTAAAATTTAGCATAATATGCATTTTACTGTATATAAATACAGTGCTTTAAAGTTTAAAATGTTAAAATGTAAATCAAATGCTTATGAAATCCCTGTTGTATCACAATAGACTAGGATTCTGGGGAACAAATTTTGAAAATTGACAACCTAGAACAAGTCGATTTCTTCGCTTTCTAGTAAAAATACCATATAAAGAGAAACCCAAGGCTCATTGTTAATGTCTTATCTGTGTTTACAAGAACATGTGCCTGATTCTGCATTTTTCTGAGCAAGCTCTTTCCCAACTCAGATGTGTAGATGCTACATTTAAATATGACCACTTGCTATTCCCCCAAATGGCCACGATTTTCTGCTTTTCCTCATGCTGTTCCCTAGAGTTCTGAATCATCACGGAAATGAATACCTCTTGAATTCCTAGTTCACATGGTGATTTAACCAGCACCACACCCTATCCCAAATCTCCTGTCTTCTTGAAGTAGGTCTATATGACTCAACACCTCTCAGAAAGGGCTACCACACCCCAGTACAAATTTAAACTAACTTTTCTCCCTCCCCTCTCTACTCATTATGCCTAGATCTATTTTATATTTTTTTCCCTGGGGTATTCTGTTGTCTTCCTGATAACTCAACCCACTATATCTATTCACTAACTAGGTGTGACAAGCACCATATCTTCATAAGTTTAGGCTTGGAAGGTAATTTCTTCAGGAACTTTTGCTTCTTGAGCACCATGCCTTCATGTAATGTCTTTGCATTTCCAAAAATTGCTCTAAACATGTAAAAGCTGTAATACAAACTACGAGTTTTAGTATACAGATGTAAAAGAAAAAATGGCACCAATGTTTGCATACTTTTAAAAATGTGGCTATATCAATATTAGATCTAAATGCAATTTAAAGTAGTGGTAAAGAGCCTGGACTATTGAGCCAGACTGCCTGGGTTAGAATCAGGCCTCTGCAACTGTATTATGAAAATCAAGTTTCATTCACATTCTGGGTGACTCAGTTTTCTCATCTTTAAAATGGTGACAGAAGTCGCTCACGGGACTGTAATGAGAATTAAATAATATATGTAAAGCATCTAGAATACTGCCTAACACACAGTAAGCATTATGTAAGTATTAATAGTGATCTTTAACGCATGGCAGTCCAGATTCACCTCTCTCTGTGGTACCACTCTACTCCTCCTGAACTTTGAGTTCATACTGTTCCTGAAATTTCCATACCAAGAAACAATGATAAGGATCTATATTTTGTGCATTAATTTCATCTAAAATGCCAAAGGTTACATACAAAGAAAGAATCTTAAAAGAGGAAGAAAAGCAGTTAGTTACCAACAAGGGAGCACCCATATGTCTGGCAGCTGATTTCTCAAAAGAAACTATGCAGGCCAGAATGGCTTGGCATAAAATATTCCAAGTGATGAAACCCCAGGATCTAAAACCAAGAATACTTTATCCAACGAAGCTATCTGTGAAGAATTGAAGAACAGATAAAAAGCTTCCCAGACAAAAATAAGCTAAAGAAATTTGTCAACACTAAGCCAGTATTACAGGAAATGTTGGAGGGACTTCTTTAAGAAGAAAAAATATGTGTTAAAAACAAGAATAAAGAATGGTAATAACTACATTCCTATCAACAAGTCAAGTACCTCACATGGGAAAGAATTAAGTGCTCCAACCAAAAGACAGAGTAGCTAAATGAATTAAAAACAAAAAAAAAAAATTAAAAAAAAACAAGACTCCCTACATATGCTGCCTACAAGAGACTCACTTCAGATTAAAAGGCACACACAAACTAAAAGGAAGGGGATGGGAAAAGATATTGCCTTAATGGATCTAGAAAGTATTATGCTCAATGACATGGGACAGATAGAGAAAGATAAATATCACGTGATTTCACATACATGTGGAATCCACAGAACAACAACAACAATGAAGTGGAAATAAACTCATAGAGAATATTTGAGGTCTACTAGATGGGAGGTGGGTTGGGGGAACAGCAAAAAAGGGCAAATGGATTAAGAGGTACAAATGGATAGTTAAGAAATAGACATGGAGATACAACGTGTAGCATAAGAAAAATATTTAATAATGTTTTAATAAATATATAAGGGGGATTTAGATTTAGTGGGGTGATCACTTTGCAAGTTATGTGGATCTCTGATCACTATGCCATACAACTGAACTGGTATATTATTGATGCTGACTATAATTTTTTTAAAAACTCAATGAATGGTACAATGTAAATATGAGCAACTAATTGTCTGTTATATTTCAATAAAGTTGGAAAAAATTAAAAAATAAATTCATCTTAGTCCAAACTACTAGAAAACTCTCTGACATCACTCTTAATGATATTTTTGTGGATACGTCTCCTCGGGCAAGGGACACCAAGGAAAAAAATTAACAAATGGGATGACATCAAACTAAAAGTGTTTGCACAGCAAAGAAAACCATCAACAAAATAAAAAGGCAACCTACTGGATGGAAGAATATATCACTAATGATACATCCAATAAGGAGTTAACATCCAAAATATATATGAAACTCATACGACAACAAAAATAAATCCAAATAAAAAAAGGGCTAAGGACCTGAAGAGACATTTGTCCAAAGATCACATAGAGATGGGCAACAGACATATGAAAAGGTGCTCAACATCACTAATCTTCAGGGAAATGCAAATTCAAACCACAATGAGCTAGCACCTCACACCTGTGAGAATGGCTATCATCAATAAAATCAACAAAACAAGTGTTGTTGAGAATGTGGCCCTCCTGCACTGTGGGTGGGATTGCAAATTGGTGCAGCCACTATAGAAAACAATGTGGAAGTTCCTCAAAAATTAAAATAGAGCTACTTTATGACCCACCAATCTACTTCTGGTATTTATCTGAAGAAATTCAAATCACTAATCTGAAAAGACATATGCACCCCTGTGTTCATTGCAACATTATTTACAATAGCCAAGATACCGCAGCAACCTAAGTGTCCATCAACAGACGATTAAAAAGGTGGTACATATATACAATGAACTATTGCTCAGCCATAAAAATAAAAAGTGAAATCTTGCCATTTGTGACAAGGATAGACCCAGAGAAATATGCTAAGTGAAACAAGTCAGACAGAGAAAGACAAATACTGTTTGATTTTATTCATATCTGGAATCTAAAACAAAAACAGAAACAAGCCCATAGATACAGAGAACAAATTGATGGCTGCTGGATGGGAGGAGGTGATGGTGGGATGGGAGAAATAGGGAAGGGATTAAGATGTACAAATTGCAGTTATCAAAAAGGGGACATAAAGTACGCCACAGGGGACAGAGTCAATAATATTGTAATAACTCTGTATGGTGTCAGACAGGTATAGGCTTATTGGGGTGATCACTTCATAAGTTATATAAATGTCTAATAACTATGTTGTACACCTGAAACAAATACAATATTGTATGTCAACTGCAATTGAAAAAAAGTTTTAAACAATTAACTACTAAAACAAAGTTTCCTATACATACTAGTAGTTATTAACATTCTACCGAATATGAACTTAAGCACTTAAAGTATGGTGGTGATGGAAAAGAATGCTAGCAACAGTAAAGTACAGATCAGAATATACGATAATTTTGTTTAAAAAATGGAGAGAATAATATAATCACATTTTTGCTTGTATATGCATCAAATGGCTCTATAAAGTTTAATGGCAACTTATGGAGAACAAGAACTGCATGTTTGAGGTAAGGGGTATGAAGGAGACTGTTCACTGTATATGCTTTAGTATCTTTTGAATTTGAAGCAACAACTGTAATATCCACACAAGAATGGAACTGAAAAAGCCAGGCTTCTAGTCCCAATTTGCCACCGTGTTACCTTGGACAACTGGACAAAGCGAGAAGCAGAAAAGATTTCCAGGTTCTATTCTAATTCTAAATCTATATGATCTCAATGGGATGGGGAGTAGTATATATATGGTACTCATTTTTTTTAAAGACATGTTGAGAGATACTAGTTCAAAATTTTGCAAAATAAGACAACTTTTTAAGAACTTGATAGTTTTTTAAACACTATTTTTACAGTTGTAAGAACTGTAGAATTGTCAAGCCTATTAATCTTTCAAGATCATTTGTACTATTTTTACAGAAAATCTTTTCTTGGAAGGGGTCTAATGAAACTCACCATGCCATAGAGTAAGCAATAAAAGACACTAATTTACATTTAAAATACATAAACAACTATACCTAAAACAGGAAACTTATAAGTGTTTATTAACAGACCCTGTAAGAAAAAAAATAACACTGTCATGATAACAGCTGTAACTGAGTGTACACTTTATTCCAGGTGTGGATTCCATGTATCATCTTTAATCCTACCATTTGTCTGGAAAAGCAAGTTTCAGTATCCCTATTTAACATAAAAAAAGGATGAAACCTCCCAGTCTAACAAATGACAGAGCTAGGAGCCCACTCTGAACCTTTGGATCTGAGCTCAGTGCACCAGACAGGGGTTACTTAATGCTGGCTGGCACACTGGTGCAGGTTTACCACAAAGTTTTAACTAATTTATATACAAATTAGGGAAAATGAGGAGAAAAAGCAAACTTTTAATAAAGCTAAATGATTCCATTTAAAGGGCTTTTATTCTGAGATTCTGTTCTTTCAAACTGAGTTAAAATATCCTTTTTTTTTTTTTAAGTGAAATGATAGTGACAGTATATAGTGGTGTGCGTTTATTGTTGCTGTTTGTATTGGAGATACCTGACAGAAGAAAAAACTGGCGACTCTATTACAACCTCCCAATTTGGAGGGTAAATGTTTCTTTTGAATCCAAAAGTCTGGGAACTACTTCCCTTAGTGATAGCTTCCAAAATACTAGAGGACTTTACACGCTCACAGGTGCACTCACACACACACACCCTCAAGATTCTCTCATTAATCTCTATTCTACTGAGATAGGGAATGAGAATAAAGTGAGTTTCGGCAATCCAAAGTCACATGAATTCATGCTGGATTCAGGTAGAGGACTTCCTTCCGGATTCTTTCCTCCGGTTAACTTTTCTCATCCTTTATTCTCACTTCTACACAAACCTCTGCTCAGACTTTCTTTTTCAAAAAGTACTCACGTTTTTTAATATCACTGCTAAATGACAATACTTAAGTCAAATAAAAAGAACTGCTTGAGGTCTCCAAAAATGTTTTTTAAAACCTTTTTCACTTTGACAAAACAAAAACTTTTAATGTTTATTCTACTACTTCCAAAAGAAAACTGGTCTATAAATCAGATTCAAGCCACTTTAATTTCCAAATTTCTGTATCTTCATTAAAAGTATGAAGTCTATAAATAGTTACAAGACAAACTCCAATGCTAGCTTGTTCGTGTAATCACCAATATGTAGAACAAAATAAAACTAGTAAGCTTTAACATTACTGTTTTACCCAACAATTTAAAGACAACGGAAGAGGAAGAAACTGTTCAGAAGTGACTAATGTTAACAAATTCAAAGTATTAGGCATAGTATGTCTTCGTTAAAACTGTAGCCTGTCAATTTTGAAATCATTTCCATTGCTTTTGCTACTTTTTAAAATGAACCGTCCTAAACAAAAGAAAACAAAACAGCAGCCACTTTTAAAATATAAATTTCTCTTTTTTTTAAATTTGCTTAGGCAAATCTAATACAGAAAACAAAATGCAACGATAAGTTAACTACCACATTAAAAAAAAACTAATATCAGCAAAACAAACCAATCCCTCCAGTTTAGCAATGCGTGTACTTTTAATTTTCTGTGGATTCCATTATACTAACCACTACAGAGGGCATGCTCAATTTTACTCAAAGGTTAAAGTAGACCCAAACTCAGGCCATTTCCCCGATGCAGGCGCACTGAAAATACACGAGGGAGAAATCCAAGAAATCAAGTATGGTAAGTGCTGGTATCTTCTTCCAGAGTAGGATCAAATTAGTCTTTGCCCACAAATGTCATCGTCTCAAGAAGTCTGCAAATTCTCGTTAGGGTACAAAGAGGTCTAACCATGGAAACACCTGCTAGCACCGGGAAGACAGTGGAAAATGCAACCTCTGAGCCCACACCCGCCGCAAAGCCTCGGGCTGCAGCGATCCCAGACGAGGAGTGGACACTAAGCTCACGGCTCCCTCCAGCACAGCCTACACCCATGACGCGCCTCCCCCGGCTGAGAACCAAGAAAATCTGTCAAGCCTGCCGAGCCCCACCTCGCAAGCCCCTCTTGCTCCTTCCCAATCCGGCCTGCTTGAACTGCTCCCAGTCCGCTCCGGCCTCCCGACTGCACTGTGCCACCTCATCTCTCCACAGAAGTCTCTCAGCCCCACCACCTCCGGCGGCCTGGTCTTGGGCCGAAGCCCCTAGCCGCGGCAGCCGCTGCCCCAACCTCCAGCCCTTCTCGCAGCGCCGTGGGTCCTTCCGCGCCCAGATCCTCACAGACCACCAGGCCCGAGCTCCCGCCGCGCGCTCCCACCCCAGCCTCCGCCCTCGCTCCGCTTGGCCGTTCCTGGCCCGCTCCCCCCCAGTCGGGATACCTGGAGGAAGAGAGGCGGAGCACTTCACCCAGGGCCCCAGGTCACAGAGGGCCCGGTGTTCGGGGTCCCGCTCCTTCTCCCGCTCACGTGGTAGGCGTAGATGGAGAGTAGGATCCGGCGGCGCACACTGCATACCGGGCCACCGCTCCCACCGCGGCACCGACACTCTAAGAAAGGACGGGCCCGCGCCATCTTTCCCCCTTCCGCCGCCACGCCTCCTTCGCCGCCGCGCCTCCCTCCGCCTCCACCTCAGCCGCCGCCGCCGCCCGTCGGGGGGCCCGACCCAGCCACCGCCGTTACCGCCGCCGCCTCCGCTGCCGCCGCCACCCACCGCCGCCGCCGCCTAGCCCCCATTGGCTCGACCGCCTCCTCCGCGGCCCCGCCCCGACAGGCGCGCGGGCAACCGCCCAGAACCGCAGAAGCCCTGCGAGGCGGAGACGGCGCGCGATAGCGAGGAGGGAGGGGGGCGGAGCGCGCACCCACCGGGAAAGGCCTTGCCTGACACGCGGAGACATTAGGCGTTGCAAGCGCACCGCATGGGGCGGGGCCTAGGGAGAGGCGGGGCAGAGTAGGGGAGGAGCGGTTGCTCTAGGAAGGGGAGGGGAGGGGAAGGGCAGGGGAGGGAAGGGCGAAGGACGGAGCGGTGACAGGGGGAGGGGGTGACGGAGGAGGGGAGGGGTGACGGAGAGGGGAGGTGACGGTGAGAGGGAGGAGGGGTGACGGGAGGGGAGGGGTGACGGGAGGGGAGAGGAGGGGAGGGGAGGGAGGGGAAGGAGGGGCGGGGTGGCGGGGAGAGCTTTAGAGAACCGGGTGCAATGAATAAATTTCAAAGATACTACCATGTATGACTTGGTGAGCCTTTGGTCCCGCCACCATGGGGGTGGTGATCAACAGCCATCCTTTTTTTTAATCACTTGATATTTACTGACCCACTCCAAATTTATCTTGGCGAAATGTCCAGACCCCTGAGCTACGCTTGCATTACCTGATCTCCACCACCACTTCAAGGCACAGCGTGTTCAACAGGTTCAAACTTAACTATTTTTTAAAAATATTTCTGAATGCTTTGCGTCTCTGTAAGCTGAACTTGAGGTGGCTTAACATAATTCATGTAATATAGAAAATATAAAAATGAACTGAAAAATCAAGATTAAAAAAAAGTTACAATAAAAGGAAAGAACGGAAGTAGGAACACATAAGCAACTGAGCCACAAGTTTGGCTTTGAGCTTCCTATTGGCCAAAACTAAAAAGGAAAACACACACCTGTTATTCTTATTGTCTCTAAGGAGAAAGAAACATACCCTTCTTGGTGATTGTTAGCTTTTTCCTTGTTGCAGCTCTCAGATTTTATATAGTAAATCTGATTTTATGTAGTGATTTTGAGTAATCAATGTCCTTTTATTATCTTGTCAGGTAACAAATTATTCCAAATTTAGCAGCTTAAAACAAAACTTATTTTCTCACAGTTTCTGTGGGTCAGGAATTTAAGTACTGTTTAGCTGGGTCCTCTGGCTCAGGTATCCCACAAGGCTGTAATCAAGGAGTTGACAGGCTGCAGACATCTCAATGCTGGCGACTCTTCTTTTAAGCTCGCTCAATGGCCTTTTTCAGGCCAAGTTCCACTATGTGTGTGTTTGTTTGTTTCCTTAGAATACTTTATCTGGTATTTCTGTATTTGTATTTCTGTATTTTCTGTGTTGGCTTAATCTACCATGCCAGAAATATATCGAAGAGATTTCTATGTGCCCGTTTATTACCCCAGACTTGCTTTGCTAGGTTAGAATGCTGTACTCTACATTTTTAACCAAAGTTTTGGAAAAGATTACAAGAAGACACGGTAGGATCCTTGAGGTGTGGCAGTAGCTGGCCAGAAATCTTTCTGTAGCAGAGTCTGTATGCAGATAGAGCCCTTCGTGAAAACACCACTCAAAGTGAATGTCTTACAGAGAGGGATAGATGTTTCATTTTCTCATTCAAGGGTACTGGATTCCGATATTGTCAGTACAGAGGAAATGCTCATTTTTAAAGTACTGGATGAGGAAGTGGGCCAGTAAACCGTCCCATGTACACAAATGACCTGCTGACTCACAAGGTGAAGAGGAGGTCTACTGAGCACATGTAAGCACTGTGTCAGCCTTTCGATATTTTATATTTAAAATACATAAGATCTGTACAAGGTAGATATTCATTATCCTCAGTTTTCATGGGAGAAAAGTGAGTCTCAGAGGGTTAAGCAATTTGCCCAATTTCTTCTGTAAGAGGTAGTTACTACCCAGGCCTGTCTGATTCAAGTTGTTCCCCCTCTTTCATCAGCGATGTGGCTTCTCCCTGAGAAACCACTTCTCAATTTGACATGGATGCTCTGTTTTGTCACCGGAACGTAATGAATGGTATTCACCAACCCTCCCTTTTCATTCTACTCTGTCAGAGTAATTGAGTTCCAAGGTCTCTCCTTGTTCTTGCCTCAAGGTGAAAACAGGTATTTCCCTGGTGGTCTTCAGTAGGCTGGACCCAGGGTTAAATTCTACTGAGATTCTATCTGCACACTGCATCTTACACATACCTCCAGGGCAGCCTGAGGCCCCTAAAATGTGTCTCACTCAGGACCTTTCCTCCCAAAATCCATGAACCCCAGCATCGATACTATGACCTCAAGCCTTAGCATGGTTCCAGAGCTCCAGGAGGAAGCCTGAAGCCCATGACTTCCACCACCAAGCCTCATATCCCTATCATCTTGTTCTAAGTTCTTTACCTGCATCAACTCATTTAATCCTGACAACAAATCTATGTTTTACAGATAAGGAAACTGAGGCTTAAAGAGGCTAAGTAACGTGCTAAAAATCACATACCTAATAAGTTGTAGAACTAAGACTCAAGCTCTAGCACTCTGCCTCGCAGATCCATGCTCTTAACTCCTGTGCTATGAACTAATATGCACATAGATTTTTTGGATCCCCCTCCCTGCATTTATCACCATATATAATATGTATTCTATTATTTTAAAAAATCTCTTTCATTTCTGTCTCTCCCACTAGAATTATAGCCCAAAAGGGCAGAGATCTTTGTCTGCTTTGTGAACTGCTGTATCAGCATCTAGAACAGAACCTGATCACAGTAAGTACCCAGTAAGTACAATTTGAATGAGCCCTGAAAAAAAATGTTAGTATATTTGCGTAAACAATGGCCCATAGCAAATATCTTTTCCCAAATAAAAGAGAAGTCCTCCCTACAGAGATTACTTTTCTCATCATCCCAAAACAAAAGGCAAAAACCCAGAAAGTATTTACAGTAGTGTTTGCCTTCTCTGCCTTCACCACACTTTTCTCAGGTTCTCTACTTTCCTGAAGATATCAGCGTCCATGAGGATGGCCATGCAATTCCCCTGACTATTGTCCCATATCTTTCTCAACTCTGATGATCTTTGCTGCCATTCCACTTAAGCTGCCCTTGCGATCCTTTTGTAGGGCCAGATTTTTGAAATCTTACACTCCAATACTCTGCTCTTTGTACTTAAACTCCATGGAGGATTGTATTTTCGAAGATGACTGCAACAATATCTCCCATTCCACATTATCTTCTTCTTCATTGTGTATTTTAAAAGGTGATATCGTTTCTCTGTGGCCTTCTTGAGATGCTTGCTCTTTGAACCCAGCTGCCATGCTGTGAGGAAGTCCATGCTACACAGAGAGGCTGCAATGAGATTTTCCAGCCAACTGCGCCAGGTCTCAGCTGACAGCCAACATCAGTCACCAGAAATGGGACTGAAGAAGCCTTCAAGGTTACTTTAGTCCCAGCATTAGAGAACAGCATGAGAGACCTGAGTGGAAACTGCCTAGCTAAATCCAGTCAATCCCCAGAACCATGAAAAAAAATTGTTGTTTTAAGCCTCTAAAGTTTTGAGGTTATATATTACACAGCAACAATAACTGAAACACCCTCCTCTAGCTTTCTGGTTCACCAAACCTAGTCTCTCTCTGGAAACTAGCTGTGCCTTAATCACTGTTTTCTCTGTAGTCACAGTGGGGGATGGGTTGGCATCTTTCTGCTCTTCATGGTTATTTCCAGACCATTTTTCATCCTGCTTGGCTAACCTAAATATCTCCTGTATTCTTTCACCTTGAATACTCAGTTTATGTGACTGCAGCAAGCCCTGACTTTATGGGGTTCCCTCCCTAAGGATTCTGAGATTCTCTGAGGACACTCATTCGCCACCCATAACAAAGTGAGTTAATTTGCCCATGATTTACACTCTAGCCAGCAGATGAAGCCAAATACCAGCTATGCCTGGCTTTCCCTGTATACCACATGTTCTTATCTGCATAGATTTTCTTTACTGCATGAGGACAAGAACACTTTTGAGCTAATCAATGTGCATGCTTCTGTTTAAAGTAAAAATATATAATAAATAACCCCCTGTCAAAATGCTGAATTCCCAGTGGGATTATGTATTGAAACAGTTGTCTTCAAAATATAACGCCTATGAATGTTTATCAGTTTGTTTATTTGAAAACGTCCTAATTAGAGACTTCTCAAAACATTCTGTGAACTCCTTAGCAATTCACAGGAAGACCAAGAATCAATTATTAAAAAGTAATTAACAAAGGCTTTACTTTTCTTCGTAATTTAGTGGTAATCTTTTCTTGTGCTGACACAGAAAATATTTTTTAGAAGAGGACTCTGTGTTTGGAACAGGGCCTCTTCTAGCAACTTTTTAGCCATGAGTTGCACATAGCATAAAGTAAACCTGTTCTTTTATATAAGAAATGCATTTCACAAAAGCATATTTCATGAAGGCACATTTTGAGCATTGTAAAAAATGATCTGGAATAAAGGCAGAGAGGAGGTACTGTGTTGGTTTAGAACATAAATTGGAATTGCAGTTCTACCTTTACACTAGCTGCATTTGCCTGGAGAAGTATTTAACTACCCTCTGCTTCAGTATCTTCTTTTATAAAACAGAGATGGCAATAGTACATGCCTCAGAGGGTTTAGGGTTAAATATGACACCTGGCACATAGTAAGGGCTCAATAAATACTAATAATTGTTATCTTAACCTTTGTTCCCATGGGTAAAGAAAAATGCAGCATTTAATGAAATTCTTCCAGAAGAAATGGCTATATGAAAATTACAATTATCAGAGTTGGTAAATGGTATCCAAAATTTAATTTTGGATCTATATTCCAATAACTCCATGAAACATGTCAATTTGTATAGTTACTTAGAAGAACATTTAACAACAAATTTGAAATGCAGATTCCTGAGGAAAGGTGGGGAAACATGGCGGAGTGAGAGATGTCCTTAGATCTCTCTCCTTGAAACAGCAATAAGCTGAACATCTAAAACTCAACAAGAACAACAAAAAAAACACCCAAACTGCAAGCCAGCACGTCTCAACATAGGATCTGTGCATAAGAACTACCAAAGGTCAGAGCCCTGAGTCAGGTGGTGGACTGGGAAAGATAAAAAAGGTGCCTCCCACCACTGCCACCAGAGCTCCTTGTAGGAGGAGGGGAAAGGGAGAAGTTACAGTGACTTCCCTGATAAGCCTATCTAGAAGTGCTGGAACTTCTTTGCAGTCAGCAACAGGGTTCAGTCATCAGGGTAGAAAGCAGAGAAGCAAGACTGGACAGAAGAGAAACAACAGTTGATTTTTAGTGGCCCCCATTGCAAAACTGAGGCTGAGCTGCAGCCCCCAACACCCAACCCAGAGGACCCTCCCCACATATCCTCTGAAACTGAACACTGCGGAGCCCCAGGGAAATCTGAGCAAATGCTACTGAAACTGTTGCTAACATTGACAGGGACTGAAACTGAGAAGCAAGTGTGATTAAATATCTACAAGAAAATAAAAAAGACATTTAGGCTTTATATAAATCAGGGATCCAAGAAGCTTAGACACTACCTACTGGAAACCAAAAGAAGAGCGCCTTCTTTGCAGCAGGCTAAAGAGAGACCTTTATATTTAATAAATCTTTCTGGAAAAACAACAGAATACACTTCCATTAATGCCCAGGTGGAGAAATAGTCCATTAAACACCATGAACAACCAAGGTGACAAGGCAGTTCAGAAAGAAAGACACTAATCTCCGGAAAATAAGCTTACAGACATAGAAATATGTGACTTAAATGACAGAGAATTCAGGATGGTACTTCTTAAAATACTCAATAAGATCCAAAACAACTCAAATCAACAATTTTAAATTGAAAAAACAGCTATACAAGCAGAGCAAGAAGATCGAAACCCTCAAAAGGAACCAAATAGAATTTCTGGAAATGAAGAACACACAGCAAGAATTGAAAAGGGAAATAGCAAGCTTGGGAAATAGAGTTGACCAAATGAAGGAAAGGATCAGTTATCAAAGACAGAAATCTAGAAATAAATCAGAAGGAAGAAGAAGAGACCAAAGAATGAAAACTAATGAAAGAGAAATACAAAAATAGCTGATATATCACGAGGATAAAACATAAGAATAATGGGCATTATCAAAGGTGAGGAAAAGGAGCAGGGACTAGAAAGCATTTTCAGACAAAGTGGATGAGAATTTCCCAAATCTAAGGAATGAGCTGGAGTTTGGAATTCAAGAAGTCAACAGAACACCCAATTATCTCACCCACAAAGGCCCTTACTAAGACACATTGTATTAAATTATAAAAAATCAACAACAAAGACAATTATCAGGGCAGCCAGGGAAAAGAAGACAGTAACCTATAAAGGAAAACCAATTAGATTATCATCGGACTTATCAGCACAAACCTTAAGCCAGAAAGGAATGGAATCAAATATTTAAACTATTAAGTGAAAGGAACTACCAGGCTAGAATAATACCCAGCTAAGCTCTCCTTTAGATATGAAGGAGAAATTAAGACCTTTCAGGCATATAAAAATTGAGGGAATTCTCCAATATGGGGTCTGTACTACAGGAAATACTGAAAGAGGTCAGTTCACCTAAAACAAAATAACAACAACAAACAAATGCATAATTAGGAGTAAAGTGACTTTTAGGCAAATAGAAGCAGTGGAGTGCATTATAACCTTAAATTATAAGAAGAGAATTTCTAAAGCAAGAAAATAATGAACATTCAGCATACATAGAAACAAATTTAGATAACAATGACTGAAAAAGGGAGGATTCAAAGATCCAAATTCCAAAGGGGAAAGGAGAAAAGGCACATGCAGAAGAAAATGGACAACTGCAAATATATAACTTTCCTTTTCATATTTGTAATGGAAACCATACACCAAAAATTCAGAACTGAAGTATATAATATAACACAAGAAGAACCAGAGACAAACCCCACAAAACCCAACCAAAATAAAGAAAACAGAAACACAAGACAAGCAATGGAAACACCAAGCTACCAGAAAGCAAAAAATAAAACGGCTAAGAGAAGACCTCATATTCAATAATCACCCTAAATGTAAAAGGACTGAATTCACCAATAAAAAGGCAAAGAATTGCAGAATGCCTCAAAAAACAAAACCCAACCATATGCTGCCTCCAGGACACATCTCAGCTGCAAAGACAAATCCAGACTCAAAGGGAAAGGGTGGAAAATTATGTTACAAGCAAATGGCATTCAGAGAAAAGCAGGAGTAGCAGTTAATATCAACGAAATAGTCTTCAAGATAAAAAATGTCAGGAAAAATACTGAGGGCACTTCATAATGATAAAGGGAATCATACACCAAGAAGAAATAACACTTATTAATATCTATGCTCCCAATCAGGGAGCCCCAAAATATGTAAAGCAATTACTTACATAACTAAAGCGAGAAACAGGCCAAAACACCATCATAGTAGGGGACCTAAATACCCCACTGTTGGAAATGGGCAGATCATCCAAACAGAAAATCAATAAGGAATTAACATCCTTAAAGCACACATTAGTCCAACTGGACATAATTGACATTTATAGAGCCCTCTATCCCAAAACAGCTGCTTACACATTCTTCTCTAGTACACATGGAATGTTCTCAAGAATCGACCACATACTAGGACACCAAAATAAACTGAACAAATATAAGAGGGTTGAAATCATACCCACCATATTCTATGATCATAATGATTTGAAACTAGAAATCAACTTCAAAAATAAATCAGGAAGAACCACAAATACATAGAGATTAAACAACATGCTACTGAAGAATAACTGGGTCAGAGAAGAAATAAAAAGAGAAATCAAGAGATACATAGAAACAAATGATGACAATAGTACAATGTATCAAAACCTTTGGGACATGGCAAAAGCAGTCAAGGAAAGTTCATATCATTACAAGCCTATCTCCAAAAACAAGAATGAGCCCAACAACCTAATGCTTCATCTTTAAAAACTAGAAAATGAAGAACAAATAAGGTCTAAAGTCAGCAGAATGAACGACATCGTTGAAATTAGAGCAGAAATAAATGAAATTGAAAAGAAACAATAGAAAAAATAAATACAACAAGGAGCTAGTTCTTTGAGAAGGTTAATAAAATTGACAAACTCCTGGCTAGACTTACTTAAAGAAAAAAGAGAAAGGACACAAATAAATAAAAACAGAATGAAAGAGGGGAAATTACAACTGACATCACAAAAATACAAAGGATCATGCAAGAATACTATGAAAAAAAAGTATTACTAATAAACAAATTTAATTAACCTAGAAGAAATGGACTAGTACTTAGAAAAAATACAATCTTCCTAGAATGAAACAAGAAGATCCGGAAAATCTAAATGGACTGATCAGCAGTATGGAAATTGAAACAGTCATCAAAAACCTACCAAAAAGTAAAAGTCCAGGACCAGATGGCTTCGACAGTGAATTCTACCAAACATTCAAAGAAGATTTAATACCTATTCTCCCCTAACTCTTTCAAAAAATGAAGAGAAGGCAGTACTTCCCAACTCATTTAATAAAGCCAATATTACACTGATACCAAAACCTGGTAAAGATAACACACACACAAAAACTATAGACCAGTACCTCTCATGAACACAGATGCAAAAATCCTAAATAAGATAATAGCAAACCGAATACAGCAACATATTAAAAAGATTATACACCACAATCGACTTGGCTTCATCCCAGAGGTATAGGGATGGTTCAACATACGCAAATCAATCAATATGATACACCACATAAACAAATTAAAAAATAAGAATCATGATATCAATAGATGCAGAAAAAAGCCTTAACAAGATACAGCATACATTTACGATCAAAACACTTCACAAAATTGGTATAGAAGGAAAGTACCTTAACATAATAAGGGCCGTCTATGACAAACCCTCAGCCAACATTATACTTAATGGTGGAAAACTAAAAAACCTTCCCTCTAAGATCAGGAACAAGGCAAGCTGTACACTATTGCCACTGTTATTCAATATAACATTGGAGGGCCTAGCAAGTGCAATTA
Organism: Eonycteris spelaea; assembly: GCA_003508835.1. NCBI lineage: Eukaryota > Metazoa > Chordata > Mammalia > Chiroptera > Pteropodidae > Eonycteris > Eonycteris spelaea. Next base: position 87,583 of record PUFA01000393.1, read on the forward strand.
GGCAAGAGAAATATATAAAGGCATCCAAATAGGAAACAAGAAGTCTAGCTGTTACTATTTGCAGATGACATGTTCTCTATGTAGAAAACCCTAAAGACTCCACAAGAACACTGCTAGAAACAATAAGCAAATACAGTAAAGTCTCTGGATACAAAATCAACATTCAAAAATCATAGCATTGGTATACTCTAATAATGAAGCATCAGAAAAAGAAGTGGAAAAAAGAATTCCTTCTGCAATTGCAACAAAAAGATAAAATACCTAGGAATAAATCTGAAGAAACATGTGAAGGACCTATATAATGAAAACTACAAGACCCTATTAAAAGAAGTCAAATAAGATACAAAGAAATGGAAAGATATTTTGTGTTCATAGATTGGAAGAATCAACACAGTTAAAATGACCATATTACCTAAAGCATACAGATTTAATGCAATCCCCATCAAAATCTCATCAGTATTCTTTTAAAGAAAGAGAATAAAAATTTCATCAGATTTGTATGGAAGCACAAAAGACCCCAATATGCCAAAGCCATCCTGAGAAAAAAGAACGAGGCTGGAGGCATCACTCTGCCCGACTTCAAATTATACTACTAAGTGACAATAATCAAAACGGCATGGTATCGGCAACAAAACAGACATAGGAACAAAATCAAGAGTCCAGAAGTAACCCATATTTATATGGGCAAATAATTTTTGAAAAAAAAGTCAAAAACATACAGTGGAAGAAAGGAAAGCCTCTTCAATAAATGGTGCTGGGAAATTGAAAGGCCACCTGCAAAGAATGAAACTAAACTGTTGTCTATCACCAAACACAAAAATTAACTCAAAATGGATTAAGGACCTGAATATAAGACCAGAATCAATAAAATGTATAGAATTAAGCATAAGAACTAAGCTCAAGGACCTTGGACTTAAAGAGGATTTTATGAATTTGACCTCAAAGGCAAGGGAAGTAAAGCTAAAATAAATGAATGGGGCCACATCAAACTAAAAAGCTCTGCTCAGCAAAAGAAGCCATCAACAAGATAAAGAGACAGCCATCTGAATAGGAAAATATATTTGCAAGCAGCCTCTCTGATAAGGGCCTAATATCCAAACTATACAAAGAGCTCATATGACTCAATAACAAAGAAACAAATGACCCAATCAAAAAATGGGTAGAGGACATGAACAGACATTAGAGGACATACAAATGGCCAACAAACATATGAAAAGACGCTCAACATTGTTAGCTTTTAGGGAAATGAACATCAAAAACACCTATACACGGCTGTTGGATATGATAGCTATAACCAACAGGACAGTATAGAAATCAAATAATAACAAATCATGTTTGAGATATTGATGCAGAGAAAAAAGGAAACCTTCATACACTGCTAGTTGGACTTGAAAATTGGTACAGCCAGTATTAGAAATCAGTATGAAGTTTCCTCAAAAAACTAAGAATTGATCTACCATATTATCCTGCAATCCCTCTACTGGGTATTTATCCCAAAGACCTGAAAACTCATATCCAAAAAGATATTTGCACACCGATGTTCATAGCAGCATTATTCACAGTGGCCAGGACATGGGAGCAACTGAAGTGTCCTATGATAGATGATTGGCTAAGGAAGCTGTGGTACATATATACAATGGAATATTACTCATCCATAAGAAGAGATGAAATACTGCATATGTGACAACATGGATGGACCTCAAGATAATCATGCTAAGTGAAATAAGCCAGACTGAAAAGTTGAAAATCACATGATCATTGGATAGAATTAAAGCAACAAATGAACAGGCAAGCAGAAACTCAAGACATGGACAATGGTCTAGTGGTTACCAGAGGGAGGGCGCAGGGAGGAGGGAAGAGGTAGACAGGGTAAATAAAGAGTGTCAAATATAGCGGGATAGGAGGGGAGAAGTGGGTAAAGGGGATCAAATATATGGTAGCTGAAGGAAACTGGATGGTAAAAAATACAGTTTAATACTAAAAAAAGAAAAAGAAAAGAAAAGAAAAGAAATGCTGATGTCCATCAGAGAGGCTTAGGAATGTATATTTTTGTAAAGCCCTTTAGATGATCTTTATGATCTGGCAAACTCAGGTAGTAACATTGATTGAAGGGTTAATGAGTGCATGATTTTCCTGGGGAGGGTAATTTGTAAGCTCTACCTTAAATATTCTCCAGATTAAATGATGTTGTCCATAGAGCAGCTGTTTTCAAATTCCAACATGCTTAGGAATAATTTGGGAAGTTTTTTAAAATTTCAGATTCCTTGTCCTACCTCCAAGAGGGCAGCACTCAGGAATCTGCATTTCTAAACCAGCCCCTCCTTCCAGGTTAGTCCTTGAGAAGCACTTTTGACTCTTATCATTTCACTTGTAGAGAGAAGCCAGACATATTTTTTAAAAGAAAAAGTCTGACTTTGCTGTGTAATTTGAATATCCCAGACCTTAACAACTTTTAGGTGCAAACAAGTTCACATTAAATTTATAACTGAATCTTGTGGAATTATAAACAACATTATTATGCAAGAATCAGTTCCCCTCCCCAAGTATATTTGGAGACCTCAAAAAAAAAAAAAGTGTCTTCATGTTTCATGTATTGTCTTTTCGTTAACCATGATTGTTCAATCTCAGCTCTACCTCTTATATGCTATGGGCAAGTTAGCAGTTACTTATCTATTGCTGCATTACAAATTATCCCAAAACTTAGTGTCATAAGACAGCAACATCATTTTATTATTTCTCACAATTTCTGTTAGTTGAGCATTTAGGAAGAGCTTGGTTAGCTCAGTGTCTCTGATGTGATTGAAATCAAATAGTGATTGAAACTGGAGCAGTAGGTGGATGGAGCAGCTGGGCTGGCTGAGCATCTCTTTCTCCCTCCTCATGTAGTTTTCAGTACCTCTCTGTGCAGTCACTCCATATAGTTTAGTTTGAGCTTCCTCACAGCATGGTAGCCTCAGAGCAGTCAGAGTTTCTTCCATGGCAGCTCTTGGCTCCAGGATAAGTATTCCAGTATATAGGATAAGTATTCCAGTAAGCAAGGTGAGAGTACACTCCCTTTTCTGTCCTAGACTTGGAAGTCACTTTACCTCATTTCTGCTGCATTCTATACATTACAAGAGAGTCAGAAGCCTACCCAGATTCAAGTGAGGGGAATAGACCCCATTTCTCAATGGTAAGAGAATCAAGGTCACACTGCAGAATAACATGTTGATTAGGAGATATTAGGAAATAATCATCTTTGGAAAATGCAATCTGCCACATAACAACATATCCATCCTAAGTTTCTCATCTGTAAAAGGAGGATAATAATATCTACCTAATAGGTTGTAGTGAGGACTAAGTGAACAAATACATGGAAAACATTTATAATATCTGGCATGCTGCATAAAATTATCACATTATCATCATCAACAATCTTTTCATTGCTCACTGAACCAGTACTGTTCAGTCATGGCCCCCACTGGTCCTCAGAAGTGCTGTTGGAGCCAAGTACACCACTTGACTGTTGCCTCTATTTCCTGATTCACTGTCACTATCTGTAAATCTTCCACTGTTGCTAGTGTCCCTGCTGGCTGAGCAAAGACTCTGTAGCTGCTGGTCCCCACAGCTTCTCAGAGATGCCAGTGAGTTATTTACTACACTGACTGGCTGCAATCTACTGCTGTCGCTGCTCAGCATAATTACTGCCACTAACTCCAAAAGCTGGCAGGCAAACCAACATTTCCAAAAGGAGCCTGTCACCAGTGAGCTGACCTGCTCCATATCTTGCCGTTACCTCAACCTGAGGGAAAATGCCTGCTGATTTCCCCAGCCGTGAATGTCTATAAAAAGCAAGTAAATAATCGAACAAACAAATAAACAACTTCCTCCCTCATTATTATGCTCAGTTGTGGAGGCTGTTGTCTGGGCCCAAAAGATGAATTATAGTAAAACCATTTTCTCAATTACTTCTCCTCTCCCTGTAACAGACACTCCCAGGATGGGTTCTGACATCAGACCCAGTGCTGTTCTTTCTGTACTCCTTCTCTTCCCTCCTTACTCTGGCCCTGTTTAAAGCATCTAACTAGCATAGCAGGTGCCATTAGGAATATGGTAGATTCCACAATCTGCTTCTGCTAGGTCCCAGCAAGTCCTTTCTGCATATTCATATAGTCCTAAATAGTGGACGGAATTTAAGTTAGTTTTTCCCCAGAGTCCTATATATAAGTCAGTAGGTGCAGATGGGTACTTAAGATGAAGGGAGCCACTTAGGCCCAGACATTGAACACATTTAAGTCCCAGCTCCTGCCTGCCAGGATACCCTGTCACACCTACCAGAACCCTCTCAATCACTTCCCTGTTCAAGAGTTGGCCATGAGAGAGTTTTCATGATTTCCTTGGCTTGATGTGGTGAAAGAATTGCTGCCCTAGACAGATGAGATGGCCCCATCAGAAACAGATTTCAGTAGGTGTTTTAAAGGGGGAGGAGGGGCATGAAGAGCTAGCTCACTCAGAGTAAGATTTAGACTTGGGGAAAGTGGGATCACAGTTGGAGGCTGGAGGAGTAGTTCTCACAAGTGATTCTGTTGGCACTGGAGCCATACCATGCACTTTGGTGCACAAATGTCAGTGTGGTTCAGAGGGACTGGAGGACTCAGATTATCAAGAGCATCAGGGGCTCTAGCCCAAATCGCAGTGGACATCTGGTTCTCTTCTAGGTAGGTACCCAGTATCTAAACCTCTCCGACATTTGGAGAATCTCCACTTAAGGAGGCAGAGCCCACCTCTCACTGAAAGCTGAGGACACCAGACACTTGCTTTTTCCAGCACTTCTGTAAGTAGGATGTGGGGAGACGCACAGGCTTTTTGTCAGGGAGTGTAGATGCAGTGACTGCAGAATCTATGTCTAGTTTCTGGAGGTGACAGTGACAGGGTTCTGGTGCCAGTGGGAGCAGACCTGGTGTCCAGCCAGGTCATCAGGGAGGGCTATCTTCACTAGAGCAGCTCCCAGATGGGATCTGGGCCTCTGTTGCTCTTATTAGAGCTTCCTATCATGTTTTCCCTGACCATCAGGAATTTTACAAACTATCCAATACCCTTTTAATATTTTCTTTTCTTTTTTAAATTAGCCAGAGTTTATTGTGATGCTTGTCTATAGGGCCTTTACTAATATTGACACTTTAAGCGTTTTTTAACTCTAAAAGCTTCAGAGCACAGTGCCTAACAGGGACACCAGGGTCAAAACAGATGCTGCTGGCCTAGCACAAGTAAGGCCTGCCAAAGGGCTGTGGACATTAACCAAAGAAGCCAAAGCAGGAAGAACATGGCAGATACCCTGGGGGTAGCAAACCTGCTAGTTCTCAGGAATACCAGTAACACACCTTAGAAGACCTTCTTCAAGGTGGAAAATCCTATAATAGTGGATGAGGGTGAGACCCAGAGACATTTGGGATCTTCATGACTATTGACATGACCTTCCATTTACTCACAGGCTGATGCAGCCCCAGGAAGCCTGTTGCTCCACAACCTTCACTGTACACCAGAGTGAAGGCTAGGCCCTGGGCACAGACTGTATGTAACCTCAAAATGGGGGCCATCAGGGCTTGTTAGAATGCCTGGAGCTGAAAGGGAAAGAATTCTGGAATTTTTGGTTTGTTTAAATTTTTAATGAGCACTACTTAATTTGTTTTTTTTTTTAAGCTCTTTTAATACCTGTAGCAGGTGATATAAGAAGGTAGCATGAAGAGAGGGGAAAAGGGAGAAAATAGGGAAATAAAGAAAGATGGAAAATAGTTTAAAACTGACAGTATCACTTTCATACAACTCTAGAGAATTTTGCCAGTAGCATTAAAGTGTTCAAGTTGGGTGATTCCGGGTGTGCTGGTAGCATCATCACCATTTTAAGGGAGGTCTAAAATTCAGGCCTAAAGGTGCTTCCAGGTTAGGGAAGCCTTGACATACAGATGGAAGAGTCCAGAATCTGGGCAGGGCAGGCCACTTAACCTGTCTGCCTCAATGTCCTCAAAGGAAGAATAAAATTTATTTACCATAAATTCAAATGTTCTTAAAAAATAAACAAAAGAGAAATCCCAAAAGTATCTTTAATAATGCTATGTGACAGGAACCACAGTAAGCATAAATGTTAATATTTTAAGTCAGAGCTCACCAGACTGGGAGAGGGGTGACTGACAGTGAGGGCCCTGAGCGTCTACGGTGGGTAGAGGTATAGAAGAGCTTGTACGAGTCATGGCTGCACATTCTGCCCCTGAATCTTCTCATGTCGGCAGCCCTCTGTACAACCATCCAGTCAATTTTGTGCCAGCAACTACAGTCAGTTAAGCCTTCTTATCTCAGAGGATGAAAAAGTGATCGATTGTTTTTTGGAGCAAAGAATTTGACTCTGAAATTTATAGCTGAAGGGAACATTCAAGATAATTGAGTCTAACCTCTTTGATAGAAAATTTCAGTACAATTAAACCTGGAAGAAAAAACACTTGATACACTGAAGGTTTTGGCAGAAAATAATGTTAAGAGAGTAAGGGTTCTTGACAATCTTGAATGATGCATTGGTTATTTATTGTTGCATAACAAATTACCCCAAACCTTAAAACCTTTAGTGGCTTAAAACAATAATTATTGTATCACAGTTTCTCTCAATTAGGAATCCAGACTCCCAGGAATCTATAACTTAGCTGTGTCTCAGGATTTCTTACAAGCCTGCATCAAAGTGTCAGCCAAGGCTGTAGTCTTATCTGAAAGTTCAACTGCAGAAAGATCTATTTCAAAGCTTCCTCGCATGGTTTTGCCAGGATTTTCTTCCTCACTGGTTGTTGGACTGAGGAAATCATTCCTTGATGGAGCTAAAAAACTCCTATCATCCACTGACATGGTAGCCATCATAACGTCGCAGCATAACCCATTACTCACATGTTTGTGGTGATGCTAGTATAAACAAAGCTACTGTGTGCTTGCCAGTCCTTTAAAAAACATAGCATGTACAATTATGTACAGTGCATAATGACTATTTATTATACTTTTTATCACTGTTTTAAAATATACTCTTTCTACTTATCAAAAAAAAAGTTTATTGTAAAACAGTATGCCAGCAGCAGTTTCTTACAGCTCATGTTTACCATGTCTCTTGATTGCATCTTGTTCTCTTTGTTTTGATTTAATCTTGTGTTGTTTTGTACAGTAACGTGCTATATAGTAGCTTAGGAGAAATAGGACCATATAATCTAGGTGTGTGGTAGGTTATATCATATACAAAGCTATATGATATAACCTACCCATGATGTTCACACAATGACAAAATCACCAAAGAACATATCCCTGTTGTTAAGTGGCACATGATTGCATTCCAGCCCTTAAAAGCAAGTCACCAGGTTCAACCCACACTTAAGAAGAGGGTATCATACAAGTGTGTAAATACCAGGGGGTGGGATGATTGGGAGGCACATCAGAAGCTGCTTACAATACAGAAGATAGGGAATGGGTCAGAATCACAGAATTTCTGAATTTTCTGGCTGAAAAAGGCCCTGTAAATCCAGTTACCCACATGATGCCTGAATTCCTGAAATAGCCCCTATCAGGTGGCTTTTCATTCTACATCTGTACAATGGCATGGTTAGAAATGTTCTTCTAGTTATATTGGGCTAGAAAATATCAGCCTGTAACATCCATTCATGCCATTCAGGCACCTTATAAGCTGTGAAAATGGTGGAAAAGTCAGAAGATTCTATTCTGTTTAAATAACGGTTAACTGCTTTTGATGAAAACTAAAAGTAAATTGTAAATAAAGATTTGATATAATTTTTAAAGTAGCCTGGATTAAGTAGAATGTTTCTGCAATTATTAGTCCACATATTTTGACATACAAAACACTAAAGATCTCTCTAAAGAGCTGAATAAATCAACAGATTTTTAAAGAAAAAAGTAGTGGGAGTATGTAGTATAACAAAAACCAGACATCAAAGTCAGCAGTTAAAATTAATTCCAATTAAAAAAGGATTAAAAGAAAGGGAAGGCCCCAATGCTCTACTCCTTTAACATTCAGGATATTTTTCATATGCAGTTAAGAATTTGGCAAGGAGTGTGAACTGTGGCCCAATGACTGGTGGACAGCATTTCAGTCCACAGCACATTCTCTGGGAAACTGTTGTAGCCAGAGTCGTGGCAGCATGCTTGACCACTCACTCATTCACAAGACCTGGCTCAAATGACTGTTTATAAAAGTCAACTCTAGCATCAAACAGGTAAAAGATTGTGGAAGGTAATTTAGGCTATAAAAAAGCGATGAAGTTAGGAAAGAAGGAAGGAAAGGAGGAAGGGGAAGTTGGGAAGGAGCGAAGACAGGGAAGGCAGGGGAGGGAGGCCCTCTTCTCAAGTATTCTCTCCTCATTTTGGGTGATTACAGATTAAGGAATATATATGGCCTACATTGAGGACTACAGTACTATTTTGGGTGTGCACTTATTGAAAAATAAATCTTATAAACTCATAGAACAGCCAGATGAAAAGGGTCTTCTTAAAGAACATGTGTTCTCACCCCTAATTTAAAGGTGATGAAATTGGGTTCCAATGAAGCTAAGTATTTCACCAAATAGAGGAAGAGCAACTCTTAGGTCACTATGCCCACAAGGGTTCAACCTGGAACAGCTAAAGCAACACAGTAATGTTTCTACCTCAGGGAACAATCAGTTCTCCTTTGCTTTCACACCCCCTTCAGCAAGCAGTATTTCTCAACTTTGTGTTTGTGCAAACTCTTGAGGAGTACAAACTCCTGAACTAAGAGACACTCCACTCTGTTTGCAATTAGGGCAAAGCTCATGGTTTTTGTCTACACTCCAAACTCCTTCCCCCAGATGCCTGAGGTGACAGAAAACACATCTTTTTTTCCTAGTTAAGTGAGTAAAGACCAGGCTCATCAAGTAGGGGTAAAAGTTACTTTACTCTTGAACTAAAGAACAGATTCAAAACCTGAGGACAGTGTTGACTGATTACCATTCTGTATAAGACTTCGTAACTGACCAAATGGCAGGGAACACATAGTAAAGGGGATAAACCCCAAATATATTTGATGTTATGCTAGTAGAGATTGAAATAATTTGTTTTTCAATATCTTTTCCTTCAGTCAAAATGAAACTTAACTTTTAGTTCATATGTAAAACAAAAAAGATGGAAATGCAAGACAGCACTTTGAAACACCAAAAAATGAAAGGAAGTAAGAGGGGTTCTATGAAATTCAATGTAAGAGATGAAGGAGAAAATGGAGGTGAAGAGAGAGAAGTTGAGAGTTGAGCAGGTATTTTTATCAGAAATGGTGTTTTGTATATAAAATAATGTATCTGAAACAATGATTATTTTTATCCCTTTGGTTCCCAAATACCAGAAACAAAAACAAACAAACAACAAACAAAACAAAAAACAAACAAACAAACAAAAGGAAGAGAAGAGAAGGGCAGCAGGAGGAGGGAGAAAGAGAAGGAGGGCTTGAGTAAAACTGGGAAAATCACCAAGAAAGTTGAGGGCAGGTCCAAGCTCTTGCTTCACTACTTTCCATCCAATTCTATATTTTGAAACAGGAAAGGATTCCAAGCCCTATTTAGCTTATTTGTCATATTCCAAATCCATTCCTGTTCCTCCAGCATTTAGTTAGGGAGGAAAGCATGAGCTAGTACAATTTGCTCTCCCATCACTTCTGGAATTTTTCCCCATGGAAATAGGACACAATAAAGTTAGACAATGCAAGCATTCACTACAGGGCAGCCACGGATGTCTTTGTTCTGGGAAACCAGAATGAAACTTAACTAAATATGCCAGGGAGCAACTTAAGCAGAGTAGAAATGGAAAATGATTTTCCACTTCTAGATATAGTAAAATGCATTAGCAATAGCTTTAGGTCTAAGAAAATCCACGAAGTTACAAAGGATCATTTTCATTAAGATCTAATGAGATCATGTTTGAAGTAAGTTAAAATGATTAATGTTAATGAAAAGATGCTTACATATTTTGTTTTTTTAAAAGTTGTGTCCTCAACACACTTTATTAGGTATGATTGACATATAAAAATCTGTACATATTTAATGTACGATGAGTTTGGGGGTAAAAATTTTGTTCTTTTTTCAGATTATATGGTAATTAGAATGCCCCCACATTTTAGGCATACAGGAATGCTACCTGGATCATTTAAAAGGCCAGTACATAATAATACTAGTAAATGTCTAAATGGTAGTTGTTTTGTGAGAGAGCTCTCTTTCATTAAAAGAAGGAGTTTTAAAAGATTCCAACTAGGAGCTATTACAGCATTCTAGACCAGAAATCATCATGGCTAGATTAAAAATGATGATGGGAATGAAGGGGGAGGAGGCAAAAAGGAGAGTTAGAACCAAATAGACTTGGAAAGCAAGTAGATCTGGTGGCAGGATGAAAGAGCCAGAGAAGGCTGCCAGGGTCCCCAAGCTAGGATGGCCAAGTATGGTGCATGGTGGGTGGTGCTAGTCACTGAGCTGGCAGATGGAGGAGGAGGAATGGGCATGCCACCACACAGCCAGTCAACATCCTCTCACAAGAGCCAGCAGAGGGCTGTGTGTCTCCAGATTGCTGGCCTGATTGTGGACATCTCACCCACCCTGACTGCCTGTCTTCATCATTACAAAATGAAGTTGTTTAAGGATCCAATAACATCTTTTGTGTTTAACAGTTGGTGTAGATTATTTCAGAAGTCCTCAGACAATGCATTATTTAATGAATTGTGTGAGTAAAACAAATTAGATAAAAGTTAAGTGAACTCCATGAAGCAAAGAATTATTGCTTTTTGGATATTTCATTTGGTAAATTTCTCCTTCTATACATTATGCCACTTACCAAGAATGTAGTTGGGGGAGCAGACCTGGGGGAGTTGGGGACTGAAGAGGGTGGGCAAGTTGCAGAGGGACACAGCCACGGATGATACCCTCTCCTGCCTTGCCACCAGTCTTGTCCATTCCTTTCTATAATCCAAGTCACTTAAAATGGTTTCCCCAAATATAAAATATTTGCTTTATTGTAATGACAGAACAGACACTCAGTGTTTGAATTTACTTGAGAAAAAAACCATTCGAATATCATTTGAGAACTTAAAAACACTTAATTCAAGGAAACTAAAAAAAAAAACAAACCAGCTAATCAAGGGTATTAGTGGAAGTACAAACCTATTTTAAGGGACTTAGTGTTTTTACAGGCAAGCCTGGTTAGTTTTTTTAGTCTTCTCATCTCTTCCATTTCTTTCTCCCCTCAAAATGTGGTCTTCCACTTTCAAACTTGGAAAAGAGGTGTATGGGAAACTTCCATTATTTACAAGACCAACTGCTACTAAAGTTGCTGTTTTTGAGTCATACTAAGACACATCAACTGGGAACTTGTGACAATGAATTTCTGTTTGTGTGACTGCTTGAGCAACACCAACACTTCACTCTTTTTGCAACTGTATGGAGCAGACATATGAGGAGAGACAATCTATTGTCTCCAACATCAAGAAAATTAATCAAGATGTAGATTTTGAGGGGCCAACAATTTCCTAAGAAGCCTCCACAGCCTGACCCCACTGAGCCTCAAAGGCACTGAATGCAAGAATGGAAAAGACCTGGGGCTGGGCCATATTTTTTTCAAGAGTCATGCCCGAACTTGGCCTGATATGGATCAAAGGAAGTTGATGTAGTAGCTGGCTCACCAGTTTTCCTCTTCCCTTCTCTTACCCCTTCATGTCTAGTTCTTTGATAAGCGGCTGAAATTCTCTTCAAAACAAAAAGAATCAGTTACTCTTTTAGTTCTCAACCCGATCCAGCAGCCTCTCATAGTTCTTTAGAATAAAGACCAAATACCCTTTCTAGAATCACAAAAAACCCTTCCTGACAGGCCCCCATGACCCCTTCGACCTCATTTCCTGCCTCTCTCTCCTTCTCTGGCCACACAGACCTCCCTGATACTTCTCAAACACACAGGCATACTCCTTTCTCAGGGGCTTTGCACTTGATGATCTCTCTGCTAGAAGACTCTCAGATCTTCATGTGGCTCTCTCATTCATTTCAGGTCTTTGCTCAAGTCATCTCCTTGGAGAAGTCTTTTCTGATCATTCCATATCGAACAGTCTCCTATTGCTCTTTATCCCTTTCCTTGCTTATTTTACTTCATAGATATATGACATCCTAACATTACATTACATCTTTAATGCTTATTGTTTACCCTACCTTCTGGAAGAAAGAAACTTTGTACTTGATGAATGAATGAATGAATGAATGAATAATGAATGAAGAGTGATGAAGCCAACAAAAGTTATTCTCTTTTCATTAGTTCAATTCAATAATAGGAAATGCTACCAATGAAACATTTTAATGTTAGGTAGAATTTCCATATAAAGGTGGCAAATCACAAAATCTTTCTCCTTGATACTCATTATAAAGATATTTTATTGTATGCCTACTCTGTGCCAACTACTATACTAGGTTCTAAAAATGAATAAAGATGAGACTGCTGTCATATGGAACATATGCTTTTAAATTAGAGAGAAGAACATACAATTGTTAAAAATAAATAACAAACTAATTTTTGAGTGTGTTATCTTCTCTGGGGAACTAAGCAGGGTGATATGATGGGAAGGAGGATAAGTTCTTCCTTTAGACAGGATGAGAATGTAATCCTCACAGAGGTGATTCTTGAGCTCATACCTGAAAGATGAGAAAAGTCCATCCATGGCAAGAGGTATGGGAAGTCCATTTCATGTAGGGAGAGCATATGCAAAGGTCCTGAGAAGAGAAAATACTTGGTGTTTGCAAGAGCAGAAAAAGAGGTCCATGTGGCTGGAATAATGAGCAAGAGGGAAGAGTTAGAAGATAGAGCAAGGCCAGATCATGCTAGGATTTTGTTTTTGTTTTATTTTAAACTCAATTCTAAATCATTAACTGTTGTCAGTTTGAAAATACTCTGTGTCTCACTTTTCTACTGCTGTGTAACAAACCACCCTAAGTTCAGTGGTATAAAATAACAGCGCTCATTATTCTTATATAATCTAGAGGCTAACTGGACTCATTAGGTGGTTTCACTCACAGTCTTTAAACCACTGCATTTAAACAGTGACTGGGGCTGAAATCATCTTAAGGTTTTTCTCACTCAATATCTGGTAGTTAATGTGGGCTATCGGCTGGACTCAGCTGGGGCTGTCAGGTGGAACGCTTACATGTTATCTCTCCATGTGATCTGGTATCTTAAGAAATGGCAAATGGTTCCAAGAGCAACCATCTCAGGAAAAGAGCCAGGTGGAAACCATCATCTTTTATAACCTAGCCTTGAAAGTCGAGGGCATTCTAGTCTAGGAAGCATGTACTAAATCCATATTTAAGGGAAGAAGAACTGATTCCACTCTTGATGACTGAAGTGTTGCAGACATGTTTCAAAACACCATATCCTGGTTCCTGAGTGGAGAATAAATTATAGGGCAACAATAGTGGAAGAAGAGAGGCAGCTAGGAGTCAGTGCAGTATCCAGATAAGAAACAACAGTGATGTGGAGCCGAAAGACATGCAGAATGCTAAGACACATGTGGAAGGTAGAAATAGCAGGACTTAGTAGTGGATTGTATTTAGGGCACGAGGAGAAAGATGACTCTGAGGCTTTTGACTTGAGCAACAGGAATGAGTATTTGTGCATTTACTCTGATGGAAAAGATTGAGGGAAGAACAGGTGATTGGGAGCTGGGAAATGAAAAACCAAGAGTTTAATATAGGGCATTTGATTTTGAGATGTATTATAATATATACAGGGGAAATATCAAGGAATCAGATGAAATTTGATTTCAAGAGATAAGTGTGGGCTAAAGATATTGAAGATGCAGCTGTCCAGTATATACCATGGCATTCAAAGTCAAGGATAGCAGAGATCACCTAGCCAGAGGCTGCAGACAGAAGAGGACTAATTTTAGAGATGCTAAAACATGTAGAAACCTAAATGTTAGAAAACATAGCCAAAATTAGAAAGAAAATGCCGTACAAGTGCTTTGTCTATAGATGAAATCAGGAAAAAAGAGCTCAAGGGCAAGAAAATGACACTGCAGAATGAATGAAAGGGATATTATAGAAGCATAAAAGCACAGAGAAGAAAAAAAAAATGGCATAGATGATAGAGGCTCTGTTCATCCCTCTGGCAACCAATCAAATTTGTGATGATGATAAGGAGCAGCAGCAAGGAAAAAACCTGGAATTTGGATGAACAAGCCCTACAGGCGAAGGAGAAGTCCAGGAAATCACCCTGCAATGGCAGAAGGTAGGACAGGGCAGGGACATGGGCTGCCCGGTCTCCAGCAGCTGAGTGAGACGGAGGCTGCGCAGTGTCAATGGCAGAAGCTCTTAAAGGGGACGTGTCCCAAGCATATTTTCATAGTGACGGACCTGCTCTCTCTAGCACCAGTGACAATTCGGCTGCATGCAGGGGGCACCAAGGACTTGCAGGGAGATACTGTTGGAGTGAGGGCCGAGGAGAGCTCGTGGTATCCCATTTTCCCTGTTGAGCCTCTCGCTCCTAATGTGCGAAGACAGCACTGCCATAGCGTGACATCAATCAACTGGATAACAGAGGTCTCTCCACCAGGGAATTCCCTGAAACCCTGCCTCCCCCAACTCATGGCTCACCCAAACACATCTAGTATAACTCAGCTAGTCAGTGCTCCTTGCTGAGCAGCACTAAACTCACACTGGAGGCAGCTGGCTCCAGTTTCTGGTGTGGCCTTTTGAGGTAACTATAAGCACAGCATCTGTGGATACATGCCGAAATCTTAACAGGTGACCCCGGAGGGGCAGAGGCTTGGGCTAAATTTGGCCTGCAGCTGAACCCCAATCAGGATGTGCCACTGGACACCTACTTCACAAATCCACACTAATAAGACCAAGAGATTTAGGAGCTTTTGCTTAGTACATAAAAACAGACATGGAAAGGCAAACCAATAGGAGACAAAGAAGCGAATGGAGTCAAATAATAGATGCAGAGTTCAATAACACTGGTTTATAAAGATGCTCAATGACTTTTCGGAAATGTAGATAACTTCAGTGAGAACTTCACAAAGAGATTTAAAAAAAACCATTAATTGAAATGGAAATTAATAAAGGAGACAAGTCTGAAATGAAGTACACATTATCTGAGATGAGAAGTATATTAAATGGAATAAACAAAAGAATAAACAAAGGATAATGCCCTATCCAGAGGACAGGAAAACAAGGACACTCAATCAGAATGGCAGAAATAAAGATGCCAAGACTATCAAATAATTTAGGAGCTTATGGACACTATTAAGGCTCCAAATACTTCTCTATTGGTGTAACTGAAGAAATCAAGATGTTGAACAGCTGTTTGAAGAAATAATGATGGAAAACTTCTAACTTGGTGAAGGAAATAGACATGAAATACCAGTAGCTCAGAGAATTCCAAAAATCAGGGATCCCAAGAGGTCCATCAAGACACATCATACTTAAATGCCAAAGGTTAATACAAAAGAAAGATATTAAAAGCAGCAAAAGTAAACAGATAGTTTACTTATAAGGGAAAACCATAAGGCTGGCAGCTGATTTCTCAAAAGAATATGCAGGACAGAAGGGCTTGGCAAAAATATTTGATAGATAAGCCCAAGATCTACAACCAAGAATAATTTATCCAGCAAAACTGTCATTTAGAGTTGAAGGATAGATAAAGAGCTTCTCAGACAAAAAGCTGAAGGATTTATCAATGCCAGCCAGTATTACAGGAAATGTTGAAGAACTTCTTTAAGAAGAAAAAACTATATCAAAAACAGGAATAAAGAATGTTAATAACTACATTCCTATCAATGAGTACCTTACATTGAAAAGAAATAAGATAGAGTGGCTGAAAGGATAAGAAAGCAAGAAAGGAAGGAGATGAAAAAAGGAAGGAAGGAGATGAAAAAAGACATTGCTTTGATGGACCTAGAAGGTATTTAAGTCAGACAGAAAAAGATAAACACTATATGATTCACTTATGTGCGGAATCTAAGGAATAAAAAGAACAAACTAATCAAAAACAGACTCACAAATATAGTGGACAATTTGGTGTTGGGCAGAGGGAAGGGGAGTTTGGGGGACTGGGGAATGGGTGAGGGACTAAAGAAACACAAATTAGTAGCTAATGGATGGTCACAGGGATGGGAAGCTTGGCAAAGGGAATGCAGTTAGCATTAATATGTTGTCTACGTGGAGGCCTGGGGGAAGGAGGGTGCAATTGGGGGGATCGTTTTATGAACTATATAGCTTGTCTAACCAATGTACTTTATACTTGAAACTAAGTAAAATACACACACACACAACACACACACACACACATATGAAGAAAGAACAGAGAAGACAAAACACCACGTTAAAATCTAATCAATTAGAAATAAGGAAGAGACTCAACATCATCAAATAGAAATTATTAACAGAAGAATGCTTCAGATGATCATAGTGGATTCAGGGGATAAAAGAAATAGATGAATACACTTGAAAGATAATTAATAATTACAGAAATTAGAAAGAGATGATCTGACTCTAGTTTGTCAATTGATGACTCTGAGGCAGAGAACCTAAAAAATGAAACAGAAGTATGCAGAGATATAGAAGAATGTAATCAGCAGTCAAAGAGCATACAATAATCTGGGAAAATTAATATAGAATGACTGGCTCAGAGCCAATCCTGGCTAAGCTATCAAACTTCAAGCATAAAGAAAGATATTCATAGTCCTTTGGGCAAGAAAATAGGACTACACATGAGAAGAGCCTTCAGCCAGTCTCAGAACTTTCTATAGCCACCACCAGTGCCTAGATAATACTAGTCATAGCTAGAAGGAAGAACTGAAAGAAAAGAAGTGAATCAAGAATATTTCATTGAGAAAGATGTCATCCAAGTATGAAAGCATTAAGCAGAACCTCAAATGTGTACTAGTTTCAGGAAATAAACACATGTGAGCTAAAATGCAACTGCAAGATTAAAAAGTCATCATTTTTTCTATTTTCCTTTTCTAACCTTAATGAATCTGAAGAAGCAAATATTACTATACATAAGCATTTATCTGAAGTTCAGAAAAATTTTCAGCTTACTGTAGTTTTCATTAGCTTCTGTTATATTAAGCAAAATTAAAATAAAATATGTAGTTATTAAATAAAAGCAAAAAATAAATCAATGGGACTACATCAAACTAAGAAGCTTCTGCTCAGCAAAAGAAACCATCAATAAGGTAAAGAGACAGCCATCCAAATGGGAAAATATATTTGCAAGCAACACCCCCAATAAGGGCCTAATATCCAAACTATACAACGAATTCACACAGCTCAATAACAACAAAAAGCAAACGATCCAATCAAAAAATGGGTAGAGGACCTGAACAGACACTTCTCCCTAGAGGACGTACAAATGGCCAACAAATATTTGAAAAGATGTTCAACATGCTAGCTATTAGGGAAATGAAAATCAAAACCACAATGAGATACCATCTCACACCTGTTAGAATAGCTATAATCAACAGGACAAGTAATAACAAATGTTGGATATGAATGCAGAGAAAAGGAACCCTCATAACTGCTAGTTGGACTGAAAATTGGTACAGCCACTATAGAAATCAGTATGAAGGTTCCTCAAAAAACTAAGAATTGATCTACCATATTATCCTGCTGCAATCCTCTACTGGGTATTTAACCCAAGACCTGAAAACTCATATCCAAAAACTCATATCCATATTTGCACACCGATGTTCATAGCAGCATTATTCACAGTGGCCAGGACATGGGAGCAACTGAAGTGTCCTATGATAGATGATTGGCTAAGGAAGCTGTGGTACATATATACAATGGAATATTCATCCATAAGAAGAGATGAAATACTGCCATATGTGACAACATGGATGGACCTCAAGATAATCATGCTAAGTGAAATAAGCCAGACTGAAAAGCTGAAAATCACATGACATCACTTATATGTTGGATAGAAATCTAAAGCAACAAATGAACAGGACAAACAAAAACTCAAGGACATGAACATGGTCTAGTGGTTACCAGAGGGTAAGGAAGGGGAGGAGGAAGATAGACAGAGCAAAGGGGATCAAATATGTGGTGACAGAAAGAAATCTAACTATGAGAGGTGAACATACAGTGTAAATATATAAATGCCTTACTGTTAAAATGTACAGATGAAACTTATTGGATTTCGTTAACCAATGTCACCATAAAAAAATAAAAAGAATAAATTTTAAAAATATGTAGTTATTTTTAATCCATTTATCTATGCTTGCACAGAAACAGGTATTAAATGGTTATCACCTAAATGTTAAACAGTTATAACTTGACAGCCGGAAATTTCATGATTTGTTAGTTTTTGCTTTGTACTTTTGTATGACTAGATTTTATATAATTACGAATTATTTTTACAAAACAATAGTCATTCTAACATTTTTAAAATTAAGCAGTCATTAAAAATGAGCTACAAAAAAATAATACTTATTCAGAATCTATATGTACTAGATATTTTGCAAATATTGGATTGTCTAATGCATATAGGAATTATAAACTTAATTTTCCTGAAGAGGAGGCTTAGGACCATGGTTTTCGTTAACTTTCTAGAGTCAACAGCTAGTAAAGGCAGGATCAGAATTTTGCCTGATGCCAAAGCCAACATTCTCCTATCAGCCTGCCTCCTGATGATTTTTATGAAGTTTAACCCTCAACCCCATTTGTGTGCACATGAGTGCACACACCCACACATTCCTGCAATATTCCATCTGCCTAGGCCAAGAACTTGTTTATGATAAGCCAAAAGCAATACCCATTTCCTTACAAAACTGTTACTCAATATATCTATAATTTGG
The DNA here is from genome assembly GCA_003508835.1 of Eonycteris spelaea. NCBI lineage: Eukaryota > Metazoa > Chordata > Mammalia > Chiroptera > Pteropodidae > Eonycteris > Eonycteris spelaea. The sequence goes on from PUFA01000393.1 coordinate 106,433, forward strand.
TGAAATTTGGGAAATTTGGGAAATTTGGGAAATTTGGGAAATTATAGAGATATTGAGTAACAGTTTTGTAAGGGAATGGGTATTGATTTCACCCCAATAAGGGTCATACGCAGATCTTAAAGTGGCAATAATTTTTGAGCCTTGTGATCTATGTGAAGGGTTTGATGTTCAGATATATTCAGCCCTTTGAGATGCTCTGCTGGAAGGTGGTTGAGTGCAAAGTACCACTGACTCATGGTCATCTTCATCTACTTTCATTAATAATGATACTTTGTACTACATTAGTGTTTGTTCTAAGGGTGATTTCAAAAACCTGAGAAAGCTTATCTATTTCTAGATATTCAAATATCTCTTTCACAATGAATGTTTATACACACACACACACACACAACACACACATAAACTTTATGACTCAAAAAAGTAAATTCTTAATGATAGATGAAAAGCAAAATAGCAATTAAGTTGTAACTCATGTTTTCTTTTATTTTTATTTATTTATTTTATTTTTTATTAAGTTTATTGAGATAACATTGGTTAATACAATTATATCATTTTCAGATGTACATTATCATTTGACATCTGTATATTCTATTGTGTGTTTACCACCCAAAGTCCAATTTCCTTCAGCTACCATATATTTGATCCCCTTTACCTACTTCACCCTCCCCTACTCCCCTATATATGACCCCTAAGACCCATGTTTTCTAGGTCATGCTAAAACCAGCTGGAGGTGAAAAAATAAATCATCATCATAGTCATAAGAAATGTCATTGATATTTCTCCTAACCCATCTTCACTCTAGGAATTTCATCTCTTATAAAATCCTAATGCCCAAGGTGTGTGTCACATGTGTTTTTGGCTACCTTGTTGGACTTCCTCTAATGTGACATGTCTCCTGACATTATGGACAGTATAGCAGCAATCACTGCCAGGACCATGGTCCACCTGGGGCCCATTACTGTCACAGAACTCATGGAAAGCTAATCCTACTTCCACTTCCTTACAACTTAGTTTCAACAAGACAGCCAGAGTGGTGTATGTAAAATATGAATTGGACCATATAATTCCCTTCTCCAAGCCCTGCAGTGGCATCCTACCACACATCTTGAATGGCTCACTAAGGCCTGAAAGACCCTTCAGGGTCTGGCCCTGGCTGCCTCTTTGACATCTAACATGACTGAGGGCTGGAGGATGATGAGAGAAACAAACTGAGCAGGGCTCTCAGAATCACATTTCCTTGACCCTGGTGAACCAGACATGTGTGCCTTGATGCTCTTTCCTCTGATGAGGCCCCTAATAACACCCGCCTGACAGGCCCTGCACCTATATCTCAGATTTTCCAAGAAGTGGGTGCTGGAGGGCTTCGATATCCTCATATCTTCAACATTGCCCACTAAAGTCACACCAAGTAGAAGCCCTACAATCTAAATAAAAATGGCATGTTTGCAAACAGATTCAAGACAAGTCAGGTAGCTTCAACCCCCTCCAAACCCAACTACCTCAACTCAATTTCTGACTCTAAGTCTTCCGAGGTGGAGATCTGGAGCTGCCACTAATGAAAACTGCTATGGAAAAAATATGAAAAAATGACTACAGGAACCTTGGACAGAATTCTCCAATTTCAACTGGAAAAGTAAGAGAAGGTAGCACAGGTGAAAAGTTTTTAAGCCAATTTTTAATGTCAAGTAAGGAGTCATCAGGAGCTTTGTATGAATATTGCTAGTTTTGTCCACTAATTAGTGATATCCAAAGTAGGCAAATGCTCCTCAGGAGATTCCAGAAATACTATTGAGATGTAGTAAGAATATACTAGAACTTCTATTACTATTTATTTTTACCATGCCTATTTTCATTACTCTTTCTTGTACGCATTATATTAATTCATAATTTTAGGTAAAGCAGTACGTATATTGTGGTTGTATGCTCAAAAAACATGTTAGTGATGGGGTGCAGGAACAGTTTGGAGACAGACCACTGTTATAAACAGTGGGAACCCAATTGAAGAATTTAAGCTCAAGAACAGGATCAGATTTTATTGTAGTAAAATCACTCTGTCTAAAGTGTGGAGAATGAATTGAGGTGAAAATACAGGCAGAGGTTATAGAATAAGAATTATACGAAATCTCCAAACAAGGCTTGAACTGAAGCAATAGAAATGAAAATATAGGGGTCCGAGAAGGACAAAAGGAAGAAGGGAGGATGAGAAATGTTCAGCAGACAGAATTGACTTGGCTTAGTGATCAGTACATGGGACAACAGAGAGAACAGAAGTCTCCGATGACTCCCAAGTTTCTAACCAATGTGATTGAATGGAACCAGCATTCGAGATAAGGAAATATCCACGAATCAGGAGTTTGGGACTGGAAAAGCTGCCTGTGTCATAGGAGTCTGCACACAGGAGCAAAACAGAAGCAGGAAAGAAAACTTTTTTCTCGTGAAATGTCTCCCCAGTAACCTTCTCTCAGAAAGGTAGACATCATATGAGCTGGCAAGGAAAACATATTTAAAGAACCCTCTTTATTTTTTCAGAGCAGGCAATGAAGGATGGATTTGGAGCTGAGAGGCAATAAATTAATAATTGGTATAATCGGTATAATAATCGGTATATCCACCCTTTTGGTTTCCCAGCTTCCATGAGAGATTGTCAGTTTCATCTGAGTCCAAACACATGTTACAAGTTTAGGATCCCATTCTTTACCAGTTAATGCCCTAACTTTCACTTGATAAACAGTGAAACTGTGAATTCAAGTCTTGGAATTCAACAACCACATACTTGAATCTGAGTTCAAATTTTAATTTATTATGCTGACTATTCTAACAGCTATTCTAACAGGTGTAGGATGGTATCTTATTGTGATTTTGACTTGCATTTCCCTAATAGCTAGCGATATTGAGCCTCTTTTCATGTTTGTTGGCCATTTGTATGTCTTCTTGGAAGAAGTGTCTGTTCAGATCCACTGCCCATTTTTTAATTGGATCATTTGGTTTTCGGTTGTGATTTAATTGTATGAGTTCTTTGTATATTTTGGATATTAGGCCCTTATCGGAGGCCTAATATTGTTTGCAAATATATTTTCCCATTCAGATGGTTATCTCTTTACCTTGTTGATTTCTTTTACTGAGCAGGAGCTTTTTACTTTGATGTCGTACCGTTCATTTATTTTTGCTTTACTTCCTTGCCTTGGAGGTCAAATTCATAAAATCCTCTTTAAATCTAAGATCTTAGTTTAGTTCCTATGTTTTTCTTTTATGCATTTTATTGTTTCAGGTCTTATAATTCAGGTCCTAAATCCATTTTCAGTTAATTTTGGTGTGTGGTCATAGAAAACTGTCTAGTTTCATTCTTTTGCAGGTGGCTTTCCAGTTTTTTACAGCACTATTTATTGAAAAGGGTTTCCTTTCTCCACAATATGTTTTTGGCTTTTTTGTCAAAAATTATTTGCATGTATAAATATGGGTTTACTTCTGAACTCTCAATTCTGTTCCACTGGTCTGTGTGTCTGTTTTTCATCTGATATTACTACCGCTACTTCCGCTTTTCTCTGAATGCCATTTGCTTGAAATCTCATTTTCCACCCTTTCACTTTGAGTCTATTATTTGTCTTTGTAGCTGAGATGTGTCTCCTGGGGGCAGCATATGGTTGGGTTTTGTTTTTTGATCCGTTCTGCAACTCTGTGCCTTTATATTGGTGAGTTCAGTCCATTTATACTTAAGGTGATTATTGAAATATGAGGTCTTCTTTTAGCCATTTTATCTTTTGCTTTCTGGTAGCTCAGTGTTTCCATTGCTTCCTTGTCCTTGTGTTCTGTTTTCTTTATTTTGTTTGGCTTTTGTGGGGTTTGCCTCTAGTTCTTCCTGTTTTATGTTATATATAGTCAGTTCTGACCTTTGGTGTGAGGTTACCATTACGAATATATAAAGGATAGTCACACACACACACACACACACAACACACACACCAACACACACACACACACACACAGAGTCATCCATTTTCTTCTGCACCTGACCTATATCCATTCCTCTTTCTGAATTTGGATCTTTGAATCCTCCCCTTTTGGTCGTCATTGTCTTAATTCGTCCTATGTATGCTGAACATTCATTACTATCTCGCTATAGCAATCACTTCTTATTGTTTAAGCTTATAATGCCCTGTTCCTAGTACAGTTTGCACTTTTCTGCTTCTATCAACCTGATAGTCACCTTACTCTTAATTATGTATTTTTAAAATCATTTTCTTTTAAGTGAGCTGAACCCTTTCTGCATTTTCTGTAATGCAGACCTTGTAATGGAGAATTCCCTCAATTTTGTATGTCTGGAAAGGTATTTATTTCTCCTTCACATCTAAAGGAGAGCTTAGCTGGATGTATTATTCTTGGCTGGTAGTTCCTTTCATTTAATAATTTGAATATTTGATTCCACTCCTTTCTGGCTTGTAAGGTATGGGTTTTTCCTTTAATAGGTTACCATGTTCTTTTCCCTGGCTACCCTGAGAATTCTGTCTTTGTCGCTGATTTTTGATCATTTTAATATAATGTGTCTTGGTGAGGGCCTTTATGAGTTGGGATAATTGGGTGTTCTGTTGACTTATTGAATTCCAAGCTCCAGCTCATTCCTTAGATTTGGGAAATTCTTGTCAATTATTTGTTTGAAAATGCTTTCTAATCTCTGTTCCTTTTCCTCCCCTTTAAGAATGCCCATTATTCCTATGTTCCCTTTCCTGATGGTATCAGCGAGTTCTTGTATTTCTCTTTCATTATTTTTCATTCTTTGGTTTCTTTCTTCTTCCTTCTGATTTATTTCTAGATTTCTGTCTTTGATAACACTGATCCTTTCCTCCATTTGGTCGACTCTATTTCCCAAGCTTGCTATTTCATTTTTCAACTCTTGTGGTGTGTTTGTCTTTTTTAAACTCCAGAAGTTCTCTTGTGCTTTTTGAAGGTTTCAATCTCCTTGCTAAAAAAACTCATTCTGCTCATCTCATTTTTTTTTAATTCTTGAAATTGTTGATGTGACTCGTTTTAGAACTCACTGAGTTTTTTCAGAAGTACTATCCTGAATCCTCTGTCATTCAAATCTCATATTTCTATGTCTGTAAGCTTATTTTCTGGAGATTTTCCTCTTTCTTTCTGAGATGCCTTGTCGTCTTGGTTGTTCATGGTATTTAATGGACTATTTCTCAACCTGGGCATTAATGGAAGTGTATTCTGTTTTTGTTTTTATTTTGTTTTTCCCAGAAAGATTATATAAAGGTCTCTCTAGCCTGTTGCAAAGAATGCATTTTTCTTTTTGTTTTCAGTAGGTGGCGGCTGAGCCTCTTGGGTTCCTGCTTCATTTAAAGCCTTAATGATGCCTTTTTTTCTTATAGACGTTTAATCGCGCTCGCTACCCTAGTCTCAGTCCCTGTCAAAGTCAGCAACAGTTTCGGTAATGTTTGCTCAGATTCCCCTGGGGCTCCGTGGTGTTAGGTCTCAGAGGTTATGGGGAGAGGGGCCCTCTGGGTTAGGGATGGGGGCTGTGGCTCAGTCTTTGTTTTGCAACCCTGGCTGGTAAAAATCAACTGCTGTTTCACTGCTTTCCCCTTTTCTCTGCAGTCTTCACTTCTCTGCTTTATGCTCTGATGCCTGGGCCCCGTCTCTGGCCACTTGGAGGTCACAGCTCTCCCAAGCAGGGCTGATCAGGGAACAGGCTGCACCTTCTCTCCTCCCTACTTTCCCTCAAGGAGCACTGGCTGTGAGAGGCAGCTTCTTTATTTCTCTCAGTCCACCGCCTGACCCTCAGGGTTCTGGCCTGTGGTAGCTCTTATGTGCTGATCCCACATTCAGACATGCTGGTGTGCAGTTTGGGTGTTTTTTTTTGTTGAATTTTAGATGTTCAGCTTATTGTTGTTTCAAGGGAAGAGATCCAGGGATGTCCCTCACTCTGCCATGTTTCTGGCGTCCTGTATATTTTGGATATTAGCCTCTTATTAAAGGTATTGTTTGCAATATCTTCTCCCATTCATTTGGTTGCCTCTTTATTTTGTTGATGGTTTCTTTTGCTGTGTAGAAGGTTTTTAGTTTGATATAGTCCCATTCATTTATTTTTGAATTTACTTCATTGCCTTCAGCATCAAATTCGTAAAATCCTCTTTAAAACCAATGTCCATAAGTTTAGTGCCTGTTTATTTTTTTCATATATTTTTATTGTTTCAGGTCTTATATTTCATCTTTGATCCATTCTGAGTTAATTTTGATGTATAGTGACAAATAACATTCCAGTATCATTTGTTTGCATTGTTTTTCCAATATTTCCAGCACCATTTATTGAAGAAGCTTTTGTTCCTCTATTGTATGTTTTTTACTCTCTTGTCAAAAATTTATTTGCTCATATATATGTGGGGTTTTTTTCTGGGCTCTCAATTCTGTTCCACTGGTCTGCATGTCTGTTTTTTCTGCCAATGACATGCTGTTTTGATTATTGTTGCTTTTTAGTATAATTTGAAACCAGGCAATGAGATACCTCTGGTTGTTGCATTTTTCTTAAGATTTCTTTAGTTATTTGGGATCTTTGTGCTTCTGTACAACTCTGATGATTTTTTTGGTTGTATTTCTTTTTTTAAAATGCTATTTGGATTTGATGAGGATTGCATTAAATCTGTATATTGCATTTGGTAACATAGTGATTTTAACAATGTTGATTCTTCCAATTCATGAACAAAGAATGTCTTTCCATTTCATATGTCTTCTTCAATTTCTTTTGGTAACATCCTATAGCTTACAGTGAATAGGCCTTTCGTGTCCCTTGTTAAGTTTATTCCTAGGTATTTTATTCCTTTTGTTGTAATTGCAAACAAAATTTTTTTCATTTATTTTTCTTAAATTTTATTGTTATTATATAGAAACATAATGAATTTTTGTACACTGATTTTTTATCCTGCAACTTTACTGTATTTGTTTATTGTTTCTAATAGTTTTTGGTGGAGTCCATAAGATTTTCTATATTAAAAATTATGCCATCTGCAAGAAGTAACAATTTGATTTCTTCATTCCCAATTTCAATGTTTTTTATTTTTTCTCTTGTCTGATTGTTCTGGCTAGGACTTTTGGTATTATGTTGAATAATAGTGGTAAGAGTGGGTATCCTTGTTTTGTTCCTCATCTTAGAAGAAGAGCTTTCAGCTTCTCACCATTGAGTATGATATTAGCTGAGGGTTTGTCATAGATGGCTTTTTTATGTTGAGGTACTTTCCTTCTATACTCATTTTATTGAATGTTTAATAATAAATGAATATTGTATCTTGTCAAATGCTTTTTTCTACATCTATTTATATGATCACATGATTTTTATCCTTTATTTTATTATGGTTGTGTATTACATTGAAATTTGCATATATTGAATCATCTTTGATTCTCTCGAATGAACCTCACTTTATTATGATGTATCATCTTTTTAAATGTATTATTGTATTGATCTGCTTGTATTTTGCTTAAAATCTTTGCATATTTTATTTATCAGAGATATTGGTCTGTAATTTTCTCTTTTTTGTTGTCCTTGGCTGGTTTTGGTATCAGAGTAAGTTGGCCTCATAAAATGAGGTAGGAAATATTGCCTCTTCAATTTTTTGGAAGAATTTGAAAAGGATAGGTATTAACTCTTCTTTGAATTTTGGTAGATTTGGAAGAATTCACTAGTGAAGCCGTCCGGTCCTGGACTTTTACTGCTTAGGAGGTTTTAAATAACTATTTCAGTTTATTTACTGTTGATTGCTCTACTTATATTTTCTGGTTCTTTATGATTCAGTCTTGGAAGGTTATTTATTTCTAAGGTTATCAAATTTGTTAGTGTTTAACATTTCATAGTATTCTTGTATAGTCTTTTATATTTCTGTGGTCTCCTCTTTTATTTCAAACTTCGTTTATTTGATTCTTTACTCTTTTTTTCCTTACTGAATCTGACCAGAGATTTTTTTGGTTTTATTACTTTCTTCAAAGAACCAGCTCTTGGTTGCATTAATTTTTTCTATGTCATTTTATTTTCTCATTAATTCTGCTGCAATTTTTATTAATTTTTTCCTTCTACTGACTTTGGTCTTCATTTGTTCTTTTTTTAATTCTTAAAGGTGCAAAGTTCAGTAGAAATTTTTCTAGTTTCTTGAGGTAGGTTCGTAATGATATACACTTCCCTCTAATTACTGCTTTTGCTGTATCCCAAAAATTTTGCTATGTCATACTACATTCTCATTCTACACATCTTTTGAGCTCATCCTTTATTTCTTCTTTAATCCACTCATTGAATAGTAGCATATTGTTTAATCTCCATATATGGGTATCTTTTCCCACTTTCTTTTCACAGTTGATTTCCAATTTCAAAGCTTTGTGGTTAGATAATATGCTTGATATTATTTCTATCTTCTAACATTTTTGAGGCTAGTTTTATGTCTCAACATATGCTCTGTTTTTGAGATTGTTCCATGTGCAATAGAGAAAAATGTATAATCTGGTGTTCTGGGAATGAAAAACTCTGTGAATATTAATTATGTCTATTTGGCGTAATGTGTCATTTAAGGCTATTTTCTTGTTGAGATTCTGTTTGATGATCTATCAATTGCCATCATGGGGGTATTCAGGTCCCACACTATTATTGTGATTTTGTCAGTTTCTCCCTTTAGTCCTGTTAACACTTGCTTTATATATTTTGGTGCTCCAAGATTGGGTGAATATATAATAATGTGTGTTATTTCTTCTTGGTATATTGTTCCCTTTGTCATTATAAAATGTCCATTTTTGTTTGTTTTTACCTTTTTTATCTCAAAGTCTATTTTTTCAGATATAAGTATGCTACACTCACTTTTCTGTGGATATCATTTGCTTGAAGTATTATTTTTCCACCTCTTCAATCTGAGTCTATGTTTGTCCTTGCAGCTGAGGTGTGTCTCCTAAAGAAAGCATATTGTCGAGATTTGTTTTCCGATCCCACTTGCTACAGTTTGCCTTTTTATTAGTCAGTTTTGTTCATTTATATTTAGGGTGACTCGACACGTGAAGATTTATTATAGCCATTTCATCTTTGTTTTCTGGTAGTTTGGTGTCTCCATTGTCTTATTTCCCTTGTGTTTCTGTCTGTTAGTTTAGTTTGGTGGTATTCTGTGATTTTTTTCCTGTTTCCTCTTTTTTTAATGTTATATTTCTCCATTCTAGATTTTGTTTTTGTGATTACCATTACCTTTATGTAAAAAATAAATGTTTCATTTGTGCAGTAGTCCTTTTTCTTCTGATTGCATCTTATCTCCATTCCCCTTTGAAAATTCAGATCTTTACCTCCTCACCTTTTATGTTTTTGTTGTCACAAATGCTGTAAGTTCATTTTCAAATTGCAATAGCAATTTTCTTCTCTTCTTCTCCTTCTCCTTCCAATTTCAAAGCATCATGGTTAGAGACTATGCTTGATATTATTTCTGTTTTCTTACATTTTTGAGGCTAAGTTTGTGTCTCAACATACGGTCTGTTTTTGAGAATGTTCCATGTGCAATAGATAAGAATGTATAATCTGGTGTTCCGAGAATGAAAAACTCTGTAAATATTAATTATTCTTCTTGAATGTTTTCTTTCCTCCTTTAAACTTTTCATAATATTTAAGTGTATATTATCCTATTATGAACAAGAGTTGCAACTTCCTGCTTCCGTCTGTCTTGTTACTCATCTTACTCACAGTTTTGTGTCCTTTTGTCTTTTAGTTTAAGGGTCTCAGGTAGAAGAACACACTTCAGTATATCCTGTTTGCAGGTCTTGTGGTAAATTCCCTCAGCTTCTTCATATCTGAAAAGTTGTTATATATCTTTCCTATCCAAAAATTATTTTACTGGATACATTATTCTTAGCTGGTGATTTCTCTCATTCAATAATTCAAATATTTGATTCCACTCTTCCCTAGCTTGTAGAGTTTCTGCCGAAAAATCCGATGATAATCTAGTGGGATTTCCTTTATAGGCTACCGTCTTTTTTTTTCTTGGCTGTCTTGAGAATCCTTTCTTTGTTGTTAATTATGACATTTTAAATATAATGTTCCTTAGAGAGGCCTTTTGAATTGAGATAATTAGGCATTCTGTAAGCTTGTTGGATTTGAGAACCCAGTTCTTTCCATAGGCTTAGAAAGTTCTTGTCAATTATTTGTTTGAATAGGCTCTCCATTTCTTTCTCCCTCTCTTCTCCTTCTAATATACCTATTATTCTTAGATTGCTCTTTCTGATGAAATTAGACAGTCCTCGTGGAGTTCTTTCATTTTTTTTATTAGTCTCAAATCTCTCATTTCTTCCATATATGTCATTTCTAAATTTTTATCATTGCCATCACTAATTCTTTCCTCCATCTAGTCAGCTCTATTTCCTAATCTTTCTAGTACATTCTTCATATCTTTCATTGAGTTCTTCAGCTCCAGAATGTGTTTGGTTCGTTTTATAGTTTCAGTCTCTTTGGTAAAGTACTCCTTTCATACATTGATTTAATTCTGAGTTCATTAAACTGCCTTTCTGAATTTTCTTGTATCTCACTGAGTTTTTCAGAACTGCAATCTTGAATTCGCTGTCATTGAAATCACATACGTCCATGTTTTCAAGTTTATTTTCTGGAGATTGTTTACTTTCTTTCTGCGCTACCTACTACCTTAGTTACTCGTGGTATTTGATGGATTATTTCTCTGCCTAGGCATTTATGAGAATGAAATCTGTTTTTTAAAGAGCGACACTTCTCTAGCAGGTCATTAAGAAGAGGGTTTTCTTTTATTTTCCAATAGGTGGCGCTAAAATGAAAGTTTTTTTATTCTTACATTGTCAGGGTCTCCAGTACCTCTGTCGGGCAGCGTCAGCTAAACCATGGGAAATACCCTGTATTGCCTATGGAGATGGATGTCCCCTCTGAGACCAGGTCGACTCAGTTTCAGGGCACCACCCCTAAGGAGGGTCCCATGAGATCCCAGCGCTGCCTCCTGCAAGTAGATGCTGAAAGCAGTTCTTATCTATCCAAGGTGTTCCAGATACCTCCACTGGGCTCCGCTGTGATAGGTGGGGGCGGGATAGGCTGGGAGAGGCGTGATCATACATTTGTGACTTTGTTCTCCTCCCACTAATAGTGGCCTCCAGACCTCAGCTGCCACACCTCTATATCTCTGCCCCAGTCACTGGGATTAGTGGCATTGTGCAACTGACATTCAGGAAGAAATGTTTCTGCTTCTTCAGTTTTCAGGGCTGCAGATAGTGTGTTCTGTGCCCTAACATTTCACTGCAACAGCTTCTTCTGGGGCCTACTGCATGCTCTGGGAGGTTGAAGGGAGGTGGTTATATGTCTGTGGCTTTGTTTTCTGCTTGGCAGTGGAAGCTGCTAGACCCAGCTGCCACACCTTTGTGTTCTGTCTCTGACCCTGTCACTGGGTTCAGCCACAATATGTGCTGACCACGCAGGCAGGAGTGTTGATTCTACCTTCTGTTTGTTAGAGCTGCAGAGTATATATGCTGTAACCTGACTCCTCCACTCCTACCAAGTCCTGCAGTGAGGTCCAAGATGCATCTGTGGCACCTGTTTCTATCTTTCCCTTCCCCTCTTTCCCTGTTTGCTCCAATACACTTAACTTCAGATGTCTCAATGCGAGGATCTCTCAGACATGTTTGTGTGCTGAGCTGGAAATTCTTTGTGGAATTATAGAGTCCAACTTATTGTACCTTCAAGGGGAGAGATCTGGAGGACCTCTCACAATACCATGCTGCTGACAACCTGATAATCTTATTAAGGATCTCTTGCATATGATAAATCACTCTTCTCTTGCTGCTTTCAAGATTCTTCCTTGGTCTTTGACAGTTTAATTATAATGTGTCTTGGTGTGGTCTCTTTGGGTTAAATACCACTTGGAGTTCATTGAGTTTCTTGGATTTGTTGATTCATGCATTTCCTCAGATGTCTAAAGTTTTTGACAATTATGTCTTCAAATAATTTTTGCCTCTTTTTCTTTATTCTCTTTCTGAAACCCCCACAATACATATATTGGTCTTTTTGATATGGCCCATAAGTTTCTTAGACTCTGTTCACTTTTCATTTCTGCTGCTCGGATTTGATAATTTTAGATGTTCTATCTTCAAAATCACTGGCTCGCTCTTTTGCCTGCTAAAACCTGCTACCAAGCCCCTCTAATAAATTTCTTAATTCAATTATTATATTTTTCAGCTCCAGAATTTTAGTTTCTTTTTACAATTTCTAGATCTTTGTTGGTATTCTTAATCATTCATATATAATTTTCCTGATTTCCTTTCATTCTTTGTGCTTTCTTTTAGCTCTTTTAGCATATTTAAGACAGTTTTTAAAAAGTCTTTGTCTAGTAAGTATAATGCATGTGCTTTTTCAGGGAAGATTTCTGCCAATTTATCTTCTTTTGTTTCTTTGTATGCTATGTAATTTTGTTGATATTGTTGAAAATTGGGCATTTGAAAGAATCTCTCCTTGTCTTTGCAGACTATCTCTATGCTGGAGCAATCTTTCACTAGTAAGCTGGGTCTTCTCTAAGACTTGAGATCAACCCTAAGTAAAGCTTAAGATCTTCCCAGGTATTTTTTGAGTATGGGTCGTCCTTGGGCTTATGTGGCTTTATCAATTCTCCCCTTTACACAACTTTTGAATGTCCTAATTTTCCAGAGTCTCATCCAGCTTTTCCTTGGGGCCTTAGATGGTCTATTGTATATCTTTATCTGTAGTGTCCACCACTTTTCCATCTGAGCTTCATGTGAGACAAAACAGATATCAATCCTTCAGCCCCAGACAGTTTAGAATGTTACCCCTCTGGTTCAATGGGGAGAATGTGGAAATGGGCTGCTGCATCCTCCAGCCCAAGACCATTGCTGTGTCATGGAAGGGGTGAGTCAAGAGCAAGTAAAAACAGCATAAAATGTCCTACTGTTTTGAATGTGGCTTTTTCTCTATTGAGTATTTCATAGCTGTAGACATTTGACTGTTTTCCAGAGTGTCTATCGGATTACTTTAACCAGTTTCTGGAATTTTTATTTGTTTAGATTACCATTTCCCTCATGCTACTTTTGCTCTCTACATTTAGACCTTTGCTCAAATGCCAACTCCTTAAAAAGTCCTTCCAATCTCTCTGTCTGAGATATCATTTGTGACAGTCCCATGCTTCTTAATTGCATGTATCAGCAAGAAAGATCACATATTATGTATTTTTTATTGTCTGCCTTCTCCCATTAGATTTTTTCCTGAAAGTCTAAAACAATATGTGGGATTCAAAAACATTTATTTGTAAAGATATATGTACCCCTGTGTTCACTGCAGCATTATTCACAGTGGCCAAGACTGGGAAACAACTGAAAGATTCATCAATAGATGATTAGATAAAGAAGATGGGGTACATACATACAATGGAATACTACTCAGCCATAAGATGAAATACTACCATTTGCAACAACATGGATAGATCTTGAGAATATCATGCTAAGCGAAATAAGTCAGATGGAAAAAGTTGAGAACCATATGATTTCACTCATATGCGGGATATGAAACTTAAAGCAACCAACAAAAACTCATAGAAACAAACATTGGTATGGCAGTTACCAGAGGAAAAAGGGGGGGGAAAGTAGAAAAGGGTAAAAGGGGTCAAATATATGGGGACAGAAGGAGACTTGACTTTGGGTGGTGAGCACACAATGCAATATACAGATTATGTATTATAGAATTGTACACTTGAAACCTACATAATTTTATTAACCAAAGTCACCCCAATAAATTTAATAAAATTAAAAAATAATCACAATTCCAGGATTATGTTAACCACCCTAGACAATTATTCTTTAATATCAAATATTCTATTCCAAATTTCCAATTATCTCATATATTTTTTTGAACCAGGATCCAAATAAAGTCCTACTCTGATTGTTTAAATAAATTAATTAATTAACAAATAAAAATTACCTGACACATGGTACATGTTTAATAAATTATTTTGAATAATGAATGAGATTTAAAGAGCTTTTCAGATTTTTAAAATTTTCTTTGATAGTTTTAAATGGTTTGGGTTGTTTACATATTTATATATATAAATATGTGAATATTTATTTTAAACCCACTGTGAAGTGAAGATGGGGGCAAAGGTGTTTCTAATTTTATAAGGGAGCTAGACAAATACACAAATAATGCAAAAGCATGAATAAATAGGGAAGAGAGAGAAGTATTGAATGTAAGCTATAGCTAGCTCTGAGTTTGCAAATGAATATCATTTAGAGTTCTATATGAAAGACCTCAGGGGCAGTAGCAAGTCCTGCTAAGGCCCAAATGCAGACAGAAGAGTAACTCCACCATGGACCTTGAGCAAGCCATATGACTTGGTGGAATCTCCATTTCTTTTTCCACTGCATCATGAGGTAGTTGTAATTATTCACTGAGACAGCACTAAGACAGAGCTTTATAATCTGTGCATAGTTATGCTAGTATAAGGAATTAAAGGCTGCTCCTGAAGCATAATTGTTAGTTGTTTGTCCTCTGGGTCTAGAGTTAAACCACTAAAAAACGATACAAAGTCCACTTTAAAATCTTACTACAGTGATGTCATTAACATTAGTTCAGAGTCCTTGGGCAAGAGAACAAGACAGTTGGTGGCACCTGCTTTTAAATATCATCTCAGAAGCTAGTATGACAGGGATATTTAGCAATCTGTGAACTGAAAAGTAATGAGTTCATACCAAGAGGCATAGTAAAATTTAAAAAAAACATTACTTGGGGGTCAGAAGATCTGGCTCATTCTGGCTCTGCTTTATATTAGTTACATGACCTTGGAAAAGTTGTTAAACTTTTCCTCATCCAGAAAATTGGGACACTAATATCTCACAAATTTCTTATAAAGATCAAGAGACACAATACACTTAGCACTAACACTATAGTCTCTAAATCCATTTCCACACTAAAAAGATTGAGGACTCCTTGGAGAAATGGCTGATTCTAGGACTGGGGCATAAAATGAGCCTGGACATCTTAGTTTACCAAAAAAAAATTCTCCAGGACTATTAGGTTAATGCCAAAAGAACCGAAAAATCACATGAAGGAGCTCCTAGTGGCCAAAGAAATTTGAGCATTAAAAATAAAAATAAAAATGAATGAAATGGATCAAAACACATTGACTGTTTTTAAAAGATCCAATGAATCCACAATTATTGTCAAGAAAAAAGTAAAGCCCATGGAACCCTAAAAACCATCTTTAAAAGGGAATAATTAAGCATTTTTCTGCTTTTCTCATCAAATGTATTTCAGGGTAACCAAATAGTCTTACTTCATGAGGGAAAGAATTCTAGCTAATAAATATGGAAGGAATGATTGAATTAGAAAATTACCATTTCACAATCCCTAATGATATAATAGCAAATAAAGTAATTAAATATGGATGAACCATGGGAGAAAAAGTTTAATATGAGACTTTACAATTGCAGGGACAGTTTGTTACCTACCACTTGAGCCCATTGATTAGTCATAGCATCACCAAAATTGGAACAATGAGCCATTGTGGGTATCCTGGTGTGATGCCACACACATCACTTCCTAGGAAGTGTTCTTGCCCCCAATTTAATTTGTTTATAAACAAGCCTCTAGATCCAACCTCAACTTACAGGAATTATGAGAGAGGAACAAGTTGAATGACATCTCAAGAAATCAGAAAATCCACAAAGTGGGACATTACAGGACAACTGGCCCAGTTTCTGCAATAAGTCAATGTCATAAAAGTAAAAAGAGCAGGGGGATTGTTCTAATAAAAGAGACTTAAAAGCAACACAGGCAAATTTCATGTGTAGATTTGTATATATTCTGACTTATATGAATTCTGATGTCTTTTAGATAAGCAGAGAAATTTAGTTCTGTGCTGGATATTAGATAACAGAATTAGATAATCAGTTGATTTTGTCAGGTGTGAAAATGGCGTTGCAGTTATATAAGCAATATAGAGTTTTTTAGAGCTGTATGTTGAAATTTATAGGGGTGAAATGACATCAGGTATGCAATTTGATCTAAAATGCTTCAGCAAAGGAAAACGGAATGGAATACATAAAGCAAATGTAACAGGATCTTAATAATTACTGAATCTGTGCAATTGAGTTGTTCGCTGTTCTATTCTTTTTACTTTAGAGAATGTCTGAATATTTTCATAAGGATGTATTCTAAAGAGATTTTTGAAAAGAAGATAATGTATGGAAAAGTGGTACAGGGACAATTATTAGTTTCTCTTTTCCCAGTAGCAGATGTAAGAAATGTGGGTGTAAGAGAAAATCCTCTGTGTTTAATTAAAAAGACTCTCCTGGGACTTGTTCATTTAAGGAAAAACCAAAACTGCCCTCAGAGCTCTGTATGTAGGTCACACCCCACTAGGGATAAGTCTTCTTACTGTAGAAGAAAAACCTCAACTTGACAACTTGGTCACAGAAACTCAGCAAGATCAAATACCTTAAATACATATATTTTTAATTTAAGTAGAGAATTCTTTTCAATCTATTAAAAAGAAAATCCTCAAGAGGGCAGCTGCAATTGTTGTGGCAGGAGAATTACCTGTGCTAGTTGTCAGCATGAGAAATGTCCAAACCTGTAGAGAATTTTTGTAAGAGTTTGTTTGAGCCAAACTGATGACATATGTTGGGAAGCAATGTGTCAAATGCTCCAGAGAATAACAGTTTACAGATTCTTCTATGTATTAGAAATTAAGGAGGAAATGTAAGAGTATACGGAAGTGGTAGAAGCAAGGCAAGGAATCTCTAACCTCTTTACACTAAAATCACCCTGCGGGGTACTCTACTTCCCATAAAACCCCCTTTTTTTCATCGACATAGTTAAACAACCCTAGCCATCAAGAGGCTAAATCTTGCCTTTTCTGAGTGCAGCTCTTATTCCACTCCCCTCTGCTGCTCTCATGGAGCACTCTCCCACACACTTTCAAGGCCAAATGCAGCCTGGGACTGTTACCAGAGAGAGGGGATTCTCTCTTGGTGTGTTGTCCAGTTCTTGATGTCTTGAACAAAGAATTGAGCAAGACACCAAAATACAGCAGAAAAGAAGAGCTTTATTAGAAGGGAAAGTACACTTTCAGATGTGGAAGTGGGCCTGAGCAAGAGAAGCATGGCTCAAAGGCCTAGTAACAAAGCCTTTGAGTTTTCATCTCTATTTGCTGTGGGTGGTTACTTTTCACAGAGGGGTGGGCTTCCTTGATTGGCAACTAAGATTGACAGGACTCAGTGATTCATCATTTGCTTTCTGCACATGTTTGTTCCCAGAATTAATTCTCTTGCTCAGGCCCGCTTCCACATCTGAAAGTGTACTTTCCCTTCTAATAAAGCTTTTCTTTTCTGCTGTATTTTGGTGTTTGTTATAATGATACTAATTAACTTCTGGGTATATACATCATAGTATAATGATGGTATAATGAGGCTCAGGTGAGTTGAAGGTCATTGGGGTCTTCTTTGAGCAGGTGCAGGTGCTTGAACTGGTATCTAATTCTCGACTTGCTTGTTTCTTTCTATGAGTTACGTTTAGCCTAAAAATGCCTTCTGGCTTGCTTAATTGTGGGCGAATTAGGGTGGACTCCTTCTAGGATAGGATAACCTCAGTGTCTTTGCAGGCAGACCCAGAAACCCCCTAAACTCTTCTGCCTAACTCCTTTCTAAGAGCCATGAACCCTCTTATTATTAATATGGAATGCTGAGGGACAGGAGTCCTCTTCTTCCATATGTACTTGCTGCTGACAAGGGTCGTAGTCCCTCTCTATTGGGGTTTTATGGAGCTCCTTCCCTTTCTGCCTTAGGGTGTGGTCTTGGGTTTCCTATGGAAGTGCCGCCTCTTGTCCCTAGACAAGGAAAAAGAGATACCAACTTGTTATTTAAATCACGTATCTATTAATTTCTATTATTGATTTGCCTATTAAGGGAGTACTGGGAAACAGGCTTGGTTAATATATTTCTTAAAGAGTGGAAAGACCTTTGGCCTAAAGTCCCCTCCCCTCGCAGATTCTAAGGGCCGTATCTAGCCTAACACCATTTCTGCTAACAGTGGGCCAATGACCCTCATCAATAGCCAGAGAATCTAAGTCACCAGTTTCAGGCAATTATCGGGATTTGAGGGAGAGGGCCTTTTTATTCAAAGAAAGGAGGGAAGAAAACTTAACAAGGTTTACTAAAAAGATTAAGAACTCTGCAAGAGATGTCCCATATCATTTCCTGCTAAAAGATTAAGAATTTTACAAGTGATATCCTGTATCAGGACTAGACAGTGGGGCCCTGGGTTCCTGCTGCTTCCCCTAGTTTACTGGCTCTCCTGCTCTAAACTCTCTGCTCTCACCCCAAACTACAGAAGCATCAAGTTATCATGCTTATGCCTCCTGACCCTGTAATGCAGGAAGGAGGCAAGATAAGTTAACTATTAATCAAGCCACATTCACAGACTGCAATATGCTGATCAGCCCTGGAGTCAGGCTAGAAGGACACCTTCAGAACAAAGGAAGATTTCTGTGGGGATTGCTAACAGCCCATTTCCCACACCTGTGAAGGGGAAACAGAAACCAACTATAGGAAACCTATGGATTAAAGGCTGGGAACTGCCAGCAGGCCTTTCACTCTACATATTACCTTTTGGATTCAGGACAGGGCAAATTTTCCCAAGTGATGGAAAACCAAGCCCTGTGCCTAAAGAAGAGGCTCCTTTGGCCGAGAGTGTAGAAGAAATTCAACACACATGCCAAAGTTAAAATCAAAAGGAAAGTTTATTAGAAAGGAATAACACTTCACAGGCAGAACGTCTTCTCTCAGAAGCAGAGAGCAAGAAGGTTAGTGCTAAGAGAGGAGAGGAGAGGCAACTGAAAACGCAAAGGGAAGGTCTTAGAGAAATGACCCAACTCAGCCGGTTATAGATTAACCACATCCTATAGATCTCTGAATGGCCCTCTGGAAACTCTTGTCACACCTGCAAAGACAAAGGACCTGTAAATAGATAAGACCAGTGATCTGGAAATTCCTTCCCCCTTGCAACCCCCACCTGAAACTCCCCCTCTCCATCCTGGATCATGAGGTGCACCAGAACCTCAGACAAAGGAATCACACACCCCTTGCATGGACACTGCAAGGGTATATAGGTGTAAGAAATCTAACCAAGAGGAGCTCGTGTTTTGGTGTTACCCATGCTCCACCGGCTAATATAATCCCTGTTCTCAATGAAGTTGTCTGAGCGTCCAATTTCCTCCGTTGGGTATTGATTGCTTCCTGCAACAATGCAAGAGACAGAGTCAAGACACTGAGAGGGACCCTGAGTGTTCAGGGAATTCAGTTTATATGTTATTCTTTAGTTCCCATTTCCTTCGATATGGACATAGAGTGAGGAAGGGGACAAATTTGTAGCCTGAAAAGGTAAGAATATGTAGAGTGAAAGGCCTGCTTGCCAGCAGGCCTTTAATCCATAAGTTTCCCATGTTTTTAGCCCTATGGAGAGACTCTTGGTTCCTGTTTCCCCTTCACAGGTGTGGGGAATGGACTGTTAACAATCCCAAGAGAAATCTTCCTGTTCTGAAGGTATCCTCCTGGTCTGTCAGCATATTGCAGTCTCTGATTGTGGCTTTATTTTTATTTTTAAAATTTATTTATTTTAATTAGTTTCTAGTATACAGTACATTGCTTAGACATCTATATAGTTCATAAAATGATCCCCTCCAATTGCTCTCTCCCTCCCTTGACCCTCCACCTAGTCAACATATTAATGCTAACTGCATTCCCTTATGCTGTGCTCCCCATCCCCATGACCATTCATCAGCTATTAATTTGTACTTCTTTAATCCTTCATCCCACTCTCCCATCTCCCCAAACCCCCTTCCCTCTGTCCATCACCAAACTGTCCACTGTATTTGTGAGTCTGTCTTTGATTAGTTTGTTCTTTTTATTCCTTAGATTCCGCATACAAATGAAATCATACAGTGTTTCTCTTTCTCTATCTGACTTAAATACCTTTTAGGTACATCAAAGCAATATCTTTTTCCATCCCCTTCCTTTTCATAGGTAGAGGTCTTGTTTTCTTATCCTTTCACCCACTCTATCTTTTGGCTGGAGCACTTAATTCTTTTCCATTTGAGGTACTTATTGATAGGAATGTAGTTGTTACCATTCTTTATTCCTGTTTTTGATACATGTTTTTTCTTAAAGAAATCCCCGTAATACTGGCTTGGCTTTGATAAATTCCTTTAGCTTGTTCTTGTTTGGGAAGCTCTTTATCTGTTCTTCAACTCTAAATGATAGCTTTGCTGGATAAAGTATCCTTAGTTGTAGATCCTGGGTCTTCATCATGTAGAATATTTTTGGCTAAACCCTTCTGTCCTGCCTAGTTTCTTTTGAGAAATCAGCTGCCATTCTTATGGGTGTTCCTTGTAGGTAACTATCTGCTTTTCTTTTGCTGCATTTAATATTCTTTCTTTGTATTTAATCTTTGGCATTTTAATTATGATGCATCTTGGTGTAGGCCTCTTTGGATCCCTGTTTTTTGGGGATTCTCTGAGCTTCCCAAAAATAATTTAAGGAGCATATGTGACACTATTGAGGGTCCAAATATCTGTCTGATCAGATGTTGAATAAGATTTGAACAGCTGTTGGAAGAAATCATGTTGGAAAACTTCTCTAACCTGGTGAAGGAAATGGACATATAACTCCAGGAAGCTCAAAGAATCCCAAAAAACAGGGATCCAAAAAGGCCTACACCAAGACACATCATAATTAAAATGCCAAAGGTTAAATACAAAGAAAGAATATTAAATGCAGCAAAAGAAAAGCAGATAGTTACCTACAAGGAACACCCATAAGAATGGCAGCTGATTTCTCAAAAGAAACTAGGCAGGACAGAAGGGTTTAGCCAAAAATACTCTACATGATGAAAGTCCATTTCCTTCACCAGGGTAGAGAAGTTTTCCAACATGATTTCTTCCAACAGCTGTTCAACATCTTATTCAACGTCTGATCAGACAGAAGTTTGGACCCTCAATAGTGTCACATTGCTCCTTAAATTATTTTTATAGTCTTGGCATCTTATCTCTTGCCATTCTGATTGCGTGTCCTTGCTTTCCATCCTCTAGATAGAGCATTTGACCCTTTTCTTTATTCACTTTGTTTATTCCTTTATTTATTCCATTTAATATACTTCTCATCTCAGATGTGTTCTTCATTTCAGACTGGTTCCCTTTTATAGTTTCCATTTCCATTTTTATGTTTTTTATCTCTCTGTTGAAATTCTCACTGAATTCATCTATATTTCCCCTAAGTTCATTAAGCATCTTTATAACGAGGATTTTGAAAGCTGCATCTGTTAGATTACTTGTCTCCATGATATCTGGATCTCTGTTCTGTTCTCTCATGTGGTTTTTGCTTCTTTGTCTTCTCATTTTGGCTGCCTTTACATGTCTGTTTCTACATACTAAGCAAAGCTCCTAATTCTCCCAGTCTTATTATTAATATGGATATGTGAAGTAGGTATCCAATGGCACAGTCCTGAGAGGGGTTCAGCTGCAGGCCAAATTTAGCTCAAGCCTCTGCCTCTCCGGGGCCACCTGTTAAGATTCAGCAAGCAATTCACAGATGCTATGCTTATAGTTGCTTCAAAAGGCCACACCAGAAACTGAGGCCAGCTGCCTCCAGTGTGAGTCTAGGTGCTGCTCAGCAAGGAGCACCTGACTCACTGAGGAGATACGTGAATGTGATTTGAGTGAGCCCTCAAGTTGGGGGAGGTAGAGTGCCAGGGAATGCTCTGGGTGGAGCGACCTCTGTTTTCCAGTTTGATGACATCATGGCTATGGCAGTGCTGTATCCATGCACTGGGAGCGGGGAGGGCTCAACAGGGAACAATGGATACTGCCAGCACTTCTGTACAGAGCGAGTCTTGCCTTGGTCCTCACTTTGACAATGTCTCCCTGTAAGTCCCTGGTGCCCACTGCATGCAGCCGAATCAGCACTGGTGTTCGGAATGAGCAGGTCCAACACAGCAAAAGTCCTCTCATGGTCACAGCCCCTTTAAGAGGAGTCTGTTGCTGCCACTGTCACTGCCACTGAGCAGCCTCCTTCTCACTCAGCAGCTTGATACCAGTCAGTCCTGAGTCCTCGCCCGGTCCTACCTTCTGCCATTGCAGGTGATTTCTTGGATTTCTCCCTAGTTGTATGGCTTGTTCATCAAGATCCCAGGAGATTTTTCCTTGTTGCTTGCTCCTTGTTTCTGTCACAACTTTAATTTGGTCACCAGAGAGATGACCAGAGCCTCTGTCATCTACACCGTTTTTCTGATTGTGACTTATTACCATTTTAATTCTCTTGCCTCCTCCCTACATTATTTTCATGCTACATACTCTTCCCTTCCTCACTGTATGCCCATGTTAAAGGAAATGGGTTAACAAATTCTTTTAAACTATAAATCACAGGAACTAAAGAATGATATATAAACTGAATTCCCTGAACATTCAGCCCCCTACTCACTGCCTTTCTCTGTCTCCATTGGACCCCTCACTGACCCTCTCACTCTCTGCCTCTGAGAGAGACCACACTCTGTGGAGTGTTATCCCTTTATAATAAACTTTCCTTTTGACTCTAACTTTGGCACATGTGTCGAATTCTTTCTGCACTCTCTGCCAAAGGACTCTCTTCCTCTCTTTATACAGGGCTTGGTCTTCTCCCCACTTGGGGCAATTTGCCCTGTCCTGCAAATGCACCTTGGAACTCTTTCTCCAACTAGAGGAACTGAACATCATGTCTCACTGCAGGTTTTAGCATTTCATGCTTAATTATTGTTCCATAAGTTCATTACAGGTAGATCAACAAAACTCCCACAGAAATGGAGATGAAGAAATGACAGTGGGGATTGTAACTGTGGTTGTTGTGGCTTTATTGTAGTCTTGTTGCAGAAATGTTGTGGAATCAGACCGGCGAGAAACCAAGCACCAGAGAGTTGGAGAGCTCAGGTTTATTACGTTGGTGGTCCCAGAAGAGCTAGTAATCTGAAGATCTGGGCCCTGAGCTCAGATGCAACTTTGCTTTTATGGGGCTTAGTTGGGATGGGCCGATTGTTTGATTTGTCCTCAGACGATTACTAACGCAGGAGTTTCTATAGGTTACATGCACGCGCAGGAGTTGCTATGGGCTGTGGCAGTTACAGAGCATGAGATTTTTCACACAGGAATTTAGGCAATATGTCTGTTATCTGGACTGAACAATCAAAGGTGAGGGTGAGTCTTCAGTTGGTCTCGAGATCACTCTGCCCTTCGGCTTATGCAGAAAGCATGCCTACAGAAGCAGAACAAAGAGCTGATTATAAGGTTAGCCTTTTGGTGGAAAATTATTATTCATTCTTATGATTGTAACCTTTTTCATTTTTTTCCTTTTAGACCTTACAATCTCACTCTCATTTAGTGTACATAAAAATGCCTTGTTAACTAAGGTCTAACTTGTAGAAAAACAGTTTGCTTAATTGAGAACTCTAGAAACAGACTTCAAAGAGAGCTGGCTTGGTTCCCAGACCAGCTGGTGCCAGAAGGTTGGCTGCAAAATCTTCTCCAGGCCTCCATTTTACCAGCTCCGGTTGCTTATCAGAGCAGGATAGGAAGGAGAGTTTACATGCTAACCTGTGCAGGAAAAGAGGAGTTCCCAACTTTAATTCCTTTGTTCCACTGGCCTCCCCTCCAGGTGTCCTGAGAAACAAGCCAAGGCCAAAAAGACAAGATAGATGGCCTTGCCTGCCCCTCCCCTCCAGGATGCCACCTTTTCCCAGGGGCTTTGGAATTTCTCTGTCTCTTACTCAGTCCTCTCCCTATAATAATCCTTGCCTATACTGAAATGGCAAGGTCTTCGTGACAGCAGTCCCTCAACTTCTCAGGGTGCAGGCTCTCCAATGAAATTGCTTTCCTTGACCAAACTCTTGTCCCTCGGGGTATTGGCTTACCAGCAGCAAGCGTATGGACCTAAGTTCGTAACACTACAAGCCAAAAATGTATTTCCTTTCAGTCTTTTGTAAACAGATGTTTCTAAAATACATTCCTGGGATACTAAAGGCATTTCTTCCGAAGCTAATTTTTCACTTTACATCATGAGTATTTTCTCATGTCATCAACCTAACAAAACGTTTATTGCTGATTAAAGTCCTCTAGAGGAATGTACAGCCCCAAATTTCTTTAAGCAGTCCCTCACTGTTGGACACTTGGATAGTTTCTCATTTTCGGTGAACATAAACGAAGTGCTCGGCTGAATTTTGCCAATTGCTCCTCTAAGCCCATTGTACACAGGCACTGACAGAAAAAAGGAGCTCATAGCCGGGATCTGGAGCTCAGAGGCTCCCGCTAGGACTCCCGCTTTGTGACGTCAGGACTAGGCCCGCCCCTCTGGCGGAGCCAATCGCAGCGCGGGGCGAGACCATCCAGGGATCGCGCGCGCCCGTGCCCGCGCCCGCGCGGGGGCGGGCAGCCAGGCGGCCAGGCGTCATGGACCGGGCTTCTTCCAGAGCGCGGTCTCAGGCCCAGCGCCGCTACCTGAGGCGTGGCCGCGGGTGAACTCCGAGGAGGAACTTTACGATTGCCTGGATTACTACTACCTGCGCGACTTCCCGGCCTGCGGTGCCGGGCGCAGCAAGGGTCGGTCGCGGCGAGAGCGGGAAATGCGCACCAACTGGCCGGTGCCTGGTGGCCACGAGCGCAAGATCACGCAGAGGCTCCTCAACGGCCAGCGTAAACGTCGCCAGCGCCAGCTGCAGCCCCCGCCGCGCACTCGCCTCGCCTGAGCGCCGGTGCGTACGGGCGACAACTAGTCAGGGACCAGGGAAGCGCCTTGAGTTCGGCGGGCTACCCCGGCCACCGCTCCTGTCGCCTCCCTGCAACTCGACCGGGGCACAGTCGTCCTCTTCTGAGGCGGTCACACGTTAGCGAGTCATAGCTGGACCCCCTTAGCCGTCAGCTTATCTCCTGACTGCAGTTGGAATGGTGGAAAACTCTACCTTTTGGAATTTTGTAGTTGGGTAGAAGAAAGGGCTAGGAAACATCTTTTTTAAAAATACAAGTGAGGAATTTCCAGTGCTTATGTCGGACTAAAGAAATAATTGACTTTTGTTTTTGTCTAATTTTCTACAGGATACCTGAAAGACCTGATAAAAAGTATTTTCTCTTACTCCAGCTATAACTGTGGTCCTAAGGGGGAGAGAATCCATGTTGGTCAACAATTTCTTTTCGACATTGCTTAAGTTTCCTGTTTTAGTATCTTTTCCTTACTGATTGTTAACTAAGTAACATCCAAGTGGGTATGCCTTTTTAGGATTTTTAATTAAAAGAGCAGCAAGAATGGCATTTTAATTTCTGGGGTTTTTTTTTTAGTTATCATGGTAACTCGTTTCTAGTCCACAAATATTTGAGTTCTTCTGTGTAAAGAAAAGATCACAAAGATGAATGAAAGGTAGGAATTTATAAAAGATTTTAACCCAGGTGTCAGATACTACTATGCAGTTTTAATATTTGTTTGCCAGAATAAGTATTTTAAATTGTAATAGTGTGTTGAACCTAGCTGCTGTGTTCTCTGCACTGTTGATTCCACAACAATCCTTTGAGGTAGAGGCTGTTAACATCCATTTTATAAAGGGGATTCTTGTGCCTCAGAGTTCACATAGCTTTCCAGAGGCCACACACCTGGTTAGGAAGAAGACCGGCATAACCTACTAAAAAGCATTCTCTCCAGTATTGCGGTTTCCCTCAACTGTAGACAATGTTCCGTGATGCACAACCATCCACAAACCCCACGTCCAAGACAAGAGTTGAGTTGTAGTTTAAAAATTATATAGAATATGGCAGGAGAGCTTTCCCTTCAGTTCAGAATGCCTTCTGTCAGGCCTCTCTTGGTTAGGAGAGAAGGATGGTGTACAGGAAGGAGCACCCTGAATTGTAATCCTATCTATGACTGTGCATCACTCTGGCAGAAAACAAACTTCTGTGTGGTAATTGTTTTCAAGTTCCACCAAGCTCAGGCTTCTCATTTGTAAAATGGAAATGATATTGGATTACTTGCCAAAACTATGGTTATAGATAAAATATATAAAAACATGACACAGTTAAGGGTTTGGCATATAATAGGTGCTCAATAAATGGTAACTTTTTAAAAGTTTACCCTCCTTTAGTCAAGGTATCTTAAATTATTCACTTCATTAAATTTTTAAAAAATATCTCCAACATCCAGGCAGCGTGGTATGGTAGGAGTCCTGGCTTGGAAGTCAAACAACTGTACTGACTTGGACAAGCTGCTTAAACTCTCTAAGCATCTCTTTTCTTGCTTAGAAAATGGGGCTAATATGGTACCTATTTTAAGAGTTCTCATGAGGCATAAATGAAATGCATGTAAAGTTCCTGGTGTCTGGTATATAATAGGCACTCAGAGAGTTAATGATATCTCCACTGCCACTGTCTTAGCTTTCAGGACTTTTTTCTTTACCCCTAGTATCCCTTTGCTATGTCTCAGACACCATATCTAGATTAGTCTACCTGAAGACCATTTTAATCATATAAAATCCTCACTGACTAGCCTTATAGGATAAAAAGCCTAGGTTCCTGATATTGTACTGGAAATCTTTTGGATTTTCTGAAATTTTGACCCACAACTTCCAAACACACTGTGGTTTTTGTTTTTTTGTTTTGTTTTGTTTTGTTTTGTTTTAACACTGTGGTTCTTGACATAGGTTTTCTGTCCTCTAAACTCACCACAATTCTGCTTCTTCATTTAAATCTGTGCTGTCCTATTTAGCATGTCCTTTTCTCCCTTTACAATTTGAATCCTGAATCTAATTCCACTTATACTAAAGTGCCACTTTCTTCCTGAAACCCTCATCCCCATTGAATGTCCATTCCTTTGAAATCTTATAGAACTTCATATAAACACTTTACTTGTTCATACAGTATTTTGTGTTTTTAGGGGAACAATTTTAAAAATTATTTTTTGTCTGATACATACAAGGCACTGCATATAAGTAAGTATGTCTTAGGTATCAAAAAAGAAGAAAAAAACCCTACATTTAGAACGTAAGAATCTTAATTTCTCAAACATCGGTTCCCACACAATTCCTCTTGTAAAGTACAGCATACTCAGGCAGACAAAAGCCATATTAAAGTAACGCACTACAATGTGTTCTAACTAGATTTTGCTCATTTCAGTTACTAGAACTTTTATAATTGAAATATAGTAACTGTAGAAATTGTGTATTAGTTATTTATTGCTACGTAATAACTCCAAAACCTAGTGGTTTACAACAACACTTATCTCAGTTTCTGTAGGTTAAGAATTGGAAGTGATTTTACTGGGTGGTTCTAGCTCAGGGTCTCATAAGGTTGTAGTCATGCTGTTGGCTGAGACTAGTCATTGGAAGGCTGCTTCCAAGAAGGCTTACTCACGTGGCTGCTGGCAGAAGACCTCACTTCCTTACCACATGAGACTCTCCATTAGGTTGCTTGAGTGTCCTCATTATGTGACAGCTGCTTTCCCAGAGTGAGTGATGTGAAAGAGTGAGTAAGGAGGAAGCCAAAGTATTTTTTGTGACCTAATCTCGAAGTTGCACACCATCACTTCTGCTTTTTTCTGTGCATTCAAAATGAGTCATTAAATCTAGCCCACACTCAAGGGGAGAGAAATCAGGCTCCTCCTTTTGAAAGGTGTGTCAATTTGTAGATACATTTTCAACCACCATGGTATGTTTAATTATAAGTATGTTCGTTGTAGAAAAATTGGAAAATACGGACAAGCAAAAAAGAAGAAATGGCTACCCAATGGATAACATCACTCCTTGGGTGTATATAATCCCAGGCTTTAAAATACATAAATTTTCTCAAAACATAAACATACTACATACTATTTTGTAAACTGCTCTTTCATTTATTGTAAAGATAACTTTCATGTCAAATATTCTTTCATAACATTTTAAATGGCTCATAGCATCTTTATGTATGTATCATAACATTTAATTTATATTGTAGGACACAAGTTATTTACAGGTTTTTTTTTCTTTTATAGCTAATTTCTTCCCACATACATGGCTGTTTCTTAAATTCCTAAACATGGAATTTCTGGAACAGGATTTGCACAATTTTAAAACGTATTTTCTACTGCCTAATTTGATTAGAATTTTTACTGTAATCATCAAGAGTCCATTTAGCCAAATGTCCATGTCAAATATCTGAAATAATACCTGTAAGAGTTTTTTGTTCAAATTTTGGTCACTACATGTGAATTTATTGAGAATGACTGAAATCACTATGGAATGAATTGTTACATAAATTTTGCTAAAGAGTGAACTTAAGCACATCTCTCTGGCAAAATACAAATGTGTAGCAGAATTCTGGTATTTTCAATTCCCGTTTTTTTTTTTTTTTGTTACTAGTTTTAATTTTTACATGTTCTTAATTTGTTTATTTGAATACTGAGAATATATTGTTTCAAAATCCAAAAGACAGAAATGTTATCAGTAAAAGTCCCCCACTGTGCCACAGCCAGGCAGTCTTACTGCTTTGAAGGCAAGCCGTGTTACCAGCTGCAGATATTTTATGCATATGCAATACGGTCTTTTCTATTTTACACAATTAATAGTACACTATACTCAGTTCTGCCCCCTCCCCACTCTTTTCCCCTGACAGTTTATCTTGGAAATCATATGAATACATAGAGAGGCTTCTTTATTTATTTTTTTTTACAGGCACATATTGTGTGAATGTGCCATAATTTTTTAACCATTCTACTGACAGGAATTTAAGTTGTTTCCAATCTTTTACTATCACAAAATAACCCTGTACAAACAAACAATATTCTCTTCAATTTAGGAATTAATGCCAAGTAAGATTAAAATAGTCTCTGTTCTGGTCTGGATGCCCATCAGTTTTGATTGTCCAGACTTCTCCCTCTAAGCTCATGTGCCTGGGCATCCTTCATAAGGTTCCTTTTCTCTGTCTCTGCTTAAGAATTACTCAAAGGCAAGTACAAAGTCTTTATCATTTATAAAGCTTTCATTTCTTTAGGACATACTGTGAAAATAGAACCTTTTCACCAAAAATTTTTACATTA
Source organism: Eonycteris spelaea (assembly GCA_003508835.1). Lineage (NCBI taxonomy): Eukaryota > Metazoa > Chordata > Mammalia > Chiroptera > Pteropodidae > Eonycteris > Eonycteris spelaea. Next base: position 135,518 of record PUFA01000393.1, read on the forward strand.
TTTACCCCTCAGTTCCACAACTCCTGTTCCTGGAAAGCATGTATTAAAATCTGCTACTTTTAGTGGAAAGGGGAAATCTCTGATGGACTTCAAAGCAAAAATGGAGGTTCCACCTCGATGGTCTGTCCTTCGTAAATCCCATCCCATCCCAAAGGACTTTTCCATGAAGCCTCCCATGAAATGCCACTAGTCAACTTATCCCCTACTGCAGAGACTCTAAAATGTTACTGTTAAATGCATTTCACAACAACTCCTCCTGCAGCAGTGGTAGCTGCAGGACTTAACAGCGGCAACTTGAGGCTGCAGCTAGGCAAGCCCCTCAGGTGGTCCTCAGTTGAGGCGGGGGGGGGGGCTCAGTGCCCCAAAGGGGCTGCCCCTCCCAAGAACAGTGGCAGCAAGAGGACCTGTGTGTGCCTTGCACGGTCCACCTGGAGAGAGCAGTGGGGACTGAGACTGGTGCCACCTCCTCGTCTTCCCTCTAGGGAAACAGGAAAACTAGAGCTAGCAAGAACGTGAGTGACAGACACCTGGATTCAGATCAAAAGATTGTTCATTTGCCTATTGCTTCATTCCTGGAAACTGCATTATAACTGTCTAATTAAGAATAGCAGAGTTGGAGGTTTGGAGAAACAAGGCAGAGTGAGAGACACCCCCAGATCTCACACCTTAAAGCAACAACAAGCTGAACATATAAAACTCAACAACAAAAGAACACCCAAACACCTAGGAGCATGGGATCTGCACAGGTCAGAACCCCAAGTGTCGAGCGGTGGACTGGGATAAATAAAGAAGCTGCCACTTGCAGCTTCCAGAGCTCCCTGTAGGAGGAGGGAGAGAGGAAAAGGTGCAGCGAGTTCCCTGAACAGCCCTGCCTCAGAGAGCTGTGAGTTCCACGCAGCCAGAGGCGGGGCCCAGTCATCAGGGCAGAAAGCAGAGAAGCAGCGGGATGGCAGAGAAACAACAGCTGAATTTTACTGCTGTGGTTGCAAAACTGAGGCTGAGCTGTAGCCATCAACCCCCTCCTCCCATTCCTTCTGAGACCTAACTGCGGAGCCCCAGGGGAATCTGAACAATGCTACTAAAACTGTTGCTAACACTGACAGGGACTGAGACTGAGGGTAGTAAGCATGCTTAAATGTCTATAAGAAAAAAAGGCATTATTAAGACTTTATATAAAGCAGGGATCCAAGGGGCTTTAAATGCCACCCCTTTTCAGTCATCATTGTCTCACTTTTGTCCCTATGTATGCTGAATGTTCATTACTATCATGCTATAGCAATTCTCTTATTATTTAAGCTTATAATGCCCTGTTCTTTGTAAGGGTTGCACTCCTCTGCCTCTATCAGCCTGATAGTCACCTTACTCCTAATTATATATATTTCTGTCACTTTGTTTTAGGTAGCTGACCCTTTCATTTATATATATATAAAAATTTATATTATATATATATATATTTACATATATAACTAATCTTTATATATTTGTAATAACCTCACACCAAAGATCAGAACGGAAGTATATAACGTAAAAAAAAAAAGAACCAGAGGCAAAACCCACAAAAGCAAAACAAAATAAAGAAAACAAACACAAGGGCAAGGGAGCAATGGAAACACTGAGCTACCAGAAAGCAAAAGATAAAATGGCTAACAGAAGACCTAATATTCAATAATCACCCTAAATGTAAATGGACTGAACTCACCAATACAAAGGCACAGAGTTGCAGAACAGATCAAAAAACAAAACCCAACTATATGCTGCTCCAGGAGACACATCTCAGCTACAAAGACAAATATAGACTCAAAGTGAAAGGGTGGAAAATGAGATTTCAAGCAAATGGCATTCAGAGAAAAGTGGAAGAAGCAGTACTAATATTAGATGAAACAGACATCAAAATTAAAAAGGTAAAGAAAGATGCTGAGGGACACTTCATAATGATAAAGAGAATCATGCACCAAGAAGATATAACACTTAATAATACTTATGCTTTCTATCAGGAATCCCTGAAATATATAAAGCAATTACTAACAGAACTAAAGGAAGAAAGAGGGCAAAAAACTATCATGGTAGGGGACCTAAATATCCCACTGTTGGATATGGACAGATCATCCAAGCAGAAAATCAATAAAGAAATAACATCCTTAAATGACACATTAGACCAACTGGACATAATTGACATTTACAGAGCCCTTCATCCCAAACAGCTGTTTATACATTCTTCTCTAGTGCACATGGAATATTCTCAAGAATCGACCATACTGGGACACAGAGACAACCTCAACAAATATAAGAAGTTTGAAATCATACCAACCACATTCTCTGATCATAATGCTTTGAAACTAGAGGTGAACTGTAAAAAGAAAGCAGGAAGAACCACAAATACATGGAGATTAAACAACATGTTACTGAAGAATAACTGGGTCAGAGAAGAAATATGGAGATAAAGAGATACATAGAAACGAATGATGATGACAGTAAACACATCAAAACTTTTGGGACATGGCAAAAGTGGTCATAAGAGAAAAGTTCATATCATTATAGGCCTACCTCCAAAAACAAGAATGAGCCCAACCTAAATCTTCATCGTAAAAAACTAGAAAAGGAAGAACAAATGAAGCCTAAAGTCAGCAGAAGGAAAGAAAGAATCACATCAGAGCAGAAATAAATGAAATTTAAAAAAATAGAAAAAATAACTGCAACAAAGAGCTGGTTCTTTGAGAAGGTTAATAAAATTGACAAACTCCTGACTAGACTCACTAAAGTAAAAAGAGAAAGGACACAAACAAATCAGGGATGGAAGAAGGGAAATTACGACTGACATCACAGGAATACAAAGGATCATGCAATAATACTATGAAAAAGTATATAATAACAAATTTAATAACCTAGAAGAAATGGACCAGTATTTAGAAAAATACAGTCTTCCTAGACTGAGTCAAGAAGAACTGGAAAATCTGAATAGACCAATCAGCAGTATGGAAATTGAAACAGTCATCAAATACCTACCAAAAAGTAAAAGTCCAGGACCACATGGCTTCACCAGTCAATTCTACCAGACATTCAAAGATTTAATACCTATTCTCCTCAAACTCTTCCAATAAATTGAAGAGGAGGCGATACTTCCCAACTCATTTGATGAGGCCAATATTACTCTGATACCAAAACCTGGTAAAGATAACACCAAAAAAACTGCAGACCAATATCTTTCATGAACACAGATGCTAAAATCCTAAATAAGATACTAGCAAACTAATACAGCAACATATGAAAAAGATTATACACCACGATCAAGTGGACTTCATCCCAGAGGCACAGGGATGGTTCAACATACTCAAATCAATCAATGTGATACACCACATAAACAAATTAAAAAATAAAAATCATATGATCATATCAATAGATGCAGAAAAAGCCTTCGACAAGATACAGCATCCAATTATGATCAAAACACTTCACAAAATCGGTAATAGAAGGACAGTACCTTAACATAAATAAGGTCATCTATGACAAACTCTCCGCCAACATTGTACTTAATAGTGAAAAACTAAAATCCTTCCCTCTAAGATCAGGAACAAGGCAAGGCTCTCCACTATCACCACTGTTATTCAATACAACATGGGAGATCCTAGCGAGTGCAATCAGGCAAGAGAAAGTTATAAAACGCATCCAAATAGGAAATGAAGAAGTCTGTCACTATTTGCAGATGACATGATTCTCTATATAGAAAACCCTAAAGACTCCACAAGAACACTATAGTAACAATAAGCAAATACAGTAAAGTTTCTGGCTACAAAATCAAAGTTCAAAAACCCATAGCATTCCTATACTCTAATAATGAAGTGTCAGAAAAAGAAGTGGGAAAAAAATTCCTTTTGCAATTGCAACAGAAGGAATAAAATACCTAGGAATAAATTAATGAAACATGTGAGGGACCTATATAATAACAGTACAGGACCCTATTAAAATAAATCGAAGAAGTTACAAAGAAATAGAAAGCTATTCTGTGTTCTTGGAAGAATAAATATAGTTAAAATGACATTACCTAAAGCGTTATACAGATTCAATGCAATCCTCATCAAAATCTCATTAACAATTTTTAAATAGAACAAAAAATCATCAGATTTGTATGGAAGCACAAAAGACCCCAAATTGCCAAAGTTATCCTGAGAAAAAGAACGAGGCTCGAGGCATCACTCTGCCTAACTTGAAAACTTACACTATATAGTGACAATAATCACACACCAAAATTAGCTCAAAATGGATTAAGGACCTGAATATAAAGACCTGAAATAATATAATGCATAGAAGAAAACATAGGAACTATACTCATGGACCTTGGACTTAAAGAGGATTTTATGAATTTGACCTCAACGGCAAGGGAAGTAAAAGCAAAAATAAACGAATGGGACTACATCAAACTAAAAAGCTTCTGCTCAGCAAAAGAAGCCATCAACAAGATAAAGAGACAGCCATCTGAATAGGAAAATATATTTGCAAGCAGCCTCTCTGATAAGGGCCTAATATCCAAACTATACAAAGAACTCATATGACTCAATAACAAAGAAACAAATGATCCAATCAAAAAATGGGCAGAGGACTTGAACTGACACTTTCCCTAGAGGCAATACCAATGGCCAACAAACATATGAAAAGATGCTCAACATCGCTAGCTATTAGGGAAATAAAAATCAAAAACCACAATGAGGTACCATCTCATACCTGTTAGAATAGCTATAATCAACTGGAGAAGTCATAGCAAATGTTGGAGAGGATGTGGAGAAAAAGAACCCTCATACACTGCTGGTGGGACTGAAAATTGGTACAGCCACTATGGAAACAGTATGGAGGTTCATCAGAAAGCTAGGAATTGATTTACCATATGATCCAGCATATCCCTCTACTGGGTATTTACCCTGAAGATTTGAAAACCCATGTCCAAAAAGATATTTGCACACTGATGTTCATTGCAACATTATTTATGGTGGCCAGGACATGGAAGCAACCAAAGTGTTCTATAATAGATGAGTGGCTAAAGAAGCTGTGGTACGTATATATAATGGAATATTACTCAGCTACAAGGAGAGATGAAATACTGGAAATACTGCCATTTGCGACAACATGGATGGACCTCGAGATAATCATGCTAAGTGAAATAAGCCAGGCAGAAAAAGTTGGAAAATCACCGATATCATGTGTATGTGGAATATAAACCTGAAAGCACAAATGAAAGAACAAACAGACTCATGGACATGGACAATAGACAAGTGTTTACCAAGAGGGTAAGGAGTAGGGAGTAAAGGGAGGTAGATTGGGGTAAAGGGTCAAATATGTGGTGATATGAAAGAATCTACTAAAATCTAATCTAGCTAAAAGTTACTGGATTTCGTTAACCAATGTCACATAAAAATAAATTTTACAAAAAGATAGAAAATTTTTAAAAATTTTAAAGAAATAAATGCATTTCATACCTATTGCTAAAACGCACAGATGGGAGACCTTAGATTGAATGTTCTTTCTGCCTAGAACAGTTTTCTTAACCATTGATAAGCACATGTCTTTGCTTCCCCTCAAGGACTGTTCAAAATGTTGTACACTGCCTGTTTCAGAGTGTTGTATCTCTGTAACCTAACTGGAATCTCTCTTACTCTGCTGTTGCTTCATTTTACCACGCCTGACTTATGTATGTGTGTTTGTGTCTCCTCTGAATTTAAACTACGGAAGGTGCAGTCCTATTTGGTGCTTTATCTCTGGAACCTAGCTAGATCATTCAAACATTTTTAAGAGTCAGTGAATGAATAACTGTCACATTTCAGTAATATACAATGAAATGTGGGATGAATGTGTACAATAACAATGTTAAGGCACTATTACTGTTTGAATTTAACTTATTGACTGGATTCAGACTAGAGGAAACACAGAACAAACTTAGTTCTTTTAATTCCTGTCTCAAGTTCCCAATTTTCATCAGTTCATATTAAGCGCCCACCTGCCTCAAAAAAATATTTATCAAGTAACTTAATGCTGAGCAAGGTAAGTAACTCGACCAAAGTCAGTGGTAGTCATGTCAGAGATTTGAATATCAAGGTTGTATTGACCTACCATGTTAATACAAATCTTTGAAGGAAGCAAACTGCTAGCGTTTCTGACTCATGCTTGCTCAGACGACAAGGTTTGGCTGACAATCACAGGCACTTCCGGTTTTCTAAACAGACGGAGCGCCCAGCTCCTGACACCAACTGCGCAAAAAGAGACGCCAACCATGACGCCTTGCTATTCCAGTGACCTTCAGGGCCCGAGAGACGTTGGCGAACGGAAGGCCCCTGCCTGTGTGCTGATTGGTCACGCGCTGAGGCCGGCCGCCGCCTCCCGTCTTCCGCTCTCTAGCTCAGCAGAAGTCGCTGGGGTCTTCTTCGAGTCTAACGCTTGTAGACGCAGAGCCGCTGTGCAGTTGAGATGCCGCGTGGAAGCCGAAGCCGCACCTCCCGCATGGCCCCGCCGTCCAGGTGAGGCCACAGCAAGGTTTGGGGCCCTACCGGTGCCGTTAGTCGGAGAAAGCCGCGCTAGATCGCGGCACGGCGAGGCGGAGGCAGGCGCAGGCCGCGGACTAGGTCATCCAAAGGCGGATACGGCGTGTACCCGTCTCCGCCGTCACAAGATGGTTGTAAATGGGCTTTGGTTAGATTTCCTTTATTGGCAAAACTTTCTAATTTCGACTGGCCATAAATTATTTATTAAAATAGCTCATAGCTCGTGTTTAATTTAAAACAGGCAAGTTGTAAAAAGAAATGGACATTTGTAAGTGTAAACCGGTTGAAATATCAAAAATAGCAAGAAAAAATGTAGAAGAAAGGTAATATAATCGGGAAATGACCGAATTTCAATTCAGTGAATAATCTGAGCACCTGTCATGAGCAATGAGCCTTCCACGGGCTCAGCCTAGTATGGGACACAGTCACTAAGGCCGTTCAGGTGTACATGACGTTTTCTCGTTCATAAATACTTTTTAATGTGCAATTACACTCATGATAACTCTAAAGATTATGTTATTCCTAATTTACAGAAATAAGGAAACCGAGACTCAGGGTAAGTGACTTTTCCAAGGTCATACCTCCTCTAAGTAGGAAGCCAGATCTCAGACCCTGGTTTCCGAAGACCCCAAATGAGGACATTTAGCATGGACCACATGGCTTCTCTGAGTTGATTGTGTTCAGTGTGCTAGGTGTGTAGGGAAGGGGTTCGCTTATCGAAAGAAACTTATACTCAAAGAATGTGAAACCATATTTTTATAATGTTATGCTAGATGCCATCTGATAGGAAGTGAAGTCAATAAACTCTTGACCTGGCTTTATTTAAGGGAAAACACCCAAGGAAACAAATCTAAAAAATGGGCAGAGGAACATAATGTATGTGAAAATTTTTAAAAGCAGCACAAGACGTATTAGTGAAATTGTTGAAGCATCCAAATTTCCTACAGATAGGAAATATTTGAGATTAATTTTGGTATAACAGTTCGGACAAGTTACTTCTAGTTGCTGGGCTTACAGTGTTCTAATCTGTAAAATGAAGGAATTGAATTAGATTCTTTCCCAGATGACTATCTGCAAGTCTTTCATTTAAGATGTTACTAGCTCAGGGAGACTTCCCTTGACTATCCTGAAATTGTGATATCCCCACAACATGCACTCTCTTTCCCAATATTTTTCCTTCACACTTCATACCATGTGATGAAATCTGTAAGGATATTTTAAACTCTTAATATTTTATAATTTTCGCGAAGTACTGGAATAACTTCTTTAAAGGTACTGTGGGCTATGTGAATACATGGAAATGATTTTTTAAAAAGCAGGAAAATAGTTTATACTTGGTGATTACAACCTTACAAAAGGTTAAAGTAAAATAGCTCAGGGAATTGGTTTTGTAAAGTTTTCTTGTATGTATATAGTATTTGTGTTTAATGATTTAAAATGAAAATCCTGTATATTATTTTAATATATAGGTTTTTTTTTAAGTTGACAATTTCCAAATCTGGTTGGAAGTGGGAACTTCATATTCTTTGTTCTTTCTTTTACAGCCGGGCACCTCAGATGAGAGCTGCGCCCAGACCAGCGCCAGCAGCTCAGCTGCCAAGCAGCAGCTCCACCATCTGCTGTTGGCTCACCTGCTGCTGCACCCCGGCAGCCAGGTCTGATGGCCCAGATGGCAAACTACTGCAGCTGGCGTAGCTGTGGGCTCTGCTGTTGGCCACAACGCTAGGTCATGCCATCACTGGGGGCTTCGGTGGAAGTAACACTGAGCCCTCAAGGCCTGACATCACTTACCAGGTAAGATTTGGGGTAGGGTTCCTTTAGTGGTGTATTTTATGAGAAAACCTAATATTATAAGTTCCTTATATATTAAGAACTGTCTGTAATTTTAGAATCCACAATGTTGTTGACAGAAAATGTTTTGATTGTCAAAAGTCACATTTAGCAATTGAATTAGTGCTTTAGACATGTGTCCAGCAAAGTACTATACAATTATGTATCTTCTCAAGTTGTAGAATTATAGTAGCTCATATAGTAGCTGATTCACTATAAAACAGCCATTTCCCCTTATTTTAAATATTTTTTCTTTGATTACCCTTAACTAATTCAGTCTCAACTTAGTTAAATATTTTTAAAAAATCTCTTTAAGAGCTCTTTGCTCTCTGATTCTTACCTAACATTTGCCACTGTCCATTTTCTGAGGTATGTGAATTTTTTCCTTTAATGAGTGTGGTGTGTATTCTGTTGTATTTCTGGTGTACTTGAAACTCTCATCCATGTATTTTTCTATAATAAATCCATTTTATCTTCCATGAATTTCACTGAACCACTGGTCTATACATGTCCAGATAACCATTTCACTTAAAATTTGCATCTTTATTCTTGAAATCTTTCTAGTTACAACTGGAATTTTTTTTAAAGCTTATTTTCTACCTTGAAAAATTTTCACTTTCCATATTATTGAAACTTTAATTTGCTCTGGGTTTAGTTCCCCAGTTAACCTCAAGTATAAATCTCATTTCCTTTCTAAATGGTTCTGAACGTTATGTTATGTCTTTGCAGGAGCCACAGGGAACCCAGCCGGCATACCAGCAACAGCAGCAGTTTGGCCCATGCCACTATGAATGAACAGTTTTTGGAGTGTGCCCAGAACCAGGGTGACCTTAAGCTTTGTGAGGGTTTCAGCGAGGTGCTGAAAACAATGCAGATTTGCAAATGTAGGTGATATTCAATCCATGATTGAACTCGCATATTGTTGATTCATTTAATGGTGCTCCTGGACCATATAGAACTTAGGGAGTCTGTATTTAAATAATAAACTGAAAAGTTAGAAGAGATTTGTTAAAATTACTCTAAAAATAATCTAACTTTTAACAAGGAGCTGGTCCAGAGGTATCTTAATCTTTTACCAGTTCTGAATCTAATTCGTCTTAAGCAGGTACAGATTGGTGTGCCAGATCTTTGTGTGGTTAACTGCACGTTAGTGATCTAGACTTAAAGCTATGAATATAAAATTCTGTTTTCTCCAAAGTCCAGGAATTCATGTAGATTTGGTATGTTATTGGTATTCTATGTGCCTCATTTGGGAGAGACAAGATTTTTGGTGCTCTGGAATGTTAACTTGTTTTTAGCATAATTTTGTCATCCTAAGAACTCACCATCTATTAAAATGCTTATTTTTATTTTTCCCACCTTCATTTTGGTAGAACATAGGGGAGAAGTTATTCCTTTCAGGTGGTTGAACTGTGAAAGGGAATTATTTGATGAAGCTACATCTAGTACCAAAGTGGCTGTGTTTCTGCTTCAGGACTCTGTCCCTAGAAGCACATGTGCACTGCCTTTTCTCAGTTGTGGCAAGTTCAGAGCTGAAGTGTTGTTGGTCACAGGATGCCTTCAATAATTTATAAAAGAAACTAATAACCCTGGCTTTTTCCCACTCTTTGCTAGCCGGTAAAGTTTTCTCTCTTGTTAAGATTATACAGCAAGTGCTCTATTAAAGTACCTTTTTTTGTTTGCAGGATTAGCCTAATCAAGAAGTTCAAACTGAAGACATGGAAAATCATCTGTCACGACCAAGTTAATTTTAGTATAAAAATATAATTGATAGTGAAAGTATAAAGTATAAAACCACCAGTTAAACCTCTCTGTTATTAATAGCTTCTTTACCTCAGAAATTGCAGTGGAAGAGAGTGTCATTGCTATATAGTTCATTAAGATGGTATTGAGTTTGGGGTTGGGCAGATGTTTGAGTGGGCTTCTTAAACCAGGTTTTGTGATGTTATTTGTGAATCAATTAGAATAAAGTGATTTTCTTCCAAAATGGTGTCTGATAAATGTAAGGTCATAATTAAATGTGGTATGTGCATGCTGAAGATACGCATTTTGCAGAAGAACACAATCATCGTGTCTTTAAGTTTATCTAGTTTATAGTCTCCAATATTAGCATCCACCCAGAGCATCTGGTAGAACTCCCTGAGGAACTTACTTATGTAGAGAAATAGTTATGTAAAGAGGAGCTCACTAGCAAATATGCTGCTAATGAAAAGGTTCCAAGTACTACAGGCCTTTGGAGTCAATGTTCAACAAACTGAGTAGTACCAGGGAACTGTTTAAAATAAGTAAAATGGGGGGTGGTTCCATAGAGTAGTGATTAGCATGTCTGCTTTACATGCAGAAGGTCTTGGGTGCAAGCCCCAGTGGAACCATGGTCTATACTCCTGGTGTGCCAGACCCTGAGTGTGCGCCAAGAGCATGTGGGAGGAGACACCTCGCCTTCAGAGATCCAGGTCTAAGGAGGCTCAAGGGGGAGATGGGCGACATCCGTAGGTCAGGGGTGGAAGTAGGGACGGGGGGGGGGGGTGGGGGGTGGGGGGGGGATTAAAAAAAAATAAGTAAAATGTGTTCCCTGTGGCCAGGCCAGCACTACTTGTCGCTGTTCCCCTAGAATATCTAAGTACTTGGTTAAGAGATGAAAACCCTTTTATTAATGCAGGCAGTTCCCCTGCAAAAGTTTTTCTTCAACATAAGGCATTGTAATTTCCTCATCTTGAAAGACTCATGCTAACTGCATTCATCTTAAGGAGATGGACTCAATTCAAAGTGCGTAATTTTTTTTTTAATGAAGCAAAACTGAAAATTTCATAACTTCTTAGAAGTTGACTGCCAAGTTTACATTTGCTCCTGCAGTTTTCTGACTTTCAAATGTACCATAGTTCATAGGTTCTATTACTGTTTTTTCCCCCTCCACATTTTCAGAGACCCGTATTACTGTGAGGTGAGAGGTGAGATTGAATGAATTATTTAGTTCCTGCTCCTGTCTTCAGCTGTGTTCTTAGAGTGCCCACTCTGTACCTAATATTCAGTTCCTGAAAGGGTCTAATACTGCCTTGCCCTGAGCACCTGAATGAACACAGACAATTATTTTCGTCAGGTCCCCTGAATATTCCCTGCTGGGTTCATCATTGGGCTCCTTTGTCCGTTTTCCTGGAGGCTCATAGTGTTAATCCCCTTATGTCTAAGGCATGAGGTATATAGTGGGTACCCAAATAGTGTTAAATTAGTGAATCAAAGGAAAATGAGTCACTGAAATCAATAAAGTGTAAGAGTCTGACTGGCCTGGCCTCTTCCCGAGTAGAACCATGGTTCCACAGAGACGGGCACAGGGAATAACTTAGGTGCATTGGCCTTTTGCCTCTATGGTCAAAAGGATTTTGTCATGCATCGAAAGTATTACTAGCAAGAGTCAACTTTATACCTTAGGACCAAAAAAAAAAAGCTTATTGACACTAAAAAAGGAGGAGATTGAGGTTTTTCATACTTGGAACCAGATGATGCATCTCAATTTCCTTTAGCAAGTTCAGCAAAAGTATTTCCCCAGAGTGAAAAAGGAGATGGTCAGCATGATATAATAGAGCCACTTGGGCCCACATCTGGGGTTAATTCTCAGTCCTTTATTCACCTAGTTGGTAACTGAGCAAGTTCATTCTCTAAATTGTTTAATACCGGAGTTTTGAAGTCCAAGTGAGAGTGTATATGAAGTGCTTTGTAAAATGCTAGTTAAAATGGGTGTTTGTGGGCTCAGCTGTGAAGCATTGTATTACCCCTCCATTTTGCATATTAGAATTAGGGATTTGAAAAAAGTTTTAGAAAAAGAGAGCAATAAACAAGCGTCTACGGTGCTAGCATGTTGTGTACATTATTTCCAATTCTGTCAGCCTCGTAGGTAGAATCATACTGCTGAGAACACTCACCCAAAGAGCCCAAAGTCACACACAGAACCCATATGCTTTTCCTGATATTCAAACTCTTCCCAGTAGAAACTGGCAGCCTGAAAATAAAATGAATTAAGAGCGAAACAATGGGGGTGGCTCCACAAGTGTAGTTGGTTAGCACGTCTGCTTTACACACAGAAGGTTCTGGGTTCTCACCCTAGGTGGATCCACGGACGATACCCCAGGTGCAGGCCACTAGTGTATGGGAGGAGTTGCCCTGCCTTGAGAGACCTAGCCCTTAAGGGGAAATGGTAACGTCCATAGGTCAGGGCTGGAAGAATGTGGTGTGGGGCGGAGTGGGGGCTGTGGGGAGTGATAAAATGATACAATGAAGGCAGATCAGAGGTAGATTCCTGAAGGAGATGTTCCCTATAACCTTTAAGGTTTGCATTTTATAGAGCAGCCACACAAAATGTCCCTAAGCAGGTTCTGACTTCCATGTCCCCACATTGTAGTGTGAGTGTGCCAGTGCACTGTGTTTCCTGATCTTAGCAAACACAGAAATTGCCCCAGAGAAGCTAATGCATTCCTGGCAAAGCTGGCCTTATAGCCTCTGGGCCTGGAGGCCAAGTGAGCTCTAGAAGGAAAATTAGTCACCTCTTGCTGAAATGCCTGGTCCTAGGTCACCTGGACTTTTCCTCACCCTCCACCAGAGGTCACCCTTGGTGAGACTTGGGTCTGTGCACGTGTGCCTGCTGAGCCTTGGCCTGCATCCCGGGTTTGCAGTTGTGATTTATTTTTTGGCACTTAAGTCTTCCGTCATCAAGTTAGCAAAGCCTGAAGGAAGAGCAAGCAACAAGATATCCGCTCCAGCTACGGGTGTCTGCTCTGACACGCTTCAGTCTTCTGTTTTTCCCCCTTCCCCAAGGGGCTCTGGACCTTTGGGATTCCTGTTGAATTCACTCAAAGGCCTGTGAGGACCTAACGGTGAGTAACTGGGCCAGTGATGGACTAAAGCCAGGCAGTAGGCAGGGAGAGGGAGAGGCTATGGGGTAAAGAAGACAGAAACCACCAAATCTATTAGACTTACTTTTCCCTTCTGAAGGGCAGATGACCAGAAGAGTGGCAGTGTTGACTCTTGAAACTCCCACCACGGGAGCTTATCTACAGAAAGTGGATCCCTGAGACTGTGTTTTTAGACTCTGAGTTTAGGGGAGGAATGCTATATTCCAGAAAAGACCAGGCTACCTACTCCCATTTGGTGACCCTTTTTAAAGGGTCTTGGGAAGGATGTAGTGGGTATAGGTGGGCAGTGGACAGTGGCACAAAGTCAGCCCCAAGTTAGGCCTAGAGCAAAGGGATGGGGCAATAGAAACCCACCCCGCCTACACTGAGAAATTTGAATGCAGCCAGAACTAGGTGAGTGTGCTCATGCCAGGGAATGAAGTCCCCAATTAGAGTGGAATCCTGGGGTAGGCTGCCCATTGCGGCCTGGGAGAAGAGAAAGACCTGGTACTACTCAACTTTGGGAGGTGAGGGCACAGATGCCCATCTTGAGAACTTAAAAGGACTTGCTGAGAAATTAGCTTGTTTTTATGGGGAACAGACACACCTGTGTTCAGTTGGGGTTGCTGACAGGGCAGAGGCAGCCTGTGAGCAGCCCAGGTACCTGCTGCTGGTTAGAGGATATGATTGTTCGAATCTTTTTCTGGTAACCATGCACCTAGCAGTGGGGACACCAGGCTTTCTGAAACAGCCTGAGACCTGAGGTAGCCAGGGCTGCAGCTTGGCTGGTCATCAAATTGGCCGCTTGGGTAGGACAGGCCTTCTTGGATCCAGAAAGGGCAGTAGAATCAGAGCTAGAGGCAGTTTTGGCCTTCCTGAGTGGCAGCTTGCTGCCTATTTATACCTGCTCTTCTTTCTGTCAGTAGATGATTTTCTTCATTTCTCAAATCCTTCATCTAAGGTAGGAATTCAGTACCCCGGTGGCCTCTACATAAATGAAGCAAACCTGGCCAGCTTAGCAACTCTGTGCCCATGCCTGAGAGTTCCAGCTTTGTATTGCTGCCCCCACCCCCCACCCCCACTGCAGTAGGACCACTCAGAGCTCACAGCCATTGTTAGGTAGGACATGGTGCTTGCATTCTGCCAGCAGGAACCCTGAACCATAGGTATACCTCCAACTGCCAACTCATATCTAGGGAGCAGCACCTGCATGCCTGCACTGGGCACAGAGGGCAGGGACAGCTAGGACATCCTAGAGAAGATCACAGTTTAATGTGGGAGATGACAGCACACACTGATAACTGATACCAGAGGCTGGGACCAGGCACTAACCATCAAGCTCTGCATCCCTCAGAGCACCTGGCATAGTGCTTCACAAAGAGTATAAAAAAATGAATGAATGAGAGAGTGATTATGGAAGTCCTGATTAAGGATAGAATGAGTGAGGAAGGAGCAGTGGGCAGCAGAGGAAGCATGTCCTGGAGGAAAGGGTGTTTTCAGGGTCAGACAGTTGACTAGGGTAGATAAGGAAAGGCTATAGAGCAGCATATTAAGAAAATGACATTGTGAAGCTTCACATCTTTTCCACAAGTACAGAGAGAAGGCAGAGGAAAAACAGGACCACTCATCACCTCAGAGAAGAAAAGGAAACAGCACTTTAATTTATCTTCTGAAGCATTCCTCAGTAGTTCTTTCTAAAACGAAGGGTGTGCTGTCCCCCTCAGAGCTAACCTTGGGGCTTTCCTGCTTCAGTCCTGGCCTGGGACTAGCTGATAGCTTCTTTCTATTTTCCTCTCAGATCCCCTCAGAATCATCCCCAAGGAGCTGAGCATGACGTGGGATGAAGCGCTGCCAGACTCACATTCTGCACAGGGTTTCTATGACAACTATGAGCCCTAAGGAGATCCTGGGCAGGTAAGGCCCAGACCTTCACCAGGAAGTGCTGTCCTAGGCTCCACAGGCTGGCGCCATCTCTGCTTGACCTTGAGCAGTGACCTCATTTCCATCCCCAAAGCACTGTTCATTTGGAGAATCCCTTGGTTTGGGTCCTGCCCTCCTAAACCACGACAGAATAAAGGTGTACAAGAGTAAGTAGATCAGAGACTTCTCCTGGCAAAGAGTTCCCCAATGCTGCTGACAAGCACATCCAAACTCAGCTTTGGGACCGGGTTAAGGATGAGGGTCAGAGGAAGCTTATGGCCTTGAGAATGCATGGCTTCTTTCTTTGTGTGAAAGAGCACTGAGCTAGAAGTTAAGAAGCCTGAGACCAGGCCTGAGACCAGGCTTACAAATCATCTTTGCTGTGCCTTCTTCATCCTACTGTCCCAAAAGTTTACAGTGAGTTGGGGAACAAGATGTGGGACTTCTCCTGGAATGAGGGACCCCTAGGACTATCTGTCCTCTGTACCCCCAGGGGAGTTAGCAGTGTCGTCAGGCGTTGCATCCACAAGCCCACATGCCAGGAGTACGCAGTGAAGATCATTGACATCACGGGCGGGGGAAGCTTCAGCTCTGAGGAGGTGCAAGAGCTGCGACAGGCCACGTTGAAAGAAGTGGACATCCTGCGCAAGGTTTCAGGGCACCCTAACATCAGTAAGTGATTGGCCCTCAGGCCACATCAGGGTGCTTTACCATGATTCTGCTCTGATAACCCAAGTCAGGGAGTGCAGCTTCATTGTGCGCTGGCCTGTCCAGAGTGTCTTCTGAATCCTGAGGCCCACCAGCACAGTGCCCTGAGGCTTGAAGTTCCTGGTTCCAACCTCCAGGAAACCTGCTCCCAGAGATTCAGCTCTGTCTAAGCCTCCTCTTTTCAGCCAGACAGAAGGGGTAACAGGCGGGGCTGGGGTTAAGTACCGGTGGGAGAATGGTGTGTGAAGTGTCTGGGCCTTCCCTCTGCCCTGGTGGGCCTCCTTTGAGCACCACCCTGATACCACCTCCACTGTCAAAGTTCAGCCCTAGCAACTTTAATCCCCCTGCCCCTATGCCTTGCTGCCCCTCCCCAGGCTTCTCTGCTACCTAAGATGAGCCAACCATTTCCATTTCAGTACAGCTGAAGGACACTTATGAGACCAACACTTTCTTCTTCTTGGTGTTTGACCTGTAAGTACCCAGCCCTGGAGTCAACCATACCTGGGGACTATGGAGAACCTGGTACTATGGTCCCCCATCCAGGGCTTCCTGGAGACCAGCAGCCAGCCCCTTATACTGTGGATGCCAAATAGGATCAGAAATGCCCCTGGGATCAGGCTGCCACATTTTAAATTCTGGGTCCACTGATTATGGGCTGGAGGATTTCTTAAGTATCAGTTTTCTCATCAGTATTATGGAAGTAATAACAACACAGTGACTAGGACAATGTAAATAAATGCTAATAAACTATTAGCTACAGTGATGAAGATAGTGGCCATTCAATACTCATTCTAGACACTGAAGTTAGAACAATGAATAAGATAGATAAGATCCTTGACTTTATGTAATAATTTTCACAGGTAATGAAGGGAAAGCAATTAAGCCATAATATGTACACGTAGTTGTGTATGTGTACATATACATAAAGCTGAACAGGGATTAGAGAGAGGTGGAGATTCTTTTTTTTAGTTGAATTGGTCAGGGAAGTCTCTCCAGGAGGTACCTGAGCAGAGACTTGGATAATTTGAGGGAGGAATCCAAAACAAGACCTGGAGCTGGAGCCTTCCAGCAGAGGGAAGAACCAGAGCAAGGGCCTTGCTGGATGGGCTTGGTATGTTTAAGGACTGGCAAGGAAACCAGCGTGGGGGAATGATGCAGGCATTTTAGCTATGGTAAGGACTTTGGAGGATGGAGATCAGGAGAGTAATGTGGTCCAATTTACTTTTGAAAAGGATCCTGCCCACTGTCATAAGGCAAGAGTAGAGAAGTGGAGGCTAGCAGTATTGAGGGAAGAGACCCCTCCAGGGAGGTAGAGTTTGAATTTGGGTGCAGTTCAAAGATGGAGATCATTATCAACATCATCATCATCATCATCATCTCATCATCATCATCATCATCATCATCACTATTTCCCTGCCTCTGCACCAGTGGGCTATTGAGATGATCTCCTTATCACAGGCACCCGTGGGCCCTTCAGTTCTGAGAGCCTGTTTTCTCAAGAAAGGAAAAATGATACCAACCACTCTGCCTATCTCACCAGGCTCTAAGCGTCAAATTTGAACAATACAAAATATTCTGTGAATGTGCAATCATGTTACCATTTTTATTAGAAAAGTTTCACAGGGAAAGGAACTCTCCATCTCCTTGTTCCCCCACTCCGTCAAATCCTCACTAAAGAACAAAAATTTCTGCTGTATGATTCATTGTTGAAGGGATGTCTTAATTTCTCCATATACAACAGCCAATTTAGGGACCAGATTCACTTGAGAAAATTATTCAAGTAGATTTTGTATTGTTGGAACATTTCATATTGTAGCCATACTTAATATGTGCAGTGTTAATTTACTTGAAGACACAGTATTACTTGGCGTGTGTATACAATTAAACTGCCAGCTCCAGGAAGGCAGGGGCCTTCTGATGTGCCTTGCACAGTCCCTAGTGTTTACTGGTAAAATCTTTTTGGGCTGCTGCTGCTAATAGTGAGTTCTCCTAGTGTCTTTAAAATGGAATTAAAATGACAAAAACTGGATTCACAAATTGCCTTTTAGGAACAGTATAAAACAAGGCTCGCCTCTGTAAATTCTTGGTTGTTTCCTCAAACAGAAACTCCCTCCTTGCTCCAGCAGCTAAACTCAATTGTTTTATTGCCTCTCAGTGACACTGTCAAAATCTCTGTGCCCTAAGAATCCCACTGCTTTTCATGGAAGGGCAGGTGAAAGGGGCAGGATGCACCTTTCCTATTAATTTAACCCAGGAAGACTTTCCCAGGCCCCACCAGACTTGCCCAGCTGCAGCTATCCCAACTCAGCTCAGTGGAACTGTCCTGTAGAGCCCTTGGGTGCAGCTCAAATGTCTCTAACCTTTCAAGAAGTTGCTTTGGGAAGCTATTTTTAATGCTGCCCCAAGTTGCCCTCCAGGTTATAACTAGATTGTTCTAGCAGAGACCTCTTTATAGATCATCCCAAGAAGTGAGAAGACTAAATCGCAATTCTTAATCCTAAAACAGGCAAAACAGTCCTCCAACACTTGTACTGCCACTTCTTCCATTTGTTCCCAGGAAAAATCAAGATACTCTAGTCTTTCTGATCTGGGTCTGGGGCCTTGGGCCAGGGGCCTTGGGCCAGTCTCACCTCCCAGCCCTGGTTTTGGCCCTGATAAATCCCAGTACATGCTATCATTTACACAGATGGTGGCAGAGTGGGGGGAGACCCTCATATTGATGCCGTCCCACCCGTCTAGCCTCCCTTGCCCTTCTTTCAATCCTTCCAGACAATCTCTCCACTCACTTCCCCAGCTCCTCTCCACAGACCTTGGTTCTTTGTGGAGTGGCCCACTTTGGCTCTGGAGGTATCAGGGTGAGAAACAACTCTCTGGAGAAGGGTAAGGAGGGGGTCTTGGACCTATACAGTTACAAACCCTCTGTCCCACAGGATGAAGAGAGGGGAGCTCTTTGATTACCTCACTGAGAAAGTCACTCTGAGTGAGAAGGAAACCAGGTGAGGGTCCATTTGCCTCTCTCCCTACTTCCTGCCTGAATCCTAGTGCTACAGGCACCAAGGTCTTGGAGGGGTATATGGAACATACTTGCTTGGGCTGGGGGTTGTGCACCACTGGCTTTTATGGCCTCCTTCCATCCTTGGTTCAACTAGACTGTCCAGCCTGCCCTGAGTCCTCTCTTACTTGCAGTCTGGCTAGTATGTGGGCTTTGTCCTCTCTGCCTGCTACTTGACCCTGCAGAATAGGAGATAAGAGTAACATGTGCCTGTCTCACCCCAGAAAGATCATGAGAGCCCTGCTGGAGGTGATCTGCACCTTGCACAAACTCACATCGTGCATCGGATCTGAAGCCCGAAAACATCCTCTTGGATGATGACATGAACATCAAGCTCACAGACTTTGGTTTCCTGCCAGCTGGAGCCAGGACAGAAGCTGCGAGGTCTGGTAATGTGTTGGCCCACGTCAGGGGCTCAGGCTTTCATAGTAACTCTCCAAGGAACAGAAATTGTCTGGTTTCTCTCCTATTCCCTCCCACTCCAGAATAAAAATCCTATCAAGGCTAGGTGTCTTTTCAGGTAAGTTCTCTTCCTCGGACTGAGCCGAGTCAGGTTCCCACTGCCTAAGTGGTAGACCAGGATGTCTAGACGTGACCACAAAACAAATAAGCCCAAGTAGGTGGCCCTATGAGCCAGTCCATGCCCTTACCCTGAATTTGGTCACCCCAAACATCATTTGATTACATCTCGACTGTTTCTTTAGATCTTCTTCTTCAAGTATCCCCCGTTGACCTATCCTGATAACTATTCCTGCAGAGATCTGTGGGACCCCCAGTTACCTGGCCCCAGAGATCATTGAGTGCTCCATGAATGATGACACCCAGCTATGGGAAGGAGGTAGACATGTGAGTATTTTGGAGGAGGGACAGGATATCTCCATGACCAGGAATACCTGATTGAGGAGGGGAGGAGTTGGCAGGAGCTACAGCCAGCCCACCTGTCTTCCTCCCCATCCACCTGGTGCCAGGTGGAGCACAGGAGTCATCATGTATACCCTGCTAGCTGGCTCCCACCCTTCTGGCACCGGAAGCAGATGCTGATGCTGAGGATGATCATGAGTGGCAACTACCAGTTTGGCTCACCTGAATGGGATGATTACTCAGATACTGTGAAAGACTTGGTGAGTGCCCTGGCCTGCTGGCTCCATGGAGGGAGAGGAGTATGCCATGCCACAGGATGGAGGAGTCTGCCAGGAGAGACTAAAGTGCTGGAGGGGACTCTGCATTCATGTTTTCAGTCCTCCCTTGTTCTCTCAGGTCTCCCGCTTCTTGGTGGTGAACCCCCAGGGCCGTTGTTCCGCAGAAGAAGCCTTTAGCGCATCCCTTCTTCCAGCAGTATGTTGTGGAAGAAGTGCGCACTTCAGCCCCCGGGGGAAGTTCAAAGTACTTAAGCTCCCTTTTCACCCAGGGCCCTGGGGTAGTTGCTACTGCCTCAAGTTCCAAGCCCCGAAAGTCCCCTTTTTATCTCCTGAGGGACTACTACTTACACCTTCAGGGTTTCCAAGACCCCTTCCCTCCCTCCCCCACCCATAAGGTTCCAGCTCAATTTCTTCTGGCTTCAGGCAAGACAGATGTCACCTGACTGGCTCCAACAGTCTAAATCCCTGCAAATGCTGGTAGGGTGAGAATGGAAAGAACACTAGGAAGGGCCCAGCAGAAGCCATGCAAGTCTTCATTGCAAACAAGCTCAGGGCCTCCCTGCATTGGAGGGAGAAGGAGACAGGTTTGCAGGGGCTGGGTCCAGGTTCTCAGTCCTGGCCCTCCACAGGTGATCGCTCTGACAGTGCTGGCTTCAGTGAGGATCTACTACCAGTACCAGCGGGTGAAGCCTGTGACCCGGGAGATTGTCATTCATGATCCCTATGCCCTCCGGTCTCTGCGCCGACTCATTGATGCCTATGCTTTCCGCATCTATGGCCACTGGGTGAAGAAGGGGCAGCAGCAGAACCGGGCTGCCCTCTTTGAGAACACACCCAAGGCTGTGCTCCTCTCCCTGGTTGAAGAAGAATACTGAGGTGCTGGCAAGTGGAATAGGGCGAGTAGGTGGCAAAAGAGACGGAAAGCTGCAGAAATATTAGTCAAAGGAGTGAGATTGTGTGCTGGCCTCTGTCCAGAGGGGACTTGGTCCCAGCCAAGACTCCTGGAATTGGGCCATTATCCCTCTCAGAGGCTCTACACAAGAAGATCAGGGCACTCCCATCACACAATGGTAAGCGCAATAGCGGTTAGGCCCAGAGAATAGGGGACTAGATGTGATCCAATAGCCGGTAGGCGTCCTGCTTCTCCACTTCCCAGTTGTACCACTATCTCAGTTTCATGGGAGGCCCAGAGTTACTGACACTAGTATGTACTTCCCTTAGGGTCCCAGGGTGAGGACAAAAGACAAGACATACAAAGACAGATAAATAATCACAGAAGATTTTACTGACATCATGGCATCAAGTGACACCACGGGAGCAAGTTCTTCTCAGGGGCACATTTTTTAGAGGCATATGGAAGCTCTTACATAATCAACAATAGAAAGGAAAGCTTCTGATATTTGTCTTTCTGGAATATTATTTACTGTGACTCCCATGATGTAGTTTTCCCTGATTAAAATTTGGTTCTCCTAGACCCTTTTAATACTGACATGTGCTTTAAAGAGCCCACATTGCTGCATTTTACATACAGGTTACTGAAATTAAATTCCTTCAGAATTTAGCACATGAAACACTACAAATGAGGCAAATGAAGGAAGCATTTTCTTTCTGCAGCAATTTGCTGGGAAAACAAAGAGAACTGGGGGAAATTATGCCTTGAGAAAACAATCTCAGAATCAGACATCAAGAAAGGGGGAGGCAACAGATTTAAAATTTTTTAACAAACTGCCTTTCAGAGCACTCTGCCCCAACTGTTTGAGTATTTGGCCCCTATATGATTAACATGTGGCCTCTAATAGGCCAGCTCCCAGCCATAATTAATAATTTGGGCCCTTTTTCCAAGAGATAGAGCCACCCCTTCTCTGAGGTAAGAGGTTTCACCTACCCTGGTGAGAGGTGCCTGTAACAGAGGGATGGGGGAAAAGGAAAGTCATTCCTGAGGCTGAAGGTGAAGAGCTTGGAGTTTGGCTGTGCTTGGAATGTCACCAGGGAGTGACATGGGTACCATGGAGGACTCTCTCCTTGGCTTTACATAGCTGCTCACAGCTCCCTAGGCAGCTGGCCAAAACTGGAAGCACAGTGGAAGCCTAGGTTGTCAGAGGCTGAATCTGGAGTGTTGCCCATCCTGCCACCAGAGAAAGAGAGAGAGAATGGACATTTGTTAAGAATGGGGCCTGGGGCCTTACCCAAACTTCCTCCACTTCCCACAGCCTGCTGTGATTTGGGGTACCTGAGGACTGGGGAGGGCATAGTCTGGAAAGACGCCTGGTGTGAGAGCAGTCTGGAGATATGAAGCAGCCTTGGGACAGGGTGGAGGAGTGAGAGTGGTTCTAAGAGATTACACTGGAAGGGAGGAAAGGCTATGACTAATAACTCTGAGTTTAGAATAACTCTGCTGAAATAAAACCCTTTGGCAAGAAGTGAGAATATCATAGCACCACTAAGTACTTCATACTTTTCAAAGATATTTCACATATATTCTTCATTGGCCATTTCCCAACAGCTCTGGAAAGCAGGATTTGTTCACCATTTTACAGACTCAGAATCAGATGTAGATAAATTTAAATGTCTTGCCCAATGCCAACCACTGCTTCAGTGGCACAACAGAATCAATGTCAAACCAGTTTCCTGGTTTCTAGGCCAGCCTTTCTCCACTACTAAAAAAGGTGAGAAAATCCAGGGGCCTCAACAGATCAAAGAAACACCTGGCAACCCGAGGCCACGGGGAAAGGTGGCCTCTATACAGTCCTCATGGAACCAAGGAGTAGAAGGAGTTGCAGGGAGATCAACCAAAATAAATCTACATATAAATGAAGTGTAAAGTCCTAGAAGGGACTCAAGGGTGTGGGACTACCGAACTACCATTTGGTGCAATCACTAACCATTTGTGTGAAAGGAGCATGTCCCAGGACCTCCCCGAGCCTATTTTTATCTTGATTATAAAACAAAATGGTTGTAGAAAATGATTTTCATGTAGCAACCAGTTAGAAGAGTCAATATTTCCATGACCCTTGGCCATGACCTATTGATGTGGCCATTCCACTTCCCTTCCTCTGCACACCTAGTTATGAGGACAAGAGAAGAAACCTATATATATGAAGATGCTGGACACAAAGTCTCCCTTGGTGCTGAGAGCTGACAAGAAAAGGCACAAGTTGTCCTGGACTCCTGTTTTTCATGGAAAGTGACATTGGCTTTTACTCTCAGTTCCCAGTGGAAGTAGTGACAACACCAGTTCTAGTGCCACCTATTCTTTGGGAGGCCAGGACCCAAACCTTCAGCCCCCAGTTACCAAGCTCCTCACCTGGCAGTGACCCAGGCCTGGTGATTGGCGGAGCCATCAGATGTCGATCCAGGACCCTCCCCAGAGGACACGCATGTCCTGATCGGTATTTTGGTATGGTAAAGCTGTCCACTCCCACACATTGCCCATGAGGTCATAGAGCCTGCAGCACAGCAGTGGGGCAGTCCCAGCCTGGGAAGCATCACACTCACCCCTCCTAGCCATCAAAGCCCTGGGGAGCAAGTGCTTCCCTGGGGTGCTTCTCTCTGCCTCGTTTATCAGGCAGAATAATCCCACCAACCAATTTGTGAATGTTGACAGCAATTGGATGAGAAATCTTACCATAGTTATTCTGTTGGGGTACAGCACTCGCTGGGGAGACTCCATGGAAGCCGTCCTCAGCCTTGTGACCCTTGGGGAACTTTCCCTGAGAGGAAGAAATTTAGACTAAAGGATTTACTATCCTGTCTAAGGTAGGTGTTCCTACTTGCCCAGAAGAAACCAAGGTCATCTAGCTGCATCATCTGGGATAGGATGAAAGCATGGGAAGTGACTTGAAGTTCCCATCCTGAGCTCACAAACAGTGGCCTCATGTCCTCCACCATGACCTCCTGGCTGTATTAGGAAGTGTGTGCCAGCAGTAGTCCACGTCAAGCCCATCCCACTCTCATCTTCTCTACTCTCAGTGACTTCCTCCCTATGCTCGAACCCCATGTGCTAGGTCCCTTTTTTCTTCCTTTTTCCATGCTTTGCACTCCCTACCTTCTCATGAGCCATGATGCTTGTCCTGTGCTCTCTTGTATCAACTCTTTCTCTTCTACCACGACAGGTTTAAACTCTCCCTTATCTGCCTTGACTCTACCTTCCTCATCTTTATTCTTTACCACCAAAATTCTTGAAAAAGTAACCTATATTTGCTGATGCAATTTGTTCAATTCGTTCGTTCTTCTCATTAAAATTGGGTTCACTGCCACCACTCTATGGCAGCTGTTCTTATGAAAGGGAAGCCGAAGGGGTTATAACACAACACCTACTATGTGCTAGGGCTGTTACATTTATCTCTTTTAATCCTTACAAGGTTGTGAGGCAAGTATTTTCTCCCTTTAAAAAACTAGCAACTGAGGCTCAAATGGTTAATTTAACAAAGATCAAATAGTGTATAAGCCAGATATTTCTTTCTGCAAAACTCTGATATCATAATCATCTAAAAGGTCGGTCTCTCTCTCATGCCTTTTTCAGTGCTTCCCCCTAAAATGCTGGTGCTGTGCTCCCCTCACTCTACAGAGTCTCCTGGGGGGAATATATCATTCTTGCCTATGGTATATATTGATGACTCGCACACCACTTGCTCTGACCCAGACCTCTGTCCTAAGTTTCAGACTTATATTTTCTACCTGACTGAATAATAAATGACCCACAGGCTTCTTAAGCTAAGCTGACCCTACACTGATCAAGTTCTATCCCTTTGACTCAACAAGCATATTATCTATTCTGGATAAGGACAGCACCATCACCCTGCTGTCCAGGCTTAGATTCCTGCTTTAGTCTAATCTCTTCTAACCATCCACATTTGATTAGTGACCAAACCCAGTCTATTGTCCCAGACATGCTTATCCCATTTGGCTTCCTCTCTATTCCACTTTCACTTAATTCAAGTGTTTATAATCACTTGGGCCATTGCCATAGATTCAAATTCAGAGACCCCCTGCCACCACTGCATCTCTACTTCATCTGATCCTGCACAATTAGCAACAATTAACATCCCCCAAGTCGAAATGATATAGTTACTCCCCTGTTTAAAAACCTCCATCTACTCCCTACTGCCTAGAGGATAAAATCTGAAACTGTATCTTGGCACACCTGGTCCTTCAAAATCTGCCTCCAATCCACTGTCTACTTCATCTCCTAACATCCTCACTCATTTCTCTATGCTCCAGCCTCTCTGAATTTGTCATGTCTTCAAACATACAGTACTGTCTCCTAATACAATGACAATACTCATGTTGGTTCTTCTCTTCTGCTCGGAATACCCTTTGCTCCACTTTTCACTTGACAAATTCCTATTCTATCAGCTGAATGCCATCTTCTCTGTGAAGGCACTCCCAGCACTCTCAAGCAATGAGTGATTTATTTCTGAGCACACCCTGCACTACCACATTGTCTTTTGCTTTACCTTTACAGTCTTCACTTCCATTAGAACAAAAAGCCCTCTGAATCCACCGCCTAACACAATGCCTAGCCTACAGCAGGTCTAATGCTTTGAGAAAGGACAGGAGTAAGGAATGTATGTCTTAGCTGCCACAGGTTGGTGCGATGTAGCTGGAACTGGTTCCCCATGGGTAAATCTGACCTGCCAGGAGAGCAAGGAGACAGCAGTGGGGAGAGATAAGAGTTGGGAAAGAAGGGAAAGACAAAAAGAGTGAGGGAACCAAAAGGAAGTTAGGAGGTGATGAGAAAAGGACTATTTACTTTTATTTCCCATACTCATCTCATCACTCACTGCAACCCAGCCTCCTGTATTACCCCAGGACAGTGCAGTCCTAGGTGTGGTTCTAATCAATGCCAGTGTGTAAACTATTTGTTAACAGTTCATGTTGAGATCAGCTCAGAAAAGAGAGTAACCACTGAGAAACTTGTTAACTGGACTCAGATTGGCTAAAAGAACAAGCAACTTCATTTATCATATTTATCAGTCTGACTATTGGTATAGCTGTTGTTCTTTCAAAGCGTGTGTAGAGGTGCTGAATATGGGACACTGGTACTTCACTCTCACCACTTTTTGTTTTGTTAGTATTGCAGAACAACAAAATTACAAGCAAATGGTGATTCTTTATATTAATCCCTATACACCCATGGAAAAGGTATGAGTTTGGATAACTCTTTTCTCTTTCCCTATGCCATGTTGTTCTGATTATATTTACTGAAATGAACATGTCTGTGGAATCTCCAACAATAAAATATTTTATGTCTGTTTTTTCATTCCATGTTTCTAGTTATTAGTTTTTATGGTACTTTACATAAGTATTAGTCTGAGACAGATTAGAAATGAAAATAGCAGCAACTGGTCCCGCATCACATGCTTTAAGAAGCACTCTTCCCACCCTTTAAAGCTTCCTATGCAGGGCAGGATGGGGAGAAAAATAAAAAGAAATCACCTTGGCATGTCTGTACTCTTCAAGTCCCCTCAGGCAGCAAACTCCCTCTCTTCCTCAGTGGGCAGCCATTTCCCCTTCTAAGCTCAGTAGGCACGAGCATCATTCCAACTCACATGTACCCCTAGGAGCTCCAGTCTCTCCTGGATGCCAGAGCCAGGACCTGCAGGCTGTAGCCAGGATGAAGTGGGACAAGCTTCTGGAACTCATGAAAGTCTGAGGTAGGCTAGGCTTAGGCTATCTGAGTTCAGCTTTTAACACTAGATGAAGCAAAGAAGTTGGAAGAGATAGCCTGGTGAGTGAAGAGAGGTCCAGAGTCAGAAAGAAGAGACTAAACACGAGACTGAAAAGAGAAATGGGATGGGTAGTGGGGAAAAGATAAGCACAGAGGAAACAGCGTTGATTGGTTGTTTCTTTGAAATTTCTCTGTCATCCTTTTAAACTCAGTATTCCTAGATGGACAAGGGTCTAGGGAAGCCAGGCCTCCAGTGGGTAGAGGAACCAATCCTTACATGCCTCCAGAATGCCCTTTCACTGGAAGCCACCAGAGAACAGATGGCAAAGAAGAAAGAGCATGACTAAAAGAAGGAGCACGACTGCAAAATGCTCTAACCACAAAGGGCACCTTCCTGACACACAGGAGGGAGAGAAGAGACTTCAGGCGGAGACTTAGGTGGTCCAAGTAAGGCTATGTCTGGAATCTTTAAAAGCATGACATTTCACAACCCTTATTAGAGGGAGGCTTGTCAAGATGTCCTGCTGCTGGTTCAGGAGGTATCATGAACTCTATATGTGTCTGGGTCTTTACAGAGTATCTCTATGCAGAAACCAGCTCAGGGTTAACTTCCTGTGAGTGTGTGTTCATCTTACTCTTCCAGGGAGGGTTTCTCTCGCTTCTTCCTTTCCTCTAGCTCTCAGGTTTGATTCTCTGCTGTGGCCCAGGTGACCCCATACCCCACAGGATTCAATGCCCAGGTCCTACTTCCATTCCTTCAACTGCAAGCCCCAGGTTCTCTCACTTTCATCTGCTGAGTTGCTTTGTTTCTAAGCTCATCAGAGAAAAAGTCCTCAAGATAAAACTCCATCCAAACTTCTCAGCCTTCGTCTGGTACTTTTTCTCCCTGACAAACTCCCTGAAAAGAGATATTTCACTTGGTTCAGCTGAAAGAGCTCTGTGCTCCATCCTCACCCTCTCCTGCTCCAGAAAAGCTCCTATGTCCTTTTCCTATAAGTCATATGTCACCAAGTTCTTGTGAACTCCAAGGAATTAACCTGAAACCCTCCCTGAGCAGATTTTCTCTTAAAATCTGTTACTGTATATGCAATTCACTACAATACAATTTACTTTTTAATATATACTTTTGTGAGTTTTGACAAAGCATATAGTCATCATCACAATCAAGAAACAGAGCAGTTCCATCAAACACCCCCCAAAATTCCCCATGCCCGTAACTACCAATCTGTTTTTTGTCACTATAGTTTTGCCTTTCTAGAATATAAATTTATATAAATTGAATCACACAGTATGTAGTTTTGGGTCTGGCTTCTTTCACTTAGCACAATGCTTCTGAAATATTCATACTTTGAAGTTATCAGTAGTTTGTTCCTTTTTATTGCTGAGCAATATTTCATCATATGGATATACCATATTTGTTTATTCATTCACCAATTGCAGGTTATTTAGGTTATCTCCAGTTTTTAGAGATTATGAATAAGCTGCTGAGAAGATTTAAGGTGCGAAATGGTTTTCTTTTCTGAAAGGTCTTTCTTACATAACTAATCTCACAACATCATGGAAGGGAGTCAGAATATCTTATTAATAGATGAAAGAAACTGAATCAAATAAAAATGAGTTGCTGAGATTTTAGAATGGATTTTCATATAGTTTGGTATGGCTTAGCAAATTTCAGCAAACAGATTGCTGGGGTAAGATGAACTGTTTTCATTGGGCTAATATTACCCCATCTGATATAAGATGATATCATTCACCCATCAAAAGGACATGGAGAATAGAGGAGTTGATCAGAGTTGGTAGCAATAGCTATTTACTGGCCTCAGAGCATCTGAACAGTTTGAGAACCTTTTACCAGAGAGGCAGAGACAAATTGTGGGTTCTAAGCTAAGTTTAGGGGCTTGCTGAAGTAAATTATATTTCTGTCATATAATAAGTCAACTTTGAGATCTAAAAGAAAGCATACCATGCATCTATCTACCTACCTATTTTGGTTTGTCATCGTATGGAACAAGTCTGATCACAAGTGATTTCTTTTTCAATTTTAATAACTTTCCTGTTTAAAAATACCTTTAAAAAGCATATATAAGCAGTACACATTGTACTGTAGAAAAATGAGGAAATATGAGTAGATAAAAATAAAAAATATTAAAATCACCCATTACTGGCCACTTCTACTGCCACCCAGACCAAGATCTCTAGGACTATAATTCTGCATTCCCTCAGCCCCTACACCAAGTACGTCACCATGGTCAAGCCTACTACTACTCACTGCTGGCCTGAGATGATGGAAACATGCTCAATGTGCCCAGCTACCCCCAGGACCCTCAAAGCCCAAGCTTGGAGTGGCTGAAGAAACTGTGAGCAGCTCCACTGACAAGGAGGAGGCCCCCTCCTGTGTGGCCCCCAATAAAAATGTGGAAACTGAAAAATAAAACAAAATCATCCATTATCACATCAAACTAATATTATTGCATATTCTCCCTGCCCTTAGTTCTTCCCCTCTCCTCCCCACCCCTCCTCCTCCATTTAACAAGCTGCTTCCCTGGAATTATTTTCTTTTGGAAGTCACAAAAAAGAACTTCCAGTTCTTTTTAAAATGCATATACATTCCACATACATAGTTTCAGAAAAATGGGATCATACCTTATATATTGTTTTGCAAGCTAATTTGTTCACTTAATATTTCATAACTAATTCTTTTTGATAACAGAACTTTAAATGGCTGCTAAGTATTCTGTTATATTGATATGTTTAAGTGATTCTTAAAAATTGTTAATAGTTATTTACAATGTCATCTTTTTAGCCTAGCAGTTTTAGACAACCTTAATTCTTTCCTTAAGACAAATCCCTAGAGGTAGAATCACTGAGTCAAAAGGCCTGAGGAGTATACCAACAATCCTATGCTTACTTCAGTATGTCTCCTGAATCAGTTTGTCCCACCATAATACTTTTATCTAAAAATTTATGTCCACAAATACAACATTTAAGTCATTTCCCACATTTGCTTTACTACCTTCCTGTTTCCCCTCTTTCTTTTCCCCTCTCTATATATTCCCTGCTGTACCATTTGAAGGTAAGTTATAAAATGTTGTCACCGTGAGGAAACTCAGGCAGCTCAACTTGGTTTTTTAGGTTGAGCTGGAACCACAGTGTTTGACTCCTAAAACAATGCCATTTCCCTTAGTAAATGTAAAGGGAATTTAAGGTACTCTCAGCTAGTACCACGCTTCTCCCAATCCCTTCCCCCTTGTTGAAAGGTTTCTGTTGAGTGTTTCACTTTTGCCCATCTTTTTAAGTGCTATGCCAGCGTAACAGAAAAATCTACAGGCTCAAAAGGCGGGGAATTTGAGTTCCAGGCCCAGGTCTGCCACTAACAGAGAGCAAGGTAAACATTTTTGGACTTCAGATTCTTCATCTGAAAAAAAATGTAGATAACACTTATCCTACAGTACTATTGCAAAGATGATAAGTGATTGTGAACAAGCTAGTTTCCTGTTAGATATTAAGAAAGGAGATTAGAAAGAGACTTCTTCCTGGAAGAACACCTGATGTACCTGAAATCTTTGTTGGAGACAGGAAAAGGTCTATGGCAAAGAGTTTTACTGTCACCTCCCAGACAGGCCCTTCACCATCTCTGCCATCTGGTGAATATGTTTCCATCTGGAATCTTCCATCTGGTAGCTGAATCATGCTAGTCATCTGCTCATTCCCTGCAGAGAGAAAAAGAGAGTCATCAGTAATACATGAATATATATAAAACAAATGGCAACATTTGGATCATATCTAACACTCATAAAAATGAGTATTCATAAAAAAAAAGGATTAAAAATTTGGCTTTAAATTATTGTTCTGCCATTTAATTTGCTAGTTAACCTTAGGCAAATTACTTAATCTGAGTTTCAATTTCTTCATCTATAAAGTGGGAATAGCATCTATCTCATAGGCAAAGGTGTATGAATTAAAATGACGTATGAGATGTTGAACACATGGTAGGTTTTCAACAAATTTTTTTTCTTTTCCTTACCTCTCTATTCTTCTATACAACAACCTTTGTTCCAGGTAGGTAAACCTAAACACTATACTTCGAAATATGTCTAGTACCTTTTTACCCATCTTGTGCTCATGCTGTTTCTCTGCCTCTCCCTCTCCATTTGTTGAACTCTTAGCAATTCTTAATGATTTTCACCATTATATCATATGCTCCAGAAAGGAAAGGACTACATCTATTTTGCCACTGTATCCCTGGCATCTAGCACAAGTACACAATAATTATCAAATCATTGAATGAGCTCCTTTATACTTGCTGTTTGAATGCCTCAAAAAAAATAATAGAATTAAAAGGATCTTTAACTCAACTGTCTTATTTAACTGGAGGAAACCAAGAGCCAAAAAGGAAAATGACTTAAAGAGCTAGTTATCAGGAGACAGGACTAGATCCAGGTCTCTTTACTTCCAGGTGCTATTTCCAACAGGCAACATTTCTCTGGCTTGATGTACTACTTTATGGTGCTACATTTCTATGTAAGGTTGTCTAAAAACCATCAAATTCCTCCGTTAAGTCCACGCCTTTTTATGTTTCTTAGAATCCTATCTTTGACCCTCCTCTCATTCTCATACACACTCACACCGATAATTTCATTCACTTCAAGGGAAAAAATGGGGCAAGCCGGGAAATCTCAGAAAAAACGGGAACTAAACATACAATTGCAATGTATAAAGTTTACTTTGACGCGAATTCAGCAAGTAAACTATAATTGAAAAAAAAAAAAACCTTATAGTAAGTGTATTTAAACACTAACTGGATGTTAATTTTGTGTGTGGAAAATGGTATGGTATTTTTCCTTTTCGTGACTTCTTATATTTTTGGCTATTCAAGCTGAGTATTTCCGAATAAGTCTGTATGCCTGGATTCACGTCAATATGGCTCCGGCCCAGGGAGAGGAAAAATACCAAAGCAAGATTAGCCATAAACAGACAACTGTTTATGCTGAGCGACGATACGTGAAGCTTGTTATACTCTTTTACTTTTTAATGTTCAAGATTCCAAAATAACAAAATAGTGAAACAAGATAGCTGTTAATTACCTTGCCGGGTTGGTCACCTCTGGGAGGTGCCAGCAGCCCGACCAGGAAGCTGACGAGCCACCGGGTCTATCCTACCAAGGTGAAGCGCCCCACCCCTTTCCTGATGTCTCCTGGGACAAATGGCGCTAGGGGCAGGCCAGCTCACTTACCTAGCTTTACCTACGGGAAGGAGAGGAACGACTAAGTAAAGTCAGCAGCTGCAAGGAGTCCATGCCGGAAACGCGTCACGGCAGCACCAATAGGATGCTTAGCGTATGGCCCTGCTGCGCATGCGCCCTACATCTCCCAAGTCGGCTTCCGCTCCCTTACACATACTTTGTCAGCTGAAGGGCGCGATCAGTTCACAGGCCCAGGAATAAGCTGGGGCCTGAATTTAAGCAGGCAGGGTCTGGTAATAAGAAAAAGCAGTATTCTTAGGGTGTTAGAAGGCCGCGCCATTCCAGAACCTTTTCCTTCATTACCTTGTGAACATTTGGCCTTCCTTCCCTTTTATATTTGGACTCCTTTTGTGCTTTGGAATATCATTGCCAAGATCACAGAAAAGGTTTCAAATTAACATTTATTGTACATTCCCTGCAGGCAACTGCCAAGTCCTCAAAATACAAAATTTTGCAACACAATTTCACCTTTGAGGACTGCAGAGATATACCAAATGCATAAAAACAATTTTGAGGAAACACATAGGAGAGAATAATTTGAGTTAGAAAAAGATGTCACTGTAAGTTTTAGGATAGATATATTTCAGCATAATCAAAGGTTCAGAGATGTGAAAATTGGTCCATCTGAAAATCTCATCTCACATAGCCCTTACTCACACCTTCAGCCATCTTTCTACTTCTGCCTCTTCTTTTTCTATTTTTGCCACTTTATACTTGCAGCTCTTTCAACTCCCTTACACCTCTAGTTCACCCACCTTTTTACCCACTACTAAACCATCCTGGGGAACATTTTAGCATGAAAAGTCCAACAGAAAGACCCAGTAGTTTTACTCACAGGAATTTACACTACGAAAACAGGGATGGTTTTAAAACCTCAAGTTACTTAAATGTTACCTATATTTAGCATAAAAATTTTAAACTTGAATGCTTAACAATAGGGAACTATTGCACAAATTATAATACATTAGAAAAAATTATTAAACCATTAAAATTTGTTTTTAAAGGAATATTTTAATAAGGTAGATAACATGCTTTCTAACATGTATTGTCACTGAAGCTAAAGCAAAACATCCTGATCACTGGATGAAAACAGCTTGTTTTATTTTACGTGTGTACAATGAATGCAATTATAAAAATACTGTAATAATTTCAGACTTTGGAATTTGAATAGGTGCCAGTGTTCTTTCATTTTGTCATATGGGAAAAGAAAATTCCTTTGATAATCATTTGAAGTATGGGCAAAAATTCCATTGCTATATTCTTAGAATCACTCTATAGAGTCTTCATGATTCAGATGATACAAGGATAACTTCAATTCAGCCTTTTAGAGAAGACATTCCAGCTCGCATAATCTCATCAACCAAGAGAATGTTGGTGGCAATCACAGTGCTGAAAGGAGAAAAATCACATGGATCAGATTTCAGATATGAACCCTATTCAATTCAATTCTCAACTAAGCTGTGCAAATTACATCAGATTAAATTTCCCCTTTCCCACACTTTCAGTTGATTACATTTTTATGGGGGGGGGAGGTTTAAAAGAACACAGCAAACTGAGAGTATGATGATAATCTAAAGATTATTTTAGTTTTGGCTTTCCAAAACTTACCAGGAGTGAAGAAGCTGTTTCTTTACACAATAGTTATCCCATATGCCTACTTCTGCTGCTATCATTGGCTCACCTGAAAAGCAACCAGTTGTCTTAAAATCAATATAAAGGTCATAAAATCAGAATGCTGTCTACAACAACAGTGTTCTGTGCTGCTCTGCTCACCACTAATTATTCTCATTTTCTCCACTCTTAAGTATGAGAACCCAAAGTTCCTCAATTAGTCCAATTTTATACTCTAAATCATTTCTGTGCACAGTATCTCTGATGAGTGACTAATTTCTAGATAATTCAGTGATAGGAATGCTCTAATTGCTTACCAAATGTTTGAACATCTTGTTTTTCTGGACATGCTCCCATTTGTTCATACTAACATATAGCACTTGAACTACAATCTGGCCAAAATGGGCTTATCATTTTTTTCATTCCAAAAAACATTTCTATTAAATTGAACATAAATAATACTGTTTAACAACAGTAGGTCTTACACATATTGCATGGATGTATCTCAGTTAGCCTGTTTGCACTTTGTGCTTATATAATTTGTTATATTGGCCTAGGATCAGCTCTTTAAATTTCATTATATTTGGTCCCCTCTTCCAGCATTATTTGCTCTCCTCAGCCTTTTCACCAGTATATATGATTGCCTAATGTATTTTCTCATCAAAGTCTGATATAAAATTGAGTAAAGCCCAATATGAAATCTTTCAATAGTAACCCAAACCCTCTATCACTACTCAGCAACATTAACAAATGCATACTATTTGAAATTATTCAAATGTATACTCTTATTCCCTTACTGTATCTAGTCATTCCATTTCTACACCATATTTTAGAAACCCAGAGTTCCCTGATAGGACTAATGACAAACTGCAAAGCAACTCTCCAGGATTTTTTTGATCCTTCCTGGCTTTACCTTATCTGTATTATCTAGTTCTCCCCTTACAAATAGTTGCATTCTCTTACCTGTGTTCAAGTCCACACCCACGAGTTGACCTGAACTTGAATGCTCTGCTTGAACTTTAACCAGTGTTTCCTGAAGATCAAAACCAGAATTCTGAGCAAGAACCTAAAGCAAACAAACACAATTTTTAACAGGATGGATCTAAAAACGGATAGTCAAATGTAAAATAACCAGTATTTCCAATTAAAATCCACAGAAAATCCTATTAATCATAGTTTAACAAACAGAAAGCAAGTTTGTATTCAAGCATAACCCCTGCATTGAAAACCCTCTTTCTAGTTCTTACATCTGAAACTTAAGTTATTCATTTTCCTTTCCAGAGGAATCAAATACATTTAGATGATGGGATACACCTCTTCTAGTGTTATAAGGAGAAAACTGATCAAACTTGTTTATTTGAAATCCACATTATGAAAAATCCACATTATCAAAAAGCTTTTATTCATCAGCTGAATCATTTTGGTGTATTTTAGAAAACTGACTGTTAAAGTAGTCATACCTTGGGAATAATGAGCAATGCATCAGCAAATGCTTGAACTCCAAGTTGAGCCCTGCCCTTTACACTGGGCTTATATTTAACCAGGGCCTCTGCCATTGCCACTTCCACTGCACCAGCACCCGGAACTATACAGCCTGTTGTGTGGGGAAGAGAAAAATGCTAAGAAACAAAGCAAACTAGAATTATAAGAAAACATATAAAACATATATATGTAAGCCATTAATTCCTTTAGAATTCAGTATAATCACAGCCATTTTAATATTGCATTTGAAAGCAATACAAGCAACCTATCAAATAGAATGATTAAAAATTTAGCAATTGGAAGCTCTTGCCTCATTTATTTGTATCCACTTTTAATAATGATATGCTATGAAAACATCTGGCATATCATCAGTCATTTTAAAGGGAAGACTTTACTTTTGCATGGTGTCTGGCTGTGTAAGCTACTGATAAAAAGAACACAGTATTCAGCCATGCCTTTTCACATTAGCAAAAAGAATATAGTTGAAATACAATGAGGATCTTACCATCATCAATAGCATTTTTAACAGCCCTCAAGCCATCTCTTATTGCATCTTTGATTTGAGTGAGCGTGTGCTTATTTGGTCCTTTGACTAATAATGTGACAGAACGAGGATTGTTACATTTCTCAATAAAGGTGAACTTCTCTTCTCCCTATGCAGAGATATTTCCAAAACCAAGATACAGTTATACAATGAATGATCCGAGGAGAAATGATAAGTAGCATATTAATAGGGAATAACACTGATCACATTAAAGTAAATGTTTTCTTAAAAAAAAAGACACATAAATGTTGAGTTTTTCCAAAGGTATATCGCTATACATAAATAACAGAAATATATAGAAACAAAGCAAAATTTGGTCCCAAGTCTGAATGAATTTTTACTACTAAAGAATTCATGGAACAGAAAGTATTACCTTTGGAAAGAAAACACACTTACCAATGTATACTCATAGACGAGTCCAGCATGTCCCAAACAATCAGGATTTAGCTCATCAAAAGAATTTAGAGCTATTCCACCACAAGCAAGAGTCAGCCTGAAATATTAAAGTATTTTAAAGGAAATGTGATTTTTATAAATTATGTTTAAAGATTGATAATTTTTAGGAAGCAATCTTTCAGAATTACATACTAAAATTATGCTCATTGGGAGGAAGTATTTCTGTGAAACCCCTTGATGCTATCTCTTGAAATGGAAAAACATGTACAATATATATGATGGTTTAAAAAATAAAAAGTATACACAATGTTCATAGCAGCATTATTTCATAATAGCCAAAAAGGTAGAAACCCAAATAAATGTCCACTGATAAATGGATGACCAAGAATGTGATATATCCATACAATGGGATATTATTCATTCTTAAAATGACACAAAATTCTGATACATGCTACAACGTGAACTTTGAAAACATGCTAAGTGAAATAAGCCAGACACAAAAAACAAATACTGTATGATTCCCTTACATAAGGTACCAAATTCATAGAGACAGAGAGAATGATATTTATGGGGTAAGGGGTGTGGGGGGGGGAAGGGGGAGAAATGGGGAGTTATTGTTTAATGGATAGTTTCAGTTTGCAATTACAAAAAAATTCTGGAGATGGATAATGGTGATGGTTGAATGTGAATGTGACTTAATGCCACTGAATTTTACACTGTAAAAAATGGGTAAAATAAATTGTTTATTTCAACACAATAAAAAAATTAAAAGAAAAATGCAAAAATTAAGTAGGAGAAAAAATAATCCCAATTAATTTGCATAAATTCTCATCACTCAGATAATCTGATATCCCATACCTTTCCATATTTCTCCTTTTAGCTCTGCGCAGAGCTACTATGCCTTCTTTTGCAAGAGCATCTAAGGAAAATGGGTCAATTCCCTGTAATAGAAATAAAAATGTTTCAATATATTCCACCTTAATAATAAAAATGGATAATAGACTAATTTATAAAACAAAATTCATTCTCACCTTTTGATTGATAACAACAAATCCTTTATCTGAGTCACCACAGACTTTTTTTTTCAGTTCTATTATTTTCTTAACTCTATCTTCAATGAATTTTCTTTCAGCCTTTACTAGTTTCTCTCTCTCTTCTGCACTCTTGTAAAAAAAGCCAGAATTCACTTCTCTATTAAAAAAAAGTCACAGAAAGGAGGGAGAAATGTTCATATTTTGAGAAGATAAGCCAG
This sequence comes from Eonycteris spelaea, assembly GCA_003508835.1. Classification (NCBI taxonomy): domain Eukaryota; kingdom Metazoa; phylum Chordata; class Mammalia; order Chiroptera; family Pteropodidae; genus Eonycteris; species Eonycteris spelaea. The sequence continues at coordinate 172,771 of PUFA01000393.1, forward strand.
TAGCCTCAGAAACTGGGTTAGTCTTGATTCTACCAAACCCAATTGAGGGATTATTGTTCTTACAGTGGAGAAATTGAGTATCGACAAAGTGACTTGCCCAAAATACTAAGCTCCTCTGCTTTTTGATTCCATTTGTAAGGGGATATAAACTCACGTTTTTTCATATTCTAATGACACATTGCACGTGAGAATATATGCATCTTCTACTCGTTTTTTCATGTCAGGATGCCGTGCCCCATGGTCCAAGACCAGACCTCTGATTAAGCTGTTAAAACACAAAGAATTATAGCAATCAATTCATAAAGTATAGTCTAATCACTATTACATATCTGAAACTAATATATTATCTATCAAATATAATTGAAAAATAAGTTTAAAACAAGATTATAGTTATTGATTTCCAGATGAGATGTAACATATGCTAACAAAATTACAACACTAATTTGAGACTGTGTTAATAATTTTCACATAATCAGCTTTATTTCTTGAGTTATTTAACAAGATTTTTGAGTGAAACCTAGGCAGGTTTAATTGTAAAAAAGCAACATTCCAGAACATAACAAAAACAAGTCATTTAAACAAAAGCAACAACCCTGATGTCTTGTACAGAAAATTTTACAGAGAAAATGTCTCAACTGGTAGGCCACCAAATTGTGATATCTTTCTAAAAAGTTTTCAAACTAGGTCTTTGAAACTCTCCAATAGTCTCCCATTATGCTTTGTGTCCAACTGTTAATAAATGCCAAATGACTGATGTAACTCACTTTTCTGAATCATTCTGACTATAAACATATCATAGTATCAACTTCGAGAGCTAGTGAGTAAATTAAATATTCACCTGGCAATACGCATTAATTCAAAGACAAAAAAATATTCGGCCAAAAATAAGTATTATATAAAGAAAGGACCTATAAATTTGCAAACACACTCTATAAGTATTAATAGTATTCTACACCTACCTTGTATCGGTTTCAGATTTATGCTTCATCTCCATGATCTCAACCATGAAGAGATCAATAGGTTCATCTTGTTTTTTAATGGCCAAAATGGAGTCAACTACAGCCTACAAGGAGTATAACCATTAAATGAATTTTATTTGAAGTCGGTTGCTTAGTCTTTAGAAAAGTTTAAAGTAGACAGTTTCTTGACTTTAAAATCTCTGAACTAAGTCATTTGCTATGAGCTAATAGAACACATACTTGTAAAAGGGCTAAAGTCATTTACATTTCTGAAATCTAAATTTATAATTATCTAAAAAAACCACTGATGTCCATCCTATTAAAAATATTAATAACAGGAAGCTTTTTAATAATGAACTCTGACTATTGACAATCTGGTCAAGTAGACTATTTTTTTTCTCATTTTACCTTTTAGGAACACAGGTTATTGTTGTCACAAAAATGAACCTACTTATTTCAAAGAATGATACTGTGAAGTTCAGAGAACACCCTGTAATTAAAACTGATTAAGTATATTGCTGTTTCTAAATCAGGAGTTTTGATATAGGTGTACTATACTACCAGACACATACCTAATTTAACACTTACCTCTGTTAAGACATCACCAAGTTCAGCATGAACTTTAGTACGAAGAGATGTTCTGGCCACATCTATGAGTGTTTCCCTATCCATCTCTTTGCTTACTTTGATTTGTTCCAACAACTGAAGTGCCTTTTCTTTTGCAGCTTCAAATCCTTCTGTTATTATTCTGGGATGAAGGCCCTATAATACACACAATTACAAAACCACTATTAAAAGTGGAGTTCTTCAATTAGAGAGAACTATAGTTAATGATAAAATATATTTTTGAACACTTATTCTGGATCATTCGTATTCATTAATACAATAAAATGTGCTGACTTTCTGAATACATCTGAAAGGATAAACAGTCCTTCCAATGCAGAGGAGGACAGACATTGCTCTAGCACAGAGTCGAAGCCAAGGGAACTATAAAGCACACTTGGGTGTTCACCGTGCAAACCACAAGAAATGACAAAAACTCAATATGTAACAACCTGCAGTTAACAGGACCATTATATCTTTTCTATCAGTAATGTGAAATTATTTCACATCATTTACTATTTTTATTAGTAGTCAGGAAGACTGAATTCCAATTTTCCTAGAAGTTTGCTGATATCAGCAAAGCTCTAACTTTGAAACTTCTCAGGGCTAAATGCTGTAGAATTCTTATTTAAATTTGTTTTCGGTTGCCTTTTTCCTTACAAATATGCTCAGTCCTGACAATCCCATTTCTAGATCTCATTCAGAAATTTACATCATAGATGGATATAAGTCACATGTACAATGCAACTTGATTTAAAAAGCAAACAGCAAAACCCCCTTCAGGCCAAAGAAGTTTCCTTAACTTGTCCAGGATCATAACAAAAGTTAGACCAATATAAAGACTCTAGTTCCCAAAGTGAAGCTTCCTGCTCTTTACACTCTATTGCCTCAGCTAACATTAACACATCAATTTGTATAACTAAAACTCAGATTATTCCCTATACATAATAAAATACCACGGAAACACAAGAATCATGTATACTTCAGAAATGTAGAGGTCCGCCTGCTTCAGCAGTTCCCCAATGATCAGGACGTTTGAAGTGGTACCATCACCAGTGATGTCATCTTGGGCTGTTGCTACTTTGGCTATTAAGGAAGCTGTTGGGTGTTGAATTTGCTGAAAGGAGAAAAAAAATTAAATTATCTTAAAACGATCTAAACGTATCTTAAAATGCGTGAAATGTGTTACTTGCACAAACTGCCCAAGTGTTCAGCTTCATATTAGTTTAAAAATTCACCATTAGCTATTTTGCAATATCAGTTTCTGATGACCAAACATTTTCATCTTTAAATTTGTTACTTCCAAAGATTATCTCCATCTTACTGAAGAGGAAATCTGAGGTTCAGTTAGTTTACATAAGGTGATAGAGCTAACAAGTAACAGTAACCAGTAATTTCAAATTCATGCACACCTCTTTGACAAATCAAGGACTTTTGTGGGAATAAACCAGGTGCCTTATAAAATGAAAGCCCAGCAATGTTCAGTTACATACCATTACCAAATAATTAAAAAGAAAATAAAAAAATAGCCCTTTTAGCAAAGATCAGTGGATGCTAAATCACTGTGAAAATGCTTTACAAGAACAGGATATTCATCAAGTCTCCAATGTCACCCACAGATTCTTAAGAACAAAGGATCCCCCATCAAGGCTCCTGCACTGCTTTTGGTTTTTATGTCTCCTTATTTTCCTTTAATCTAGAACAGTTCCCCAAGCTTTTATGTCTTTGCGGACACTGACGGTTTTAAGAATCCAGCCATTATCTAGCAGACGATCTCATTATCTAATTTGCTGACGTTATTTTTGGCAAGATTACTACACAGGTGATACTGTATACTTTTCGCTGTTTCTTTATGGTTTCTTGTTAAGTTGTAAATGTTTAACATGCATCTCTGTGTTTGTGTCGTATTTCACAATTTAAAAAATCTAGTAAAATAAAAGCCATGTATATAAGGCTTTTCTGATATGAAGTTTAAACTATTAATGTAGGGAAGGGGCAAGAGAATTAAAATGTTAATAAAGCCACAATCAGAGACTGCAATATGCTGATCAGTCCTGTAAGGAGGCCAGGAGGACACCTTTAGATCAAAGTAAGAATTCCACTGGGTTTACAAACAATCCAGTCCCTACACCTGTGAAAGGAAAACAGGGAGCAAGAATCATTCCCTATGGCTAAAACCATAGGGAACCTATGGATTAAAGGCTAGAAACTGCCAGCAGGCCTTTCATTCTACATATTCTTACCTCTTCTCACTACTCACCCTTCCCCTTGTTCACTGGATGTCCATATCAAAGGAAATGGGCAAACAAAGTCTTTTAAACAATAACTTCAAAGGAACTAAACAATGATATATAATTCCTTCAACACTCGGCCCTCTACTCACTGTCTTTCCACATCTCTCTTGGTCGCGCCTACTCTCTGCCTCTAAGACCACACTCTGTGGAGTGTTATCCCTTTTCTAATAAACCTTCCTTTTGACTCAACTTTGGGGTGTGTGTGTTGAATTCTTCCCACACTTCACCAAAGGACCCTCTTCTTCTCAGTGCAGGGCTTGGTCTCCACACAACTCAAGGAAATTTGCCCTGTCCTGCATCACTACAACTCCAAATTGTTCCCAGCTAGCACAGGGCACCACTTAGACCACTAAAAACAAAAACTACACTTTTGAGGTTAGCTAATCCTTACCGAAGATACTTACAAACATTTGGATGTAGAAGGCTTCAAAATCCTAAATTTTATTCTGAATTCAAAACATTGGATTTGAAATGCTAGGTTTTGGGAACTTAGAGATGTGTAAAATGATCCTCACAATAATTTCATTTTCTTGGTCAGAAGACCTTTTAAATGGTTAAACAAAGGATTTTGTTACATCTCATTTCTCCCCCTCCAGCTGACAGGTGGTGTGTTGGAGGTGGAATGATGAGATGTAACAGGAACCACTGTTTTAAAAAGAGAAAAAGTGTAAACCTGTCTCATTCTGCGAGTGTCAATAACTTGTTTTCCAGATCTTATTACAATTATAATAATTACACTCCTGTAACAAAGGCTTTAAATGTCAAAAGTAGGCATTTAAAAAAAAGGTATTTGACTTCAGGGTTTCTTACTGTACTGTACAGTCGCTACCATTACTGATTACATTCCTTTTTTTCTACTTCCTCCATTGTCTGAAAGACCACATATTGAGAGATGATGACTATGATTTTCTCCTACTTGAGAATAAACATTAAAAATCTTCCCACAAATTAAATGTCCTATGGAAAACCAAGAAGTTTTAATATAGCAGCCTCTCACCATTTCATGAAGTAGCACATTGCCATCTTTAGTAAGCTTAATGTCTCCAGCACCAGAAACAAGCCTGTTCAATGGGCAGAAATGAAATCAGTCATTTTCGCAACAAAGAACAAACTGAATCCCATAAACACGAGGCTTTACCCAGATTCTAAGGAGCTGCAGCCACAGGGTTGGCTCTCCCCTTCATCTCCCTCCCTTCTGAAAAAGTCTGCCGACACCTCAGGGTCGCTGAAGACCCAAAGCACCGGGAAGTGCGGCGCAGGCGGGCAGCTTTGTTCTCAAAGGAGGCTGTATCGATTGCAGGAGGAAATGGCCGGGGCGGTTAACAGGTCCGACTTAGGAGGACGTGGAAAAAGGGCTGCAGAGGCGGGCCGGAGGCTCAGAGACAGCGAGCTCGAGACCACGATTCCCGGCATCAGGCTCGCGGCCCAACGAGGTGCGCGGTGCCCGCCCGGCCTTCCCCGCCAGCCCCGCCTTACATCTTCATGGTGCCCTTAGGCCCCAAGTTGGTCCTCAGCACGTCCTGCAACCCCCGGGCCGCGCTGATGTTGACAGCCAACGCTGCCTGGGCTCGAGCCACCTCGGCCTTGGGGTTCAGGGTCTTCACAGCCGCCATAACTGACGAATAAGAGAGCCGGTACGAAGACGTCTCAAAGGTGGCTCAGCGTGGCCCGGAGGCACTATCCGGGTCTTCTGGAAAAGTCGGGCTTGCACTGCCCGCCCAGCGTGCCAACGCGCTGTCCCCATTGGGCTGCCTGTCGTCAGGCGCCTCTCATTGGGTCGCGGTGGCACAGCGGCCCCGCCCCCTCGCGTCCGGACTGCGGCGCCATTGCTCGAGGGAGGAGCCTGTTTTCCGGCAGGAAGGACCCCTCGGTTCTCAGTTTTGCGGCCCCGGAACGTGAAGACGTAGGCAGGGCGGGGCCCAACCGCTGCTCTGCCTGAGGCTGGGCTTGTGGGCCCCTCGCCGCTGGGAGTGATTAGAGCTTTTGCTCTTTACTGGCGTTCTCTGACTGCGAGTTGTAGCGTGAGCTTTCTCTCTCCCTCACTATCAGTGGTTTGCTTTGTTTCTTTCTCTTTTATGCCTGTCACCAGTTTTCTTAACTCTGTATTGTGTGCTTGGGAGTGTTGTAGGTACTGTGAGGGTACTGTAATGAATATCACAAATACTGTGAATGAAAAAGGGTCTGTGCACTAAACCCGACAAGCTCGGTGAGACCACATGGTAGGAGGCCTGACAAGCTAGCTCAGTGACCAAAAGTAATAATAGGATGACCTGATGTCAGATTCCTAACTGGGCAGGTCATACCAGGTAGTCACATCCCAGGCCTATAGTATCCTTAGCAAAGATCACTCTTCACCTTAAGTGAGTTCTGTCCGTTTTAATTACACATCTTGGATACCATACCTTTGAACCATTAGAGTGATTTTCTTTTCCTACCCTCAAAGGCACAACCACCAGCACCAGAGCACAAGGCCACTGAACCCATTATTGTGTTCCCTGCATACCATCTACATGCTGTAAATATTATCAACTATCCTAAATGCACCAAAATAAGAAGTATGTGTTTCTCCCTTTGTTTTTTATCCAATTAGAGATTTTCCTTCTATGCTTTTTTCTCACCGATGGTGAGATATATAAAATAAACTGCAAAACTGCCATTCTCCAGAGCCTTTTCTCCATCCATTGAGATTTTGCCTCCTGGCATATGTTGTCAGTTTGGCTTGAGTAAACTCATAAAAATTCTCTGCAGGTTTGGATGTTTCTTATGTCAACAGGACTCTCTCTCATCTAGTTTCCTAGTGTTTTCAGCCTAGGAAGTGCTGTAATGCAAGGTAAAAAATGCTAGATGCCTTCAGAAAGCTACAGGATTGGTCTGTTGGCAGTTGAGGAGAAGCAAGAGACAATTCACCTCCCTGGTTCAGAACACACTGCTGATGCTTTAGGCCCTCAAGGCACATTTGAAAAGAACTTGATTGAGCAGTGTTGTCCAGCCTTTGAGAAGACTCTTCTTTTAAGACAGAAAAATTTTGAAAGGTGTCCACAATTATTTTCTAGTGTCCAGTTCCCCCAAGTGCCACGTATTTAGTAATGTTTCATATTTTATTTTTATAGATAATAATGAAAATTCAAAAGGTGCCAAAGCATATATGGTGAAAAGTAAGTCTTCCTCACTCTAGTGTAACTTCCTCCAGACAAGCATAGTTTTTAGATGCTCTAAATTCCCCCAGATGCTTTCTGAATTTATAAATAAGTATATATCTATAAACATATAAGCATTTTCCCCACACAAAATGGCAATTTATAATACACACAGTTGTTTGTATTATCTTAAAGCATATTAGAGATTGTACAATATTGATACAAACAGGGATTTCTTATTCTTATTATCAGCTGCATGATGTTCTTTGTAAGAATGACATAATTAACCGGTCACCTGCTAATTGATGTTGAGATTCTTCTAAATCTTCTGCTATTCAGGCTGCAGTGAATATCCTGGTATATAATGCTTTTATGTGGGTTTGTATATTTGAGAATTACAAAAGCATCTACATAAGTTTGACTAATAGCATAACACAGTATAAAGAGACTCGTGATGTTACTTGCCGTGCATGCAGATTTGTTTAATTACTGTTAGAGATGTATGGAGAAACATGAACAAAGATGAAGATTGTGAAATTTCAGGCATCTGCTTGCAAGTAGGGAAAAGGGGAGTGGAAGTCTTTCCAGGGATACAAAATTTAAGGGGCACCAAAAATTCAGTAATGTTTTAATGCAATATTTTTAAAAAATCAAAGTTAATGCAAAAACTTCACAATGAACAAATATCAGAATTTTAAAGTGGGCATCTTTATTAAAATTATACAAGGCAATCTACTTGCAATCTACTAGTCTTAGTTATCACATATTCAAGCAAATTAATTTTTTTGATTATATGATGCAGAATAAAGTAGCAAGGGAATGTTGGCTGTATGCTAATGCAAGCATAGAATGGGAGAACTTTAGAATATCTTTTGGAGAATTAAAAAAAAAAAGTCCCCGAGTGGTGAAATTGAGATGGTAGCAGGGGTTTAGCTATTTGATTCAGGAGGAATTTCAATAAAGAACATTTAAAGGAAAGAACCCTAACGAGGCAGTGTGGTGTATTAGGAAGAACCCTAGAGTCAAAGAGTTTGAGTTTGAAATATAGTTTTGCAATGTTTCCCAGTATATGACCTTGGACAAGTTACTTAACTTTTTTGACAAAATTTTCTAATCTATAAAGTAGAGGGAAGTGACATCTTAGAGAAAATTAAATGCATTGTGTGTGTAATGTGCTTTGTGTTGTGCCAGACATGGATTAATTACCACTACTGCATTCATGGAATTATATAATTTTCATAGCACCTTCACATTCAGTGTCTTGTTTGATCCTAATATGACTCCTTTGAAGTTGATAGGTCATGTATTAAACCAATTTCACAGATGATTACATCAATGCAGAGCGAGGTTAAATTCAGGGTTACACTATTGTATTAGGGGAGAGGTAAAAACTTAGGTTTCACCCTTGACTACTCCCTTTTTCTCAAGCGCCCATAGCCACATATTCCAGGAATGTTTTCACATTTACTTTCTAGATGTCATCTCTCTTCATTCTCTCAGCTTTTCTCCATCCCCATTTCTACCACTTAGGTTTAGGCTATGATCATTTCTTACTTGGCTAACTGCCATAGAGCCTTAAGTTGTTGCTCTGCCTTAATTTCCCATGTTGCTATTAGAGCAATCTATCAAAAGTAAATCTGCAAGCCACAGCTCTGCTTACAATCCCTCAGTTATCCCCAGGAACATAGACTGAAATCTAAATGTCTTAATTCACCTGCAGAGTCAACTACATCTTGTGCCCCCCTCTCCAGGCTTAAAACCCTTTTCTCATTCCCTCTCACTTTATGCTCTCTGGTCATTCTGAACTTAGCAGTTCTTAGAACATTCTACCTGTCTGAAACACTGTGTTCAGCCTGAAACACTCTTCAAGGACCTCTTCTCTCCTGCCCTCACTCTCATTCCTATCCCAGTCCTCATCCAGTGGGAATGGAATTAAGATCCTAATCCTCAAGAAGCACTTAGCCTAGTTACGGAGATAAAATTGTACACAGGTAAATGACAGTATAGGATGTTATATTTAAGAGGTGAATGAGTGCTGTGAGCATAAAAGTATCAACTGAGCATCAGAGAGGTCTTCCTGGAGGTGAGTTTTGAATGGGGTTTTGAAAGATTGACACTTTGCAGGGTAAGAGGGTTTAAGAGAGTGAATCCAGTCAGACTAACAGTGGGAGGGACTGGCATGCATAGTGAAAGGTGGATACATAGGATGGAGGGAAGAAGTTTGCAAGAAACAAATTTGGAGAAGTAGCTTGTCCTGACTGTTATGGCCTGGTTTGCTGATTAAAAAGTCTGCGCCTAGATAGGAGAAAAAAAAAATGACATAGATGATAGAGGCTCTATTCATCCCTCTGGCGACCAAATCAAAATTGTGATGAAAACAAGGAGCAGGAGCAAGGAAAAATTGCCTGGTATCTAGAGGAACAAGCCATACAACTACGGAGAAGTCCAAGAAAACACCCTGGAACAGCAGATGGTATGATGGGGCAAGGATGCGGGGCTGCCCTGTCTCAAGCAGCTGAATGAGACAGAGGCTGTGGTAGTGGTAGATGCTTCTTAGAGGCTGCTTCCGCGAGCAGATTTTCACAGTGACAGACCAGCTTGCTCTGAGCACCAGTGCCAATTTGGTTTTGTGCAGGGGGCACCAGGGACTTACAGGAAGACATTGACGGAGTGAGGGCCGAGGCGAGAATTGCTGGGTACAGAAGTGCTGGCATTATCCATTGTTCCCTGTTGAGCCCTCACCCACTAACAGTGTGCCAGACACAGCGCTGCCATAGCCGTGACATCATCAAACTGGATAATAGAGGTCACTCTGCCTAGAGGATTCCCTGACACTCTGCCTCCCCCAACTTACAGCCCCACCCAAGCCACATTCAGGTATATCCTCAACAAGTCAGGTGCTCCTTGCTTAGCAGCAACTAGACTCACACTGGAGGCAGCTGGCCTCGGTTTTTGGTGTGGCCTCTCCTCCATGGTATCTGTGGATTGCTTGCTGAATCTTAACAGTGGCCCCAGAATGGTAGAGCTTTCGGTTAAGTTTGGCCTGCAGCTGAACCCCTCTCGGGACTGTGCCACTGGACACCTGCTTCATAAATCTACACTAATAAGAGAATTAAGAGCTTAGCTCAGTACTAGAAACATGGAAAGGCAGCCAAAATGAGAGGACAAAGAAGCAGAAACCACATGAGAGAACAGAACAAAGATCTAGATATAATGGAGTCAAGTAACCTAACAGATGCAGAGTTCAAAGCACTCATTGTAAAGGTGCTCAATGAACTTTTGGGAAGTTAGATAAATTCAGTGCCAAGACTATGAAAATAATTTAAGGAGCCTATGGGACACTATTAAGGCTCCAAATATTTATCTGATTAGCATAACTGAAGAAAATGAAGATGGTGAACAACTAGCTGTTTGAAGAAATAATGATGGAAAATTTCTCTAACCTGGTGAAGGAAATGGACATAAAACCCCAGGAAGCTCAGAGAATTCCAAAACTCACGGATCCAAAGAGGCCCACACCAAGACACACCATAATTAAAATGCCAAAGTTTGAATACAAAGAAAGAGTATTAAAAGCAGCAAGAGAAAAACAAATAATTACCTATAAGGGAAAACCTATAAGACTGGCAGTTGATTTCTCAAAAGAAACTATGCAGCTCAGAAGGGCTTGGCCAAAAGTATTTCCCAGAGCCAGCCGGCTAAAGTCGAATAGCACCTAAAAGAGGGCGGTGAAGCCTAAGAAAAAAGAAGACAGGAAAGAACTTTCGGGAGGACATACAGTCAATGCTGCAGCCTTGAGTTTATTTTGCATAGCCCTTATATTTCTTTTTGAACACAATGGCAAAGCACAGAGTACATTACCATAGGAATGCTTGCATTTACATAAGTTCCTATACATCCTTCCCTCAGGGTACAAACATCCTTGCTTTTTCTAAAACATTCCACTATCTTCAAAGGATTACTTTAGGACGCAAACCTCTCCTCCAGGGTCAGTAATGTTTAACTCGACACCCTGCTTCCTTGAACCATTGTTTAAGCAGTCTCAGCAATTGCTTTATGGTATAAGTTAGTGACTTCTTCAGTGTTTCATAATGGCTCCCTACAAATATTCAACAGGATGAAGACCCAGGATCTACAACCAAGAATAATTTATCCAGCAAAGCTATAATTTAGAGATGAAGGACAGATAAAGAGCTTTCCAGACAAAAATAAGCTAAAGTAATTTAACACCACTAAGCCAGTATTACAGGAAATGTTGGAGAGACTTCTTTAAGAAAAAACATGTATCAAAACAGGAATAAAGAATGGTTACAACTACATTCCTATCAATAAGTACCTCAAATTGAAAAGAATTAAGTGTTGTAACCAAAAGATAGAATGGCTGAATGGATAAGAAAAGAAGACCCCTACCCATGAAAAGGAAGGGGATGGAAAAAGATATTGTTTTGATGGACCAAGAAAGTATTTAAGTCAAACAGAGAAAGATAAACACTGTATGATTTAACTTATATGCAGAATTTAAGCAATAAAAAGAACAAACTAATCAAAAACAGACTCACAAATATAGTGGCCAATTTGGTGTCACACAAAGGGGGGTGGTATAAGGGCCTGGGAGAATGGGGTGAAGGGCTAAAAAAGTACAAATTAGTAGCTGATGGATGGTCACGGGGATAGGGAGCACAGCATAGGGAATGCAGTTAGCATTACTACATTGACTAGGTGGAGAGTCAGGGGAGGGAGGGTGCAAAAGGGGGGATCATTTTGTGAACTATATAGATGTCTAACCAATGTACTTTATACTTGAAACTAAATAAGTAAATAAAAAAGAACAACAACAAAAAAGTCTGGGCCTAAGACTGCCAGCACTGGGAACCCAAAGAACTAGTGATGATGATAACTCTGGATGTGGGTTAGAGGTTGAACCAAGGGAGAAGACTAAGGATAGGGAAATCAGAAAGAAGAGTGCTGAAAAAGTCTATGTGGAAGGCGAGGAAGAAATTTTTAATGACGTAAATAGGTGTTCTTGATAAGGGAGAAAAACATGTTTTAAATAGTATGCAATATTTATTTTTTGTACAATCCCCATATGTACAAAAAAGCATAGAGAACATGCATCAAAATACTAACATCATCTATATAAAAAATTCAGAATATTTTTAGTTTTGGAAAACTCCCCAAATTTGTTATCCATAAAAGGGAGACACAGAAATATATACATGAAAATGTAGAATATAAAAAATATGTCTTATTAAGTCCCCCAAATATATACATATGTGTAAATAGATATCAATAAAGGACCAGAACAGAAGTATATGCCTCAGAATGTTTAACATTTTGTTTCTATAGGTGAAAAATGCTATCTTAAAATTTTACTTATTGAGAGTGAAGTTGAGCATACATCTTATATGTAAGAGCCATTCTTTTTATGTGAACTGTCTAGTCATGTCATTTATCTGTTACGGATTTGTAGGAGCTCTTTGTGTTTTTAGTGTTGCATTTTAACTTGTCTCAGTATTGTTTGTATTTTATGTCTTTTTTCCAATTAAATATTAAAAAATTTTTTTCATGTAGTCAGATGTAGCCTTTTTTTTAAGTTGAATGGGGATTTGGAACTTGCATAAAACAGGCCTTATGCACTTAATAAGAATTTAAAAATATCTCCCATATTTTCTTTTGTATTTTTAAAGTTTTATTTTTTATTTTAATTTTTTAGTAATTTGGAATTCATTTTGGTGAGAAATGAGATAAGAATCTGTGGTATAATTAAAATATATATGTGGTCTTTGTCTCTACTTTCTGGCACAGAACTCCTAAAACCTCTGGTTTTCAGAATGATAGGAGTGTCTTGTTATCCATAACAATTCCTTCTGCAAAACACCTGAGTCTGCTAATGAGGTAAGCCAAGGTGGGAACCCTAAATAGCCTCAGGATAAGGGCTGGTGACTAGAAAGACCAAACACTGATCAGAGGATGGAAACTCTCAACCCCATATTCCCAATCTCTGGGGAATGATGGGGGGCTGGAGATGGATTATAAAAATGCTTGAACAACTAAGGTGGGTGAACATATGTTCTGCTATGGTGGCACATTCAGAGGGCATAGAAGCTCTGAATTACTCCTTCAATACCAGACTTGTCTTGTGCATCTCTTGCATTTGGCTGTTTCTGAGTTGTATACTTTATAATAAACCATTAAACCTAAATAGAGTGATTTCCCAAATTCCAAGTTGGTCTCCAAACTTTTCAAACCTGAGGAGGGAGAGGTGGGAACTCCCAACTTTGTTGCCAAGTCAGATAGAAGTGTGGTTAGCCTAGGGACCTGGGACTTGGAACTCGTGTCTAAAGTGGAGGCAGTGTTGTAGGACTGAGTGCTTAACTCTGGTCTACATTAACTTCAGATAGTGTCAGAATTCAATTGAGTTGTTGGGGACATAGTTGATGATGGAGAGAATTGGTGTCTGAGAATGAGAGAACTGGTTATTGGCGTTTTGAAAAGAACTTGCACAGAATCTAATTTTATTTTTTCTAGAATAATTCATGTTTTCCACTCTTAATGTGTAATGTAATTATTAGCATATGCAATATTTCCAGATGTATCTGGATTGACTTTGTACTATATTCTGTTCCGTAGCTCTGTCTATTCAAATATCAACACCATATTGTTTTATTTACTGTAGTTTTACAATGTGTTTCAAAATTTAGTAGTGCTAGATCCTTTTCATCAGTCTTTTTTTCAGAAGTATATCTGACTATATTACGTTTCTTTTTTTTCTCCCAAATGAATGATAGAATTATCTAGTTTTTAAAATGTTTTTGTTTGTTTGTTTGTTTTACCTTAGGTTGCTTTTTAAAATACTTTAAGCAGTTGAAGTGGAGATAGCAAAAGACCAGGGGCTAGACCCATTTCTGACATAAAATTGACAGAATCATGGATTATGTGTTACTTGGTTACCATTTTCTAGTCTAGAAGTTTGAAGATATCAAAGAAATTCTAGAAATGGGACAGGTTAGAATGAGAAGGCAGAGTAATAATATTGATTTGGGATAATATTTTTTCTGTTGTTGGCTATTCATTTTTTGAGTGTCTAGTTTGTGGCAGAGCACTGTGCTGGGTAAACATATGTGCACAGAAAGAGAAAACCCTGTCTTAAAAGAAATCAATCTATTAAAGAGACAAACATACAACAACATATTTATTATGTATAATGTACTAGAGAGCTATAACGGTATCTTCTCAGTGCCACATTACTAGGGAAGACTTCCTAAAGCAAAGCCTTTTTTAACTATTAAAAATACACATTTGATTTTGTTATTACAAAAATAATGTGTAATCATCATAGTAAAAGCAAAACCAAATTTTAAATAAATTTGTAATTTCACCACTCAGATAACCACCTGTGATTGTCAATTTTTGTGTAACTTGGCTGGGCCATGGTGGCCAGCTATTTGGTCAAACATTGTTCTGGACATTTCTGTGAAGGTGTTTTTTTGGATGAAATTAACATTTAAATAGGTAGACTTTGAGTAAAGCAGATTATCCTACATAGTATGGATAGGCCTCAACCTATCATCTGAAGACCTTAATAGAATGAAGACTGACTTTCCTTGACCAAGAAGTTCTGCCAGCAGACTGCCTTGGATTTAAACAACTCTTTCCTGGGCCTTGAGCCTGCCAGCCTACCCTGAAGATTTTACATTTGGCAAGCCTTCACAATCACATGAGCCAATTCCTTAAAATCATCTTTCTTACCAGTAGTTGATGCCCTCACTTGAACAGTAGACACCCTGTGAAGCCGTGTATCTAAACATATCTATATCTCTATATCTATATTTATAACTATCTGTATATACATCCTATTGGTTCTGTTTCTCTGGAGAATCCTGAATAATAAAGATTTTGATACTGAGAGTGGTTCTAAAGAAGTAGAATCTTAAGGATGAATTTTCTAAATTGGTTCTGGGGTTCCTGGAATTGGTGCTCTAATCTGATTAGATTTAAAGACACTGATGATTATGTGTCCAGTAGTAAAACAGAGTAATAGTGATGATATGAAAATAGAAATATATAAAATATCGCCATTGGATAATCCTAATCAAACACTTATAAGAGGCAAAGATCTGGGAAACCATGTATAAGATACATTTGAACTTTTTGTCCAATTAATGAATATAATGAGGTTGGTTAGTTGCTTCTAACGTCTTTGGTCAAAGTAGGGAAAGAAGAGAATAATATCAGGGATTCAAATTCCCAGCACAAGCACTGTAAAAATGACCTGAAAGCATCTGTGTTGATCCATTCTGAAAGAGACTTTTAACTCCTGTAGCCACAGACTCAGATTGCTGAAAAACAAATCCAGAATCTCATCCTATGAGTGGCTGAATTGCAATGCAAATTGTAAAGCAAAGATATGGATAAAGGTATTGATAATAGATCTTGAAATTTGAAATGAAACATGTGAGAACACTCTGATGAAGTTGGGGACATTGAGCTCCTAAATCCTGTTGAATCTTCTTTGCCAGTATAAGCAGCTTCCTATACCTGGCTGAGGAGATTTACCTTCCATTGCCCTATGAAACTGTAATAGTCTCCCCTGAGGCAGTTCCCTTGCAAGACAGTGTCGATACTCTTCAGGACCCATGCCCTCCACCCCTCTTTGCTTCTAGAACTAAAGTTCCAGCAGGCCTTGAAGGGGCAAGTAGGTTACGTGAAGAAGTGGCCCAAATATCCATGATGCCAACTCCTATCTTACCTCTTCTCTTCCAGCCTGTACCTATGGCATAATAGCAAGTTTCCTGTGATCAGTTAACAGAAAAAAGAAAACTTGCACCTAAGCAGAATTATGACCTAATTATTGTCTTTATTCAGAGATTAAGTTTAAAGAGATGCATATGAGTGTCAATTAGACAAGGGGTGGACTTGTGATGGTGATGTGTCAACTTGGCTGGGCCACAGTGCCTAGGTATTTGCATAAGCATTATTCTGGATGGTTCTGTGAAGATATGTTTTAAATAAGATTAACATTTAAAAGGTGGACTTTGAATAAAGCAGGTTATGCTATATAATGTGTGTGGGCCTCATCAAATCAGCTGAAAACTTTAGTAGGAGAAAACCTGGACTGCCTCTAGCAAGAAGGAATCCCTGGGTCTCTGATCTGCTGACCCATCCTGCAGATTTTGGATTTATCAAGCTTCTACAACCATGTGAGCCAATTCTTAAAATACATCTCTCCCTCCCTCCTTCCTTCCGTCCCTCCCTCCCTCCTTCGGCTCCGTCTCCATCTCCGTCTCCACCTCCTCCTCCTCCTCCTCCTTTCTCCCTCTCATACACACACACACACACACACACACACACACACACACACACACACACACACACACGGAGTTGGTTCTGTTTCTCTGGAGAACACCATTTTTAACCACCTACTGTCTTTGCTGCCAGACCTGTCTATGTGTATATATAATATGGATCTTAAATATTGTTTTGACTTTCATTTTTTTTTCTCTCTGGTATTGTCTTTTACTTCCCTTTGTTTTGGCTGCCATCTTTGGCTCTATGGCCTGGATCCCACTGGCATGGAAACATAGAGAGCAGGATAGAGTATACAGCTTAGAAGCATAGAGCTAGGACTTGTGTCTTTTTTTCCCATCTTAGAGCATGCAGTCAGACATTCATTAGTGCACTTATTGAATCACAGAGGGAGAAACTTCTGCCAATGAAGGGTGATTTCTTGGATTTCTCCCTAGTTGTATGACTTATTCATCGAGATCCCAGGCAATTTTTCCTTTCTATTTGCTCCTTATTTCTGTCACAACTTTGATTTGGTTGCCAGAGGGATGAACAGAGCCTCTTATTATCGACACCATTTTTTTCCCCATTGACTTTCAATTTTACTTAATAGAAACATCGTAAGAGAGTATACAGTAGATAGTGTCATTTCTGCCTCTAGCTCCACCCACCAAGTTCCCATCAACCCTCACACAACTATTTTTGTTTCTTATGTATCTTTCCAAGTTTACTTTATGCAAAAACAAACCAATAAGAATTTATATTCTTATAAAAAAGGTAAAATATTATATACACTCATGTCACTTGCTTTCTTCACTGTAACAAATATATCTTATTGTGGTGAAATGCATGTAACATAAAATTTACCATCTTAACCATTTTTTAAGTGTACAATTCAGTGGGATTAAATACATTCACATTACTGCGCAACGATTGTCACCATCCATACTCATAGCTCTTTTCATTTTGTAAAACTGAAATTCTATATGTGTTAAACAGTAATTCTCCATTCTCTTATCCATTCAGCTCTTGGCAACTATCATTCTACTTTCTGTCACTATGATTTTGACTACTCTAAGTATCTTGTATACATGGAATAATACAGTATTTGTGGTTTTTTGTGACTGATTTCACTTGGCATAATATCCTCAAGGTTCTGCATATTGCAGAATTTCCTTCCTTTTTAAGGCTGAATAAAATTCTATATATGTTAATATTACATTTTACTTATTCATCTGTCAATGAACACCTGGGCTACTTCTATATTCTAGCTATTGTGAATAATGCATCTATAAACATGGGTGTACAAATTTCCCTTTGAGACCCTAATTTCAATTCTCTTGGGTATATGCCCAGAACTGGTATTGCTGGATCATATAGTAACTCTGATTTTAATTTTTTGAGGAACCACCATACTGTTTTCCACAGTGGCTGTACCATTTACATCCCCACCAATAGTACACAAGGGTTCCAATTTCTCCACATTCTTGCTGACTCTTATTGTTTTCTGTTTTCTTGATAGTAGCCATCCTTGTGGGTATGGGGTGGTATCTCATTGTAGTTTTGATTTGCATTTCTCCAATAATTAGTAATTGTAATATCTTTTCATGTGCTTACTGGCCATTTGTGTATCTTCTTTGGAGAAATATCTGTTCAAATCCTTTACCCATTTAAACCTGATTGTTTAGTTTTTTTGTTGTGTTGTAGGAGTTCTCTATATATTCTGGAAATTAATTCATTATCAGATAGCTGATTAGCAAATATTTTTCCCGTTCCGTGGGTTACCTTTTTACGCTATGGACACTGTCTTTTGATGCACAATATTTCCAATTTTCATGATGTCCAATTTGTCTATTTCTTTTGTTACCTGTATTTTTGCTGTTGAATACAAGAAATTATTGTCAAACCTATGTTGTAAAGCTTTGTCCTATGTTTTATTCTAAGAGTTTTACTGTTTTAGTTCTTACATTTAGGTTTTTGATCCTTTTGAGTTAATTTTTGTATATGATATTAAGTAAGGGTCAAACTCCTTTTTTTTTTTTTTCATGTAGATATCCAGTGTTCTCAGCACAATTTGTTGAAAAGACTGTTCTTTTCACATTGATTAGCTTTGGCACCCTTGTCAAAAACCATTTGACCATATAAGTGAGGGTTTATTTCTGAGCTCTCTATTTTATTACATTTGTCTATATGTCTGTCTTTATGCCAATATTGTACTGTTTTGATTACTGTAGTTTTATAGTAAGCTTTGACACCAGGAAGTTTAAGTCTTCCAGTTTTGTTCCTTTTCAAGATTATTTTGGCTATTAAGGGCTCCTTGAGAGTCCATACAAATTTTAGAATGGGTTTTTCTTTTTCTGCAAAAAAATATCATTGGAATTTTGATAGAGATTGTACAGAATCTATAGTTAGCTTTAGGTAGTATTGAAATTCTAACAATATTAAGTCTTCTAATCCATGAACAAAGGATGTGTTTTTATTTATTTATATCTTCTTTAATTTCTTTCAACAAAGTTTTGTAGTTTTCATTATGCAAGTCTTTAACATCCTTGGTTAAGTTAATTTGTGTTTCATTTTTTTGATGCTATTGTAAGTGGAATCATTTTTGTAATTTCTTTTCAAATTGTTCATTTTTAATGTATAGAAATGCAACTTATTTTTGTGTGTTGATTTTGTATCCTGTTACTTTGTTGAATTCATTTATTAGTTCTGACAGCTTTTTATGGAGTATTTAGGGTTTTTTACACATAAGATCATATCAACTACAAAGAGATTATTTTACTTCTTCCTTTCCAATTTGGATGCTCTGTATTTATTTTCTTGCCTAATTGTTCTGCCTAGAATTTCCAGTACTATGTTGAACAGAAGTGGTGAAAGTGGTCATCTTTGCTTTGCTCCTGTTCTAGAGGCTTGGAAATCCAAAATCAAGGTGCCAGCATGGTTGGGTGATGATACTCTTCCTGGTTAATAGTCAGTGCCTTTTTTCAGGGTCCTCATATGGTGGAAGGGGCTAGGGAACACTGGGGGTTCTCCTTTATAAGAGCACTAATTTTATTCATGAGAGCTTTACCATCATGACTTAATCATCTCCCACAGGCCCACTACTTTTAGCATCCATCAATGACTTTTGCCTGAAACAACTATTACAGTGATATTTCTGTTGAGAGAGACAGTTCTACATGGGTCTCTCGTGCTCCTCCTACACATCTTTCTCTGTGCGTCAAAAATGTAAGGCCCTGACTGCTCTTCACTTGGGCCCTTTCCCAGGATTATTTATGCAGCTGGTAAACTACAGAGACAAGTTATTCTCTCCTCCTGGGCAAAGAGCAAGCTTACTTACTATTTGCTATGAAAGCAATAGATTTCCCAAGCTCAGTGTTCCTCAGTTGCAAACTAAATTCACTACATATGAAACATCCATCTGGGCCATATAGTGTTGTCCCCATGGAACTTGGGAACAAGGGGAACTGATGGAAATAAAATGATGGTCATGCTATTTGCTGTGCTATAAGTAATAAAGTTCTTTGTCTCTGACCCAGGAGTCTGTATCTTTGGCCACCATCCATGAAAACAGTATCAAGCTAACTTATTAGCTTCTGTGTAGAGTAAAATCAAATCGCAGACTTGACTGTTTGGTAAATGGCAATTTTCTACTTTCATCATTCTTTATACAAATCATTTGAAATCCTACTGTATTCTCTTTCTCTTCTCCCCTATTAATGAATAATTTAATCAACTTGTTCATTTATTTACATCAGTATGGATTCAAGGATTCTTATTTTAGTCTATGAATTATAATCAATTTTAGTCTTTATTTTATTCCTCAAGTTAGGAATAGTTCAAATTGGCTCCTGTGGTTTTTGACATGTCCCTATCATTTTCTGAGTATGTCTTTACTTTCTGGCAGCACAGTACAAGTCTTTCAAACTTATTTTGTACTTTCTCTGCCCCAGCCCTGGAACAAGCCATTTCTCCAAAGAGTCCTGGTCCTTTTATTGGATAATGGTACTTGGAAAGTAAGATCTGGGTGCTGGGTATGCTCATTACTATAGGGTGTCATTGCTTCTAGACCTGTCAGCAGAGAGAACTAGGGAGTATTTATATGAACACATACACTTCTATATCAATCTCTACATATACAAAGAATCTGGTTGTACTAATATTTTCAATTCTAATCCAATATCACAGAGTCCAATTCTAATACTTCCTTCTTCCTTATTTGTAATTTCTTTTTCTGACAGTGAGAAATCACTCAGCATAGTTTTAATTTGCATTTCTTGTGAGTGAAGTTGAGCTTCCTTTCCTATGTTTTAAAACCATGTGTTGTTTTTTTCTCTCTAGTCTATGTTTTTAAAACCATGTGTTGTTTTTTTCAATGGATTATTGGTCATGTTCTTTTTTCTAGGAGCTCTTCAAATATTTTTTCTCTCTTCATGATTTATCTTTTAACTCTATGGAGGTGTTCCTGTGGAAAATTTTTATTTATATGTGGTCAAGTTTATTAATGTTTTTAGTAAAATTTAAGTCCTAATTAGAAATACTTCTTTCACAGCAAAAGGAAGTTCATTTCTCCATGTATCATTTCTAATTTCTGCTTTATAAATATTGTTGATATTTATCATTTTTATTTGTGAATTATAACCTTAAGCAAAATTTTCTCACCTAAAGATTTTTTGGCCTGCATTCCATTTCATCTGCTATTAAAATCATTATTCCTGCTTTCTTTTATTTGCCCTTTACTCATCCTGTTTTCAACCTGAATCGCTTTTAGGTAAGTCTCAATAAACAGCATAGAGTTTGGTTTTACTTTTTGATACCGTCGAACAATATTTTTATTTTAAATGGTAAGTCAAGCTCATCCACATTTATTAAAATAACAGAAATGTTTAGTCTTAATTCTGACATGTTTTGTGTTATAACTTTAACTATATTATATACCTTGCTTTGGTTTGTGTGTATGCGTATGCATGTATATTTATAGTTTCCTGAAGCTTTATATTTTTATTCTGGTGGTGATGTTGATAAATATGGCTTATTTAACCCTCAAGCTTTTCAGACTGTGTCTATTCATTTTTTTCTCTATCTTCTGATTTCAGTTAACAATGTTATTTTTCTTAATATTACCTTTAACTGTTAAATATGTTTTAAATAATACCTTTAACTCTCTTGAACTATAAATGAAACAACCAGCAGAAACTTACCCTGCTTTATTTCTTCTATAAACATTCCCCTTCTAATTTTTCTATAGTATCATTTTTATATTATTAGGTTTATGGCATTTATATTGTTTTTTTTTTTCCTCCACAATACCTGTTTGTTTAGTCTTAGTTTTGCAGTTATATATACTTAATGCTTCTTCTTGTTCCTTTGCTGAAATTTCCTTTGTCATCCATTGGTTGGTAGAATCTTCTTTAATAGTAGGTTTCTCAAGAAAAATATCCCCACGGGAAAAATATTCCCGGAGTTTTTATATGTTCAAAACTATTGTTTTTAGCCTTTATTTGAATGATGGCTTGGTTTGGTTAAGAAAAATCATTGGCTCATACTTTATTTTCTTGCGTGTTTTATGGATCAATGCTTCTATAACTTTAGTCTGCATCAGAATAATGTGGAGAGCATGTTAAAAAATAAATTATTGGGCCCCATATCCAAAGTTTGTGGTTTAGTAATCTAGGGTGGGGCCCAAGAATGATCTTTCTAACAAATTCCCAGGTGGTGCTAATTATGGTTGAAGAGTCTCACTTTGAGAAACACTATTTTAATTATTGCTTCATTGTATTCTGACATTAAATTCATCTGTGGAGAAGTGTAAAGTCGGTGTATTTTTTCCCCCTTATATGTTACTTCATCTATTTTCCTTGCTGCACAAATGATTCTTACCTTGTTTTTAAATTCAGTAGCTTTTATTTATACATCTTTAAGTCGTTATTTTGTTCTGATGTTTGGTTATCTTATTTGGGAATTTCAATTCTGCATATTTTGAATCTTCTTTGCTTATCTTCTACAGCTATTATTTCACTTTATTTTTATTTAATTATTTTATATTGTTTGCTTTTCTCATTTTTATCTTCTGTATTGGTTAATGTGTTTTACATGGTATCTATTTTTATTTGTGTTTTTTTTTAGTTTTATCTTCACTTCTTGATTTTCCCCCCTTCTAGTTCTTCCCTGGATTTTGCATTCCATCTCTTTTCCCCCTCTTATTTTGTCATGTCTTCCATGAATTCCCACATTTGTAATTTTGTTTGTTCTTAATGTAGATAATTCATTATGTTTTTAGAATGTATATTAATTACAGTTTTCATCTTTCTGAGGCCAACATTTTTTCTGGTGTATTTTTTGATCTATGGGTAAGGTTTGCTGCTCTTTTCTACTATTTCTAGTAATTTTGTATGAAGAGTTCTATTAATTTGCATAACTAAATATCACAGACAGGGTGACTTAAACAATAGGTATTAATTTTCTTACAATTCTTTAGGCTAGAAGTACCAGATCAGGGTGTCAGCAGATTTGTTTTCTTCTGAGGCCTCTCTCCTTGGCTTGCAAATGGCTGCCTTCTCACTGTGTCCTCACATGATCTTTGTTCTGTGCACACTCACATTTCTGGTATCTCCTAATGCATCCAAATTTCCTCTTTTCATTAGGACCCCAGTCAGATCTAATTTTCTAAAGACTTAATCATTTAACATAATCATAAAGAGATGATTTAAAGAGATCGCCTTTATCTCCAAATATAGTTACATTACGAATGCATTAGGAGTTAGAACTTCAACATTAAATTTAGGTACACAATTCAACTCATAACAAAAGCATTTGTCACTTTCTTCTTTCTTTTTTTAACTCATTATTAAATGATTTGTATTTTCCTGGACCAATCATGTGCAAGGGTCTTCTGTGAAGGAAGGGAGGCCAAGAGAGACCAAAGTAGTTTTCCAGGCTTCATGATGCAAAAGTTTTTAGCCGCCAGACTGTCTCATTCAGTGTGGTTCCTTGTTTTTTTTTCTGTAGTCCTGCTTCCTTTTCTTCTCTGTTCTAAACTGGCCCAGTAGGGCTCCTGCTCTCAGATCTGTGCTCTCTACTATCATCACTAGTCATTGCACACAGGTAACATAGCTCCTGAATTTCATTCAGGTAGCTCTTTATCTACTTCCTGAGATATACTGAAATATGAGTTTCCCAGATATTCTTTTGGATACTCTGTACCTCCTCTTTCTACTATAATTCTTGTAGCTTCAACCCAACCTCAGTTCTTTATATCTCTACCTCTGCTCTAGTTGTTTCAAACAAATTTTTTACCTTTGGCATGAAATAATTTTCAGGGAGTCTATTTTTGCTGCTGTTTTCTGAGATCTGCTGCTGCCAATTCCCTTAAATACTCCAAGTGCTGCTTCTCATGCAACCTCTGCCCAATCTCAGCTGCTCTTGGGAGCCCTTACTCAAGCCTTGGAGTCTCCAGTTGCTTTTTGTCTCCTGATATTGCTGAACATGGGTTTTCTGGGTGGTTTCCTTCCTATAATTCCCATACTTTGTGTAGTTTCTAGAAGGAGATAGGGAAAGATTAAGTCATATATTGCCACAACACTTCTATCATAATCCTATTGCTTTGTAATGTAAAATTTCCCCATTTTTATTCATTATAAAGGTAGCTTTATATTTTCCCTGATGACAAAGGTAATACACAATCATGTAGAAAATTCAAGCAATACAAAAGAATACAAGAAAGTAAAAATCATTGAGAGACAACCACTCAACATTTTGGTAAACATTCCAAATATCCCTCAATTGTACACAGATTTAAATGAATAGGTTCATACTATATATGCTGTTTTGTGTTCTGTATTTTTTATTCAATAATATGTCCAAAAGTTGTTCTTTGTCAATAAATATAGATACACGCCATCTTTTTTAGTGGCTATGCTGTATTCTACTAAACAATGTATGTATATACCATAAATTATTTAATTTATAATCTAATTAATACCCTAGAAGAGAAATATTTATACATTGATTGAGCTCTTTGGGATAAATAACTAGAAGTAGAAAAGTTGCATGGATTTATATTCACGTGACCAGTAAGTGCCCATTTTCCACATCCTTATCAACCTTTTTCATCTTTGCCCATTTGTGAAAAAATTTATATCATTACTTTTTTAAAATTTATTTACTAGTTTAATTAGAATTTTTTCTTTATTGGCCTTTAGTGAATTGCATATGTACGTCCTTTGACCATTTTTCTACTGAAATCAGTTTACCCTACTTATTTGTAGGCCCTTTCTATAATAATCTGTGCTGATCCTTGAACTGTTTTTTCACATCCTTTGCTCTTTTTGTGCTCCACTCTGTATGACAGGGGTCTGACACCTAGGAAAACTACATTTTCCTCCAAAGTTCCTGTGTCTGCTGGCTTCTAGCTAGGTTTAGCCAAAAGAAAGCCCTGAAAAAAGGAAATGAGAAACCAGGTATTTCTCTCCCATGCCTAGATGGCAGTGAGTACATCTCCTCTGTGGCTCCTGCTCCAATTGAGCAGATCACTATGGTTCCAGCTTTGACCAGATGACCCTGTGCCTGATAACACCACCCTCTCAGAGTTAGTAGTGACTTCTTGCAATTGTTAATCTCTGAGCTGCTTCACTATACCCTTTTAGGCTGTCCAGTTTTAAACAATTAAATGTTACCCATTTCTCTGTATTAACTTCCTTTCATTGCAAATACTCAGAATGATTTTAATTTTTCCTGGATGAACCTTGACATCTGTCATAATCCTTAGTCATATATATTTTTGACAATATTTTTTCCAGCCTGCTGTTTTTCTTTTAGTTATATATATATATGTATTTTATATATCTATAGAGATTCATGTACATAATTTTAATTTTATCTTTAAAAACTCAAAACCTGATTTTTTTATACAATACATGCTTTCTGAAAATATAATAAGCAAAAACTATAGGCTAGAATAATGGAAAAAAGAAACCTCCATTTCTTTTATCTATCTATCATCTATCTGTCTAAATATCATCTACTTATTTTTTATTTTTAAATTAAATTTATTGGGTTGACACTGGTTAATAAAATTATATAGGTTTTAAGTGTATGATTCAATGATATGCCATGTATATTGCATTGTGTATTCACCAAAGTCAGATCTCCTTCTGTCTCCATATATTTAAACCCCTTAACCCTTATTTACTTTTTTCTCCCCGCTTTCCCTTTGGTAACCACTAAACTGTGTCTATGAGTTTTTTGTTTGTTTGTTTTGTTTATTTGTTTCTTTCAGAAGAAACCTCCAAGACACATAACAACAAAGAAAAATATTTCAATCATTCTTAATATTTTAATGTATATCTTTATGGAAAAATTTACACATATCTACATATGTATTTTTCTTTTTACAAAAATGAAATTATACTATGTATTTGACTACAATATACTTTTTTTAGTATTTAAGGACTATATTTTTAGAGCAATTTTAGTTTTACAGCAAAATTGAGAGGAAAGTACAATTTCCATATACTTTGCTCCCCCTGCACACATATAGCCTCCCCCATTATTAGTGTCTCCCACCAGAATGGTACATTTGTTACAATTATTGAACATACACATTCTAATCACTCAAGTCCATAGTTTACATTAGAGTTCATTCTTGGTGTTGTATATTCTTAGGGTTTGAACAAATATGTATCCATCATTATAGTATCATGTAAAGTATTTTTACTGCCCTAAAAACCCTCTGTGCTCTGACTATTCAGTTTATCCTCCTATACCACCCTACCCCAGCCCCATAAACCCTGGTGATCACTGATCTTTTTACTGTCTCCATAGTTTTGCCTTTTCCAGAATGTCATATAGGTGGACTCATGCAGTACATACTCATTTCAGCTTGTCTACTTTAACTTATTAATATATGTTTAAGGTTCCTCCATGTCTTTTCAGGTTTGATAGATCATTTCCTTTCAGCATCGAATAATATTCCATTGTCTGGCTGTGCCACACACAGTTTATTTATCCATTCACCTACTGAAAGACATTTTTGTTGCCTCCAAGTTTTGGTAATCATGAATAAAGCTGCTATAAACATCCATATGCAGGTTTTTGCATAAATATAAATTTTCAACTCATTTGGGTAAATTCCAGGGAGCACAGTTGCTAGGTTATATGGTTGAGGGCATGTTTAGTTTTGTAATAAAATGCCAAACTGTCTTTCAAAGTAGCTGTACCATTTGCATTTCTAGCAGCAATAAATGAGACTTTCTGTTGCTCTACATCCTCACCAGCATTTGGTGTTGTCAGTGTACCATATTTTGGCTATTCTTATAGGTGTTTAGTGGTATCTCATTTTTGCTATAATCTGCATTTCCCTGATGACATATGATGTGGAGCATCGTTTCATATGTTTATTTGCCGTCTGTATATCTTCTTTGGTGAGACGTGTCTTAAGATCTTTGGCCCAGTTTTCAATTGGGTTGTTTTCTTACTGTTACTTTTAAGAGTTCTGTGTGTATTTTGAATAACAGTCCTTTGTCTTTTGCAAATATTTTCTCCTACTCTCTGGCTTGTCTTCTCATTCTCTTTACATTATCTTTTGCAGAGCAGAAGTTTTCAATTTTAGTGAAGTCTTGCTCATAATTATTTCTTTCATGGATTGTACCATTGGTGTTGTATCTAAAAAGTCATTGCCATACCCATGATCATCCAGGTTTTCTCTTATGTTATCTTCTAGGAGTGTTTATAGTTTTGCATTTTACATTCAGGTATGTGATCCATTTTGAGTTGATTTTTGTGAAGGATGTAAGGTGTCATTTTTTTTTTTTTTTTGCATGTTGATGTTCAGTTGTTCCAGCATCATTTGCTGGAAAGACTATTTTTCCTCCATGATATTGCCTTTTTCCTCTTGTTAAGGATCAGTTGATTATATTTATGTGGGGCTATTTGTGGGCCCTCTGTTCCACTGATCTGTTTGTCTATTCTCTGACCATTACCACACTGTCTTGATTATTATAGTTTTGCAGTAAGTCTTAAAGTTGAGTAGTGTCAGTCCTACTACTTTGTTTTTTTCCTTCAATATTGTGTTGGCCACTCTGGGTCTCTTGTCTCTCCATATAAACTTTAGAATCAGTTTGTCTGTATTTACAAAATAACTTGTATGAGATTTTGATTGAGATTGCACTGAAATTGTAGATCAAGTTGGGAAGGACTGACACCTTGACAATATTGAGTCTTTCTGTCAATGAACATATAATAGCACTCCATTTGTTTAATACTTCTTTGATTTCATTCATCAGAGTTTTGTAGTTTTCTTCACATAGATCTTACACATATTTTGCTGGTTTTATATCTAAGTATTTCATTGTTGGGGGTGCTAATATAAATGGTATTGTGTTTTTAATATCAAATTTCACTTGTTCATTGCTAGTATATAGGAAAATTATAACTTTTGTATATTAACCTTGTATGCTACAACCTTGCTATAATTGCTTTTTTAGTTCCAGGGATTAGTTTGGTCAGTTTTTTGTCAAATTATTTGCTTAGGTGAACGTGTCATCCATAAGCCAATTGTATTTCTTCCTTTTCAGTTAGTATACCTTTTATTTTATTTTCTTGTCTTATTTTATTAGCTAGGGCTTCTAGTATGATGTTGAAAAGGAGCAAAGAGAGGGAACATCCTTGCCTTGTTCTTGATATTAGTGGGTAAACTTTTAGTTTCTTACACCATTAAGTATAATGTTAGCTATAGGCTTCTTGTAGATCTTTATCAGGTTGAGAAAGTTTGCTTATATTGCTAGTTTACTGAGAGTTTTTATCAAAAACAAGTGAATTTTGTTAAATGCTTTTTCTGCATGTATTGATATAATCATATGATTTTACTTTTTAGCCTGTCGATGTGATTATATTAATTGTTTTTCAAATGTTAAACTAACCTTGCATACCTTAAATAAATACCACTTGGCTGTGGTATATAATTCTTTTTATACATTGTTGGATTTGATTTGCTAATATTTTGTTGAGGATTTTTGAACCTATGTTCATTAGAGATAGTGGTTTTCAGGTTTTTTTTTTCTTTGTAATGTTTTGTCTGGTTTTGATGTTAGGGTAACACTGGACTCATAAAATGAGTTAGGAATTATTCCCTCTTTTTTTATCTTCTGAAAGAGATTATAGAGAATTGCTTTAATTTCTTTCTTATATGTTTGCTAGAATTCACCAGTGATCTCCTCTGGGCCTGGTGCTTTGTTTGGGAAGGTTATTAATTATTAATTCATTTTTAAAATGGATATAGACCTATCCAGATTGGTGTAAGCTTTGAAATATTGTGTTTTTCTAGGAATTGGTCGATTTTATCTAGATATTCAAATTTTTGTATATAGAGTTATTCATAATATTTCTATATTATCCTTTTAGTGTCCATGGGATCTATAGTGATGTCCCCTCTTTCATTTCTAGTATTTATAATTTGTGTCTTCTCTCTTTTTTTCTTAATTAGCCTGGCTAAGGGCTTAATAATTTTATTGCTAGTTTAAAAGAACCAGATTTTGGTTTTATTGATTTTCTTTATTCAGTTTCACAAATTTCTGTTCTAGTTTGTATTATTTCTTTTCTTCTGTTTACTTTGCATTTGATTTGCTCTTATTTTTCTAGTTTCCTTAGGAAGAAACTTAGATTATTGATTTTTAATCTTTTTCCTTTTCTAATATATACTTTCAATGTTTGGTGAGTTGTGTTTTCATTTTCTTTTAGTTCAAAATCTTAATTTCTCTTGAGAGTTCTTTCACCTACATGTTGCTTAATAGTGTGTTGTTTAATTGTTATGTATTTTGGTTTTTTTCCTAGTTAACTTTCTGTTATTGATTTATAGTTTGATTTAACTGTGGTCTGAGAGCTGATGTTGTATGACTTTTTATTGTTTTAAATTTGTTAACGTGTTTTTTATGGTGCAGATTATAACATCTTGGCGAATTTCCCTGTGAGCCTAAGAAGAATGTTTATTTTGCTGCTATTGGGTGAAGTAGTCTATAGATGTCAATTATACCTAGGTGATTGGTGGTGTCATTGAGTTTAACTATGTCCTTATATAACTTACTTTTTCACTTACTAAATATCATGAATATACTTATTAATAGGTGTATTTCTATACCAGTATTAATTAAAACATACTATTTCATTCAATATTTTAAGTTTATGAAATGTATTACTGGTTTAACCTATTTTTTAAATTCTTAGTTTGTTTTCAAATTTTTGTTATCATAAATAGTGCTATTATAAAAATTCTTGTAAATAAATCTTTAAGAAATTTTCTTCTGATAAATTCCTAGAAATAGAATTTTATCAAAAGATATATACATTTTAGAAATTTTTCATTTTTAAAATTTGTATCCAGAAAGGTTGTACCAATTTCTTACTGTCCATTTAGTTCCAACCCTTTACCAACACTTTTGATTTACATTTCTTATGTGGATATTAGTATGCTATTTTGTTTGAATTTGCATTCTCTTTACTAATGTCAAGTAGACTTGTTTCATGTATTTATTGACTTTCTATTTCTTCTTCTGCAATTTATCTGTTCATGTTTTTTGGTGGTTATTATTATTAATTATTATTATGCTTGATTTTGAAGAAGGAAATCATGTTAAAGTGGAATAAAAGGGAACAGTACATATGCTGAGACTCAGAAACGTGAGAACAGACAATGGGCTCAGAAGCACAGAAACAGATATTTCTGGGAATGGTGAAGCAACTCAAAGAGGTGCCACGAGGTGAAGCTAGGCAGCTAAGAGGCAGGATCATAAAGAGCCTTGTATGATATCTTAAGGTATCTGAACCTGACCATTCAAGAGCTACAGAAACATTTTATCTCACCAGCAGTATAACTAGAATTGTCTGTAAAAGTTCATTCTAGTAGTAATTTGGAAGATGGGTTCAAGGGATTCAAGACTACAGGCAGGGAAACCAATAAAACCAATAAAAAGAGCATAAGTTAGGGCTGGAGTAAAGGGGTTGGACATAAATCTCACCCTAATTAGAAAGCAAGGGGGATCAAGTTCTGAAATTGATTTAAAAATACATTTCACAGTGTAAAAGTGGAAAATTCTCCAGTAAGCTAATCACAAAGACAAGACAGGGATATCTTCAAGCGCCAGCTCCCAAGAAAAAAAAGCAAACAACATTGTTGCCAGGATGCAGATAACAGAACTGTGTACCAGGCCCTGTTTGCTATAAAATTTAAGAGTCCCCCAGAAACAACATTTTTGCACCAGACAATAACAGCCAACTTCTGCTTCTATAATCTGCTTAATGTATAACTAGGGAGTAGTTCTAGGAGATGTCCTGTGCAAAGATATACTAATGGCTAACTTCTGCTTCTGTAAACCTGCTTGCTTGTTTGATGTAGTTTTAGGCTTTATAAGCTACCTCCTCTGAAAGTTCGGGGCTGACTCTCTAGTGGGGAGAGTCAGCCGCCGGCTGGCTAATAAAGGCTCATAGTTAATCTCAATTGGCTCCGTGGGTCTTAGATTTGAACGCACCACAACAACAGTAGAAAAATATATTGCTTTCCTGACAGTTGGTAAATAGGAGTGCCAACTTTTTTGTTTTAATTTTTATCAATGTTATTTGTATCTACAGTTTAGAGAGATAATTATTGGAGAGTTGTCAATACAAATGTAAATGACTTCTCCTCTTCTATATTTCCCTCTCCATAGAGGCAACTGCTTTTCACTAATTTTTTTGGTATTTGTCTCCAGGCATCTGTATGGATCTCTACTTCTTAATTTTTCACGTTTAGGTATTATTCATTTTACTGTGGAAGATCAGGCTTTAGTAGGTTTTATTTCTCTCTCATTTTCACTAAATTTCAGCGTACTTCCTATCCTCCATCCTGCAAATGCAGTGAGGTTATATGTCATAATTTTGATTAGGTCAATATTCAGTGTTTGTTGTCATTACCATGAAAATACTTTTCATACTGGCTCATATAGTAATCTACAATTACTTTTCTTTTCTTACATAACTTACTGTTTTTCTTGGATTTTGTTTATGTCTTTGATTAATTTTTTAACATTAATTCAATTCCAAACCTTTTGCCACTTGCATAAATATATCAAGACAGTCAGATGTATTGATTTTATTTTCCTGAAGAAGTTGCTACCAAATTCTCTGTTCCAGTTTGGACTGGTTGTCCTTTATCCCTGTGGCATGTTTGTCTGTCATCATGGGATTTCCCTTTATCAGCATACTAAGACTGCTCTTAGCCTATCTTCTGTGTTGAACTTCCTGTTTACATTATTTTATGCCTCTTTTTCTGGCTTACTCCCTCATTTCATAGAGCAGCTCTCAAGAAAACTATGTGTGAGAGATACAATTTTTTAAACCATGAATTTCTAAAAATGGCTTTATTTTACTGTGACACTTCATTGATAATTTGGTTGTGTATAGAATTCTAGGTTGAAAATAATTTTCTTTTGGAATTTTGAAAGCATCATTCTATTGTCTTCTAGCTTCCAGCACTGCTATCGAGAAATTAGAAACCATTCTAGCTTTCTAATCCTTGATATATGGCCTATTTTTCCTTCCTCTTTCTCTGAAAGCTGGTATGAAGTTTTACATGAAGTTGTGCCTTGTTATGGACATAATTTCACCAATTTTATTGAGATATCAGTGAGCCGTGTCGATCTGGAAACAAATTTCCTTGTATCCTTAGAAATTTTCCTAAATTATTCAGCTGACTATTTCTTACTGCCTGTTTTTTTTCTATTCTGGAACTCCTATTTAAATCTCTTGTGTTTTCTTTTCATCTCTGCCTTATTTTATTTAAAAAATTTGACATAAATTAAAATTGACTTTTCCTTATTGTGCAATCTATGCATTTTATTACATAAATACAAGTGTAACTAACTCACCACAATCAAGAGAATTATTCTATAACTACAAAAATCTCCTTCTTGCTATTGCTTTATAGTCACATCCTCTACTTACCTTTCACCCCTGTCTTTGCCGCTATAGTTTTGTCTTTTCAAAATGTCTTATAAATGGAATCATATCATTGTAACCTTTTGAGACTGGCTTCTTTCACTCAACATAATGTCTTGAGATTCAGCCAAGTTGTTGCCTATATCAATAGCAGTAGCATTCTGTTGTGTTGCTATAATAGTTTGTTTATCCATTTACCTGGTGGAGGGCATTTGAAATGTTTCCAGTTTGAGGTGAGTATAAATAATGCTACTATAAATATTTGTGTATAAATTTTTGTGTGCATATAAATTTTAATTTCTCTATAAATTGGGATTTATATGGGATTGCTGGTCATATAGTAAATGTATATTTAAATTTATAAAGAACTGCCAAATTGTTTTCCAGAGAGCCTGTGCCATTTCACTTTCTGAGCAGTAATGTATGACAATTACAGTTACTTTTTATCCTTGCTTGTACTTTGTATTGTCAGAATTTTTTATGTTAGCCAGTCTGAAGGTGTGGTTATATCACATCATGGTTTAAATGTATGTTTCCCTAATGAATAATGATGTTGAACAGTTTTTTCACATTTTGTCTTCTGTATATTCTCATTGATGAAGTCTTTTCAAATCTTTTTCTCATTTTTCACTTGCAGAGTTTTGGAAGTTATTTATACATTTTAGATACATGATTTGCAAATATTTTCACCCACTCATAGCTTTTATTTTCAGTATCTTAATAGTCTCTTACAGAGCATTGGTTGTGTTGTGCGGGGGGGGGGGCAAAAAAAAGAACAACAAAATTTACCGTGTTAACCATTTTAAAGTATACAGTTCAGTTGTGCTAAGTATATTCACATTGTTATGGGTATCAGATATCCAGAATTTTTTCCTTTTGTAAATCTGAAACTCCATACCTATTAAACAACTACAGAGCATAAGCTTTAATATTAATGAAGTTCATTTTCATGTCTTTTATTCTCTAGATTGTAATATTTAAGAACTAATTGCCTGGATTCAGATCATGAAGACTTTTCCTTACACTTCTTAAAGCTTTATAGTTCAGCGTTTCTATTTAGGTTTACGATTTATTCTGAGTGAAGTTTTAAAGAAGGTGTGAAATGTAGATTGCCAAGGTTCATTTGCTTTTTTTAACATATAAAATTCCAATGTCCAAATACCATTTGTTAAAAAGACACCCTCTTTCTGTTGAATTGCCTTAATATCTTTGTAAAAAAATCAATTGGAAATATATTTTTAGGTCTGTTTCTGGATTTTATTCTGCTTCATTGATGTATATCTATCCTTTTCTAATACCATACTGTCTTCACTACTGTAGCTTTAATTCTTAAAATCAGGTACTGTGATTCCTGCAACTTTATTCTTTTTCAAAATCGTTATAGCTGATCTAGTTTTTTGCCCATCTATTTAAATTTTATAATCAGCTTTTTTACATCTATAAAAATATCATGGAAATTTGATTGGAATTGCAAGAGATCTATAGATTAATTTGGAAAGACGACATATTTAGTATGTTGAGCAATCCAATTTATAAATATGGTATGTCTCTCTATTTATTTAGGTCTTCGAATTCTTTCATCAGAGTTTTAAAAATTTAAGCCTACGGACCCAAACATGTTTTATTAAATGTATACTTTAGTCTCTACTTTTTAAAAAGCTATTGTAAATGGTTTTAAACATTTTTGTTTCAAATTGTTCATTGTTAGTGTGTAAAAATCTGATTGACTTTTGCATGTTGACCATGCATCCTGTGACCTTACTAAACTTGTTAGTTGTAGGAGGCTTTTTTACCCCTAGGTCCCTTGGGATTTTTCATGTAGATAATTATGTCATCAGAAAAAAACTAAAACAAAAACGGTTTTATTCTTTTATTTCTTTTCCTTATTGCACTGCCTAGGACTTCCAATATAATGTTGAATAGGAATGGTGAAAGTGATCATCCTTGTCTTATTCCTGATAAAGGGAGAAAGTATTTATACTTTCTTCATTATGTATCATGGTATCAATAGATTTTATGTGGATGCCTTTTATCAGAATGAGAAAGTGTCCTTTTATGCCTAGTTTGCTGAGAGCTTAATTGTGAGTAGATGTTGAATTTTGTCAGATGCTTTTTTTGCATCAGTTGATAAGATCATGTGGTTTTCCTTCTTAAGACTGTTAATATAGAGAATTATACTAATTGATTTCCAATGTTGAACCCATCTTGCATACCTGGAATAAATTTCATTTGATCATAGTAAATGATTCTTTTTATATATTGCTGTATTTAATTTGCTAATATTTTGTTGAAAATTTTGTGACTAAGTTCCTGAGATACTAATCTATAGTTTTTACTGGCCTCATCAAATAAGTTGGGAAGTGTTTTCTCCTCTATATTTTAGAAGAGAGTGTATAATATAGATAATAATTCTTCCTTTAATATTTGGTAGAATTCTACAGTGAAACTCATTTGGCCTGGAATTTTTTTCCAAAAATTTTGTTTTAGCACTGCAAATAAATTGCTTTAATTAACAAAGGAATATTCAGATTATTTATTTTTCTTATTGGGTGTTTGCTAGTTAGTGGTTTTCAAAGGAATTGGTCCACTCATCAACGTTGAATTTATGTAAACAGTATGTTCACAGTATTTTCTAACTATCCTTTTAATGTCTGTGAGGTCAACAGTGATATCACCTTTTTCATTCTTATATTAGAAATTTGTATCTTATGTCTTTTGTTCTATGTCAATATTGCTAGAGGTTTATCAATATTTTTTTCTGGCTTTATTGAATTATAATAGACAATTACTTGCTTATATTTATATTGTATAATCCAATGAGATTTTTTTCAATTATAGTTGGCATAAAAAAATATATTAGTTTTGGGAGTGATGTGAGAAGCATGGTGGAGTGAGAGATGTCCCCAGATCTCACTCCTTGAAACAATAAATTAAACATCTAAAACTCAACAAAAAGTATCCAACCTTCACACAAGCATATCTGAGCAAGGGATATGTAAATAAGAGTTACCACAGATCAGAACTGCAGGAGCTGGGTGGTAGACTAGTAGAAACAAAAAAGCTACCTCTGGCAGCTGGAGCTTCCTGCAGGAGGAGGGGGAGGGAAGAAAGCTGTGGCAAGTTCCATGAACATTCCTGGCTGAGAGAACTCTGAACTGCACACAGCAGTAGTGGCCAGGAATCAGGGAAGAAAGCAGAGAAGATGAGATAGCAGAGACAACAGTTGATTATTACTAGCCCCAGATGCAAAACGTGAGACTGCCCCATCCTCCAACGCAGAGAGCACCTCCCTCCATATCTCACAAAACTGAACACCATGGAACCCAGGAAAATCTGAGCAAATGTTAAGGAAACTGTCCCTAACACTGATGGGGACTGAGACTGAGGGTAGCAAATGTGATTGAATATTTATAAGAAAAAAAGGGCACTATTAAGACTTTCTGTAAAGCACAGATCCAAGAGGATTAGACACCATCTACTGGAAACCAAAAGAAAAACAGCTTCTTACCTACAGGCTAAAGAGAGATCTTTATATCATAAATCTTTCTAAAAAAGAAAAAAAAGAATACACTTCTGTTAATGCTCAGGTGGAGAAATAGTTCATTAAACACCTGAACAACCAAGGTGACAAAGCCAGCTCAGAAAAAAAGAGAAAAGTCTCTAGAAAATAAGCTAAACGACATAGAAATATACAACTTAAATGACAGAGAATTCAAGATGGTAATTCTGAAAAAGCTCAGCGAGATCCAAAATAATTCATATCAACAATTCCAGGAATTGAAAAAACATCTAGATCAACAGAATGAGTTTTTTAGGAAGGAGATTGAAACCCTTGAAAAGAACCAAATAGAACTTCTGGAGACAAAGAACACACTAAAAGAGAAAGAAATAACAAGCTTGGGAAACAGAGTCGACCAAATGGAGGAAATGATCAGTGATATCAAAGACAGAAAACTAGAAATAAATCAGAAGGAATAGAGAGAAATTTAAGAATGAAAATAATGAAAGAGAAATCTAGGAACTAGCTAACACCATCAGGAAAGGAAACATAAGAATAATGGGCATTCTCAAAGGGAAGGAAAAGAAGCAGGGATTAGAAAGCATTTTCAGACAAATAGTTGATGAGAAATTCCAACCTAAGAATGAAATGAAGCTTGGAATTCAAGAAGTCAACAGAAAACCCATGATCTCAATCCAAAAGGACTACTCCAAGATACATTATGTTAAATGATCAAAAATCAATGACAAAGAAAGAATTCTCAGGTCAGTTAGGAAAAAGAAGATAGTAACCTATAAAGGAAAACTCATTAGATTATCATGGGACTTCTCAGCACAAGTCAGAAAGAAATGGAATCATATATTCAAACTATTAAATGAAAGGAACTACCAGCCAAGAATAATGTATCCAGCAAAGCTCTACTTTAGATAGGAGAAATTAAGACTATTCCAGACATACAAAAACTGAGGGAATTCTCCACTGCGAGGCCTGCATTGCAGGAAATGCTGAAAGGGGTCAGCATACGTAAGAAATAAGGACCAAAAATACATAATAATGAATAAGGAGACTAGCAGTCTTGACAAAAACAGAGGAGTGCCACCATTACTAAGAAGAGGGCTTTATAAGCTTAGACAATGAGAATTGCTATTGCAAGATAGTAATGAATATTCAGCATACATAGAGACTATTTGAGACAACAATGACTGAAAAGGAAAGGATTCAAAGATCCATATTTGGAAAGGGGGATGGACATAAGGCGAATGCAGAAAAAATGGATACATATCACTATCCTCTACGTAATGGTAATCACAAATCATAGGTTCAGAACTGAAGTAGATAACATAAAACAAGGGGGAAAATCAACAAAACCCAACCAAAATAATGATAATAACAATGCAAACAGAAACACAAGGACAAGAAAGCATGGAAACACCGAGCTACCAGAAAGCAAAAGATAAAATGGCTGTACAAAGACCTCATATTTCAATAATCACCCTAAATGTAAATGGACAGAACTCACCAATAAAAGTCACAGAGTTGCGGATTGGATTAAAACAAAACCCAATCATATGCAGCCTCCAAGAGACACATCTCAGCTCCAAAGATAAATATAGACTCAAAGTGAAAGGGTGGAAAATGATATTTCAAACAAATGGCATTTGGAGAAAAGTAGGAATAGTGGTACTAATATCAGATAAAATAGACTACAAAATAAAAAAGAGGTAAAGAAAGATACAGAGAGACACTTTATAACGATTGAGGGAATCATACACCAAGAAGATATAATACTTATGAATACCTATGCTTTCTATCAGGAATCCCTGAAATATATAAACCAATTACTAACAGAACTAAAGAAGAACAGGGCAAAAAACTATTATAGTAGGGGACCTAAATACTCCACTGTTGAGATGGACAGATCATCCAAACAGAAAATCAATAAGGAAATAGCATCCTTAAATGACACTTTAGATCAACTTGACCCAATTGACATTTATAGAGCCCTTTACCCAAAACAGCTGCTTATGCATTTTTCTCTAATGCACATGGAACATTTTCAAAGGTCGACCACATACTGATACACAGAGAAATCCTCAACAAATATAATAAGGTTGAAATCATACCAACCACCTTCTCCAATTATAATGCTTTGAAACTAGAGATCAGCTGTAAAAAGAAATGGGAAGAACAAAAACATGGAGATTAAACAACATGCTACTGAAGAATGACTGGGTCAGACAAGAAATAAAAAGAGAGATCAAGAAATACATAGAAATGATTGATAATCAAAGTACAACATATCAAAACT
The DNA here is from genome assembly GCA_003508835.1 of Eonycteris spelaea. Taxonomy (NCBI): domain Eukaryota; kingdom Metazoa; phylum Chordata; class Mammalia; order Chiroptera; family Pteropodidae; genus Eonycteris; species Eonycteris spelaea. Next base: position 210,819 of record PUFA01000393.1, read on the forward strand.
GTTGGATCACAGCAAAAGCAGTAATAAGAGGAAAAGTTCATATATTACAGGCCTATCTCAAAAACAAGAATAAGCCCAAATAAACAACCTAATGTCATCTTAAAAAGCTAGAAAAGGAAGAACAAATGAAGCTTAAAGTCAGCAGAAGGAAAGAAATCATCAAAATTAGAGCAGAAATAAATGAAATTAAAACAAACAAACAAACAATAGAAAAAATAAATGTAACAAAGAGCTGGTTCTTTGAGAAGGTTAATAAAATTGACAACCCCTGGCTAGACTCACTAAAGAAAAAAGAGAAAGGACACAAATAAACAAAATCAGGGATGAAAGAGGGGAAATTACGACTGATATCACAGAAATACAAAGGATCATACAAGAATATATGAAAAAGTACATAACATAAAATTTAATAACCTAGAGAAATGACGTACTTAGAAAATAAAACTTCCTAGACTGAATCAAGAACTGGAAAATCTAAATAGACCAATCAGCAGTATGAAATTGAAACAATCATCAAAACCTACCAAAAAGTAAAAGTCCAGGACCAGATGGCTTCACCAGTGAATTCTACCAAACATTCAAAAAGATTTAATACCTATTCTCCTCAAATCTTCCAAAAATTGAAGAGGAGGCAAATTCCAACTCATTTTATGAGGCCAATATTACTCTGATACACAAAACCTGGTAAAGATAATACAAAAAAGAAAACTACAGACCAATATCTCTCATGAACACAGATGCAAAAATCCTAAATAAGATACTAGCAAACTGAATACAACAACATATTAAAAAGATTATACGCCACAATCAAGTGGGCTTCATCCAGAGGCACAGGGATGGTTCAACATACATAAATCGATTAATGTGATACACCACATAAAGAAATTAAAAATAAGAATCATATGATCATATCAATAGATACAGAAAAAGCCTTAGACAAGATACAATATCCATTTATGATCAAAACACTTCACAAAATCAGTATAGAAGGAAAGAACTCAACATAATGAAGACGATATATGACAAACCCTCAGCCAACATTATACTTAATGGTAAAAACTAAAAACCATCCCTCTAAGATCAGGACAAGGCAAGGCTGTCCACTATCGCTACTGTTATTCAATATAATATTGTAGGTCCTAGAGAGTGCAATCAAGCAAGAGGAAGATGTAAAAAGCATCTGAACAGGAAGGAAGAAGTCGAACTGTCGTCGCTATTTGCAGATAACATGATCCTGTATATAGAAAACCTTAAAACTCCACAAGGAAAAAAAAAAAAGACTCTACTAGAAAACAATAAGCAAATACAGTAAAATTTCTGGATACAAAATCAGTGTTCAAAAATCATAGTATTCTTATACTCTATAATGAATTGTTATAAAAAGAAGTGGAAAAAATAATTCCTTTAGCAATTGCAAACAAAAGAATAAAACACCTAGAAATAAATCTGATGAAATATGTGAAGGACCTAGATAATGAAAACTACAAGACCTTATTAAAAGAAATTGAAAAAGATACTAAGAAATGGAAAGATATTCCATGTTCTTGGATTGGAGGAATCAACATAGTTAAAATGACCATATTACCTAAAGCATTATACAGATTTAATGCAATCCCCATCAAAATCCCATCTGCAGTTTTTAAAGAAGTAGAACAAAAAATCATCACATTTGTATGGAAGCACAAAAGACCTCAAATTGCCCAAGTCATCCTGAGAAAAAAGAATGAGGCTGGAGGCATCACTCTGCCTGACTTGAAATTACACTATATAGTGACAATAATCAAAATGGCATGGTGTTGTCAGAAAAACAGACACACGACCAATGGAACAGAATCAAGAGTTCAGAAGTAAACCCATATTTATATGGGCAAATAATTTTCAACAAAGAAGCCAAAAACATACAGTGGAAAAGGAACGTCTCTTCAATCAATGGTGCTGGGAAAACTGGAAAGTCACCTGCAAAAGAATGAAACTAGACTGTTGTCTATCACCAGACATTAAAATTAACTCAAAATGGATTAAGGTCCTGAGTATAAGACCTGAAACAATAAAATGCATAGAAGAAAACATAGGAACGAAACTCATGGACCTTGGACTGAAAGATTTTATGAATTTGACCTCAAAAGCAAGGGAAGTAAAAGCTAAAATAAATGAATGGGACTACATCAAACTAAAAAGCTTTTGCTCAACAAAAGAAACCATCAATAAGGTAAAGAGACAACCATCTGAATGGGAAAATATATTTGCAAGCAACCCTTCTGATAAGGGCTCAGTATCCAAAATATGCAAAGAACTCATACAACTTAATAACAACAAAAAGCAAACGATCCAATCAAAAAATTGGCAGAGGACCTGAACAGACACTTCTCCCAAAAAGACATATAAATGGCCAATAAACATATAAAAAGAGGCTCAACATCGCTAGCTATTAGGGAAATAAAAATCAAAACCACAATGAGATACCATCTCACGCCTGTTAGAATAGCTATAATCAACAGGGCAAGTAATAAATGTTGGAGAGGATGCGAAGAAAAGGAGCACTGCTGTTGGGACTGAAAAATTGGTACAGCCACTGTGGAAACAGTATGGAGTTACCTCTAAAAACTAAGAATTGATCCAGCAATCCCTCTCCTGGGTATTTACCCTGAGGACTTGAAAACACATACTTGAAAAAAACATTTGCACACCGATGTTCATAGCAGCATTATTCGCAGTGGCCAGGACATGGAAGCAACCAAAGGGTCCTACGTTAGATGATTGGCTAAAGAAGCTGTGGTACATATATACAATGGAATAATACTCAGCCATAAGAACAGATGTAATACTGCCGTTTGCGACAACGTGGATGGACCTTGAGATAATCATGCTAAGCAAAATAAGCCAGACAGAAAAGGTTGAAAATTACATGATATCTCCTATATGTGGGATATAAACCTTAAAGCAACAAACGAACAGGACAAACAAGCAGAGACTCACGGACATGAAATAGATTTGTGGTTACCACAGGGTAGGGGGAGGGGTGGCGGGAGGAGGCAGATGAGGTAAAAGGGGTCAAATATGTGATGACAAAAAGAAATCTAAATAAGGGAGGTGAGCACACAATGCTGTATATATATGCCTACTGTTAAATTGTACACCTTAAACTTAACTGGATTTCGTTACCCAATGTCACTATATTAAAAAAAAAAGATTGTTGTGGCTATATAGGGTATTTTAGGGTTCCATATACATTTTAGAATTATTTCTAGTTCTGAGAAAAAAAATGTCATTGGTATTTGATAGGGATTGCGTTGAATCTATAGATTGCTTTGGGTAGAATGGACATTTTAATGATTAATTCTTATCCATGAAGTGTGGCATATGCTTCCATTTATTTGTATCTTCTTCATTTTCTTTCCTCAATAACTTATAATTATTTGAATACAGGTCCTTTACCTCCTTTATTAAATTTATTCCTATGTATTTTATTGTTTTTGATGCAATTGTAAGTGGGATTGTTTTCTTAATTTCTCTTTCCGATAGTTCTGGTATATAGAAAAACAACCAATTTCTGAATATTAATTTTGTATCCTGCTACTTTTGAATTCATTTATTAATTCTAACGGATTTTTGGTGGAATCTTTAGGATTCCCTATATAAAGTATCATGTGATCTGCAAATAATGACAGTTTTACTTTTTCCTTTCAATTTGGATGCCTTTTTTTTTCTAGTCTGATTGCTATGGCTAAGACTTCCAATATTATGTTGTATAAAAGTACTGCAAGTGAACATCCTTTTGTTATTCCTGATCTTAAGGAAAATGCTTTTAGCTTTTCCCCATTGAGTATGATGTTAGCTGTGGGTTGGTCAAATATGGCCTTTATTATGTTGAGGTATGTTCCCTCTATCACCACTTTGTTGAGAGTTCTTATCATAAATAGATGCTGGATTTGGTCAAATGCTTTTTCTGCATCTATAGACACGATCATATGATTTTTATTTTTTGATTTGTTAATTTAGTGTGTCACATTAATTAGTTTGCTGATATTGTACCAAACTTGCATCCCAGTAATAAATCCAGTTTGATTATGGTGTATCATCTTTTTAAGTATTGTTGAATTCAGATTGCTAATATTTTGTTGAAGATTTTCATCCATGCATATCAGGCATATCAGCTTCTAATTTTGTTTTCTCGTAATGTCTTTTTCTGGTTTTGGAATCAGAGTAATGGTGGCCTCATAAAACGACCTTCAGATCCTCCTCTCCTTTTGAAGTTTTTGGCATAATTTGAATGAATAGGTGCTAATTCTTCTTTGAATGTTTTGGTAAAATTCACTTATGAAGCCATCCAGTCTAGAAATTTTGTTTGTTAGGAATTTTTCGATTACTGATTTGATTTCTTCAGTAGTAATCAGTCAGTTCACATTTTCTGTTTCTTCTTTACTCAATCTTGGGAGATTATGTGTGTTTCCAGGAATTTATGCATTTCTTCCAGATTGTCAAATTCGTTGGCACATAACTGCTTGTGGTGTTTTCTTATAATTTTTGTATTTCTGTGGAGCTAGTTGTCACTTCTCCCCTTTCATTTCTGAATTTATTTGAATCCTCTCTTTTTCTTGATCAGTTAAAGGTTTATCGATTTTGTTTTTCTCTTCAAAGAAGCAACTCTTGATTTTGTAGATCTTTTGTATTTTTTTTTTAGAGTCTATTTCATTTATTTCCAGTCTGGTTTTTATTATTTCATTCCTTCAACTCATTTAAGGCTCTTTTTGTTGTTCTTTTTCTCATTTCTTTAGTAAGGTTAGTACTGGGCCTGGGGCAGCTCATCAAAGTGTCCAGGGCACTCCAAGTTCTGAGGGTGCCTACTGGCTGCCCACAAGGTTCAGCAGTTGGAGGAGTTCCAGGTGGTACATGGGCTGCGTGAGACAAGGTCCCAGGAAGTTACCAAGGTGGGGCATATTTGGCACACACCAGGTTAGTGCACAGCCAGGTTTGATGCCAGTGCTGAGCCTGTGGCCATTCACAAAACTTTCAGATTACACTGAGGCCAGCTACTGCCCACCTGCCTCAGGCTCTCAGACTACCAAGATTTGTCCAAGAAACACTGCAGCTTGGGCCACAGCTTGTTTCCCACCACCCGAATTACCTATGGAGGTACAAGAGCCAAGGCCTGTAGATTGCTGCTCAAAGAGCCTCCTGCTGGGAGGGCAGGGTGGAACTAGTTGCCCAGCCAAGAATATGGCTCCAGCAATTGAGAGTTGGTTGGGGCACAGACCCAGGGAGTCACTGGGGTGGAGTGAGTGGAGTTCACCAGGCCAATGCAGATTCAGATTTGGCTATTTGTAGGAGTAGGGCTCAACACAGGCAAAGTGGCACCTGCCTGCTGACTGCACAGGAGGAGGGTTCAATAAAGAGATAATGATGACTGTCTCTTTAGCCCTTGCCTTAAAAACCACACAACTTAGTCTTTCTTTGTATGCCTCTTGTGCTTCCAGAGTTCTGTCCCTCTGCTGGAGCCCTGCGTGAGTTCTGTGAGCAAGTGAGTCTGTGCATGGGTCCTGTAAGGGAATGTCTGGATTTCCAATAGCTTTTTATCTCACCTGGATCATCAGAATCCCCATTGATTTTTACAGCCAGATTTTATAGGGACTCTTTTTCCCTTTCCTTGAACCCTGGGCCGGGAAGCCCAGGGTGGGGTTGGGTCCCCTCACTCATCCAGGGGGACCCCTGTGGCCTAGATATCCTTCCTGATGCTCAACTGCCATGTGTGGGTGCTAGCCCAGCCCATTTCGCATCTCCACCCCTCGTACCAGGCCTCCTCTTTATATCCTTAGTTATAGGAGCTCTGTTTAGCTCGTCTTCATATTGTTCTATAATTTAGTTGGAATTTTAAATACAGTCATGGATGGAGGCAAGCAGGCAAGCACAGTGTTTACCTACCCCGCCACCTGACCAGAACCTCCACCATTTCTCCAATTAGCACCTTTAGATAATTTTTTTTGGAATACTCAATCATTCAACTTAGCAATCTGAGGCATTTGTTTATTTATTTTTTACCTTTTTAGATTTTTATTTTATTATTTATTTTTGATATATAACATATTAGTTTCAGGTGTATAACAATGATTTAATATTTGTATATATTACAGAATTATCACGAGTTGTCTAGTTAATATCTGTCACCATATATGTTACAATTTTTTTCTTATAATGAGAAATTCGAAGATCTACTCTTTTAGCAACTATCAAACATGCAATACAGTTTTAACTATCATCACTATGCTGTACATTATTGTAAGATAACAGAAAATATATATTGGTAATTGTCCCTGGTTTTTGGCACAGAGCTCCTAAGACATTTGTAATTTCCTAAATGATAAGAGCAACTAGGAGCTACTCTGGTTCTAATATTGGTTTTTGATCTCTTTTCCTGAAGAGCTCCTGAAACTCTTGTAACTATCTGAGTGATAGGATTGTCCTTTGTTCTAATGAGGCTCCTGGATAAAGGGTAGTCATGGGAAAGACCAAGCCATGATTAGAAGGTAGGAATTTTCAGCCACGCCCCACCCCACTCTCTTGAGAAGGGAGAAGGGATGAAAATGGAGTTAATGATCAATCATGTCTACATGATGAAGACTCGATAAGATCCCCAAATATGGGGTTTGGAGAGCTTCTGTGTTGGTGAACAAACCCAGAGTAGGAGGGTAAAACAACCCAAATCCACAGGGACACAAACTCCTGTGCTTGGGACCCTCCCAAATCTTGCCCTATGTATTTCTTCATTTGGTTATTCATCTGTAGCCTTTAGTGTTTCACTGAGTTCTGTTAGTGGCTCTAGCAAATTAATTGAACCCAAGGAGAGGGGTCCTTGGAACCTCTAGTCTATAGCCAGTTGGTCAGACTCACAGGTGATAACCTGGGCTTGAGACTACTATCAGAAGTGTGTGTGTGTGTGTGTGTGTGTGTGTGCGCGCGCGCGCGCGCAGTCTTGTGGGACTGAGTCCTAACGGCTGGTTCTGTTGCTGCAGACATATAGTGTCAGAATTGAGGTAAATTATATGATATCCAGCTGATGTAACAGGGAATTGTTTGATGTGGGGAAACCCCGCACACATTTGGTTACCTGAAGTGTTTTGTGTGAGTAGGAAAGACGACACAGTAGGGAAGAATTCTGTTTTTCCCTGCATAGGAAGGGGGAGAGAGCTGAGTTTTCCTCATTTTAAATACATCCCATAATTTATTTTATAACTGGCAGTCTGTAGCTTCTGGCCACCTTCATCTATTTGCCCACCCCTTCACCCCTTAGGCATTTATTTTAATTGGTTTTTAAATCATGACAAAAAAAAAGTTTTTAACCAATTTCAACCAATATGAAACTGAAAAAAGTAGAAAGGTAAATTCTTCACTCCTTTAACTCCCCAGGATTAACTACTTCCCAGAAGTAACTGCTACTGAGTCTGATGTGTATCCTTTTATAAAGATATATAGACATAGATGTATAACCCATATACTGCACTTGTATATAAACATACAAAACCTTTTCTTTGTTCAAAAATGGGAATCAGACTATACATACATTGTTTTGTAACCTACTTTATTCACATGACATGTCATAGACATATTTCCATGGTATGAATTATTTTAAATGTCATTGTTTATATTAAATTGTATTTTTATTTAGCTATATTCTTTTAAAGCATTTATGATATTTTAATGTATTGGTATTTAATGTAGTGATATGAAATATTACATGTATTAGAAAATATTTTCTATATATATACACAGATACAAAAAGAACCTGTATACTTATTGCCCTTAAGTAAAGGAACATTTTCAATACATTATAGAACTCTATATAATCTCTTCCCATTCTCATTTCCTTTCCTGTCTCCAGAGGCTAATTACTATCCTGAATTTTATATTGAGTTATAATTTTGACATCAAATGATATTCTCTTTTTAAAGCTTTTGGTCAATGATTATTTATTTATATGTATACAGTATTGCTGTGAACATTCTTATACTCCTGGTACTTATGCACAAAAGTTTTTTTTTTTTTTTTGAGTGCATTCCTAAGGTGGAATTACTGGGTCATAGAAAACATGCATGTTCAATGGTACTGAATGATACCATATTGTTTTCTGATATAATTGTTCCATTACTATGTTTTTATAAGGCTATATTTATTAGCACTAAATTACTTTTTAAAGAAAAAAACAGTACTTGATTCTAACATAGTTAATCATTAGAAAACTTGTTAGCTTATAAAAATGTGATCTATTGAAAACTCTCAGGAACATCAGTATTGCCTATATTACTTTTTACTAACCAATTATGATTAAGCTTTGCAAAATAATTTACGAATGTTTTTTATTATGACTTCATTATACTGTTTTGTAATGTTTGCTATTTAATATAATTCCAGAATAACAACAATGAAGCATATTTAATCTGTTTATATTTGCCTTGTCTGGCAAGTTTACTTCTTGATTATTACATATATCTGTGATACTCATTAGCTTCCTTTGGACTTTTTTTTTTTAAGTAATGTGCTCCAGCTAAACAGCAACTACAACACTACCACCTCATGACCATAATGTTAATACAGGTATGAATGTGAGGTAGGTACAGGGACCATGAATAGCTGACAGATTTTATTCAGTATGAATATTTTATTTGAAATCTTTTGATACTAAATATCTTTGAAATATAAATAATAGCAGAAATGAACTCTTCTACTCTTTCATTTACTTGGGTTTTTTTACTGTTTAAATAATTCTCAATTACCTTTTATACTGTAAAATATTTGGTGTTTAACACCTTTTTCCTTTATTAGACTTGTTTCTATTTATACAAAATACAAACAGGTTCTAGATAGACTGTTATTTTAGACTTTGTTAGTTTGCCCACCCTTAATTATATAATCTTTTTTTTTAATTTTAACTTTTAAATTTGAATTGACATTTAATGTTATTTTATATTAGTTTCAGGTATATAGTATTTATACAATTACAAATGACCCCTCTATTAGTCTAGTACTCATCTGGAATTGTATAATCTTTTATGTCATATTTCAAAGTTTGCAGTCCCTCCTCTCCATCCTTTATAAGAACCATCTCTGGCAGATCTGAGAAAAGTTAAACGGTTTGCTCCAAACTTGCAACCATTTTTTACTAATGAAATCCGATAAGATTGAACTTCAAAGGCACACCTGACCAAAGAGCAGCAGGACTCCTCTTTGGATAGAATTGTGTTTTTTGAGGTGTTCTGTAGCAAAGGCAGAGAATCTGTCACCAAGTGTCCTGCTCCAATTGCATCGCCTCTGCCTGAGTGACCAGCTTGGAGGAAGCCTGCAGAGCTATCAGCATCCACGGTTTCAGGTTGTGTTTAGGGTAGAGCCTCACTGCCCAGCTCCAGCCAGCTGCGCCTAAAGGTAAATGTTTGGGGGCAATCAGTTTCTTATTTACCGCAGTCAGCATAAAATAGCTGGGCAAGTGACACCTAGAAAAAAATGACCAAAAAAAAAAAAAAAAGCGCTAAAGGGTGCAAAGAGTCATTTTTTCATGGTTTTCTGCATTTTAGTCGCGAATAAGTGGTTTTTGAAGTTCTCTGAGATCTACATTCCTACAAGCGCATAATGTCAAAAGAAGCCCTTAAGGGGCTTTCCTTAATTGCAAAAATAAGTGCAGAGGTCTTTCGTTTCTCCCACATACCCTTAATCTCAAGTTGTGGTGGCGGTTGGGACTGCTTCTGAAGGTCGGTAGCTCTTTGCTCTTCTTCTGTAAAGTGGAAATGGTGCGCCTCCCAGCTTTGCAGAAAGCCTCCGCAGTGCTGGCATGTCTGGGTCCTCCAACGCAGAGCCCGAGGAGGGAGAAGTGGGCGGCTCAAGAAGCCCTCCCCCGGGGGCGGGACCAAGTTCTTCTCAGCCCAAATCTGCAATCTTTAGTTTAGAAAAAGCACTTGCAAAGCAGACCAGAAGCCACCGCACTATCAGCAGATCTCATATGATTGTTTGGTAAAGGAAGGCTCTGCGACTCTGCACAGGCATCGACCACCCTCGGAACTCCGTGACTGAGCGTTGGAGAAAGCCCGAGGCCCCCTGCAGTAACAGCCGCGGAAGCCCTGGAGTGGGTGGCAGCGGCCCAGGAAGGAGCAGCAACCACCAGGGTAAGTCCGGGCATGTGTTTACCTCTCCGTGTGCCCAACTTTCTGATTTACCGATCTGTGTTTTCCACATCCAGGGCCTCTGTGATTCACATTTATTTTTCTTAATTAGGATAAGTAAACTATTTCATGGGATTTCAAAGCTTTCTTCTCATCAGTTTACTTTTGTGTAATTTGTACTTGTTTTATTTCACTGCTGATTGTTACCAAACGGCATGAATGAATGATGCAATCCTGCATAGGGGGAGCAGCAATACAAGAATAGGAAACTCTCCAAAATTTAGAGTTGCAGTGTATGACTGTCACTTCTTTTCCATTAGAGTTAGAATTTTAAATAAGTACTTACCATGTACATTGTCGTAGAGATACAGCTTCAAGTTGGGAATTAAATAATTCATTCATTAAACTTATTTACTCAATTTTCTTTATATGTGAATTGCATAAATATTTGACTAATATTGGAATGAGGATCAAGAAGGAAAATAATAAAATCCAAGATTTCTATATTATAACTGCTGGTAGATTTCAAATATAATAATACTGTCACTTTCATCGTGGTGAAACAAAGTAGTCGGGATGTTTTTAAGTTTTCGAATAATTTGATATGTGCCCAGTAAATTTTAAACTAACATTTTATTGTTGTATATTTGAATACAATAACATGCACCTATTTTAAGTGTACATTTTTGATGAATTTTGGCAATTTTTACACAATCAACACCACAATAGAACATTTCCATTACACTTAAAAGTTTCCTAGGGGCTCTTTGCAGTCATGTCCCCCCACACTCCTAATCCTACTAACCTGATTTTTGTCATTATTGTATTTGTTTGCATTTTCTATGGTTCATATAAATGAAATCATATTGTATGTACTCTTGTGTGTTTGGCTTCTTTTGGTCAGTATGTTTTTTTATATTTTTGTCCATGGTAAGTCATAGATCAGTAATTAATTCCTTTTTATTGCTGAGTAGTGTTCCACTGTGGGGATAACCACATTTTGTTTATCCATTTATCTGTTGATGGACTGTCATGAATAAAAATGCTATGAATATGTTTCATTTCTCTTGAATAAATCCAGGAGTGAGGTTGCTGAGTCTTATGGTTAATTATATGTTTAACTTTGTAAGAAACTGCCAAACTGTTTTCCAAAGTGGTTGTACCATTTTACATCCCCACCAACAATATATAAAAGTTCCAAGTTCTCACCAATACTTGGCATTGTCAGTCTTTTTTTAGTTTGTGTATCATTATAGAAATGTCTGTTCAAATCTTTTACTCATATTTTAATGAGTTGTTTGTCTTACTATTGAGTTGTAAGAATTCTTTATTCAGGATACAAAGTCCATTCATTATTAAATATATGTATGTGAATATTTTCTCCTGTTCTGTGGCTTGCCTTTTCTTTTTCTTTTTTTTTCCATAACAGTTATCTTTTGAAAGGCAGAAGTGTTTAAGTTGATGAAGTCCTAGCTATCAGTGTTTCCTTATTATTATGATTTTGGGTTTTTTTTTTAATTTTGGCTACCTCGAGGTAATTATATTAGTTATCTATTTTTATTTTTAGTTTTGTGGGGTCAGTTTTATTCCCACTAGAAAATGAAACATGTGTTACATTGTGTTTCAGTAAATCTCTTGGTGTTTTAATATGTATATTGCCTCCTTCTTGGGCCATGATACTGCCTTCCCTATAAGGATTTCCTTGCTTTTTATGTTTTAATTAAAAACTCTATATTTAACATATAATATTATATTAGTTTCAGGTATACAACATATTGAATAGACAGTTATATAATTTACAAAGTGATTACCCTGATAAGTCTAGTACCCAACTGAATACATGCATAGTTATTACAATATTATTATCTATACATTATTATCTGTATTCCTTATGCTATACTTTACATCTCCATGACTGTTTTATAACTGACAATTTGTACATCTTAATCTCTTCTCCTTTTTACCCACCCTGCCAAACTCCCCTCCCATCTGACAATGATCAGTTTGTTCTCTGTATGTATGGTTTGTTTCCATTTTGTCTGTTTATTTTGTTTTTTTTTATATCCACAATGTAACTGAGATAATATGGTATTTGTCTTTCTGTGTTTGACTTATTTCACTTAGCATAATACCCTGTAGGTCTATCCATGTTGTTGCAAATGGCAAGATTTCCTTCTTTTTATGACTGTGTAATATCCTTGTATATATGTACTACATTTTTTTTTTATCCATTTTATCTATGGACACTTAAGTTGCTTCCACATTTTGGCTATTGTAAACAATGATACAGTGAATGTAGGGATGCGTATGTATTTTCAAATTAGTGTTTTAGATTTTTTGGTTAAATACCTAGAAGTGGAATTGCTGGCTCAAAAGGTAATCTATTATTAATTTTTTGAGGAACCTCCCATACTGTTTTTCATAGTGGCTGTTCCAATTTACATTCCCACAAAAATGCAGGAGGGTTACCATTTCTCCACAGCCTCTCTAACACTTGTATACTGATTTATTGATGATAGCCATTCTGACAAGTGTGAGATCTTATTGTGGTTTTAATTTCCCTAATGATTAGTGACATTGAGCATCTTTTCATATGTCTGTTAGTCATCTTTATTTCCTCTTTGGAGCAATGTCCATTCCGGTCCTGCCCATATTTTTTATTGGATTGTTTGGTTTTGGTTGTATTTAGTTGTATTCCTTATCAGATGTGTCATTGTCAAATATTTCTCCCACTGGGTAGGTTACTTTTGTGTTTTTGTTGATGGTTTCCTTTGTAGTGTAAAAACTTTTTAGGTTGATATAGTTCCATTTGTTTATTTTTTTTTTCTTTTGTTTCCCTTGCATGAGGAACTATATCAGAAAAAATTTTACTAAGAGCAATGTCAAAGAGTTTACTATCTATGTTTCTTCTAGAGTTTTTGGTTTCAGGTCATACATTTCAGTCTTTAATCCATTTTGAGTTTATTCATCTATGTAACGTAAGAAAGTGGTCTAGTTTCTTTTTTCTTTTTTTGCATGTATCTGCCCAGTTTTTCCAAACACCATTTCTGAAAAGACTGTCTTTACCCCTTGGTATATTCTTGCTTCATTTGTCATAGATTATTTGAGCATATAGGTGTGAATTTATTTCTGAGTTCTCTATTCTGTACCATTGATCTAGGTGTCTGTTTTTATGCCATGCTATTTTGATGACTATAGCTTTGTAGTATAGTTTGATATCAGGTAGTGTGATACCTCCAACCTTGTTCTTCACTCTCAAGATTGCTGTGGCTATTTTGTAGTTCCATATAAAATTTGGATTATTTTTTCTAGTTCTGTGAAAAATACTACTGGCATTTTGATAGAGATTGTATTAAATCTATAGATTGCTTAGGACATTTTAATGATAATAATTCTTCCTATCCATGAAGCATGGCATGTGCTTCCATTTATTTATATCTATTTTCTTTCTTCAACATCTTGTAATTTTCCAAGTACAAATTTTTTACCCTTTGGTTAAATTTATCCTAGGTATTTTGGTCTTTTTTTTTTTTTTGATACAGTTATAAATGGGATTATAAATGGGATTATTTTTATTTTCTTTTTCTCATAGTTCATTATTGGTATATAAGAAATGCAACTGATTTCTCAATATTAATTTTGTGTCCTGGTACTGTACTGAATTTATTTATCAGTTCTAACAGTTTTTTTTTTTTTTTGGTGTGGAATTTAAGGATTATTTATATATCTTTCTTGTCATCTGCAAATAATGAGGGTTTTACTTTTTCCTCTCCAATTTGGATGCTTTTTATTTCTTTTTTCTAGTCTGATTGTTGTGACTAGGACTTCCAATACTATGTTGAGTAAAAGTGGTGAAAATAGACACATCTTTGTCTTGTTCCTGATCTTAAAGAAAATGCTTTTACTTTTTCCCCATTTGTATAATGTTCTTGGGTTTGACATATATGACCTTTATTATTTTGAAGGATGTTTCCTCTATTCCCAACTTGCTGAGAATTTTTATCATAAATTTTTGCTGGATTTTATCCAATGCTTTTTCTGCATTTATTGATGCGATCATATGATTTTTTACCCTTCATTTTTAATATGGTATATAACCTTAATTGACTTGCAGATATTGAACCAACTTGCATCCAGGAATAAATTCCACCTGATCATGGTATATGATCTTTTTAATGTATTGCTGAATTTAGTTTGCTATTATTTTTTTGAGGATTTTTTGCATCTGTGTTTATCATGGGTATTGGCCTATGATTTTCTTATTTTTGTAGTGTCTTTGTCTGGTTTTGGTATCAGGGTAATGCTAGCCTTATAGATGATTTCAGAGGCTTTTCTCCTCTTCAATTTTTTGGAATAGTTTGAGAAAGATAGGTGTTAATTCTTTTTTTACTGTTTGGTAAATTTATCTGTGAAGCCATCTGGTCCAGGGCTTTTGTTTGCAGGGAGTGCTTTGATTACAGATTTAATTTCGTTAGTAGTTATAGGTCTCTTCAAATGTTCAGTTTTTCTTCCTGATTCAGCCTTGGAAGATTATATATTTCTAGGAATGTAATCATTTCTTCCTGGATGTCCAATTTGTTGGCATTTAATTGTTCATAGTATTTTCCTTATAATGCTTTGTATTTCTGTGGTGCCATTTGTCACTTCTCTTCTCATTTCTGATTTTATTTATTTGGCTCATCTTTTTTTTCTTGACAAGTCTGAGTGAAGTTTTATTAATTTTGTTTATCTTTTTAAAATTTATTTTTATTTTTTTATTATTTTATTTTGTTTTTTAATTTTAATCAGTTTCAAGTATACAGTACATTGGTTAGACATCTATATAGTTAGTAAAATGACCGCCCCAACTGCTCCATCCCTCCCCTGACTCTCTACCTAACCAGTGTATTAATGGTAATTGCATTCCTATGCCATGTTCCCCATCCCCGTGACCATCAGCTACTAATTTGTACTTCTTTAATCCTTTGCCCCATTCTCTCAGCCCCCAAACCTCCCTACCCTCTCTCCGTCCATCACAAATTGTCCACTATATTTGTGTCTGTTTTTGATTAGTTTGTTCTTTTTATTCCTTAGGTTCCACATATAAGTGAAATCATATAGTGTTTATCTTTCTCTGTCTGACTTAAATACCTTCTAGGTCCATCAAAGCATAGCTTTTTCCATCCCCTCCCTTTTCATATGTAGTGGTCTTATTTTCTTTTCCTTTCAGCCACTATATCTTTTGGTTGGAGCACTTAATTCTTTTCAATTTGAGGTACTTATTGATAAGAAATGTAGTTGTTACCATTCTTTATTCCTGTTTTTTGATACTTGTGTTTTTTCTTAAAGAAGTCCCTCCAACATTTCGTGTAATACTGGCTTGGTAATAATAAATTCCTTTAGCTTATTTTTTGTCTGGGAAGCTCTTTTATCTGTCTTAAACTCTAAATAATAGCTTTGTTGGATAAATTAATCTTGGTTGTAGATCCTGGGTCTTCATCACTTCGAATATTTTGTGTCAAGCCCTTCTGTCCTGATAGTTTCTTTTGAGAAATCAGCTGCCAGTTTTTGTTCCCTTATAAGGAACTACTTCTTTTTCTCTTGCTGCTTTTAATAGTCTTTCTTTGTATTTAACCTTTGGCATTTTACTTATGATGTGTCTAGTGTGGGCCTCCTTGGATCCCCTGATTTTGGAGATTCTCTGAGCTTCCTGGGGTTTTATGTCTATTTCCTTCACCAGGTTAGGGAAGTTTTCCATCATTATTTCTTCAAACGGCTGTTCAATATTTTGATTATCTTCTGTTACACTAATCAGACAAATATTTGGAGCCTTAATAGTGTCCATAGGCTCCTTAAATTATTTTTATAGTCTTGGCATCTTTTTTCTTGGCATTCCGATTGAGTGTCCATGGCTTTCCCATCCTCTACATAGGTCATTTGATCCTCTTCTTTATTCACTCTGTTTATTCCATTTAATATACTTCTCAGATAATGTGTTCTCCATTTCAGACTGGTTCCCTTTTATAATTTTCATTTCCATTTTTATCTCTTTGTTGGAGTTCTCTACACTTCCCAAAAGTTCATTGAGCAGCTTTATAACCAGTGTTTTGAACTCTGCATCTGTTATTTTACTTGACTTGCTGGATCTCTGTTCTGTTCTATGGTTTCTGCTTCTTTATCTTCTCATTTTGGCTGCCTTTCGTGTTTGTTTCCATGTACTAAACAAAGCTCTTAAGTTTCTTTATCTTATTAGTGTGGATTTGTGAAGTAGGTGTCCAGCGACAAAGTCCTGAGAGTGGTTCAGCTGCAGGTCAAATTCAGTCAAGCCTGGGCGCTTCAAGACCTGTTAAGATTCAGCAAGCAATCCACAGATGCTGTGCTTATAGTTGCCTCAAAAGGCCACACCAGAAACTATGGCCAGCTGCCTCCACCAGTATAAATTTCAACAAAGAGCACCTGACTCACTGAGGATACACTTGGATGTGGCTTGGGTGGGGCCCAAGTCAGGGGAGGCGGGGTTTCAGGGAATCCTTTGGGCGCGAGCAACCTCTGTTATCCAGTTTGATGATGTCTCAGTTATGGCGGCGCTGTGTCCACCAGGGGTGAAGATTCAACGGGGAACAATGGATACTGTTGGCACTTCTGTACGGAGTGAATCTCGCTTTGGTCCTCACTCCGACATTGTCCCCCTGTAAGTCCCTGGTGCCCCTTGCACGCAGCCTAATGGGCACTGGTGCTCAGAGCGAGTAGGTTTGTCACCGCAAAAATCTGCTCGTGGACGTGGCCCCTTTAAGAGGCTTCTGCTTTTGCCCAGCCTCTGTCTCAGCTGCTCGAGATTGGCCCAGCCCTGGTCCTCGCCCCATCATACCTTCTGTCGTTGCAGGGTGCTTTCTTGGATTTCTCCTAGTTTATGGCTTGTTCATCTAGATCCTACACGATTTTTCTTGCTGCTGCTCCTTGTTTTCCGTCACAGCTTTGGTTGCCAGAGGGATGAACAGAGCCTCTATCATCTACACCATTTTTTCCTCTGCCTATTCTTGTTAATCTTTATTGAAAGACCAGCTTCTGTTTTCTGTCATTTTTTTTAGACTCTTTATTTTTGCTCTAATCTTTATATTTCCTTCCTTCTACTCCCTTTGTGCTTTATTTGCTGTTGTTTTTCTATTTCATTTAGGTGTAAGGATAGGTTGTTTGATATTTTTATTTTTTCTTAAGTTAGGCCTGTGTTACATGAACTTTCCTCCTAGAACTGCTTTGGCTGTGTCCCATTGATTTTTGGGTCATTGCGTTTTGGTCTCTTGTTGGATTGATCCTTTGTCATTATTAAATGCCCCTTTCATCTCTTGTTACATCCCTTGTGTATAGTGTATTTTTTCTGATATGAATATTGCTATTTCATATTCCATCCCTTTACCTTAGACTGTGTGTCTTTTGACACACAGTAAGTTTCTTATTAGCAGCATATGTGTGGGTCTTGTTTTTATATTCATTTAGCCACCCTATGTCCATTGTCATATAAAGTAATTATAGATATGTAATTATTGCCATTTTATTGTTTTAATTGTTTCTGTAGTTCCTCTCTGTTCCTTATTATCTTTCTTTCTTCTCTTGTATGTTGATGACTTTCTATAGTGTTGTGTTTGGATTCCTTTCTCTTTGTTTATTGTATATGTCTTATAGATTTTTGGTTTGTGGTTACCATGTGCTTCCTATTTACCATGCTATGTTTATAACAAAAGCCTATTTCAAGTCGATGGTCACTTAAGTTTAAACATTTTTAAATTACTACAGTTTTATACTCACCCCCTCCATATTTATGTTTCTGCCATCATTTTTAACTTCTTTTGTGCATTTGTTTATGTGTATATCCTTAATTTATTATGTAATTACGTATGATCTTTCTACTTTTGTCTTTTAATACTTTATAATACTTTCATTGTTTGGTTGAGTCACTGCTTTTACTGTTTGCTTTTGTCAGTGAGAATTTTTTCCCTTTCTAGATTTTCTTCTTCATATTTTTAATTTTTTCTCTTTGTTTTAAAGAAGTCCCTTTTATGTGTCTTGTAATGCTGATTAAGTGATGAGGAACTCCTTTTTTTTTTTCCATGTCTGGGAACCTCTTATCGCTCCTTCAATTCTAAGTGATGGTCTACTTGTTAGAGTAATCTTGGTTGTAGGTCTTGCTTTTCATTACTTGGAATATTTTGTGTCATTCCCTTCAGGCCTGCAAAATTGCTGTTGAGAAATCAGCTGACTGTCTTATGGGAACTCTCTTGTACAAACTAACTGCTTTCTCTGCTGCCTTTAAGATTCTCTTTGTCTTTAACCTTTAGCATTTAAATTATGATGTATCTTGGTGTGGACCTCTTTGGGTTCATCTTGTTTGGGACTCTCTGCTATTCCTGGACTTGTTTTGTATTTCTATTTTTTTTTTTTGCCAAAGTAGGAAATTTTTTGTCATTTTTTTCAAGTATTCAATCCCTTGCTTTCTCTCTTCCCCTTTTGGTATCCCATGATGTGTGTGAATGTTGTTACACTGGATGTTGTCTCAGAGTTCCCTTAAACTATCCTCATTTTTTAGGATTCTTTTTTCTTTTTGAAGTTTTATTGGGTGTTTCCCATGACTTTGCCTTCTAGATCACTGATTTTTTCATTGCTTCAAATAATCTGCTGTTAATTCCCTCTAATGTATTCTTCATTCAGTTACTGTAGTCTTCATTTCTTACTAGTTCTTTTTATATTTAATAATTTTTATGTTTCCTATTCTCTTTATTGAAGTTCTCACTGAGTACATCTATTCTTCTCTAAAGTTCTTTGAGCATTCTTAATAGCCAGTGTTTTGAACTCTGTACCTGGTTGATTGCTTGAATTTATTAGTTCTTTTCTGGAGTTTTATCTGGTTCTTTCGTTGGGATGTTTGTCTCCTTATTTTGACCGACTCTGTGAGATTTTTCTATGTATTAGGTAGATCTGCTATTTGTCCAGTGTTGGCAAGGTGGCCTATAGTAGTTGTCCTATGGGGCACATTGGCGCAGCTCCTTGGTTACCTGATCCTGGTGGTCCAGTGGCTTGTGTGTGCTCTCCTGTTATAGTTGAACCTCGATTGCTGTTAGCATGTCAGTGAATGGGATTGACCGTCAGGCTGACTGGCTATGAAAAATGGCCACGACTACAGCAGATGAGCTTTTGTGCAGGGACTGACTCCGTGGAGTGGGATTTGCTTAGTGGGGCTCTGGTGCCAGTCAGTTTGCCCTTCAGGTGTATTGTTAGTGGAGCTGGTTGGGTGGTGCTCTAGTTAAGTGTGAAGCTAATCACCTGGTTTGGTTGATTCTGGAGCCTTTTGGGAGGGTCTCTGGTGCAGGCCAAGGTCAGCCTCAGCTTGTGCTTGGCCAGGGCCATCTGGTGGAGTTACAGAGTGATCTGTTGTTAATTGATGCCTATGCTTGAAGAGGATAGGCGGCAACTGAGGCTGCACCATTAATCCAGCCTTGGGGCACTTAGCAAGAGGAACAGGGCATGCTGAGCCCAGGCATGGCTCTTTGTGGTTTATGGAACTTTGAGAGAGTTTTAGGAAAAATCTGAAGTATGAGGTAAGGAAGGCTGCTTGTATGGAAAAGGTGCTGAAAGAGCTTCGTCTGGATTTGTAAGTTGGGTGAGGTGGGATCTCAGTCTGTCACCAGGGTGAGATGGATGGTACTATCCAAGTTAATGAGAACTCAGATTTGGTGCCCACTTGTACCTGCCAACTGTGTGTAGAGAGGGTTCAATAAGGTAACAGTGGTGTTTGTCAGCACTTCAGTCCCCTGAGAGAACTTCCCTGTCCCTTTCAGCCCTTGCCCTGAAACTAGGCAATTTTTCTCCTCCTCATATGTCTCTGTGCATTTTGAGCTGCTGCCCCAATGCGTGGATAGCAAAACTCTCATAGCAAGAGTTTTTCAGTGGTTCCTGTAGAGACTTAGGTCTCTAGCAGCCCTCTTCTGATTCAACTGCAATTCCCACTGATTTCACAGCTAGGTGTTGCGGGAACTTTTTTTCCCTGCACTGGAGCCCTGGCCTGGGGAGCCCTGTGTTGGACTGGAACCCTCACTCCTCGGGAACTTTTGCAGCTGAAATGTCCCTTCCACTTCTTAACCACCGCATGTGCATATGGGACCGACACATTTTGTGTCTTCGTCCCTCCTACCAGTCTTGTTGTGGCTTCTTTATATCCTTAGTGATTAATAGGAATTTTTTTCAGCTAGTCTTCAGGTGGTTATCAGTGATGGTTGTTTGTAATTTAGACATACTCGTGGAAGGAGGTGACTATGTAGTTTACCTACTCCACCACCTTACCTGAAGCTATCTATTACCCCCAAAACTTAGCAGCTTAAAACAACAGACATTTATTTGCTCACTGTTTCTGTGGGTGAAAACATTTGAGAAGCAGCTTGTCTGGGTGGGGTCTAGCTTAGGTGTTGTAGTTGGTCAAGGTCAACTTACTTGAAAGTTAATGGGGGAGGATCTGCTTCCTAGCCCACTCATATGATCGTTAGCAGGATTTAATTCTTGAGGTTGTTGGACTGAGGGCCTCAGTTCCTCACTGGCTGTATTCTGGAAGCCCTCTCGGTTCTGCCACATGTACCTATTCATAGGGCAGCTAACAACATGGCAAGCTGCCTGCCTGCAGAGCAAGAAGGATGGGGGCAAGTTGGAAGCCACATTCTTTTTGTTTTGTTTTGAGAATTAACTCATTTTTATTTGAAATTAATTGAAATAATTATGGATTCACAGGAGTTTACAAAAAAATATATAGGGAAGTCTATGCACTCTTTCTTCTCCCATGCTCCTTCCCTTGGCCAGTATCACTAGGAACTGTCATTGGCACAAATTCATAGAGTTTATTCAGATATCAGTTATACATGCACTCATTTGTTTCACAGTCTAATTTTGAAAGTGATAAAACCTCTGCCTCTTCTATACACTGAAGAGAGTTACTAATCCAGCTCATATAATCAGGGGCAGGTGGTTACAGAAACTTTGGAGTTGTATTAGGTGAGTTCATTGGGGGCCATTTTAGAGACTGCCTACCACATTTGTGAAAAATTTCTCCTGTGATTTAGAAGTTTTATAGTTGTAGCTTTTATGTTTAGGTGTTGATTAATATCAAGTTAATTTTTGGCATTGGATTGCAGGTCAGGGAAGAATATGAGTTCTAAGATTTTTATATTTTATTACAATTACCAGGTAGGATTTCAATATAATAATGACCATAGTCCTGTTATTTTCATGTTTGTGAAACAAAATAGAAGGGACTTTTAAAATACATGCCCAATTTAAAAAAAGTCAAGTAGCAATGTATGAATTCCAAACTAGAAGGAAAATAGGGCATACCTTTAAAATTAAAATAATCCTCTTTTAGATGTAAATGGTTCAAAGGAGAAAGAGTAAATTATAGTAAATAAGCAAATTGGAAATAGAACTTTCGTTGTCCTGCTATTCCAGGCAGTGGGTCTCTCAGGATTAATAACTTCTGGGGAGTCTCTCCTAGGCTGCAGCTCTCTTGGTCTGTAGGGAAGTGGGATTCAGAACACTGCAGAGGCTAGTCATGCTAAGGAGAATGAGAAATGGGAAAAGAAGAGCTAGACTTGCATCTCCAGGTGCAGGGCTTTGAATACACCTCGCCACTCCTCCTCCTTCACAGGAGTATTATTTCATGTCACTCGAGTGAGAGGAAGGGTACACTGAACCTTTCTGATTTCTGTAGGCTGTATTTGAACCTTGTGAGTTATTTTATTTTCTATTCTAGTTCCCTTCCTTTTCAATCTTTTTTTTCTTTTTTCTTGCCTTGTGTTCTTAACTCTTTTTGTTTTATCTTTTGTTTTTCTTCATATATTTTGCGCCTTTATCTACATACTTACAGTTTTAATTATGAGACTGTAATTCAATTATTGTTTGGCTTTGTTTCCCTTGTTATTGGGGAGCACTACTCTTCTTTGATTTGTAATGCTGTCACACTGTGTCTCCTCATTTTGAAGACAGCACGGGCTTTTTTGTAGGTCTGTAATATACCTCTGTTGGCTTCTCCTGTATTTGCATTTTCTTCTCCAGTAGATCCTCTGCTAATCAGGTGTAGGTGATTTCCTGTCAGACTTGAAGCTATTGCAGAATCAAAACCACAGAAAAGACTATGTTTAACTCCTTGCAGTGCTTGAGAGTCAGAAGTCAATTGTGTCCCAAAGGAACCAGTCTTAGGAAAACATTGCTTCTGACTCTTATTTGTACCACTCGCTAGTTGGAGGGAGTATAGCCAGTCTTCCTCTTTCTTCTCATGTGTCTGGATCTTTAATATTCATTTCTTTGTATTTTGTTTCTAGGTTCTTTCTTATTCTTGCAGAATTCACGAGATCTCAAAGGAATTTGTAGTCAGAACTTTATGCTGCATTTTGAGGGGAAAAAAAAAACAGGAAGAGCAGAGTTAGGGAAGCAATGGAAAAATGCAAGTCAGTTTGGTCTGTTGTCATTGTATATGTTTGTCTATCAGTTATCTGGTTACTCCTCACCTAAATTTTAAAAATTGTCTTCTGTAACCTATGTAGTATGGAAAAAAATCTCAGGGTTTCCCGAAAGAAATACTTGTCTTCTTCTTTTTTTTTTAATCATAAAATGTATTATAAGTGAATTGCCCAAGGAACCCTAGCCTAGTTAGAAAGAATTTTTAATTACAAGGCCTGTGTGCTTGGTGCATCCAAATATTTAATGTTCAACCGATCAGTTTCGAAATAAGGAAAGGTTTTATTTTTTGAAATAAAAAGACGAGAAGATGGGAGATTCTAGCTTTCTCAAATCCCATCTTAAGAACTCCTCCTCCAAGTTTCTGTGCCCTATAAACACGGAAAGGAGAAGGGGTGGGCAAGAAGTGGGACCAAGGAAGAGGAGGAAATCCCCAGATTTCTTGGTTCCCAGTTGGACCATAAATTACTGAGTCTTAGGTAGAATCTTCCAGTCAATTAGCATATCTGGGGAAATGCAGGCTGGAAAGGCAGAGTCAGGAAGAGAAGCAGAAGCATTCTACCCTGTTACAATCCCCGCCCCCTTTTTTTGTTCATCCTTAATCTTGAGGAAAAGTAGGGCTACCAGTTCCTGTCTCAATCAAGAGGGAGGATTAGCTTATTTTAAAGATAGAGTCAGATTTGTCTTGCTTATTGTGCCCCTCCTATCTGGCTCTTACAATCTTGCACACCCACCTCTTCCACAATGGTCCCTGAGCCTTAGAGGGGGCATACTAGGTGTTCAATTTTGAAGCAGAGACCACAGCAACGGTAGAAGAAGCAGTAAGTCAGGATACCTGTACCCTAATATGAGAAAAGTAAAAAGTAATGAACACAGGCAGCAATAACCTGACATTTCATGGCCTGCAGTTTTAATGCCTCTGATGATGTCATCAGGTTACTCAGGAAAGCTCTTACACAGTATCAATCACTGAGATCATTAAAGCCTTCGCTGTTGTGATGATTTCTCCCATTTACATTGGTGTTGCCCAGCTGCAGTCTGCAATTGCAAGGCAAAAACAACAAAACAAAACAAAAACAAACAAAAAAACAAACCCAACAGTTTTAATTCTCAATGATTCCAAGGCAAAGAGTGAGAGCAAAAAGTGAACCACTAGTTAAGAGGTTGTAGCCAAAAACACTTCACCGAAAATTTCAGGATCCAATCCAGTCCACAAGTGAAAAATAAAACTTTAAAGACAATTAACTGAACTAGAATTTACTATCTACAATTGTGCATTTAGTCTCTATTGAAATAATTTTTCTTTGTAAAATCACACCCATTTTATTCAAAGATAGCCAAATTAAGACTAATTAATTGCATAAGTCTAACTTCAGCTAACTTGGCCTGTTAGTTTGCATAAAGTGCATTAAGAATAGCAATTGATCATATAAAGCTCCCTTAAATCTGCTTTGTTGGGATTTCATAAGGAATCTTTAGATTGAACTTCTAGTAGCCTATTTGGAGCTAAGAAGCCAAGCCACATCCTTGCATCAGGCCTTGCCAAATACCTATACTAATTGAGTGAATTCCTCAGGTTCTTTGAGGTCCTAAAACATTTGAGGTTCTTTCCTTTGCCATCTCCTAGGAAAGCAACCTTTCATTCCCTACCTGGAAAGACTGCTGTGTACCATATAAGCAAGGTATCAGGCTGTTTTCTAAGAGGCTTTTATTGGCTTCTTAGTTAAGTCAATCTTAATTACTTAAATTTTCGATGACATCTAGAGTCTGCGCATGTCTTTCAAACACAAAATCAGGAGTTTCCAATTGTGCCCCATTATAAAGAGAACAGATTCTTGTTGGATCTATGTAAATAACCATATTGCTATGAAAATAATAATACTCATTAAGAGTTTCCCAAATTCTGGTCTACGGCCATGCTACCCTGAACACGCCTGATCTCATATGTCTCTGAAGCTAAGCAGCGGTCAGGCTGGTTAGTATTTGGATGAAGACCACCTAGGAATGACAAGGTGCTGTAGGCTTAAAATATAAGGGGTTGTAAACTGACAAGGTCCTTGCAATCTGTGAGGTCACCAAGGTTGTCTTGCCTAAAAAATGAAAAAAAATTAAAAAAATAAAGTTTTCCAAATCTGGAGGATCAGGTAGGGGAGAAATGTGATATCTGATACTGTTTACAAAGGCATATTTTCCTAAACTGTTCAAGTCACGAGTCACTTAAGAGAAACAAGTTTCCTTATATCTGGAAACAAAGGACTTAAAAATCAATATTTCAAAACAAAATTTTGTAAGAGTTATAATCATCTTCATTTCATTCAGTTCCACACAATCAATACTTGTTTATTCTAGATTATTTGCTAGTATTTCCGATGAATCCAGTTATTTATTGGAGTTTTATTAAATTTTCATTGAGCAAAAGTATAATCTTGAATATTCACTCTCAGAGACCTTATTCATAAAATAAGCCAGAGTCTTCTTCTCCATGGAACCTTTCTGGAGATGAAACATACTCGCAAAAAGCATTAGAGTTAAAGGAATGCACTGTCTGTAGATGACAAAAAATTAAAAGGACACCGTTACAGATCTGATGATAATGCAATCAACAATCCAACTTGGTTTTTCTGTATCATCATGCCTACAGGGAAGATCACCCCTAACTGAGTATTCAGTTTAGCACCAACCACACCTTTGAGTTTTCTTTGAAAGTTCTGTTCTCAGTCTTCCATCATAAGCTGCTCTGTTGTCTGTCAAACACTCCCTTACCATCATAAATTTCCTATCTTCATATCAAGGGAAAAACCTGAAAGATTTTTCAGACAACTGGCATTTAAGTGACTTTGTTTATACAGTTTTAAAAGAGGCCACATTCTTTGCAATCTCCTGTAGAACAAAGCATCAAGTATTTTCAAAAGGCAGCAATTTGCTTCCTTTAATACTTTCTAGTATAAAAGGACGCTTAAGTTTCTAACAATTTAAAATCGAATTGTCATGTAGTTTTTTTTTTACTATTATTTTGACAGGTACAGAGCAGAGAATAAACCTAACAATGGTCCACTTGTCCTAACTTACCACCATACTCATCAAAACCTTTGTGATTCATTTTAACACACATATAATGTGCTGCAAGAATATAATGAATAAAACAGCAAGCAGTAAAATCTAATTTATTTCCAGAACACTGGAGAAACTTTTATGGGGAGCACACACATACATAGCTTTAACTTTGTAGACTTTTGGTGATTTTTATGTAATTTCTAGAACATCCATTTACTATTAAGAATACATGTATACAAATATGTTGTTATTTCTTTATTTGACAGATCTTCCTATGTAATTTCAACATACCAAACTAAACCTAATTAGTTTAATATTGCTCTTTTATAAAGAGAGAAAACAAATCTTTTGTGGGATATAGGACAGGGCAAATTTCCCCAAGTGAGGGGAGACCGAAGCCCTGAATTGAGAGAAGAAAGGGTTCTTTGACAGAGAGTGGAAAGAATTCAACACACACGCCAAAGTAAAAGTCAAAGAAAATAGTTTATTGAAGAAGGGGTACATTCCATAGACAGAGCATGGTCTCTCTCAGAGGCAGAGAGTGAGAGGACAGTGAGAGAGAGAGACAGAGTAAAGGCACTGAGAGGGATCCTGAGTGGGGAATTCAGTTTATATGTCATTCTTTTGTTACTGTGAGTTACAGTTTAAAGACTTTGTTACCCATTTCCTTTAATATTGACATACAGTGAGGAAGGGGAAGGAGAAGAGTATGTAACTGAAAAGGTAAGAATATGTATGTAGTGTGAAAGGCCTGCTGGCAGTTTTTCCGCCTTTAATCCATAGGTTCCCTATGGTTTTAGCCATAGGGAATGAGCGATTTTTATTTTGTATAGGGCAGCCAATGGAAAACTGTTTTTTCCTGTTTCCCCTTCACAAGTGTGGGAAAAGGGTTGTTCTGCAGGTATCCTCAGGGCCTGGCTGCAGTTATAGCATATTGCAGTCTCTGAATGCAGCTTGATTTAATATTTTATTCTCTTGCCTCCTCCCTGCATTACTTGGATTCAGTCTATTTAATTTATGAAACATTTACTTAACACTTCCTAGGTGCAAGAAACAGAAATAGATAATTCAGTTAAGATGCCTATGCTGAAGGAACTCACATTCTAGAGAGGAATGAGAGTGATGATTCTCTGGGCTAGAGACGGGGAAGAAGGAATAGTAAGTACAGGGAGGTCATTTAATACTGTACCTTAAAGAATAGGAATTTGTTCACTAGGACTTGAGGGACTAGGCAATTTCAGGCAGGGAGAACAGGCAATTTGCAAAAGGTGTAAGAACAATAAAAAAACATGATATATTTAAGGAAGAAGAAATCCTTTGTATTCCCTGAACATTAGTTGTGTTGTGTGTGTGTTGTGGTGGTGTGTGTGTGTGTGTGTGTAATTGGAGTGAGAAGAGCAATGGGGAGTAGTAGATTTGTGAAATAGATAGGTGCCCAATCAGGAAGGGAATGAATGAATTAAATAATAGAGACATTAATTTATATGCTAATGACAGGGATTAGATTAGCAAGGGCATCATAAGGTTTGATATGATTAAGTCTGCACTTCATTTGATTCTAGAATCCTTAGCAGCCAAACTTGAATACAGACTGATACAGTAATATAGTGTTAAAGGGGAAAATTTTCAAATGGCCAACTTCTGCTTGCCTGTTTAATGTTTAACCAGAATGTAGTTCTAGGAGATATTCTGTGCAAAGATATGCTTATGTTAAGGGTGTAGTTATCCTGTGCAAAGATATGCTAATGGCTAACTTCTGCTACTGTAAGCCTGCTTGCTTGTTTAATGTAATTATAGGCTTTATAAGCTACCTCCTCAGAAAGCTCGGGGCTGATTCTCTAGTAGGGAGAGTCAGTCCCTGGCCAGCTAATAAAGGCTCATAATTAATCTCAATTGGCTCTGTGGGTCTCAGATTTGAACACACCACATTTGGAGGCCCCAGCGAGATTCTCTCCTGAGAGAAAAGGGGAGCATCTCCAAGACCCGCGGCCCCGGTCGGTCTGGGGGAGACTTGGCCGCGCGGGTTCAGGGGGCGGCCGCTAAGAGACGTTCCTCAGCCCTGGACAATCTTAGCCCAGGAGACCGGAGGATAAATTCTACTAAGAATTGGTCACGAGCCACCTGAATCAGTCTCACCGGTGAGTACAGCTCAGACCTGTCTGTGAGCTCTAGGGTATGTCTGTGTCTCGGCTTAGACCTGTCTGCTGGTAAGCCCTAGGGTATGTCTAAGTTTCGGCTTAGACCTGTTCTTGTCTGTGGGCCCTAAGAACTAGTGGAAGGCTGGATGCGGCACAACTTCCCTAGTACAGTCAGGTCTGAGACGTTGTTGTGGCCGCCAGCCCCCGAAAGACACACGGACCACCAGAACTCAGTGAGTGAGTTATAGGAAACACTCTTTATTCAGCCAGCTGGGTCTACCAGGGGTATGCAGACCCCAAATTAAGCAGCCCCGAAATGTAGAGGTACAGGGTTTTTAAGCCCCAAATCCCATTCTTCATTCTGTCTAAACACAAAGGGCTATCTTTCTTCTATTCATTACCTGTCAACTCACAGGTCAGGTGCATAAGCGGGGTTACAGAAGCAGAAACTTGTTTAGAATGTTATGTTCCTATAATCAAAGGCCTACGTGTCCATAGCGATAGTCAAACAGTAATTTCTAGTAAGAGTCAATTTTTCAGCCACCACAATGTCAGATTCTGACCCAGTACCTGCCTGATACGCTAGCGGTGTGTGTTACTTGTAGTCTGTTTTGTCTGTCTGTATTGTGTCCATTTGTCCGGACTGGTCAGATGTACTGTTATCCTCCTATTGTCTTGGTCCTCATAAGTTTACTTACTTGGGTTTCCGTCAAGTTTGTCTCATTGTCTGATCGTTCTGGTCCCTAAAGGTCTCTTATAATTTCTTGTTATTCTTTTCAGTCTATTCTTTTTGCAGGTTTCTTGCTGCTACGGCACCACCCAAGTGGCTATCTAGTCACCCAGTGGACTTTGTCTAACATTCTTATCTTTCACAGTACTCTTATTCTCATTCACGTCCATCTCTGCCACCCTGGACAGGCTTCTTCTAAACCCACTCCCTTGTGGTGTCTTGTGGACAATTTTAAGGATTTCAGATGACGGGCCCGAGGGTATGGGGTCGTGTCACTCCATTCGATCTCCAGAGGTTCTGCCAGTTAAATTGGCCCACATTTGGCTATCAGAGGGGTCACTCAACCTGCAAGCAGCCTTTCAGGTGCAGAATATTATCTATGGTAATCACAGGCTTCTTTTAAAATAGTACAGAAAGGTTTAAATTAGAATTTGTGGACAGTAGGGATGCACTAAAGATTTTGATAGCAGTGACTTACATTTGATGTGCATTTCGGTATCCCTAAAAGTGTGCTAGGTGCTTGTGTTGCTGCGGCATTTAACTTTTGACAAAGTTCTTTCGTTCAGTGGTTCAGCACCTGTTATGTGCCTGATGCATAGTGGTAGGGTGCTAGCTGTTTTTTCATTCTTGTTTTGCAGATGAAGAAACTGAGGTACAAGAAGTTTAAATAATTTACCCAGTGATGGAAGAGAGTTTGTTTTTGATATTAAAATTACAAGAGTTAAAAAAGCTAATAGGAGCCTGTTAGGCTAATCCTTCTTTATATTTTCAGATTAGAGCAGGGAAGAGTAGTAGGAAAATGGTTGTGCAGGTGAGGACTGGAAGTGGGGATGTGGTTGAGAGATGGTGGAGAGATGGATGTGCATTTGTGTTAGAGGTTTGAGTCTGGAGAGTGACTGAACATGAATTTGATTAGAAGGTTCACAGAGTGTCTGTGGGGCAAAATTCTAGATGGTAGAGTCTCCTTTCTAACTGGTTCTTCGGTTTGGGTTGGAGTTTGTTTTATGGAAAGGTGGATGTGTAGAAGAACTCTGGTTGGTTTGGAGGGAGATAAGCACTTATAGATGAATTAAGTCTTCCTAAAATTGTCAGAAAAATAGAAACTAATCCAAATGTTTTGTTTTGCTTTATCAAATCTACATGATCTTGTTGTGGTGTGCTCAAATCTAAGACCCACGGAGCCAATTGAGATTAATTATGAGCCTTTATTAGCCAACCGGCGACTGACTCTCCACCACCAGGGTTAGAGAAGATCAGCCCCGGGTCTTTGTTTGAGGCAGTTTTATAAAGCCTTGGACTACTTCCTAGAACAAAGAGGGTAAGGAAATTACAGAGAACAGATGTTAGCCGTTACAAAGATTAATGTATCTGGGGAACTACTAAATCACACCTAGCCTGATAGGCTGTCTTATTATCTTTATCCTGGAATGTTGCATGTCATTCTGGGGCTTTGGTGCCTAGAGGAGTCATCTCCTTGTTTCTGATTTACTGGAAGCTTTGATCCTTACATTCTCAAGGGAGGCAGCTCGTAAAACCTTTAAAAACTACACCAAACAAGTAAGCAGGTTACAAGAGTAGAATTGACCATTAACACAATACAAATACATTGTCTCATACCACACTCTGGTTAATAGGTGAGCTGATTACAGAAGCAAACACTGGCCATCATTATATGCTATACAATACATTTCTAAAACCACACCCAAGCAAGTGGACAACTTCTGGTATCTTAGGATATTTCTTCCCTGTAGCTGACTTAGCTAGTTGGCTCACTTTGAAAATTTTCTACCTTTAACAATCTGAGATAATCTTTGGTAATAAAGATAGTTTAATATTGTAGATTAAATAAAATAGGTATGTCTTAAAGTTTTCAGAACACAACATAACTTACTACCTGTGTTTATAGTCAAATAAGTTTATGCTATTTCTACTAGTTGTTTAAGATTATAAAATTATAAATTTAACCCAAAAGCTTAAAAATGAATGTTGCTGTTTAAAAATAGTTTCCAAAACCTTTTTGGCAAAATAATTAAGTTTAATAATAGATATTCATTGACTCTCTAGAGCATTTCCAAATAAGAAAAATATGCCTTTAAAAAATTATAAATTGGTATATTCATAAATTTGCTAACCTATTGAAAGCTGATATATAAAACACAGTTTACAATTGCCTGCTTCGTCGTTTTCTCTAATTAAGGCTACTAAAAAATTATGAATTCTAGTATATGTAAAATGAATTAGTGAGAATAATAAAAGTAAAGGAAAATATGTTTTTGGTAACAGAAGGTATGAAGTATAGAGATTTATTTTGAAAGAAACTGAAGGAAAGGTGTTTGTCTTAAAGTTGGTTATTTCTGAGTGAGTGAGAAGAGGCAAACTGAAGAAATGAGAAGTGGAAAAAGGTTTGTGAAGAGAATCCTAAAAAAATAAAAGACAAAAACATAGGTAAATATATGAAGTTATAAAGAAAAAGAGAAAAGAAAATCTTGTTTATATAATCAAGTGGGCTAAAATTAATGTATTTATCATAAGTTTTAAAATAAACTTTAATATCAGCAGTGTACTGACACAAAAACTAGTTTGGATTATTTGGTCTGTTCCTAATAAGAGATTGTAAAAGAGTTTTCTTTACCTGTGAGCAATACACTTAAAAACAAAGATTCTATATCTTATCAAAATAATTTTGTGCTTTATAGTCTTTATTATGTCTTTGATTATTTAAAAAAAATGAGTCTTCTTAACATTAAGAGTGCTAAGGTTTTTATATAGTCATATTTACCTTTAAATCTTTTATTATCACTTTGGTTAAATAGATAACTAAATTGTTTCATAGTGACCTGTGATCCTATTTAATCAAGTGATCAAACCTTGTGACATTATGACAAATTTCCCAACATAAAATCTAAATGGGATCTTTTGTTTTATCTCAAAATAACTTTGAGACTTCCCAGAGGGCACCTGAAAATCTCAAAGGTTTGGTTTTGTCACTTTGTAAAAGAGAAATGTTAAGCTAATTCAGTCTATTTAATATATTAAATTATATAAGAAGCATTGTCAAATAATAAATGATGCTTAACCTTTAAGTTACATTTTTATAAATACATGTTACTAATACAAGTGTTCAGAAATTGTATAAAGTTCCTAGAAATTTGTCAATATCTTTACTATTCATATGTCCTTGTATAATGGTATCAGTCATAATTTCAGTTATTATAAATTGTATGTCATAAATATCAAAATAGACCTGACTATTCAGAAACAAAGGGCTTATAAAGAAGCAAAGGGCATGGCTCTGATTTGGGCCATGACAGTAAAACTATTACAATAATTAGATAGCTATGATTTGAGTAAATACATAGTTTGATATTAAAATTGGAATTTCAGATAACAGGAAAGATCTGTGTAACTAGAAACATCAAAACCCTTCTTAGAGAAACCACACAGAGACTAATCTCTCCTTTAGAGGCTATTTTCTTTATCTATCAGCCACCTGAGATGACTGTCAACAGCTTCTCCAGGTCCTTTTTTCTCCGAGAAATGAGAACGGATTCTCGAGAGGCTGCCAAGACTGTGCATGACTCAAAGGGCAGCCCACTAATCCCACCCACATCCACATGTCTTCCCATACACCGTCTGCCTTGAGACTCCAACACCAAACAAGGTAAGGAGGCTCTTGATCCGTATTGCCAGCTTCTCCGGGGCCTCCAGTCTGCTGCCAGAAAACCTACTAACCTTTCTAAGATAAACGAATTCATCCAGGCCAAGGATGAATCGCTGGCGGCATTTCTAGAACAACTCTTAGAGTCTTACCAGTTATACACCCCTATTGACCCAGAGGACCAAATAAGAAAACCTCGCTTTTGTCAGTCAGCCCCAGATATTAGGAAAAAAAAGTAATAAGGATAAAAAAGTTTAAGAACAAGAATTTGACTGAGCTAGTTGAGGTAGCCCTGTGCATCTTCAACAACTGGGATAAAGTTATATCACCCAGACCCTAGGACCGTGGAAGAGACCCATTGCATACTCTCCAAAAGACTGGACTATGTTGCAGCAGGGTGGCTTTGTTGCAGCGGGGTGGCTAATTGCTTGCGGGCCATTGTGGACAGCCATCCTCACCAAAAAGCACTGAAACTGACTTTAGGACAGACTATCCAGATTATAGTCCCCATGCGGTGAAAATCATGCTCTGCAGCATCCCTGATCGTTGGATTTCCAATGCACAAATCACCCAATACCAGGTTCTTCTCCTTAACCCCCCACAAGTACAATTCTTGAAAACCTCTGCTCTTATCCCAGCCACCCTTTTTGCCTGATGATGACCCTCAACAGCCATTACATGATTGTCTCGAGTTCTTTGATAGCATCACCAGCCTCAGACCAGACCTGACTAACGTCCCATGACCACAACCGGATGCCACACTGTACACCAATGGGAGCAGCTCCGTCTCAGAGAGAGTCAGGTATGCTGGGGTGTCAGTAGTTACCAGAGGGACTGTCATCTGGGCTCAGGCCCTGCGCCACAGAACATCAGCTTAGCAAGCCGAACTCATTGCTGTGACCCAAGCGCTCCGATGGAGTAAGGAAAAGACAGTCAACATCTATACAGATAGCAGGTATGCCTTTGCTACTGCACATATTCATTAGACACTATATAAAGAAAAAATTACTCACCTCAGGGGGGAAGGAAGTCAGGAACAAAATAGAGATCCTAGCTCTACTTGAAGCCATCTGGCTGCCTGAGAAAGTAGCCATCATACACTGACCAGGTCACCAGAGGCCTGGTCTGAGGTAGCCTGGGGCAACTCCTTTGCCAACTGGACCGCAAAGGAAGCTGCCTGAAAACCAGTGGGGCCAATTGACATTCTACTGGCCCAACTGCCCAGGGTGCTAGCGGACACCCCCTACCTAAACTCCAAGAGAAGTTAAACTATGCAACAAGCTGAGAAAAAAAAAGAAAGAAAATCTGCTGGGTGGGTCAGGCTCCCAGACGGGCGCATTATAGCACCTGAGCCTTGAGCCGAGACCTCATAACCCAGGTTCACCAGAGCACTCACTCTAAGAGAGACCAATTTGATTGAACTGTTGAAAAGAGACTATTACGTTCCGGGGCTGCAACGAATGGCCAAGTGAGTATCGGCCAGTGCCACATCTGCGCACAAGTGAATCCAGGACCCTCCAAGGGAGTACAACAAGAGACAAAACTTCGTAGACAGACACTGGGGGAACATTAGGAGTTAGATTTCACTGAGGTCAGCCCAGGCACATTCAGATTCAAGTCCTTGCTTTTGTTCATTGACACCTCTTCAGGATGGACTGAAGTCTTCCCCACCAAGCAGAGAACAACTCAGGTAGTAGCAAAAAATTTTAGTCTCAGAAATAGTGCCTCGATTTGGCCTGCCCAAAACACTGGGGTCCGACAATGACCCGGTTTTCATCTCCCAGACTAAGTGAATCTTTAGCCTAGGTTCTAAAAATTAATTAGAAGTTACATTTCATTCACAGGCCTCAAGGCTCGGGACAGGTAGAGAGGATAAATAAGACCCCGAAAGAAACTTTAACCAAGTTCAAATTAGAAACTGGCAAAAACTGGGTAAGCCTCCTTCCCTCCCCTCTGTTAAGGGCACGATACACCCCCTACTGGAAAGGGATCACACCTTATGAAATCATGTTTAAAAGATCTCCTCCACTTCTCCCCAAACTAGAAAAAAGCTCTCATATATCCGTAACTTCTCTCTTCTTAAGTCCTTACAGGCTCTCTACTACTAGGCAAAAAACACCAATTCGTCTCCACAACCAGAGTCCCAACTCAGTCTCACCCAGCCACAACCTGCCTCGCCTGAGCCTCACTGAGAAGGACCCTTCCCCGTTTTAAATGTCTTTTTTAATGTAAATATTTAGATAAAGTTTTTGTTTTGATATATTCATTTACTGCATCAACCATAGTTTCAGAATTTACTTTTAAACAGCTTAGTTTCAGAATCTGTAAAATGAAATAAAAATCGTGTATATTAATTCATACATATAAGACTAATGTGTTCATAAGCATAGATCTTGCTTTAATTGTATAGCTTTAGGTAAGACTTGCTGCTTTTTGCTGGCCACTCCAGGTTGGGAAATCAGTGATTTGAATTCCCCTGGAAAACCAGTGAAGAATATTATGGGGGGAAAATTTTCAAATGGCCAACTTCTGCTTGCTTGTTTAATGTTTAACCAGGGTGTAGTTCTAGGAGATATTCATTAATCTCAATTGTCTCCGTGGGTCTCAGATTTGAATACACCACAACAATAGTTAAAATGCAAATGGCCATGTTAAAAAAGTCTTTACCTTTTAGTAATATATACTGAAATATTCTTGTATGAGATGATGTGATTTAATTTGAGTTAATGAGGGAAGGTGGATGTATGTAGGTGTGATACAGTGATTGAGATTTATAATAAGGAACAAATATTTGGTCTTTATCCCCATTTCTGGCAAGAGCTTCTAAAACCTTTGGAATTTCCTGTGATGAGAGTGAGCAACATGTCTCTTGTTATGGTAATGAGGTGACTTTGGACTGTACCTAAGGATGGGGGCTGTTTGCTCAGGGAGCAAACCCAGTGATTTGAGGATTGGAACTTTCAGTCCCACCTCCCTTGATCTCCCTGGAGGGGAGAGGGGAGATTTTTAGTCATCAATGGTCAATGATTTAATCACTCCTGCTTTTATAGTGAAGCTGCCATAAAAATCCAAAAGGCAGGGTTTAGAGAGCTTTGGGGTTGGAGAATGTCTTACTTGGAGAGGGTGTGAAAGCTCTGTACCCTTCCCAAAGACCTTACCTTATGCATGTCTTCTATCTGGCTGTTCCTGAGTTATATACTTTTGTAATAAACTGGTGATTTAGTAAATAAAATGTTTCTCTGAGTTCTGTGAGCCACTCTAATAAATTAATAGAACCCAAGAAGGGGGTTGTTGGGACCTCCAGCCTATAGCTGGTAGGTCGGAAGAACAGATGACAACTTAGACTTGCAGTTGGCATTTGAAGTGTGTGAGGGGGTCTGCCTTGGGTGACTGAACCCTAAACCTGTGGAACCTGATGCTTTCTCTGGTGTCAAAATTGAGTTGAATTATAGGATATGTCAAAATTGAGTTGAATTGTAGGATACCCTGCTAGTGTTGGAGAATTGCTTAGATGTGTAGGAAACCTCCCATCCACCATGTTGGAATTGGGTATGGAACCTTTTTTTAGTGAGGTTGTTGATGAAGTAAGATTTGTTGAAGCAGGATGATGAATACATGGAGTTCATGTATTCATTTCTCTATTTTTTTATGTATTTGAAATTTTTCACAATAAAAAATTTTTTGAAAATGGGTAGTTGGTTGTAAACTCATGATTACATTGTTTATTCATTCAACTCTCAGAAAATAATTGAGCATTTACTCAAAAGAGGCTGAAAATAGGTGTTTTGGAAATTTTTGGATCTTAGTTTAAACAGCTTCTTAACCAGGAGTGGAGGTGACATGCACATAAATAAGTTTAAGATAAGTTGGAATATTACAAATTTATTATATTAACATATTAAAAAACAGATCTACATAAAGTACCATGGGAGTTCTGGGGAGAGATAGTGAAGACGGCATTGAGCTTTGTCCATTTCACTTAATTCAACAAATATTGAGCCCTGTGGTGCGCGAGGTACTGTTCTTCAGCCCTAATGTTAGTAGTGGGGTAATGTGACATCCGGCGTCGCCCCAGCGGCATGGGGGAGGACAGTGGTTTGTTGTTGTCCCTCTGTTCATCAAATTCTTTGATGCAGCATAGAATTAGAGTCGACAAAATTTTTAAAAAGTAAAATTTATTGAAAGTACTTTTTAGAAGGAGATGGGCCATGCTAAGGAAGGCTGCAGCCCTGTGGAATTTGGGAGGTGAAGAGATAAAACAAAGTACACCCCAAGGGAGGAGTGGGTTTTTAGCAAGAGAGCTGTAGCAACTCAAGAAATGGGAAGGAGATGGGAGGTCCTAGATGATCCCTATATGAGGTTACCCTAACTGACAGCTGGCTGCTATATAACACTTTTGCTTACTGCACAAATACTTACCCATAATTCAGTCTGTTATAATTTGATTCATGAACTTACACGTATAGTTATAGTATTATAATGACAGCACAATGGACCTTAAATTGTGGGCAAATTAGGGTGGTACCTCCTGAGGAGGTGTTGTGGCTGGTGTAGCTAGCTGCTTTTTTAGCCCTTATGCTCTAGGATTTGGGTTAATCCTAGTGGGGGTGCTTCTGGGAGGTCCTTAAGGAAGGTCTTCAAGGGAAGTTTCTATGGTTACAGAGCTGGGCCTTCGCTCCTTTGGCTCATGCCTGACTAACTCTCTAATATACTAAGGATCCAGCAGAGAACAATGCTGATAAAGATCCTACTCTCATGAACTTTACATACTAAAGAGAGCATGTAGACAATACGTAATAAACATAAATACATTTCTCATGTTTAGGAGAGGATAGATGTTACAGAAAAGTTGAAAAGTACAGCGTAATAAAGGAGATTAGTCATGTTGGGCATAGTAATAGGATGGGGAGGTTGGCTCACTGTCAGGGTTGGCTCACTGAAGAAGGTGTGATTTGGGCAAGCTCTTGATGAGAGCGTTAGCCGAGTGGCTATCCAAATGAAGAGTATTCCCACTGAGGGCACAGCTGCCTCGTGTGTTTGCAGAGCAGCAGCAGTATCGCTGATGAAGCAGAATGAGTGAATGCGAGATGAGTAGGAAATAAGGTTAAACATTAATGGGGAGAGCATAGGGGTAGTGAGGTGAATTATAGAATTATAATCTTTAGAATTATAGATAATTGTGAGAACTTTAGCTTTTACTTTTTAGTAAAATAAGGAGCCATTGAGGGATTTTGAGCTAGCGGTGTGACATGATTTGGCTTATACCTTACAATGCTTACTCTGACTCTTGTGTTGAGAACAAACTCTGGGGTAGGGGACCTTTAGGAGGCTATTGGTATAATCTTCACAAGAAACATTAGAGAATTGGGCCAGAGTGATAGCAGTGGATGTGGTGAGAAGTGGTCAGATTTTGGTTAGATTTTAAAAGTAGCAGCAACAGAATTTCCTGAAAGATTGGATGTGGGATGCGAGAGAAAGAGAAATGTCAAAGGACTTGCCATTAAGAGTAAAGTAAGGCTACAAGAATGGCAGTTTTGGTGGGGAAAGGAAGATCAGGAGTTCAATTTTGGACATGTTAAGTTTAGGTTGTTTACTAAACATCTGAATGGAGCTCAGGTAGGTAGTTGAATTTAGAATTTGGGGGAGAGAGAGACTGGGCTACAGATACATATTTGGGAGTTACTGTCATAGAGTTACTGTCATACATTTAAAGCCAACGAGCCTCAATGAATTCATCTAAGGAGTGAGTATAGATAGAGAAGGTCAAAGACAGACAGACCATGTATAATTGAAACATTAAGAGAACAGAAGAGAATCAATGGGCAAAGGAGCTCAGTCTCAAAGAAGCGACAGTATGTGAGCATGAGAAGGCATTCCTCTAAACTGAGGGATCAGTTTAAACAAGAGTATGATAGTAGGGGGGAAAAGCAGATTGTAGATAACCGGTAGCATCTGTGTTTCGTATTTATGTATTTTATTTTAACAGTTTTTTGTTGTTGTTGTTGAAGCTTAATCCATATTTAGGTTGATAATTTTAGTGAAGAGTTTAAGATTCAACTAATTGGGATTCATCAATTTACCCTCTCTTTCTCCCATAGTGAGTCTCCGATTACACTCATGTTTCCTATTTGGAGAAGTCTCTTATTAAGGTCAGCAATTAGGGCCAGACAGTAAATATTTATCTTTTGCAGGCCATATAGTCTCTGTTGCAACTACTCGACTCATGTGTTGTAAGCAGCTATAGACATGTGAACAAATGAAGTGTGGCTGTTTTCCAATAAAACTTCACTTACGGACAATGAATTTTTAATTTCATGTAATTTTCTTGCATCTATAAAACAGAGTCACTTTAATGGAGTTGGAGCTGCTATCCTAGAAGAACTGCCTTGCACATCTTATGTCTCAAACCTATGTAATGTTAAAACAGGGTAAGATAACCCTGGACCTAAGACAGCATTGCATCCCAAACATCTGTTTGCAAAGATAACAAGAAATCAGATATTATGACTACTGGATTAATGACTACCAGACTGAAAATTAAAACATTCTTTAGAATTAGCATCACTATGTTAGCTTATCTGCTCCTATGGAAATTCCTTCCTTTTATGATGTAATTATTTCCCTTCCCTTTCTCATAAATACTCCTTGACTTCTAATCAGGACACTATTTGGGTTCTTTCTGAATAAGTGCTTCCAGAATAGCTATTCTTTTTTTTTTTCTTTCACTTTTTAAAAATTTAATTTTATTATTAGTTTCAAGTATACAGTACATTGGTTACACATTTATATAGCTATTCTTTTGGATATCAAGTAAATGCTTGTTGCCTCTCACTTTGGCCTTTTATTTTTAAGTTGTATGTCGCAAAATATTATTTTTCCATTGATTTTGTTATCAACTATTTAAAATATAAAAATAGGACATACAAAAGCAGCCATCAGGCTGGATTTGGCTTACTGGCTATAAAAGACATTTTTTTCCAGGTCAGCTTTAAACTACCGAATGCATTGGTTAGAAATCAGTTATGTGGTAGACTGACCAGCTCCTTTGAGTCTGTTTTCAGCTGATGCCTATTCTAAATATAGCTTATTTATATCATTTGTGTGGCCTTGTTCATGATATATTAGTCACTTTGATGGTTTAGGAAACCTCTAGGATCCTGTTCACCCACAGGATTCTAGTCCAATGATTTTCTTTTTTTCTTTTTTTTTTTTTTTTATATTAAATAAAAAGTTTATTGGGATAACATTGGTTAATACAATAATATAATTTTCAGGGGTACATTATCATTTGACATCTGTATATTCTATTGTGTGTTCACCACCCGAAGTCCAGGTTCCTTCAGCGACCATATATTTGATCCCCTTTACCCACTTCACCCTCCCCTCCTCCCCCTACTTTTGACCCCTTTTTCCCCTCTACCTCTCCCCTCCTCCCCCACTCCACTGGAAACCACTACTCTACAGTCCTCTGGTAACCACTAGTCTATAGTGCATGTCCATGAATCTCTGTTTGTTTGTCCTGCTCATTTGTTGCTTTTAGGTTTATATCCCACATATAAGTGATATCATGTGGTTTTCAGCTTTTCCTGTCTGGCTTTTTCCTTAGCATGATTATCTTGAGGTCCATCCAGTTGTCGCAAAATGGCGTATTTCATCTCTTCTTATGGCTGAGTAATATTCCATTGTATATATGTACCACAGCTTCTTTAGCCATCATCTATCATAGGGCACTTTGGTTGCTTCCATGTCCTGGCCACTGTGAATAGTGCTGCTATGAACATTGATGTGCAAATATCTTTAGATATGGAGTTTTCAAGTCTTTGGGGTAAACCCAGTAGAGGGATTGCTGGATCATATGGTAGATCAATTCTTAGTTTTTTTGAGGAACCTCCATACTGTTTTCCATAGTGGCTGTACCAATTTTCAGTCCCACCAGCAGTGTATGAGGGTTCCTTTCTCTGCATCCTCTCCAACATTTGTTATTACTTGTCCTGTTGATTATAGCTATTCTAACAGGTGAGATGGTATCTCATTGTGGTTTTGATTTGCATTTCCCTAATAGCTAGCGATGTTGAGCATCTTTTCATATATTTTTGGCCATTTGTATGTCCTCTAGGGAGAAGTGTCTGTTCAGGTCCTCTGCCCATTTTTTGATTGGATCATTTGTTTTGTTGTTATTGAGTCATATGAGTTCTTTGTATATTTTGGATATTAGGCCCTTATCGGAGGTGTTGCTTGCAAATATATTTTCCATTCGGATGTTGTCTCTTTACCTTGTTGATGATTTCTTTTGCTGAGCAGAAGCTTTTTAGTTTGATGTAGTCCCATTCATTTATTTTTGCTTTTACTTCCCTTGCCTTTGAGGTCAAATTCATAAAATCCTCTTTAAGTCCAAGGTCCTTGAGTTTAGTTCCTATGTTTTCTTCTATGCATTTTATTGTTTCAGGTCTTATATTCAGGTCCTTAATCCATTTTGAGTTAATTTTGGTGTGGTGATAGACAACAGTCTAGTTTCATTCTTTTGCAGGTGGCTTTCCAGTTTTCCCAGCACCATTTATTGAAGAGGCTTTCCTTTCTCCACTGTTTTTGGCTTTTTTGTTGAAAATTATTTGCCCATATAAATATGGTTTACTTCTGGACTCTCGATTCTGTTCCACTGGTCCGTGTCTGTTTTCTGCCAATACCATGCTGTTTTGATTACTGTCGCTTTGTAGTATAATTTGAAGTCAGGCAGAGTGATGCCTCCAGCCTTGTTCTTTTTTCTCAGGATGGCTTTGGCAATTCGGGTCTTTTGTGCTTCCATACAAATCTGATGATTTTTTGTTGTATTTCTTTAAAAAATGCCGATGAGATTTTGATGGGGATTGCATTAAATCTGTATAATGCTTTAGGTAATATGGTCATTTTAACTATGTGATTCTTCAATCCAAGAACACGGAATATCTTTCCATTTCTTTGTATCTTCTTTGTTTCTTTTAATAGAGTCCTGTAGTTTTCATTATATAGGTCCCACAAATTTTGTTAGATTTATTCCTAGATATTTTATTCTTTTTGTTCAATTGTGAAAGGAATTATTTTTTCCACCCTCTTTTCTGACACTTCATTGTTAGAGTATAGGAATGCTATGGATTTTTGAAAGTCGATTTTGTATTCAGAAACTTTACTGTATTTGTTTATTGTTTCTAGTAGTGTTCTTGTTTTTTTTTTTTTTTTTTCTATATAGAGAATCATGTCATCTGCAAATAGTGACAGTTTGACTTCTTTTTCCTATTTGGATGCCTTTTATATATTTCTCTTGCCTGATTGCACTTGCTAGGCCTCCAATGTTATATTGAATAACAGTGGTGATAGTGGACAGCCTTGTCTTGTTCCTGATCTTAGAGGGAAGGTTTTAGTTTTTCACCATTAAGTATAATGTGAGGGTTTGTCATAGATGGCCTTTATTATGTTAAGTAC
Source organism: Eonycteris spelaea (assembly GCA_003508835.1). Lineage (NCBI taxonomy): Eukaryota > Metazoa > Chordata > Mammalia > Chiroptera > Pteropodidae > Eonycteris > Eonycteris spelaea. Next base: position 252,465 of record PUFA01000393.1, read on the forward strand.
TTTCCTTCTATACCAATTTTGTAAGTGTTTTGATCATAAATGGATGCTGTATCTTGTTGAAGGCTTTTTCTGCATCTATTGATATGATCATATGATTCTTATTTTTTAAATTTGTTTTGTGTGTATCACATTAATTGATTTGCATATGTTGAACCATCTTTGTGCCCCTGGGATGAAGCCCACTTGATTGTGTAATCTTTTTAAATATGTTGCTGTATTCGGTTTGCTAGTATCTTATTTAGGATTTTCATCTGTGTTCATGAGAGATATTGGTCTGTAGTTTTCTTTTTTGTGTTATCTTTACCAGGTTTTGGTATCAGAGTAATATTGGCCTAAAATGAGTTGGAGAAGTATTGCCTCCTCTTCAATTTTTGGAAGAGTTTGAGGAGAATAGGTATTAAATCTTCTTTGAATGTTTGGTAGAATTCACTGGTGAAGCCATCTGGTCCTGGACTTTTACTTTTTGGTAGGTTTTTGATGATTGTTTCAATTTCCATACTGCTGATCAGTCTATTTAGATTTCCAGATCTTGATTCAGTCTAGGAAGGTTGATTTTTCTTACTGGTCCATTTCTTCTAGGTTATTAAATTTGTGTTATATACTTTTTCATAGTATTCTTGTATGATCCTTTGTATTTCTGTGATATCAGTCGTAATTTCCCTTTTCATCCCTGATTTTGTTTATTTGTGTCTTTCTCTTTTTTCTTTAGTGAGTCTAGCCAGGGTTTTCAATTTTATTAACCTTCTCAAAGAACCAGCTCTTGTTGCATTTATTTTTTTCTATTTTTTTTGTTTTCAATTTCATTTATTTCTGCTCTAATTTTGATGATTTCTTTCCTTCTGCTGACTTTAGGCTTCATTTTTCTTCCTTTTCTAGTTTTTTAAGATGAAGTGTTAGGTTGTTTATTTGGGCTCATTTCTTGTTTTAGATAGGCCCGTAATGATAGAACTTTTCCTCTTATGACTGCTTTGCCTGTCCCAAAAGTTTTGATATGTGTAATAGCATTATCATTGTTTCTATGTATCTCTTGATCTCTTTTTTATTTCTTCTCTGACCCAGTTATTCTTCAGTAGCATGTTGTTTAATCTCCATGTATTTGTGTTCTTCCTGATTTCTTTCTGCAGTTGATCTCTAGTTTCAAAGCATTATGATCAGAGAATGTGATGGTATGATTTCAACCCTCTTATATTTGTTGAGGCTATCTCTGTGTCCCAGTATGTGGTCGATTCTTGAGAATGTTCCATGTGTACTAGAGAAGAATGTATAAGCAGCTGTTTTGGGATGGAAGGCCTGTGAATGTCAATTAGTCCAGTTGGTCTAATGTGTCAATCAAGATGTTACTTATTTATATTCTGTTTGGATGATCTGTCCATATCTGACAGTGGGGTATTTAGGTCCCCTACTATGATGTGTTTGGTCTGTTTCTCCCTTTAGTTCTGTTTAGTAATTGCTTTTATATATTTTTGGGGGCTCTGTGATGGGAGCGTAGATATTAATGAGTGTTATTCTCTTGGTGCATGATTCACTTTATCATTATGAAGTGTCCCAGTATCTTTCTTACCCTTTTTTATTTTGAAGTCCTGCTTCGTCTGATGTTAATACCATTACTCCCCTTTTCTCTGAATACCATTTGCTTGAAATCTCATTTTTCCACCTTTTCACTTTGAGTGTATATATGTTTTTGGAGCTTAGATGTGTGTCCTAGAGGCAGCATATGGGGTTTTGTTTTTTTGATCTATTCTGCAACTCTGTGCCTTTTTTTGGTGAGTTCAGTCCATTTACATTTAGGGGCGATTTATTGAATATGAGGTCTTCTTACAGCCATTTTATCTTTTGCTTTCTGGTAGCTTCATGTTTCCATTGCTGTCTTTGTCCAGTGTTTCTGTTTTCTTTATTTGGTTGGCTTTTGTGGGTGTTGCCTCTGGTTCTTGTTTCATGTTACATATTTACAGTCTCAATCTTCGGTGTGTGGTTACCATTACAAATATGTAAAGGATAGTTTATATATACAGTTGTCTATTTTCTTCTGCATGTGCCTTATCTCCTTTGTGCTTTACAAATTTGGATCTTTGAACCTCCTCTTTTCAGTCATTGTGTCTCATTTGTCCCTAATGTATGCTGAACATTCATTACTATCCTTGTTATAACAATTCACTACTTAACGGTTATAATTAAGCTATAATAAGGGGTGCACTCCTCTGCTTCTATTTGCCTGAGAGTCACTTTACTCCTAATTATGTATTTGTTGTTGTTGTTATTTGTTTTAGGTGAGCTGACCCCTTTTCAGTATTTCCTGTAATGCAGGCCTCGTAGTGGAGAATTCCCTCAATTTTGTATGTCTGGAAAGGTCTTAATTTCTCCTTCATATCTAAAGGAGAGCTTTGCTGGATACATTATTCTAGGCTGGTAGTTCCTTTCACTTAATAGTTTAAATATTTGATTCCATTCCTTTCTGGCTTGTATAAGGTTGTGCTGAGAAGTCCAATGATAATCTAATGGTTTTCCTTTATATGTTACCATTTTTTCTTCTCCCTGGCTGCCCTGAGAATTCTATCTTTGTCATTGATTTTTGATAATTTTAATACAATGTGTCTTGGTGAAGGCCTTTTGGGTTGAGATAATTGGGTGTTCTGTTGACTTCTTGAATTCCAAGCTCCAGCTCATTCCTTAGATTTGGGAAATTCTCATCAACTCTTGTTCTTTAAATGCTTTCTAATCCGTCTCCTTTCTTCCCTTTCGAGAGTGCCCATTATTCTTATGTCCTCGTCTCCTGATGGTATCAGCTAGTTCTTGTATTTCTCTTTCATTATTTTTTGTTTTCCGTTTCTCTCTTCTTCCTTCTGATTTATTTCTAGATTTCTGTCTTCGATATCACTGATCCTTTCCTCCATTTGGTCGACTCTTATTTCCCAGTCTTGCTAATTTCATTTTTAACTCTTGCAGTGTGTTCTTCATCCCAGAACATCTCTTCTTGTTTTCTTGAGGGTTTCAGTCTCCTTGCTCTGCTCATCTAGTTGTTTTTTGAATTCCTGAAGTTATTGATATGATTTGTTTTGGATCTCCTTGAGCTTTTTCAGAAATACCATCCTGAATTCTCTGTCATTTAAGTCACATATTTCTATGTCTGTAAGCTTATTTTCTGGAGATTAGTGTCTTTCTTTCTGAGGCTGCTTGTCACCTTGGTTGTTCATGGTGTTTAATGGACTATTTCTCCCTGGCATAATGGAAGTGTATTCTGTTGTTTTTCCAGAAAGAAGATTTATTAAATAAAGGTCTCCCTTTAGCCTGCTGCAAAGAAGGCGCTCTTCTTTTGGTTTCCAGTAGGTGGCTCTAAGCCTCTTGGAATCATAGCAGTTTCAACAGCTTTTTTGCTCCAGATTCCCTGGGGCCGAGGTGACAGATGTTGGAGCATATGGGAGCAGGAGTCCTCTGGGTGGGCGTTTGGGGATGCAACTCAGCCTCCGTTTTGCAGCGTCCTCCAGCAAAAGTCAACTGTTGTTCCTCTGCAGTCCCACCCACTTCTCCGCTTTTTGCCCTGATGATTGGGCCCTCTGGTGGGCTGAGTACAAGCCCCCAGCACTTCCAGGCATGATGGTTCAGGAAAGTCACTGTGCCTTTATCGCTCTCCCTCCTCCTACATGGAAGCGCTGGTGGCTGGAGAGACAGTTTCTTTATTCTCCTAGTCCACCGTCTGACACCCGGGGTTCTGACCTGGGTAGCTCTTATGCACAGATCCCACACTCAGATGTGCTTGTGTGCAGTTGGGTGTTTTTAGTTGAGTTTTAGATGTTCAATTTATTTTTTGTTCAAGGGGAGGATCTAGGGACATCTCTCATTCTGCCATGTTTCCGCTGAAATCACCCCAATGTTTTCTTAAAACAAAAATACTCAAAACTCTATATTCATATTTTCTGCAGTAACATAGCCTTCCCGAGTTTCTTCCTGTGATGTTTCCTTTCCATTTTCTTCCCAGGGTCCTGACTTGAAGGTGTGTCATTCCTACAGGCTCGTATTCAGCCCCTTCTTTCTCCTTCTTTCACTCTGGTGACTTTCATCACACCATGCCTTCAGTTACCAATCTGTAACTGGTGGTAACTAACACATGCGTGTTTTAACTCTGATCCTCTTAAGGCTTTCAACGTTTACCTTTACTTAGAAGTTAAAATCAAAAACACCTTAGCTTGACCCAAGTCCACTTGGTCTGTACTTGTGTACTGCTTGTCAGCTAGTCTGAGCCACTTGGCACCTTCTAGCACATTATCCATCATTCTTCTCCTTATCTTGGCCCTGCTTTTCCCTGTGCCATCATTACCCTCTCTCCTTTCCTCCATTTTCCTCCTCCTACTCCCAGCAGATGCCAAAATGATACCCTGCCCTTTTGAGAATCCACTCAGAGGGCCTCTTGCCTTTTAAGATTTAACTCAAATGCCTGTGGCCTCCTGGAAGTCCTGTTTCCATAGACAAGATTAAACATTTTCTTTGTGTGCCCTTAGTATCTTATGTACATGTCTATTTTTAGCACTTGCCTTATTGATATTATCAGGTCAGAAACAGTTGCATGTTGATTGAACATCAATATATTACAAGTTGTTACAATCACTAGACTGATTTCTAGAAGCAGTTTGGGTCCTGCCATCTTTGTAACCTAAGAGCCTGACGTTTAGAAGGTGATTAATTTGTGTTAAAAAATGAATGAATTCATGAGTATATTCTTATTGGGCTACACTAACTTTGATATAAATCAAAGTACTTTGGCAATTAATTAGGCAAAAACTGGACCTTTTATGATTGTATTTTGTGTCTTTAATATATTTATATATATATATATATATATATATATTTTTTTTTTTTTGTGGTAGGAGGAAAATTCTTCTAAAGGATGGTCTCCCACTCAGAGCTGAGGAATCTTTTCTGTTCAGCTGATGCAGTATGCTTTGATGTTGAAATAGCACAGTCATCAGGAAGAAGGAATTTGATGAGACTGGCCAAAATCTGTGGAGTTGAGGATGCTGTGTCAGAAATGTAGGGACAGTATCTGTTCACTTTATGAATGATAAAGAATTGCAAAAAGAGAGTGACCTTTTAGATTACAATGTAAGATCAGAGCCACAATTCTCTGATTTTAGTCCCTGGTTGTAAAAATGGCACTGGCTTTTTCTTTAATCACTTAGAGCTGAAATTGGCATGTACATTATCTATTTACACAAATATTTATGGCAAAAAAAAAAAAGCTGCTCTGACAAACCAAATATTGGATAAGACACTTTCTTAGCTTGGTAGGGGAACAGTGAATATCACTAACCAAAGATGACCTGGGTGGGTTCTCCAAGTGTCCAGTGCTTTGTGTCATGGTTAAGAGTGTGGCCTTAGTGGTTTGCTGGAAAGCAAATTTTGGTTCAGAGTCTCTCAGTAGATGCCTGAATGAGAGCTCCTCCTACCCGCCCTACCCTCCTTATGTTACTTGGCATCACCAGGTCATGGACCATTTAGGCTCAGCTGCATATGATAAAAGAAATGTGATTCTAAGCAAACCCTTCAATAATTTGTTAGGCATCGCTCCCCATACCCTCATATTTGTCACAGGGCCTCTAGGCAGCACCTTCCTCTTGGTGGACATTGTGATGTACTGGGAGGTTAGGCATGTAAACTTTGAGAACAGCTGACTTTGATGGCTTGATTGTTGGCTCATTGTTGGATCTTTCTCCTAGGACACGGCGAGCCATGGTGGGGCAGTGCCTTTCAAGGCTGCCCCACAGAGCGCTTAGCTCTGATCCAGCCCTCCAGGGAACAGGTACAAGAGGCTCATAGCAGAGCATCCCCCACACCTGACCCCTGGTATAAGGTAAGAGGAGCCCTGGTCTGGGTATGTTGTCTCTCTATTAGACCTGCATTTTGGGTCATGTTCTCCTGAGAGTATCTCACTATTACTTTAAATATCCCTTCTTTGTGGTTGTTTGGCACTTAAAATTAAGTTTTTATCTGGCTAGTTGATCCTATCCCTTTCTGCCTGCCTTCTTTTCCTAGGGAGAGGCTAAGCCTCCTCTTTATCTTGTGTTTCTAAGTTTAAGGGCAGAATAGAGTTGTGGAGTGGTCTCCTATGCAGTCTAGCCCCACCCATTAATTTATAAGTGGCATTTAGAAAAACATAGGTAAAACATTAATTCACCAGGCAATACACCTTGTCTGATATACCTTGGGCAAATGCATTCAAGAGAAAAAATAGATTATATTTTAGTTTCTTTTTCATATTTCATGTTTTCCCTTTTGTATAATCAGTGTTTGGTATTAATATTACATATTTTTGTTTTGTTTGCAGGGAGCTGTAAGTCACCTACAAGAGCGAAATGTTCAGGTTTTCCTAATATCTGGTGGCTTTAGGAGCATTGTAGAGCATGTTGCTTCAAAGCTCAATATACCCATCGACCAATGTATTTGCCAATAGGCTGAAAATTCTACTCAATGGTAAGACATTTCCCTTCTTCTCAGTTTTATTTTTTCAGTATTCTAGGTAATGTCTCTTGGAATGCAAGGAGACATCAGATAAAAATTTTGAGATAAAGGATTCTGTTCACTGATGTCTTTGCCCCTTGGTATCCTGTACTCTGCAAAAACAGACTTAGGTCATCATCTTTCCTAGCTTTAGTATCCATAAAATCTATCAGTATGTAACACTTAGTAAAATGTTAATTTCGTGTAAAAATTCACATGGTTATTTTGTTATGCATTATATTTCAATTTATGAGAGCTTTCATATATTTGAAACCTACTTAAACTCAGGAAAGAGAGTTAATTTGTTTAGTAAGTCATTGTGCTGTAGTTGCCTTTGGAGATGCCTCCTGGCTCCTTTCAGGACCATCAAGGGCCACAGCTGTAGTTTTCTATTATTTCAAGATGTCTCCAGTTACATCAAGGGGTGGCTGGCATTCTTAAAACCAAATAATATTAAATGTGTTAACAGAACACTTTTGAACAGTCTATAGATAGAGATCGTTAAAAAAAGAAATAGAGTAATGATTGTGGTAATTACTGTAAGAATGGAAATAGTCAAATATAAATTGGAATCTCTTCTAAGATAAAAATTATATATTAACTTATTTTAAATTTAATATATTGATTTCATGGTGTTCTGCAACCTTAACAATTTGAGAATTACTGGAAGCTTAGAAGATAAAACTATTTACTCCAAGGTGTTTATGACCTAAAGCAGTACCTTGCATTTTTATAATTTAAAATCTTGTTTATCTGAGGAATAGGTATCGAAGTCCAGGCTTTGTTGCTCTAATGAGGGTCATTTTTAGCTTTCTCAGTGACATTTAGTGAGGATATCATCTATGTGTAAAGCTGACCATACCGTTCTAATTTTGTGGATCTTTAATACTGTTTTAACTGCACTTTTAAGGTGAATATGCAGGTTTTGATGAGACGCAGCCAACAGCTGAATCTGGTGGGAAAGGAAAAGTTATTAAACTTTTAAAGGAAAAATTTCATTTTAAGAAAATAACTCATGATTGGAGATGGAGCCACAGACATGGAAGCCTGTCCTCCTGCTGTATGTATTAAGCATAATAATTTTTTCCAGTTTACTTTTGTTTTAAACAGCTGATTTAGAATTCAGTAAGATTTATGAGAATTAAATAATCAAAAATCTAAATATCATTGTAAGATAAAAAACAATAAAAAAAACCAAATTCAGTCTCAATAGTAATTGAGAACTGAGGCTTGTGGAGGTTCGATAATGTGCCCATATTAAAGCATTTTATTCTTCTAAATTAATGTTGTTTTCTGAGACCAGCAGGAAAAAAATGCTGTATAGCGAGTGTCCTAAATATCAGATGTGTTCATCTCACATAGGATTTTCCCGTTATCATTTTCTTAAGAAAAACTGAATAAAAAATACAGTGGTGAACTTTTTTTATTACCTAGCTTCCTGAGATTTTACTCTTTCCTAAAAAGAGTAATTACTTTTGTAAATGATTAATCAACATGGTTTGTAGAATCTTTTTGGATTCTTTTAACATTACTTGCATCAGTTTAAGATAACACTTTCTTAGGTGATTTATAACCAATATTGGGGCTGATTAAGTAATGGACACCGGGCTAGTTTAATGAGGAGTACATAGACATCAAATGTAGAGTTCTTTCAGGAGCTCTCAATCCCATTGTCAAGATGTGAAAAAATTATATAATTTACATTCCAAAAATTATAAATAGTCTGACCAAACCAAGAGAAAGTGGCGTGCATGCAGGTGTGTAGTCCTTGGAAGGTAGTCAGAGGGAATCTGTGACCTAAAGGAAGGTTAGCAGCCACCTCAAGAAGGCCTGTGGGATTAGGAGATGTTTTCAGATGGAGGGGAAGTAGCAGAGCAGAGTGGGTTGTATTAGACCCAGTCCTGGGCTGGTCAGTGGGCAAAAACCAGCAGGAATGGGTGTAAGCAACCACTTCAGACCCCACACTTCACCTGACACTTTGGTGTTACCTTTAGGTCATAGGAAGCCCTAGAAGGCTTCTGGAGAGAGAAGGAATGAGTCAGATGTGGTAGGAGCTGAGTTGGTGCTGGCATGTAGAAAGGGCTACCACAGAGGCAAGAAGCTCAGTTAGGAGACTAAACTTAATTAGAAGGTAAGAATCTAGGTATATTTTTCCCCCTTGTGTGGTATGAAAAGTCAAAATGAAGAGAAAGGACAAGTAAGAGAATTTTGTACTTTCAAATTAGTATATTCATGTTTATATCCTGGCAGAAAAAGAGAAAATACCATTTTAAAAGACTTAGAAAGGGCCGTCATCTGACCATCCTGATCTCAGACTTCCAGCCTCTCAATCTGTGAGAAATAAATTTCTGTTGTTCATAGAAAAAAAGATTATTGAGTGAAAGAAGGTATCACTTAAATAAAAATTAAAGAAACAATGTAACTTTAAATAATTTTAATGATGAAAGTTGGAGTGTAGCCAACGGTTATTGGCGTCATCTCCTCCAGCCCAGGATACCACACCTCCCTGAGAGGTCCTCAAGTTCACCTAGAATACCAGTAGGAGATTCCTGCTCTGGTTCTGATTCCAGGCCCCGGTGGAGTTCCATGGCACCACAGGCTTCTCTTTGACCTTACCCTCATTCAAATTTCCTGGACTGCAGTAATTGCTGCACATTTAGGAACTCAGACATTTACCATCTGATGTGATTTTATCTTTGAACAATTTCCTTGGTTTTAAGAAGGCTTCAATTCTTTTTGAAGCCCACAATGTCCCAGGTGAATGGATCTGCAGCAGTGGTGCACTTACTCATTCACAGGGCAGTGGGAGACCCACGGGGAGCCCTGGAGGCACCGTGGTGAGATTGGGTTTACCTTTCTTTACATTGACAGTTTATTCATCCAAACAATACTTACTGCCCTAGGCTGCTGCTGTATCATTTATTTCAAAAAACATTTCTCTCTCTCTCTCTCTCTCTTTTTTTCTTCTTTGGATGTTTTCATTGGATTTGGAGGAAATGTAATCAGGCAGCAAGTAAAGGACAATGCAGAATGGTACATCACTGATTTTGTAGAGCTTTTAGGAGAACTGGAAGAATGATCGATTTTTATAATAGTTCACAACTTCAGATTAATTTTTGAAAGTTATACAGTTTGATGCTGTTCGCTTACCATGCCAATTATAAATTTAATGGATACATTTGGTACTGATTATCTGTGCTTCTAAATAAACTACAGTTAGGCTTTCTAGAAAATTGCTTTTTCAAACTGCAGTTCCAGTATTATTATGACCATTAATGACCTGGAGAGTTTTATCATCTGTTCTTTATGTATTTTCCTAGCTTTATTTTTATTTGAAAGCTTTTTAAATGTGAATAGTAAATTAAACACCTCTGTTGAAAGTATAGATTAGGCAGCTTAAGCGAATATTCTTTTTCCCTTTGATATATAAATAAAGTTTATCCTGGTATTAGAACTGATTTGTGGACTTTTCATTTCTGCCTATCATGTATTTCAGTAAGCCAATATTTCAAGTACCTTATGTGTTTGAGTAGAAACAACCTCAAGGCAAAGACCAAGGAACTATGTGGCGGACCCTCTGAGCACAGGGCAGAGAGCTTGTCACAATGTACTGCCACGCGCCCCACCCACTGCCACACTGAGTGAAGCTCTGGGCCAGAAGGATGGACGTGCTTTTATTACTCTTGGAATTTGTCATATAGGGAATTGTTACAAATGCTTCTTAAAAAATAACAATGGAGTCTTAAACAAAAGTTTTGACCTTTAAAAATGCATATTTGATCACCACATGAGTAAAAGAACAAAATACAAGTTTCACTCATCTTAGATGAAGGTCAGCACTCACTTTCCCCTAAATGAAGTAACTCATTTCCTGTTTAGAAAAAAGCACAGCTTGCTGCCAGCATTAATTTAATTTTACACAAACACACTCTTTGAGGCTGTAGCAAATCTGACTTGTTTTCAATGTGAAAATAAAATATAAAAACTGTTCTTGGAGTTATTTCTAAACAAGAACTTGTCTCTAATCTCAATGTAACAGAAATATATACATAAATAGGATGCATTAAATCAATCTAACAACTATTTGAGAACAATGTTAACATCATGCATTTGACATTTTCAATGATCGAGAATTAATATATTTTGTAAATGAAAATACCACTACTAAAAACAGAATTCTATAAACAGAATGATGTCATTTGTTTCTGAAAACTGTTGATATACTAGAGTGATGTGAAAATAATCACTAAAGCAAAATATTTCATGGCAAGTTTTGGGGGTAAGTTTAGGACTGTCATCCGTGAGTCATCTCAGGGTAAATGCTGCAGCTGCAAGCTCAGTCGGTGAGGGTTTGGGGACAAATAGGAAATGGGTTAAGAAATAACTCCAAATAGCATATATGACCTATTTCTTTCAGATGACTTGGAAAGGCTAGAAGGAAGGTTCATGTTTATACTGAGCAATGCTAAGAAAGGAAAATTTCAGAACATGCTTTAAAAGTATGAGATATATACCCTCTCTCATGGGAAAATTTGGGAGGATAAAGACACAGGTTTAGAAAGCAACAGTGATACTGTTGGCTAACTAAGTAGAAAGACTGGAAAGGTTTAATATGGGAAATTATTTGAAAAATTTGTAATTTAACCAAATCAAATTTGGCCCAATAATCAGATAATTATTTATCTAAAAATCAGATGAATCAAATTTCCTTCAAATCAGGCAAGACCTGAAATAAGTTTGCAACATTTAAATGAGATCACAACAATGAGGCAGTTGTTTCACAATTGTGAATGCTTACTGGCAGCTCTCCTAGAAGCTGTTTTGTGGCATTTGTACTTTCAGCAGTGCAGTGCTCTGGGCAGGACCAAGCATGCCAGGTCTGTGAAAAGCTCTGCAAACTGCCTCAGCCTTTGCCACCACCTAAGGTACATAAGCTGGAGCAAGACTTCCACGGGTGGCAAAGGACAGAAGCTGTTGGCCCTGTCATAGCCTGACATCCACAGTGCAATGTCCTGAACAAGAAGTACACACTGTCTTTGCTCAAAAAGTCTGATCTGCCCGAGAAATCTTGATACCGCATAAAACCTTTTATACCAATTACACAACCACTCTGGTCCATAGGCTCCCCTAGTCCCCAGCAAGCTGCACAAAAGAAGCATTCACACCATTCTTTGTTATTTTGAAGGGTGAGTTTGAAATGATGCAATGACTGGCACCTCACCCCTTTTCATGCTTTTCTAATTCTGGACTCCCTGGAAACAGAATGGGCTCTCCCAAGAGTTATGTATGTGGTTACAAACAGATTGGATACAGAAAGTGGTGGCTTCCTATCCTTGACACAATTTTCATGCTGATTATGAACACTGCTTATGTAAAAACAAAATAAGTTATGAATAGGAGTCAGAGTTGAAATTCATCATGGTATTAAGATGAAACGGAAATCCCTTAGAACTTTTATGTGCTTAAGCAACACATACAACAACAAGACAGCCCAATGGGCTTCATTCTCTATACCACCTCCTCTCCTCTATTTTGATGCTATAATGATTCTTCTGTCTCTTCTACTGGAGATAAGAATTTCTCCATGACACCTAGGGAGGCCCACTTGGCTGCCACTCAGAAGGGTAGAGAGCAGAATTCCAAGACCTGGGGCAGGAGTATAGCAAGATTCAAGTGGTCAGCTTCAGTAAGTGATGGCACAAACATTACGGTTTTTGCCCCTATGACCTTCAGAATCTTTATCATCAGTTAAGAAAAGTTGAGGTGAACTGATCACAAAGTCACACTGCCATTTCCATTTCCAAGGTATTTTCATGTGATTCTCAGCCCTGAGGTCAGCAGTATAGATATTGCTGTCCTTTTTTATAATAGACAGGAACAAGTTCACAAAAGTTAATGACCTCTATAGGATCACATTTCAGAGCTGGAACCAGGCCAATGAATTCCCGCAGCATTCTTTGATATAGGACAGTGAATTTCCCCAAGTGGCCTGAACCGATGTTAGCTTAGTCATAAGCAACAGGGGAACAAAGGAATGGAGGCCCAGCTAGAGACTTCCCAAAGAACACCCTACTTACTGGTAGTTAAAGAATCCTTCTTGCATTTCCAGAGACAGAGGACAGGAGGGTCATAATCTATAGCTGGTTAAATCTGGCCACAGACACATGTGCAGAAGGTACTCCCTAACCTGCCCATAACCTCAGCCTCGTTATACCATCATGATAATACCATGCTTATACCCGGAAGTTTGTGAATCTAACTGTAACAGACTGAATTCTAGGTAAGAACATGTGCACTACACAAAAAGTTATGTAGCAGCCGGGGTCAGTTGAAGTGACCTCATGTGCCAATCACCTAGGAACGACTGTAACCACCCATCACAGCCCCAACCTAATACAGACTTTTCCACTTCTGCGGGATTACAGCTCTATTTGCTGAAACCCACTCCTCTCTTGGAGCAAGTTTGTCTTTATCTTTTCACCTTCCAATTCCACAAGGCTGCAGCCTTCCTTAACGTGGGGAAGAACCAAAAGGAAAATGCTAATTGCATTTCTGTGTAATTTACCCATCCCCATGCTGCTGGAGTGACGAGAATTCAAATCACCCCAGAACAGTAACATTGAGAAAAAGGTTCTTCGAGCACAGGAAAAATCTAAAAACACATGCAAAGTTAGAGTCAAAAGGAAAGTTTATTAGGAAGGGTAATGCTATATAGACAGAGCATGTTCTCAGAGTCAGAGAGTGAGAGAGCCTGAGAGAGACTCAGAGGGACAGAGAAAGGGACAGAGACAGTGAGAAGGACAAAGTGAAGACACTGAGAGGACTGATAAAAATGGCACTGAGAGGACCCCAAGTGTAAGGAATTCAGTTTATATATATTCTTAGTTTCCTGTGAATTATAGTTTAAAGACGTTGTTTACTCATTTCTTTTGATGGTTTGCACATACTGTGAGAAAGGAGAAGAATATGTAGTAAGAAAAGGAAAGAGTGTGCAGTGGTGAAAGGCAATTTCCAGCCTTCAATCCATTGCTTCCACATGGTTGTAGCCATGGATTTTATTTTGTGGTAGGGCATGACTTAAATGACTCTGTTTTTTCTGTTTTCCCTTCACAGTGTGGGTAAATGATTTGTTAGTAATCCAGCGAAATCTTTCTTTGTTTTGTAAGGTTTCTGCAATGAGTCTGGCTATAGGGTTGATCAACATGTTGCAATCTCTGAATATAGCTTGATTATAACATTTAGTTCTCTTGCCACACTCTCTACGTTACTCTATCTGCATTAATAGAGAGCCAGGAGGATCCACCCTAAGCTAATACTTATTAACACTGTGATACTGTGATCATAAGTTGTTCATAGATATATTAATACAGTAAATCAAATCCTACTCCTCTCTAGGATGGAATGCCCTATTTTGCAAAAAAATTTAAGTTTTTTTAAAATTAAATAAATATTATTTTTAGAATGTTTATTTTTTAATTAGCATTGACATTTAATATTATTTTATATTAATTTTCGGTGTACAGCATAATGCTTAGACATTGATATAATATATGAAGTGATCCTCCCGATTGGTCTAGGACCCACCTGGCGCTATACATAGTTATTACAATATTATTGCCTGTACCCCAATGCTGTACTTCACATCCCCATGACCATTTTGTAACTACCAATTTGTATTTCTTAATCCTTCTTAATCCCAGCCACCATACCTCCTCCCATTTGTCAATCACCAGTTTGTTCTCTGTATCTATGAATCTGTTTCTGTTTTGTAGGTTAATTTTGTTCTTTAGTTTTCACATATAAGTGAGAGCATATGGTATTTGTCTTTATCTGACTTAGCTTAATACCCATTAGGTCCATCAATGTTGTTGCAAATGGTAAGACTTCATTTTTTTTTTTTATAGCTGAGTAATAGTCCATTGTACACATGTACCTCAACTTCTTTATCCAGTCATCTATTGATGAGCACTTAGATTGTTTATGTATCTTGGCTACTGTAAATAGTGCTGCAGTGAATATAGGGGTGCACATACCTTTTCGAATTAGTGTTTTTGTTTGTTTTATTTTTTAAGATAATTACCAAGAAGCGAAATTGCTAGGTCATAAGATAGTTCTATTTTTTAATTTTTGAGGACCTCCATACTGTTTTCCATAGAGGCTGCACCAATTTGCCATGCCACCAAAGGTGCACAAGGGTTCCCTTTTCTCCACGTCCTTGCCAACACCTGTTTTTTGATTTATTGATGATAGCCATTCTGACAGGTGTGAGGTGATATCTCATGGTGGTTTTAATTTGCATTTCTCTGATTAGTGATATTGAGCAACTTTTCCTATGTCTATTGGCCATCTCTATGTCCTCTTTGGAGAAATGACTATTCAGGGACTCTTCTCATTTATTTATTTTTATTTATTTTATTTTTTAATTATAAAAAACAATTTTAATTAAGTTTATTGGGTAACATTGGTTAATAATCATATAATTTTCAGGTGAACATCATTTGACATCTGTGTATTTTGTGTGGTCACCAAAGTCTAGTTTCTTTCAGCTACCATATATTTGATCCCCCTTACTCACTTCACCCTCCCCTCCCCGCCTATATTTGACTCTCTTTACCCTGAGTACCTTTATCCCCCACCCCACTAGTAACCACTACTCTACAGTCCTCTGGTAACCACTATACGTCCATCTCATGAATCTCTGTTTGTTTGTCCTGCTTCATTTGTTGCTTTTTAGGTCTATATCCCACATATAAGTGATATCATGTGATTTTCAACTTTTTCTTCTGGCTTATTTTGCTTAGCATGATTATCTAGAGGTCCATCCATGTGAATGGCAGTATTATCATCTGTTTTATGGCTGAGTAATATTCCCTTGTGTATATGTACCCACGCTTCTTTAGCCAATCAATCTATTGTAAGGGCACTTCATGTGGTTTCCCTATGTCCTGGCCACTGTGAAGAATGCTTGCTATGACATTGATGTGCAAATTCTTTTCAACATGGTTTTCAAGTCTTTAGGAATAAATTCCCATTAGAGGGATTGTTGGATCATATGGTAAATCAATTCTTAGTTTTTTTGAGGAACTCCATACTGTTTTCCATAGTGGCTGTACCAATTTGCAGTCCCACCAGCAGTGTATAAGGGTTCCTATTTCTCTGCATCCTCTCTAACATTTGTTATTGTCCTGTTTGATTATAGCCATTCTAACAGGTGTGAGATGGTATTTCACTGTGGTTTTTGATTTGCATTTCCTAAGAGCTAGTGATGTTGAGCATCTTTTCTTATATTGTTGGCCATTTGTATGTCCTCTGGGAGAATGTCTGTTCAGGTCCCACCCATTTTTTGATCAGATCATTTGTTTTTGTGTTATTGAGTCGTATGAGTTTCTTGTAATTTTGGATGTTAGCCCTTTTGGAGGTGTTGCTTGCAAATATATTTTCCCATTCGGATGGTTGTCTCTTTACCTTGTTGATGGTTTCTTTTGCTGAGCAGAAGCTTTTTAGTTTGATGTAGTCTCATCAATTTTTTTTGTGTTTACCTTCCTTCTTTGAGGTCAATTCATTAAATCCTCTTTAAGTCC
This sequence comes from Eonycteris spelaea, assembly GCA_003508835.1. Taxonomy (NCBI): domain Eukaryota; kingdom Metazoa; phylum Chordata; class Mammalia; order Chiroptera; family Pteropodidae; genus Eonycteris; species Eonycteris spelaea. The sequence continues at coordinate 268,535 of PUFA01000393.1, forward strand.
AAGGTCCTTGAGTTTAGTTCCTATGTTTTTCCTATGCATTTTATTGTTTCAGGTCTTATATTCAGGTCCTTAATCCATTTTGAGTTAATTTTGGTGTGTGGTGATAACAAGTCTAGTTTTCTTCTTTTGCAGGTGGCTTTCCAGTTTCCCAGCAACCATTTATTGAAAGAGGCTTTCCTTTCTCCACTGTATGTTTTTGGCTTTTTTGTTGAAAAATTATTTGCCATAAAATGGGTTTACTTCTGGACTCTCGATTCTGTTCCACTGGTCTGTGTCGTTTTGCTGCCAATACCATGCTGTTTTGATTACTTGCACTTTGTAGTATAATTTGAAGTCAGGCAGAGTGATGCCTCAGCTCGTTTTTTTTTCTCAGGATGGCTTTGGCAATTCAGGCTTTTGCTTCCATGTACAAATCTGATATTTTTTTGTTTTACTTCTTTAAAAAATGCAATGGGATTTTGATGGGATTGCATTAAATCTGTATAATGCTTTAGGTAATATGGTCATTTTAACTATGTTGATTCTTCCAATCCAAGAACACAGAATATCTTTTCATTTCTTTGTATCTTCTTCATTTCTTTTAATAGGTCTTGTAGTTTTCATTATATAGGTCCTTCACATGTTTGTTAAATTTATTCCTAGGTATTTTATTCTTTTTGTTGCAATTGCAAAAGGAATTATTTTTCCACTTCTTTTTCTGACACTTTTATTAGAGTATAGGAACGCTATGGATTTTTGAATTGATTTTGTATCCAGAGATTTACTGTATTTGCTTATTGTTTCTAGTAGTGTTCTTGTGGAGTCTTTAGGGTTTTCTATATAGAGAATCATGTCATCTGCAAATAGTGACAGTTTGACTTCTTCATTTCCTATATGGATATCTTTCTCTTGTCTGATTCACTTGCTAGACCTCCAATGTTATATTGAATAACAGTGGAATAGTGGACAGCCTTGCCTTGTTCCTGATCTTAGAGGGAAGGTTTTTAGTTTTTCACCATTAAGTATAATGTTGGCTGAGGGTTTGTCATAGATGGCCTTTATTATGTTACTTTCCTTCTTATACCAATTTTGTTAAGTGTTTTGATCATAAATGGATGCTGTATCTTGTTGAAGGCTTTTTCTGCATCTATTGATATATCATATGATTCTTATTTTTAATTTGTTTTGTGTGTATCACATTAATTGATTTGCATATGTTGAACCATCCTTGTGCCCTGGGATGAAGCCCACTTGATTGTAGTTAATCTTTTTAATATGTTGCTGTATTTGGTTTGCTAGTATCTTATTAGGATTTTTCATCTGTGTTCATGAGAGATTTGGTCTGTAGTTTTTTTTTGTGTTATCTTTACCAGGTTTTGGTATCAGAGTAATATTGGCCTCATAAAATGAGTTGGGAAGTATTGCCTCCTCTTCAATTTTTGGAAGAGTTTGAGGAATAGGTATTAAATCTTCTTTGAATGTTTGGTAGAATTCACTGGTGAAGCCATCTGGTCCTGGACTTTTACTTTTTGGTAGGTTTTTGATGATTGTTTCAATTTCCATACTGCTGATCAGTCTATTTAGATTTCCAGATCTTGATTCAGTCTAGGAAGGTTGTATTTTTCTAAGTACTGGTCCATTTCTTCTAGGTTATTAATTTGGTTTTATTACTTTTTCATAGTATTCTTGTATGATCCTTTGTATTTCTGTGATGTCAGTCGTAATTTCTCCTTTTCATCCCTGATTTTGTTTTATTTGTGTCCTTTCTCTTTTTTCTTTAGTGAGTCTAGCCAGGGTTTCAATTTTATTAACCTTCTCAAAGAACCAGCTCTTGTTGCATTTATTTTTTCTATTTTTTTTTGTTTTCAATTTCATTTATTTCTGCTCTAATTTTGATGATTTTCTTTCCTTCTGTTGACTTTAGGCTTCATTTATCTTCCTTTTCTAGTTTTTTAAGATGAAATGTAGGCTGTTTATTTGGGCTCATATTTCTTTTTACAGATAGACCCGTAATGATAGGAACATTCCTCTTATGGCCACTCTTGCCTTGTCCCAAAAGTTTGATATGTCGTAATAGCATTATCACTTGTTTCTATGTATCTCTAGATCTGTTTTCATTTCTTCTCCTGGCCAGTTTTCTCAGTAGCATGTTATGTAATCTCCATGCATTTGTGGTTCTTCCTGATTTCTTTCTGCAAGTTGATCTCTGTTTTCAAAGCATTAGGATCAGAGAATGTAGATGGTATGATTTCCAACCCTCTTATATTTGTCGAGGCTATCTCTGTGTCCCAGTATGTGGTCGATTCTTGAGAATGTACTAGAGAAAGAATGTAATAAGCAGCTGTTTTGGATGGAAAGGCCCCTGTGAATGACAATTATGTCCAGTTGGGTCTAATGCGTCAATCAAGGATGTTATTTATTAATATTCTGTTGGATGATCTGTCCATATCTGACAGTGGATATTTAGGTCCCCTACTTATGGATGGTGTCTTGGTCTGTTTCTCCCTTTAGTTCTGTTAGTAATTGCTTTACATATTTTGGGGCTCTGTGATGGGAAGCGTGTAGATATTAATGAGTGTATTACCTCTTGGTGCATGATTCACTTTATATTTATGAAGTGTCCCTCAGTATCTTCTTTACCTTTTTATTTTGAAGTCTGCTTCGTCTGATGTTAATACCATTACTCCCACTTTTCTCTGAATACCATTTGCTTGAAACTCATTTTTCACCCTTTACTTTGAGTGTAAAATATGTTTTTGGAGCTTAGATGTGTGTCCCTAGAGGCAGCATATGATCGGGTTTTGTTTTTTGATCTATTCTGCAACTCTGTGCCTTTTTGTTGGTGAGTTTCAGTCCATTTACATTTAGGGCGATTTATTGAAACATATGAGGTCTTCTTACAGCCATTTTATCTTTTGCTTTCTGGTAGCTCATTGTTTCCATTGCTTCTTTGTCCATGTGTTTCTGTTTTCTTTACTTGGTTGGCTTTTTGTGGGTGTTGCTCTGGTTTCTTGTTTCATGTTACATATTTCAGTTCTCAATCTTCGGTGTGTGGTTACCATTACGAATAATGTAAAGGATAGTTATATATATACAGTGTCTATTTTCTTCATGCATGTGCCTTATCTCCTTTGTGCTTTACAAATTTGGATCTTTGAACCCTCCTCTTTTCAGTCATTGTTTGTCTCAGTTTTGTCCCTATGTAATGCTGAACATTCATTCTATCTTGTTATATACAATTCACTACTTACGGTTTAATGCTATAATAAGGGGTGCACTCCTCTGCTTCTATTTGCCTGAGAGTCACTTTACACCTAATTATGTATTTTTGTTGTTGTTATTTTGTTTTAGGTGAGCTGCCCCTTTCAGTATTTCCTGTAATGCAGGCCTCGTAGTGGAGAATTCCCTCAATTTTTGTGATGTCTGGAAAGGTCTTGATTTCACCTTCATATCTAAAGGAGAGCTTTGCTGGATTCATTATTCTAGGCTGGTAGTCCCTTTCACTTAATAGTTTAAGTATTTGGTTCCATTCCTTTCTGGCTTGTGAGTAAGGTCTGTGCTGAGAAATCCAATGATAATCTAATGGGTTTACCTTTATATGTTACCGTTTCTTCTCCCTGGCTGCCTTGAGAAATTCTATCTTTGTCCATTGATTTTTGATAATTTTAATACAATGTTGTCTTGCCGAAGGCTTTTGGATTGAGATAATTTGGGTGTTCTGTTGACTTCTTTGAATTCAAGCTCCAGCTCATTCCTTAGATTTGGGAAATTCTCGTCAACTCTTTGTCTTTAAATGCTTTCTAATCCCCGTCTCCTTATCTTCCCTTTCGAGAGTGCCCATTATTTTATGTCTCGTCTCCTGATGGTATCAGCTAGTTCTTGTATTCTCTTTCATTATTTTTTGTTTTCCGGTTTCTCTCTCTTCTTCCTTCTGATTTATTTCTAGATTTCTGTCTTCGATATCACTGAATCCTTTCCCCATTGGTCGACTCTTATTTCCCAGTCTTGCTATTTCATTTTTTAACTTCTTGCAGTGGGTGTTCTTCATCTCCAGAACATCCTTCTCTTTCTTCTTGAGGGTTTCAGTCTCCTTTGCTCTGCTCATCTAGTTGTTTTTTTTGAATTCCTGAAATTATTGATATGATTGTTTTGGATCTCCTTGAGCTTTTCAGAAATACCATCCTGAAGTCTCTGTCATTTAAGTCACAATTTCTATGTCTGTAAGCTTATTTTCTGGAGATTAGTGTCTTTCTTTTCTGAGCTGGCCTTGTCAGTTGGTTGTTCATTGGTGTTTAATGGAACTATTCTCTGCCTTGGCAGTAATGGAAGTGTATTCTGTTGTTTTTCCAGAAAGAAGATTTATTAATAAAGGTCTCCCTTTAGCCTGCTGCAAAGAAGGCGCTCTTCTTTTGGTTTCCAGTAGGTGGCATCTAAGCCTCTTGGAATCATAGCAGTTTCAACAGCTTTTGCTCAGATTCCCTGGGGCTCCGAGGTGACAGATGTTTGGAGCATATGGGAGCAGGAGTCCTCTGGGTTGGGCGTTTGGGGATGCAACTCAGCCTCCGTTTTGCAGCGTCCTCCAGCAAAGTCAACTGTTGTTCTCTGCAGTCCCACCCATTCTCCGCTTTTTTGCCCTGATGATTGGGCCCTCTGGTGGGCTGAGTACAAGCCCCAGCACTTCCAGCATTGGTTCAGAGAAAGTCACTGTGCCTTTATCGCTCTCCTCCCTCCTACATGGAGGCGCTGATGGCTGCGAGAGACGTTTTTCTTTATTACTCCTAGTCCACCGTCTGACACCCGGGGTTCTGACCTGTGGTAGCTCTTCATGCACAGATCCCACACTCAGATGTGCTTGTGTGCAGTTGGGTGTTTTTAGTTGAGTTTTAGATGTTCAATTTATTTTTGTTTCAAAGGGGAGAGATCTAGGGACATCTCTCACTCCACTGTTTCGGCATTGACCTCCCTCTTTCTATATGCTTCTATTAATTTGTATCATCTTATTTTTCTTTCTTCAGTTGATTTATTGGTGTTGAGCTGTAGAAGTTCTTTAAATATTTTGGGTATTAATCCTTAAAAGATGTATCACTGGCAAATATCTTCTCCCATTCAGTAGATTGTCTTTTCATTTTGTTGATGGTTTGCTTGCTTGTACAAAAATCTTAGTTTGTTGTAGTTTTAATGTTAATTTTTCCTTCTGTTTCCCTCGCCCAAGGAGATACATCAGAAAAATATTACTATGAGCAATATCGGAGAGTTTACTGATTAATGTTTTCTTTCTAGGAGTTTTATGGTTTGGGTTTTACATATAAGTCTTTAATTCATTTTGAGTTTATTCTTGTGTATGGTGTAAGACGGGAGGGGTTCAATTTTCAATATTTTTTTTTTTGCATCTATCTGTCCAGTTTCTCATATATCTGTCCAGTTTTTTGAAGAGAACGTCCTTACTCCATTGTATATTCTTGTCGCTTTTGTCATAGATTAAATGATCATATAGGCATGGATTTTTTTTCTGGGGTTCCATTATTCTGTTCCATTAATCTACTATGTCTGTTTTTATGCTAATACCATGCTGTTTTGTTTTTAACTAAATAACTTGTAGTATACTTTTGATAATAGGTAGCTTTGAATAACTCCATCTTGTTCTTTCTCAAGATATTCATGGCTATTGGATCTTTTATAGTTCCATATAAATTTTAGAATTATTTGTTCTGGTCTGTAAAAAAATGCCATTGGTATTTTGATAGGGATTGCATTGAATCTATAGGTCACTTTGGGTAGTATGGGCAATGTTAATTCTTTTATCTATGAGCATGGTATACTGCTTCTAATTTAATTTGTATCTTTATTTTCTTTCTTCAATGACATAATTTTCCATGTACAAGTCTTTTACTTCCTTGGTTAAATTTATTCCTAGTTTATTTCTTCAATACAATTATAAATAAGATTATTTTTGTTAATTTCTTTTTCTTAAGTTTATTATTTGTGTATAAAACTGCAACAAATTTCTGAATATTAATTTTGTATCCTGCTACTTTACTAATTCATTTAATAGTTCTAACAGTTTTTTGATTAAAAACTTTAGGGTTCTCTATATATTAGTATCCATGTCATCTGGAAATAATAACAGTTTCATTTTCCTTTTTAATTTGGATGCCTTTTATTATTTTTTTCCTAGTCTGATTGCTGTGGCTAAGACTTCCAATACTATGTTGAATAAAAGTAGTGAAAGTGGACATCCTTGTCTTGTTCCTGATCTTAAGGAAAATGCTTTTAGCTTTTTCTCCACTGAGTATTATGTTAGTTATGGTTTGTCATATATGGCCATTATTATGTGAGGTATGTTTCCCCTATTCCTACTTTTTAAAGAATTTTTTATCATAATGGATGCTATATTTTTGCCACATGCTTTTTCTGTATCCATTGATAAATCATATGATTTTTATCTTTCAATTTGTTAATGTAATGTATCACATTAATTAATTTGTTGGTATGTACCAAACTTGCATCCCAGTAATAAACCCAGCTCAATCATGGTGTATGATTCTTTTAATGTATTACTGAATTTGGTTTGCTACTATTTTGTTGAGGTTATTTGCATCTATGTTCATCAGGGATTATTGGCCTATAGTTTACTTTTTTTGGTAACATCTTTGTCTGGTTTTGAAATCACGGTAATGGTGGCCTTGTAAAAATGAGCTTGGGAACCTTTCTGCTCTTGAATTTTTTGGATAGTTTGAGAAGAATATGTGTTAATTCTTTTGTTGAATGTTTAATAAAATTTATCTATGAAACTATCTGGGCCAAGACATTTGTTTGTTGGAGTTTTTTGATGACTCATTCAATTTTGTTAGTATAATTGATTGGTTCAGATTTTCTGTTTCTTTTTTGATTCAATCTTGGAAGATTGTATGTTTTTAGGAATTTTATTATGTCTTTCAGATTGTCAAATTTGTTGGCAATTAATTGCTTGTAATCTCATAATCCTTTGTTTTCTGTGGAGTCAATTGTCGCTTCTCTCTTTCATTTCTGATTTTTTATTTATTTGGGTCCCTCTCCTTTTTTTTCTTGATTAGTTAAAGGTTTACCAATTTTGTTCATGTTTCTCAAAAAACCAGGTCTTGGTTTTGTAGATCTTTTGTATTGTGTTTTTAGATTCTGTTTCATTTATTTCCACTGTTATTTTTATTATTCCCTTGTGTTACTCATTTTTAGCCTGCTTAGTATGTTGTTCTTTTTCTTGTTTCTTAAGTATAAAGTTTAGATAATTTATTTGAGATTTTTTTCTTTTTTCTTGACATAGGCCTATATTGCTATATGAATTTCTCTCTTAGGACTGCTTTTACTGGTGTCTATAGAGTTTGGGGTCATTGTGTTTTCATTTGATTTATATGAAGTATGTTTTGATTTCTTCCTTGATCTCATTGTTTAACCTATTCTTTGGTTTAGTAACATGTTATTTTAGGCCTCAGTGTGTTTGTGTGTTTTTCAGTTTTTTTTTCTCTTGTATTTGATTTCTAGTTTTATACCATCATGGTAGGAGAGAAAGATGCTTGATATGCTTTCACCTTCTTAAATTTACTGAGGCTTGTTTTTTGTGGCCTAATGTGGCTATCCTGAAAAAATGTTCCATGTGCACTTGAGAATTATATATATTCTGTCCTTTGGGGCGAAACCCTCTAAAATAGTCAATTTAAAGGCTCAATTTCCTTTTTGATTTTCTATCTGGAAGATCTATCCATTGGTGTCAACAGGATGTTAAAGTGCCCTACTATGATGTATTAACTGTCAAGCTTTCTCTTTATGTTGGTCAAAATTTGCTTTTTATATTAGGTATATACATATTTTAAGGGTTATATCCTCTTGTGGATTGATCTCTTATTGCTTATGTCCTATTGAAATGTCCTTTTTTGTCTCTATATATAGCCTTTTGTTTTTAAAGTCTGTTTTGTCTGATATAAATATTGCTACCCAAGTGTTTTTTTTTTTTTTCATTTCAATTGGCATGAAATATCTTTTCCCATACTTCGCTTTCAGTCTGTGTGTGTCTTTCAATTTGAAGTGGGGTCTTTTGTAGGCAGCATATGTATGGGTCTTGTTTTCTTATTCATTTGAGCTACCTTTCATCTTTGGATTTGAGCATTTAATGCATTACATTTAAAATGATTACTGATAGGTACATAGTTATTGCTATTTTTCTTATTGACATTTATGTTCTTTTATTTTTCTTCTTCTCCATCTTGAAGAAGTTTAACATTCTTGTAGTGGTGATTAATTGCTTTAGTTTTTTCCTGTCTGAAAAGCACTTCATTCACCTTCAATTTTAAATGCTAGCCTTGCTGAGTAGAGTAGTCTTGGTTGTAGATTTTTAATTTTTCAACACCAGGAATATTTCATGTCAATCCCTTCTGCAAAGTTTTTTGTTCAGAGGCAAGCTGACAGTCTTATGAAAACTTCCTTGTAGGTAACTAGCTGCCTTTTTCTTGCTGAGATTCTTTGTCTTTAATCTTGCCAATTTAATTATGTTGTGTCTTGGATGTGGGTCTGTTTGGGTTCATCTTATTTGGGGGAATCTCTGCACTTCCTGGACTGTATATCTATTTATTTCATTTACCAGGTTAGGTGATTATTTCAGTCATTATTTCCTCAAACAGGTACTCAATCCCTTGCATTTTCTGTTCTCCTTGTGTTACTCTCTGATGCAAATGTTGGTATGCTTCATGCTATACTAGAGGTCCCTTAAACTTTCTTCTGTTTAAAAAATTCTTTTTTCTATTTACTGTTCTGATTGGGTCTTTTCTGTTACCTTGTCTTCCAAATCGCTGATTTGATCCTCTGCTTCATTTAATCTACTGTTGATTCCTTCTAGTGTATTCTTCATTTTAGTTACTGTGTTCTTCATTTTCTGACTGGTTCTTTTTTAAGGCTTCTGTGTCTTTTTTGTGCTTATTATCTCTTTGTTGAAGTTCTCACTGAGATCATTTCTTCTTCCATTAAGTTCATTGAACATCCTTAAACCAGTGTTTTGAACTTTGTATCTGATAGGTTGCTTGCCTCCATCTCATTTTGTTCTTTTTCTGGTGACTTCTCCTATTCTTTCATTTAGGGCATATTTCTGTTTTCTCATTTTTGGCTGCCTATGTTCATTTCTATGTTGTTAGGTAGATCTCCCAGTCTTAGCCAGGTGGGCTTATGTAGTAGGTGTCCTGTGTGTGACCAAGGAGTGCACTCTCCCTGATTACTTATGACACATGCTCCAGGAGTGTTCCTTGTGTGATTTATGTGTGCCCTCCTGTTGTAGTTGACCCGGAATGGTGTTGGCACATCAGTGGGTGGTATTGACTCTCTGGCTAATTGACTGTGAGGACTGGCCACACCCACTGTGTATGAGCTGCTCTGTGGGCTGAGCCCCCCAAGTTGGATTGCTTTAGCAGGCTTCTTTGCTTGTCGTAACCACCCTTTGGATGTGCCATTTGTGGGGCTAATCAAGTGGTGCTCTGTTGAGGTCATATGTTAGACTCCAGGGGTGTTGGTTCTAGAGCCCCTGAAAGGGGTTCCCATGTAGGCCTACCTATTTCTAGCCTTGGCTACCTGATAGGAGCTATAAAGTTATTTGTGTTTGTTTGCCCTCTGTGCTGACCTGGAGGTATGCGGGAGAGTTCATGCAGTGAACCAGAACAGGCTGCCACCAGCACTGGGTTTGGGGCAGCTGAGTGTCCCAAGGTCTTAGGCTGCCTACTAGCTGCCCGTAAAGCTCAGCAACTGAATAAGAAGCTGTATGAGTTGGGTGAGGAACGGTTCCAGGGAGTCACCCAGGTGGGGAAAGTTGTGTTCCCCAGGTTAGGGCTGATTCAAATTTGGTGCCAGTGCTGAGCTGATGGCTACTTGCAAATGTCTCAGATTACACTGAGGCCAGTCACTGCTTACCTTGGGCCTGTAGACCCCTGAGATTTTTCAAGAAACACACTGTAGCTTGTGCTGGAATGGGTTACTCCCAGAAAAAAATGTCTCCTGAGATTCCTGAGCCGAGACTTTTGATTGCTATTGAAGCACTCTCCTGCTGAGAGGGCAGGATGGGGCTAGTTTCCCAGTCACAAAATTGCCACCAGCAATTTGTGACTTGGTGGGAGGTGTCTCAGGGAGTCATTGAGGTGGACTGAGCAGGCTCACCTTGCCAATGCAGATTCAGATCTAGCTGCATGGGTAAAGGGCTCAACACAGGCAAGATCACCTCTTTTTCCTGTAGGCTGTACAGGAGGAGGACTCAACTAGGCATAATGGTGACTGTCTCTCTACAGTCTCGCCCTGAAGCAACAGAAATCAGTCTTTCCTTGTTTTGCCTTGGCACTGAGCTGCTATCTGTTCGCTGGAGCCCAGAGTGAGTGCCTGCAAGCTAATGAGTCTGTGTGGGCCTTTAAGGCAGGGTCTCCACATCCCAGGCTGTGGATCGGTACTGGCCCATGACCTGTTAGGAACGGGGCTGCACAACAGGAGTGAGTGGTGGGCAAGCAAACAAACTTCATGTCTATTTACAGCTGCTTCTCAGTGTTGGCATCACTGTCGCAGCTCCACCCAGATCAGGCATTAGATTCTCATAGGAGCACTGCTCCCTGGTGCCAAAAAGGTTGGAAACCACTTCTCTGCTTCATCCACTCTCGATTCCCTCTAATGTACTCTTCATTTCAGATATTTGTAGTCATTTCTGACTGGTTCCTATTATGTTTTTCATCACCATTTTGTTTTCTATCCCTTTGTTAAAGTTTTCAGAGTTCATCTCCTCTTCCCTTAAGTTCCTTAAACATCCTTATAACCAGTTTTGAACTCTGCATCTTTTAGATTGCTCATCTCCATTTTGTTGAATTATTCTTCTCGAGCTTTGCTTTAAGGGGTGTCTGGGTTTCAAGTTGCCTTCCATCTCTCCTGGATGGTCAGAATCCCCACTGATTTTCTCAGCCACAATTTGTGGGACTCCTCTTTCTGGTACTGAACCCTGAGCTGGGTAGCCCCAATATGGAGCTGTGGCCCCTCACTCCTTCAGGGGACCTCTGTCACCAAGATATCCCCCTGAATGTTCGTTCAACCACCATAGGTGGGTGTAGGACCAGATTGTTTTGTGTCTCAGCTCCTCCTAATGGTCTCGATATGGCTTCTTCTTTACATCCTTAGTTATCAAGAGGTTTCATTCTTAATGGTCACTGAACTATGGAAAAAGTGTGTTTTATTACTAGAGGACTGTTCAGTATTTGCTGATCATAGTTTCCAATTTTGAACATCTATGTTTGTCTTCCTTTGAATTGTATTTACTGAGCTTATCTAGGCATATTAATTTCTAAAAATTTCTAGAACATTTATAAAAAATAGCACAAATAAGGACATTGCTCTGCTTACTGCTTCCCATGTATTTTCTAATTTGAACTGGTAGTTCCATACTTTCTTTTCCTTCTTTCCCTTTCTCCTTCCTTCTTTTACTTCCTCCCTCATCCCTTCTGATTCATGAAGTCCATTATCGAACATTCTACTGTCCCAGCCAGAAAATGAAAGTATAAATTTAGTAAAGTATAATGTAGAACTGAAAAAAGGCAGTTGTGAGAATAAGAGAAAAACATTTTCTGTCAAGAGCTAGTTTGGAGGAGAGTGAAGTTGTAAGAGGGCTTTTAAAAAGCAGGTTAACACATGAATGATAATTAAAAATGAATGTGCAAGTTTTGAGTATTGCCAATGAAATTAATAGTGGGACAAAATAATACAACTCATTCTACTAAGGGAGTTTAATAAAAGGATTTGCTAAAATACAGTGATAATTTGATGTTAGCTTAATAATAGAATGTTCCTGTTAAAAGTCACTATGTTGCTAAATTAATGATCAGTTTCAGATCTCATGTAATCCAACCTCGCAGCAGCATTTGACACAAGTGATCTTATTCTTGATTAATTTTTTCACTTGGGTTTCAAGATATCCCACTTTCTTGAGTGAGTTTCTTCCTATTTTGGTGGTTTTCACTCTCCCTTCTAGGTTTCTCCATACCTACTGCTTCCCACAGCAACAAGAAGGAAGAGTCAGTTTCAGAAATTCAGAGGTGAAGTAATCTTAAAGGTTATGGGATTCAATCTCCCATTTTATAGATTAAGGCACTCAAACCCAAAGAGGATAAGTACTTTGTCAAGGAATGGAGCCTGGTCTTGAAAGAGCTTATTCTTCTTCTGGCAGCTTCAACTCCCAAACATCATGATGCTATGCACTGGTACACTATGCCCATCCCCACAACACTCTATCTAATGGCCAAAGGGAGAGGCTGATGAGCTTATTTACATCTTATATATGCCCACTGAACTGGGTCAAGCCAGTTTTCAAGAGCAACAGGGCTATTCTCAGCACAAGTTCATAAAAAAAAGACCGCAAACATGTAATGTGTGAAAATTAGGATTTTATTGACTTTTATGTGTCTTGGAGAAAATCATTCACATGTAAAATTTGACATCTGATGTGGTATTTATTCGCTTTTACACATATATTATGTATTTGGGGGTCAGACATAATTTTTCATTTCAACAGGACTTTTACATGATTACAGTCACAAATTTGGCACACTATATTAAAAAAACTAAATCAAACAGAGCTAGACAAAGTATGCAGCTTTACACCAATTTAATTCTCAATTGCCACCACTCATACATGACTGTGTAAGTGTGAGCTTACTAGAATATTAACTACAAACGCCTGCAGTCATGAATGACTGCAAAATAATAAAACCTTTTTCTAGTACTTCTCATTTTGTTATAAATATTACAAATAAAAATCAATGCTATTCAGGGTGTTCATTTCAATGTCACAGATAGAGGTTCAAGCCATTTTTCTCCTCTCATACAGACATTACAACACACTATGTGAAGGCTGAATTTCTGATTAATATACCTTGGCAGCCACTACCAGCTTAGCAGTGACACATTTATTATGCCAACTTATTGAAAATGACAGTGAATTAAAACATTCAGCTACTGAGTATACTCTTAATGTGTTCCTAGTCTGAGGCTCGAAAAAACTGCTAGAGAAACATGACAAAATTGTATTTCTTTCTGATACAAGAAATCTGTCTAAAAATCTATAATTATAAAACAGATTTGCTTTTTATAAAGGAATGGCTAATTTTTTTTCATGGATTCTTATTTAAAGCTGATTCAAATTTTAACCTGAGCCCACTTTTCCCAAAGGTGGGGACAGGTGATTCAGTATTATAAGGTATATTCAACACAGGGATGTTTCGAGAGAACTATAGAGCACTATTAAAATCAATCAAACTATAATTGTTTCCTTTCTTGCAATAATGTAAATTTCAAAGAAAAGAGGTCTCATAAGCTATATACAGCAGTTTACATTTCAGTGTTTTTCACTTGATATATATTAAAATTAATTTATGACAAATACTTGTCACATAAATTTATGTAGGCACATCTAAACTCTGTAGCTTTATTGGAGGGGTGAGGTCTTCAGTGGGATCATGATTCTGGATTCCATTTCCTGAATAAGTGGAACTGAAAACAGATCAAGATTACTGTGCTTGTTTTTTCTCTAAGCAGATTATGGTAAATATATATTAACAAATAGGTTGCTGAGACTGTTCAGAAGTTGTGCTGCTTGAAATTACAGAACGTGATATTGAAAAATTACTGGTCTGATCTCAGAGGCAGAAACACACAAACTAATGGAAATCAGCTAGAATCCTTTACCTTTAGGAAGTTATTGAAATTAAAACAAATTCTGTTTGAGGGGAAAAAAAATGATGTAGATGATAGAGGCTCTGTTCATCCCTCTGGTGACCAAATCCTAGCTGTGACGGAAACAAAGAACAAGCAGCAAGGAAAAATTGCCTGGGATCTAGATGAACAAGCCATAAACTAGGGAGAAATCCAAGAAATCACCCTGCAATGACAGAAGGTAGGACGGGGTGAGGACATGGGGCTGCCAGGTCTCAAGCAGCTGAGACAGAGGCTGTGGCAGCGGCAGACTCTTCTTAAAGGGCCGTGTCCATGAGCGGATTTTCACTGTGACGGATTTTTGCTCTAGCACCAGTGCCTATTTGGCTGTGTGCAGGAGGCACCAGGGACTTACAGGGAGACATTGTTGGAATGAGGGCCTAGATAGGACTCGCTCTGTAGAGAAGTACTGGCAGTATCCACTGTTCCTTGTTGAGCCCTCCCCACTCCCAGTGCACTATATAGCTCTGACATCATCAAGCTGGATAACAGAGGTCACTCTGCCCAGAGGATTCCCTGAAACCTCGCCTCCCCAACTCCTGGCCCCACCCAAGCCACACCCAGGTTTATCCTTAATGAGTCAGGTGCTCCTTGCTGAGCAGCACTAGACTCACACTGGAGGCAGCTGGCCTCGGTTTCTGGTGTGGCCTTTTGAAGCAACTATAAGCACAGCATCTGTGGATTGCTTGCTGAATCTTAACAGGTGGCCGCAGAGGTGCAGAGGCTTGGGCTAATTCTGGCCTGCAGCTGAACCTCTCTTAGGACTGTGCCAGTGGACACCTGCTTCACAAATCTACAGCAGTAATGGGAGACTTAGGAGCTTCACTTAGTACATAGAAACAGACAGGGAAAGGCAGCCAAAATGAAAAGACAAAGAAACAGAAACCACATGAGAGAACAGAACAGAGATCCAGATATAATGGAGTCAAGTAATCTAATAGATGCAGAGTTCAAAACACTGGTTATAAAGATGCTTAATGAACTTTTGGGAAGTGTAGCTAAATTCAGTAAGAACTACAACAAAGAGATAAAAAACATAAAATGGAAATGGAACCAGTCAGAAATGAAGAACACATTATCTGAGCTGAGAAGTATATTTAAATGGAATAAGCAAAGGAATAAAAGTGAAGAAAGAAAAGGATTAAATGCCCTATCTAGGGGATGAGAAAACAAGGACCCGCAATCAGAATGGCAGAGATAAGATGCCAAGACTATAAATAATTTAAGGAGCATATGGGATACTATTGAGGTCCAAATATCCATCTGATTAGCGTAACTGAAGAAAATCAAGATGCTGAACAGCTGTTTGAAGAAATAATGATGGAAAACTTCCCTAACCTGGTGAAGGAAATGGGACATAAAACCCCAGGAAGCTCAGAGAATCCCAAAAAACAGGGATCCACATCATAATTAAAATGCCAAAGGTTAAATACAAAGAAAGAATATTAAAACAGCAAGAGAAAAAAAAATTCCTTATAAGGGAACACCCTTAAGACTGGCAACTGATTTCTCAAAGAAACTATGTAGGACAGAAGGGTTGGCACAAAATATTTGAAGTGATGAAGACCAGGATCTCCAAAGATACTTTATCCAGCAAAGCTATCATTTAGAGTTGAAGGAAAGATAAAGAGCTTTCCAGACAAAAATAAACTAAAGGAATTTATCACCACCACGCCAGTATTACAGGAAATGGTGAGGGTCTTTAAGAAGAAAAATGTATCAAAAAAATAATAAAGAATGGTAAAGCTACATTTTCTATCAATAAGTACCTCAAATGGAAAAGAATTAAGTGTTCCAACTAAAAAAATAGAGTGGATGAATGGAAAACAAACCCCTATATGTTGCCTATAAGAGACTTCAGATTAAAAGACACACAGACTAAAAGGAAGGAATGGAAAAAGATATTGCTTTGATGGGCCTAGAAGGTATTTAAGTCAGACAGAGAAAGACACTATATGATTTCGCTATATGTGAAATCTAAGAATAAAAAGAACAAACTAATCAAAGACAGACACAATTATAGTGGACAATCCGGTCATGGCCAGAGGAGAGGCGGATGGGGAATGGGATGAAGTATTAAAGAAGTACAAATTAGCAGCTGAAGGATGGTCACAGGGTTGGGGAGCACGGCATAGGAATGCAGTTAACATTACTAAGGTTGGCTAGGTGGAGGGTCAGGGGAGGAGGGGAGCATTGGGGAGATTGTTTTATGAACTATATTATATATCTAACCCATGTACTGTATACCTGAAACTAATTAAAATAAATTTTTAAAAATCACAAGTAAAAAAAAAGAGATTCTGTCTGAGATATGTTTTATAGGAAATTAAGAAACCCATATTATGAGAAAAATGGTGTTTTTCCTGAAAGGTTCTTTGAACTAAAATAAAATTTATATAAAACCAAGTAATATTTCATTTGGACAGTACCCTACAAAGGAACAGATGCACTGTATACTTGTAAAACTCACTGCTGAGTAAAATATGCCTCTGGGAACTGATGAAAGTAAAAATAAGCAGCAAAGTCACATGTAATTATACAGTATTTTTAAATTAAAATACATGTTTTTAGAACAAATTATTCTTTGATTTTTTGGTAGTATGGGCTTCAATGTACTTGACATGCAGCATAGTTGGTACTTATTACCAATACTGGCGCTGGTTGTTCAGCCCAACTGTTTTTTATTAAAATAAAGCAACCATGATTTATAGTATACATGTATGTGGGTGAACATACATGTATAGGTATACAGCATATAAACACACAGGCACATATGAAAAGTAAATACCAAATTAATTTTCAAAATTTCTTTTTAACTGCTGTTATTAAATTGTAATGCTTTGTTAATGAACAATTTTAAGAAAGGGAAAGCTTAGAAAAAATTTGTTATAGATTTTAAGAGAATGTAGACATGTAGAAAATTAATGATATAAAATTAACAGCATACGAAGGTCTGAAAACTGTACCAGAAAACATAATACATGAAAGAATGCTCTTCTTTATTGAAAAAAAGTCATGATTAATGAAAAAATTTGACTGTCTCTCTTCCCCAACTTATTAATTCCATGTCTAGAGCCACATACTATTTTTTTAAAAAATACATATTAGCTTTAGGGAGAGGCCATAAAACAGTAAGATGGGAGATTAAATAGTTTATGCCTGTTAAAAATTACCTGTATAATACACCAATTTTTCCAGCCATGTTTATGCCATGCTGCATTCCGTATATCTTTCTCGTCTGAAGTCCTTGTAAGCTAAAAATAACCACAGACGAACACACTTAAACCAAATATGACACCCTACATTCTACTTACATTCATTAAGTATTGATTCAGGTTGTTCAGAGTTTTCTCAAGAGACTCCTTGGAAATTTAGTACTAAGCTGGGATAATTGTGAACAAGTAAAAAAAGCAAGGTCGACCCCTGTTGAGTATTGTGGTATCCTTAAGAAACAGAATTACAAGAACAGGGAAGAGACTGGGAAAGCTGCTGAAGGTGTGATTTGACCAGGTGGGTTCTTAAAGGTTGAAAACGCTGTCATCAATATACAGAAAAAGAAGAGAAAGGTGCTCCAGATGGTGCGTAGAGTACGGTCAAAGGCATCAGAGGTGTCATGTGGTAGAATTCAGATATCTCAAGATCCTTCCGACTACTCACAAGGGAAATGCTTCCTAGGCATCCTGCCAGTGCCAGTGTTCGTCTCAGTCAAGGCTAAAAGATCACCCAGGGCTCCCCTGCTCAGTTCTACTTTTTGTTTTGGGACACGTTTTCGTATTGGGGCTTCCTTCTCCTTATGAGAGGATCTACTCTTGTAGGCCTAGGAATTCAACCATCTAAAGACAAAATTTTCCTTTATTAGTAATAGAGCATAAATTTATTACATAAAGTTTTGAAGATGCTGATAAATAGACAGAAAAAAGAAATCTTTTACTTCTTACCACATGGAGAAAAATGCTTTTAACATTCATGTGACAAGAAGCAGTATTCTCACTGAGGTCAGGCACATGACTACCACTGTGTGGTGAGCTACCCACTTCCAGGGAAACACAGGTTGGGCAGCCCTTTTTAGTTTTAACTTAAAAAATTTTTATTGTAAAATATGCATAACATAAAATTTATTATAACCATTTTTAAAATGTACAATTCAGTTCCATTAAGTATATTCACACTGTGCCACCATCATTACCATCCATCTCTAAAACCTTTTCATCATCCCAAATTAAAGCTCTGAATCCACTGAATAACATTCCATTCCCCCCAGCCCCCCTGCAGCCCCCAGTGAACTCTATTCTACATTCTGTCTCTATGAATTTGCCTATTTGAGGTAACTTATATAAGTGGAATCATACAATGTCTTTTTGTGTCTGGCTTATTTCACCTAGCATAATGTTCTCAAGGTTCATCCATGTTGTATGTAGCATGTACTGAAATTTTCATTCCTTTTTATTTTATGGTGGATTAACATTCTGTTGTATGTATACACTATGTTATATGTATCTGTTCATCCATCAAAGGACATGTGGGTTTGAGGAATTTTTAAAATATGGCCGGCACTTGAGTATGTTTCATATACTGAGGAAGGAGGCCACAGATAGGGTAGTAGAGAAAACAGATGAAGCCAAGCCCTGAGGAAGGTAGAGGAGGGATGGCATCGAGTGCTTTGAAGCCAGACATACAAGGCTGAGCCTGGTTCAGATACAAAATAGCTATGGGTTCTGTTTGATTTATTACTATCTATGAATCACAGGTATCTCAATTGTGGTAGGTGGTTCTAAGGGTAAAGAAATGATGAGTAAAATAACCCATACACTAGGGGTGCTTGATAAATGGTTCTTTCTCAAAAAATATGAAAAAATGGGAGTTAGTATTAGAGGCAGGAAATTCAGAATCCATCTCTGCAGATCTCAAATACTTTTCTATAAAGTAGGAAGTGAAAAGTGAACATTTGGGACAAGACTATGGATAACAAAGGTAGGCAGAGAAGGGTACTGCCTAGGAAAAGACAGTGGCTACTCTTGGATGCTAAAGCACAGTTCTGGCTTCTGCATCTGGGTATGGAGGAGGACCACAGTGGACTCCTCTTCATCTTGCTGTTGTTGTGGGAAGCCCTGAGTCCTCCCAGAGGGTGGAGATGAGGGCTCTGCTCTGTGCTTGCCACAGCCTTTGTCAGAGCTTTGCCATTCATGTCCTGCTGCCTGCCTATTTGCAATTCACCTCCTTCACCTGGGAGTCTCTATCCAGACATGCTGAAAGGTACTGATGTGAACAGTGTGCGCAATGGCTTGACCTCTGCCAGGGAACGAAAGCGCATGGTGATCCTGACCCATCAAGTCCTTGTGCTCACTCTCATACTTCATGTACGGAATATGAATGGGAGGATGTGCAGGAGCCACCCTTAAAAGCCACTCCAGGATCAAAGGAAGGGAAGAAGGGGGAGAGGTGTGACTTTTCAGTTTATATTCTCTGGACAAAACATACACTATTTAAAAATTAAAAATTACTTCACCCCTACCTCAAACTCATAAAGGTTAAATTCAATTTAGTATAATTGTCAAAGGCAGGAACCCAGAAACACATTTCTTAAAGAGTTGTTTTCAAATCTACAGCTCTGATACTTATGAGGTTAAATGTTGGCTAGTGAAAAACCATAGAACAATGCTGCCCCTGACATTTTGTGGAGCTGAGGGTTATTTGTGGCATCTACATTTTTGGTACAGGGTTTTTAATCTGTTAAATGCCAGGGAAGCCCCTTGTGTGTAGCTGAGATGAGCACCTGTCGAGACAATGACTGGTGAGGGTTTCCTCCCCACACCTTGAAGGTTAGGGGAGCTGTTCCAGCAACACAATGTAAAAACTACTTTTCTTGTGTCAACTTATTCAGACTTAGGTCCCTGGCAGATAGTCTACTATTCAGCTGGTCTGAACTATTTGTAGTTTTTTAAACACTTGATAATTTCCCATGTTTCCATCACCGTTCCAGCCTTTCCTTCCCACTTTGTCAATCCCACCTAGATCCTGAAATCTAGTTAATATTCCACCTTTTATTGATTATCTCCTAATACAGGTAACTTGATATCCCTTTAAGTGTTAGTAGTACCCTGAATATAACTTCCTGTGTTACTGATAACACATTGCCTTGTGGCATGTCATTCATGTTTGCTTTATTCCTCATCAGACAGGTCACCTTATCTTTATAAGCCTGACATGCTAACATGCCAGGCTGACAGGGAATGGCACTTGGTGGGACCAAATAGGTCAAAAGAACACCTTAATTAATTGATATGGTCTGGAAATAAGTTACATTTTTCATTTTTTTAATATTCATCTACAAATGTGCCCAGAATGTTCTGGCGATATTTATACCAAGCTTTTAATGAGACCCAGTTCCTATTCTAGCAGGGAGAGACACAAAGAGCCACAGCTGTGACAACTTGGCTCAGGAGGAGAGTGACATTCACTTCGGGGGTGCAAATATCTGAGTCAGGTCTGAAAGACACCAAAGATGGAAAAGATGGAAAAGGCAAAAGAGAAGGGCCTCTGGGACCATGGAACCAGACCTGAAGCAGACAGTGAGTTTGCATCTGGGAACTATCTCTCAGGGTAAATGCAAGACTGTCTCAGAGGGAGCAGTGGTAAGTGTCTAGAAAGGGAGGTCAGCACGACTCTGTAAGACACTCAGTCGCTTTATCATCTTCCCTCTCCCCTGGTCACTTATTTCACCATGATCACCACTTGGATGACCAGCTTACCAAAATGCCACAAGTCTATGGACACTTTAGCTGTTGAGCTCTTGTTCTAGACAGCCAGTACTTACCTTCCATCTGTGACGTTTGAATCTGCTACAGTGTTTAAGATTACTGACTTGAGATATACTTTACTGTATAATTTATTTAGTGATGAACTATGAAATCCCAGTAACACAAAAATTAAGAAAAAATACCCCAAAGATGATGCACCATATATAACTGCCCAATCTGAGAGAAGAATCCTCCAACAGCTTCATTATTGTCCTGTCTGAAGCGAACTGCACGAGCCCTGCAAGAAAAAAACAATGTTCAGATATAGAATTAGGTATATTAAAAAGAATCAGGAAATATCCTTTATACTCTGAACAAGGTTTTCAAAATAAAGACTAATTGTTATTTGAGACAATAAAGTTATTTTAATGTGAAATGTAAATGTACCTTTCTGTAGCTATACTAGTCACTTCTGTGAGCAGTTGACAGTAATGGCTATTAAAATGAAAATGTGAAGATACATGGTTGCACTGCTGATTCTTCACATTTAGAAAATTGGCTGAGGACAGGACCAATACCCTTGGTTCTAAGAACTGCTTCTCTAAGAATACACTGAGAGAAAGTAAGGAAAACCTGGGTATGAGAACACCCAAGATGTGACAGGGAGACAGGGAGAACCCCTTTAGAATTTAAAAGAATGAAGGGAGCACACACCTTTAAAGCAGCTGCACATAGTGAATGAACTCTGTGAAACATGCAAGCTCTCTGAACTATAATGGGGATTTTGCAACATCTTGGAAAGCATATAGAAAAACCATTAAAGTGGACCTTCTTGGCAATGTATTATCACTACCATCACTATCAAAATTGTAGCTGCCTCGTTTTTTTTTTTTTTTATTAGAGCAAACCATTTGGAAAATGAATACCAAATAACATTCATTATGTACTATGTGTGGAGGAAAGTGTATACATGTTGTATCTGTGTATAACATGAAATTGTTAACATGGTTAAGAATTGGTATTTGTCTTAAAATTTCCTTAAGATTTCTTGCTAAAAAAAAGTTATCAGCTCTTTAACTGAAACACCATCTTTCATATTTGTTCTAAGTACTTTATTTTTTATATTTAATGATACATGGAAAATCCTAAAAAATGTTTTTAAAATATACTTTTCTGAAAGCAGTTTCCTAGAATCTAAATTAAAAATGTTTATATCAACACTACTCAGGCTTTGACCTGAAATCTCAGTCACATCAGGTTCCCAAAGTTGACAGGAATGAGAAGATGGATTCATTCTAATTCATTTAAAAGATGTGGAGGCATATGAACAAGCATACCAACTTATTAACATCTACAGTGAGAAACATAACTCTCTAGGGACAAGATACGTGAGTTGGCTTGACCGGTGTATTCTCTTCCTGGAGGCAAACTTCATAGCAACTGAATTAGAACATCTCAAAGGGGAGGCGGATAGAGGGTGGGGGAGAGTTGGCAGTGGGGTATGGAATTAGAACAAGGACAACCTGTGATGGGAGTGATGAAGCTAATTTCCTTAAGCTTATTTTGTAGACCATGCTCTCAACTTCACGAGGGTGACCTAAGATTTCAGGTTTTTTTTCTGGTGAAGGAGGGATCTCTTGCCTAGTTGCCTTACCCGCAAATGATGTTATTTATATTCTTTAACCTTTACATTTAGAATTAAGTGTTCAATATATTCACAACAATGACAAATCTGGTTGGTAAATTATTGAAATTAAGCAAATCACATTAATGTGCATTCTAACTCTATTCAGAAGAAAAACTCATTGATAATGATAAAAATTCAGGATTATTCATTTCATTCTGAATTTTACTAATTCAGTTAAGTAGGCAAAGAAAACATACTTGCCTTAGCCTGGTAATAATCAGAAGCATGTACTGAAGAGGAGATCACCATCTTAAAATAGTTACCTATGTGCCAAAATATAAATTGAATGCTGAACTGGCTTTATAAATAACTTAAAAAGTAATTTAAGAATAACCTCCATACTCCCTCATGGATTCCATGGTAGTCAAGTTTTAATTAGTAACATGCAAAAATAGAACTACTGAGTGATCCTACTCTATGGGCAACTAAATTATTACATATATAATCCCCCTTCCTTAAAAAAAATCACTTAACATTGGCTATAATAGTATATGAGGAAAAGCAGAGTTTGTCACCCTAAAATGTGCCTTTTGAGACATTATTTGAAGCTAATTTCTAAAAATGAAGACTCAGGAAAAACCTTTGACCTTACCCCTCACTGCCTAAAAGAATTCAGGTAAAGGACTTGGTCCAGAAAGAGAGCTATCATCATAGATAACTGAAGTGTAATATGAACTTACTGCAATCACCAGGAAGGAACCTAGCAAGGCCCCTGTGATCAAAGTCCTTTGAATATCCCAATGTTAAAGATGCCCAGCAAACGTTTTCCTTTTCCATGTGAATTGACTTCCTGCCCTTTGAAGTCCCAAATCACAACTCCCCCCTTTTCCTTGACTCAAGATGGCACAGAAGCCTTAACTGCCAGATTTAAGAGTCTTGCATTCTTACGGAAGCTCCATATGTATATACATAATGAGTTTGTTCATTTCCTCCTGCTAATTTGTCACATGTTAATTTGATTAGTAGTCCAACCTGAACTTAAAAGGTAGGGGTAAAATGATTTGTCTTCCTCCATATATACAAATATTTATTTCTTAATTTTCAAATTAAAAGAAATTCTAACTTGCATAGTTTAGCCTTTGATAACCTAAGAAAAGATTCATTAGAAATAAAGGTTACAGAACTATTTTTGGAGCTGTAAGACATCTTGAAAATTATTTAGTCCAATGCAAGAAATTTCATAACTGAAAAAAGAACATAGATTAAGTTGAAAGTAAGTAAAAGTCACAGATTCTCACTTAAAGATAAAGAAACCAAGGGTTAATAGCTGACCAAGTGGGCAATAATCTCTGCTTGTACCACTTTTAATTGTTGAGGTTTTATATTATTATAGCTTCTGTTTGTCTTTTCTCTCATTACAATACTCAGGGTTTCCAAAAACAACATAAAATTATTATAGTAAAAGTTGTTAGTATTTTTTTTTAATGGTAATGACCACATTTCTGGTGTTTCACTATTAAGAGTAATGTAGTTGTTAAAATAGAGGTGATGGAGTTTATCATTTAAACCAGGGCCAGCAAACTGTAGCCTTGAGACTAAATCCCACCCTCTGCAGTTCATTTTTATGGCCCAAGGACTAGACTGTTTTTTACATTTTTAAAGGCTTGAAAAAAAATCACATGAAAATTATGAAATTCAAAATTCAATCCATAAATAAAGTTTTGTTGGAACATAGTCATGCTTGTTTACAAACTGCCCGTGGTCGCTTTCCCACTAAAACAGCAGTTAAGTAATGACACCACACAGCAGGGTCCATAAAACTATAGTATTCACTATCTAGTCCTTTACATCAGGGATCCTCAACTCCCTAGACTGCAGACCTATATGGTACTCATGTGGCCTTTTAGGAACCTGGCTGCACAGCAGGAGGTGAGCTGCGAGCTTCTGAGTACTAGCATCACTACCTCAGCTCCATTCCAGAACATCAGGCATTTGATTCTCAGAGGAGCACTGGTCCCTGGTGCCAATAAGGTTGGGGACCACTGCTTTATAGAAAGGTTTGCCAACCTCTGATTTAGACAAAATAGTTTCTATTTCTAATTTTAAGGTGTTTTTTTTTTTTTAAAATTAGGAATCAGTGTCTCTAATAAAACTGGTGTCGAATATTACCAAATGCCTTCTGAACATGCATGAAGACTGTTTTTTCTTTTAATTATGAAATATTTCAACCACTTTAATTACCTAGATTTTTTAAAACATTAACACTTTACATTTTATTGTTTGTTTCAGATATTTTAAAAAAGATGTGACTCCCTTTGCATTCTTCCTCAACCCGTTCCCCTTCATTCTTCCCCCATCAGTAAGGTAGGTCATTAGCAGATTTATTGAGGTGTATTTTGTGTGTCATAAAATTCACTTAAGTGTACAATTTCATGCTTTTTAAGTAAATACACAGACTTGTGCAACCACTACAATCCAACTGTGTGAAAAGATCCCTTGTGTCTATCTGCAATCATTTTTTTCCCCACCCCCAACACAAGGTAATCACTAACTTTTCTGACTCTATAGTTTTACCTTTTCTGAACATTTTATACAAATGGAATCAGAATATGTGCTCCTTTGTATTGGACTCTTTCATATAGCACGTTTTGAGGTTCATCTACATGTGTTATCAGTTCATCCCTTTTTATTGCTAATAGCATTCAATTATATAGATATACCAATTCTTTATCCATTCATTTGTTGATGGGCATTTGGTTTGTTTCCACTTTTTGGCTATTATGAAAAATGCTATTATCATTGTGCATAAGTTTGTATGGATGTATGCTTCTATTTTCTTAGGTATATACCTAGGAGTACATAGTCATGACCTGGGTTATATGGTAATTTCATGTTTAATATTTTGAGGAATTGCCATACTGTTTTCCAAAGTGGCTATACCAGTTTACATTCTTACCAGTACTGTTTGAGGGTACCAATTTATCCATGACCTCTCAACATGTTATCTGTCTTTTTAGTTATAGCCATCATAGGGTATGAAGTAGTATCTCACTGTGGTTTTACTTTGCATTTCCATAATAACTAAAGATGCTGAGCACATTTTCATGTGCTTATTAGGCATTCATATATCTCTTTTGGTGAAATTTCTATTCGAATCCTTTGGCCAATAAAAAAAAATTCTTATTTTTATTGTGGTAAAAAACATGTAACATTAAATTTATCTTAATCGTTTTCAACTGTACAGTTCATTAGTGCTGAATATATTCACCATGTCATGTGAAAGATCTCAAGAACTTTTCATCTTGCAAAACTGAAACTTTATACCCACTAAAAACCAACTCCTCTCCTTAGCCTGACAACCACACTTTCATTTTGTTTCTGTAATTTTGACTATTTTAGATGATTTTTTTTAGTAGAACCATTAAGTATTTGTCCATTGTGGCTGGTTATTTCACTTAGTATAATGTCCTCACGGTTCATTAATATTGTAGCATGTGGCAGGAGTTCCCCCTGCCCCAGCTTTATTGAAATATAACAGACAATTGCTTGTATTTACATTGTACAATTCAGTGAGATTTTTTCAAATTATAGTTGGCATACAATACCATTTTCAGTAGTACAACCTAGTAATCAGAGATCCACATAACTTGCAAAGCGATTGCCCCACTAAATCTAGTAGCCCTCTGCCCTTACGTATTACATTATCAACCATCTTTCCCATGCTAGACATCTCCATGTCTATTTTGCAGCTTTTCATTTGTACCTTGTAATCTCTTTGCCTTTTCTTTCTGTCCCCTAATCCATCTAGTAGCTCTCAAAATATTCTATCTATGATTCTATTACTGCTTTTGTTGTTGATTTTGTTCTTTAGATTCTACATGTACATGAAATCATGCAATATTTGTCTTTCTCTATCCTTTCCATTTCATTCAGTGCAATACCCTCTAAGTCCATCAAGGTAATATCTTTTTCCATCCCCTTTCTTTTAGTCTGTGTGTGTCTTTTAATCTGAGGTGAGCCTCTTATAGGCAGTACATGTAGGGGTCTTGTTTCCTTATCTATTCAGCCACTCTATCTTTTGGTTGGAGCACTTCTTTTCCATTTGAGGTACTTGCTGATAGGATTGTAGTTATTACTTCTTTATTCCTGTTTTTGATATATGTTTTTTCTTCTTAAAGAAGTCCCTCCAACCTTTCCTGTAATACTGGCTTGGTGTTGATAAATTCCTTTAGCTTATTTTTGTCTGGGAAGCTCTCTGTCTGTCCTTCAACTCTAAATGATAGCTTTGCTGGGTAATATTCTTGGTTGTAGACCCTGGGTTTTCATCAAAGAATATTTTGTGCCAAGACCTTCTGTCTTGCAGTTTCTTTTGAAAAATCAGTAGCCAGTCTAATAATGGGTGCTCCCTTGTAGGTAACTAACTGCTTTTCTCTTGCTGCTTTTAATATTTCTTTGTATTTAACCTTTGGAATTTTAATTATGATGTGTGGTGTGGGCCTTTGGGTTCCTCTTTCTTGGGACTCTCTGAGCTTCCTGGGGTTGTATGTCTATGTCCTTCACAGGTAAGGGAAGTCTTCCACCATTATTTCTTCAAATAGCTCTTCAACATCTTGCTTTCCTTTAGGTACCACAACATGAATGTTTTTACATTTAATAGTTACCCATAGGCTCCTTAAATTATTACTGTCTTTTTTCTTGCCATTCTGATTAAGTGTCCTTGGCTTCCCCATCCTCTTCTTTACCCACTCTGTTTTTTCCGTCTAATATACCCTTTATCTCAGATAATGTGTTTTTCATTTGACTGGTTCCCTTTCATAATTTCCATTTTTGTTTTTTTCTGTATCTTCATTAAAGTTCTAACTGAATTCATCTACCTCTCCCCTAAGTTCATTGAGTATACTTATAACCAGTGTTTTGACTCCATTATTCCTGGATCTCTGTTCTGTTCTCTCACATGGTTTCTGCTTCTTTGTCTTTCCATTTAACTGCCTTTCCATGTCTGTTTCTATGTACTAAGAAAAGATCTTAAGTTTCCTGTCTTATTAGCATGGCTTTAGGCAGTAGGAGTCCATTGGCACAGTCCTGAGAGGGGTTCAGCTGCGGGCCACGTTTAGCCCTCGCCTGTGCCCCTCCAGGGTTACCTGTTAAGATTCAGCAAGCAATCCACAGATACTGTGCTTATAGTTGCCTCAAGAAACCACACCAGAAACCAAGGCCAGCTGAATCTTGGCTCTGCTCAGCAAGGAGCACCTGACTCGTCAAAGATACACCTGGATGTGGCTTGGGTAGGACTGTGAGTTGGGGAGACAGAATTTCAGGGAATCCTCTGGGTGAAGCAACCTCTATTATCCAGTTTGATGTTATCTCAGGTATGAAGGCACTGAGTCTGCACACCAGGATGGGGGAGGGCTTAATAGAAGAACAATGGATACCGCTGGCACTTCTGCCTGGACAAATCCTCACCTCCGGCTTGACAACTCAGTGTTCCCTGGTAAGTCCCTGGTGCCCCCACGTAGCCGACTGCTGCTGGTGCTCACAGCGAACAGGTCCATCATCATGAAAGTCTGCTTCTGGACACAGCCCCTTTAAGAGGTGTCTGCAACTATCAGCTGCCACTGCCATAGCCTCTGTCCCACTCAGCTGCTTGGGACCCAGTAGCCTTGTGTTTTTGCCCCGTCCTACCTTCTACCATTCCAAGTTGATTAATTATTTCTTTCCCTAGTTGTAGTTCTTCTGTTCATCTACATCCCAGGGAACTTTCCTTGCTGTTTGCTCCATGTTTCTGTCACAACTATGATTTGGTCACAATAGGGATGAACAGAGCCTATCATCTACACAATTTTTTCCCTCCCTCTTAGGAGTTCCCTCTTTTTGAAGGCAGCATAATATTCCATTACATATATTTTCTTCAAAAAAATTTTTTATACATTTTGAAATTTTTATTTTTGTTATGGTTGGCATAAATATTATTTTAGTTTCAGGTGATTAGACATCTATAATAACACACAGTGATCTCCCTAATAAAACTAGTACCCTCTAACACCATAGTTATTACAATATTACTGCCTATATTCCTTATGCTATACTTTATATTTCCATGACTGCTTTGTATAAATTTGCACTTCTTAATCCCTTCCTCTTTTTTCATCCCTCAACCCCCTCCCATCTAGTAACCCTCCAAATGTTTCTCTATGAGTTTGTTTTTATTTTGTTCTTTAGAATCTGCATGTATGTGAATTCATATGGCATTTGACTTTACCTGACTTACTCCACTCAGCACGATACCCTCTAAGTCCTCATGAAACGTCTTTTTCTATGCTTTTACTTTCATCTGTGTGTCTTTTAATTTGAAGTGAGTCTCCTGTAGGCAGCCTATGTAAGGGTCTTGTTTATCCATTCAGCCACCCTGTTTTGATTGGAGCATTTAATTCTTTTTCATTTGACGTACTTGATGATAAATATGTAGTTATTGCCATTCTTTATTCATATTTTTTATACATATTTTCTTCCATTTAAAGAAGTCCCTCCAACATTTCCTGTAATACTGGCTTGGTGGTGAACACTTTCAGAATTTTCTTGTCTTGGAAGCTCTTTCTCTTTCCTTTGATTCTAAATGAGAGCTTTGCTGGGTAGCATAATCTTGGTTTTAAGTCCTGGGTTTTCATCACTTTGAATATTTTGTGCCAATCCCTTCTGGCCTGCAGTTTCTGTTAAGAAATTGGCTGCCAGTCTTATGGGTGCTCCGTTGTTGGTAACTGTTTATCTTGTGCTGCTTTTAACATTTTATCTTTGTATTTAACCTTTGGCATTTTAATTATGATGTATGTTGGTGTGGGCCTCTGTTGGGTTCATCTTGTTTAGGGCTCTCTGAGCTTCCTGGGGTTGTATAGCAATTTCCTTCGCCAGGTTAGGGAAGTGTTCCATGATTATTTCTTGAACTAGGTTTTCAATTCCTTGCTCTCTCTTTCCCTTTTGGTACCCCTACGATACAAACACCATTACATCTGATGTTGTCCCAGAGGCTCCTTAAGGCATCTTCATTTTTTGGATTCTTTTTTCTTGTTGCTGTTCTGATTGGGTATCCTCTTCTACCCCATCCTCTATATCTCTGCTTTATTCACTCTACTGATTGTTTCTAATGTACTCACCTCAGATATTGTATTCTTCATTTCTGACTGGTTCCCGACGTTTTCCATCTCCGTTATTATGTTTCCTATCCCTGTTTCGAACTGTACATCTATTAGGTTGCTTGTCTCCCTTTTCGTGAATTATTTTTCTGGAGTTTTGTTCTGTTCTTTCACATGGGACATGTCTGTCCCCCCATTTTGGCTGCTTCCCTATGTTTGCTTCTATGTATTAGGTAGGGTTCCTAAGTCTCCTAGCCATAGTAGAATGACTTTATATAGGTGTCCTATTGGGCCCAGTGGCACAGTCCTGGTAGGAATCCAGCTGAAAGCCAAGTTCAGCCACAGCCTGTGCATTTCTGGGGCCACCTGGTAATAGTCACCAAGCAATCCACAGATGGCTGCCACCATGCTTTGCTCCTAGGTGCCTCAAGAGGTCAAACCAAAAACAGAGGCCAGCTACTTTAAGTGTGGGGCTTTGGGCTGCTCAGCAAGAGGTACAGGAAATGTTGAAGCCACATGCAGCTTCTTTGGGCTTTGTGAGCTTTTGAGAAATTTTCTGGAAAGCTCAAAGCAAGAGCCAAGATACGCAATTTGTATGGAATAAACCATTGGAAGAGGCTTGGGTGGGCCCACAAACTGGAGAGGCAGTCTTAGGGAATCACCTGAACAGAGTGACTTATGTTAGTTTGATGGCGACTCAGCTATGGTGCAGCCGCATCCGCACACTGGGAATGGGGACAGCTCAACATATTTAAAATGGATACTACCAGCACTTCTGTCTGGGAGAAAGGTGCCTCTCCAGCCTTCACCCTGAAGCCTGACAACTCAGTGTCTCCCTTGTGTCCCTGGTGTTCCTCAAGCAGCTGCCCCACTGCTGAAGCTCAGAGCAAGTAAGTCTGTCAGTAAGTCCAGCATAGGCCCTTTAAGAGGAACATTTGTGACTCCCGCAACCCTCCATCTCACTCAGCCACAACTTCTGCTGGTTCTCATAGCCAGAGGTTGTGGGGACTTCTCTTCTCAGTGCTGGAACCCTGGGCTGGGGAGACTTGTGTGGGGCCAGCACCCCTCGATCCTTAGGTGGAGGAAGGGGTTCTGCATCCAAGATAGCCCTCCTGTTCTCAACTGCTACATGCGGTTGTGGGACCAGGACATTTTGCGTCTCCGCTCCTCCTACTGGATTGAGGTGTCCTGTTAGCATGCTGGCTGCTCTGTACTTTTGTTATCATTTTGGTGTAATCCCAAGAGGAGGCGTGTACAGCCTCTACCTTCTATGCCACCTTGACCAGTCTATCTTTACTATATTTCTTCATTCATCTGTCAATGGATATTTGTGTTGCTTCTACCTCCTGGCTACTGTGAATAATGTTGCAATGAACAGAAGTGTGGGAATATTTTTTTGAGATGCTGCTTTGAGTTCTTTTGTATATAAATCCAGAATTACAAGTTTTGAATTTTGTGAAACTATATTTTATCAGTTGTTTTCTTTTGTGGGTTGTGATTTTGGTGTTATATCTGAAAACTCTTCGCCTAACTCTAGTCACCAAGATTTTCTTCTATGTTTTCTTCTAAAAGTTTTATATTTAGTTCTTACATTTAGGTGTACAATTCAATTCTATTCTATTGATCTGTATGCCAGCACCTTACCATCTTGATTATTCTAGCTTGATCACTCTAGCTGTAGTCAGTTCTGAAAATGAGAAGCGTGAGTCCTCCAACTTTGTGCTTACTTTTTCAAGTTTGCTTTATTTACTTTGGGTCCTCTGCATTTTCAAAGCTTGCTGGGATTCTGATTGGGATTGTGTTGAATCTAAAGATCAGTTTTGGGAAAAACAGGTATTTTGCTACTCAAACTAAAAATTAAAAAAAGTAGTAGCTATATCATTGCAGTGTTATATTTATGTGATAAAAGCAACATTTCAGAAAGATAATGTCAAAGAAGAATATGAAATAATCCCTTGCACACTGGGGTTATGTTTTAAGAAAAGCATCCTTATCTCTTAGATATACTAAAATACTCATGGATGAAATGGTTTGTTGTCTGGGACTTACTTCCCAATAATTTGGGTTGAGGAAGTTAGACCTAAGCAAGATTGGCTATGTGTAAATAATTACTGAAGCTAAGTAAGGGGTATAGAAGGCAGAGTACCCATGATATTCTCTCTCTAGTTTTGTATATGTTTGAAAATTTTCATAATAAAAATGTCAACACAACACAACAGTATAGTATCAAACATGGCATTATCTCCAGATTTTATTCCTACAATTAACTCTACTGCTAATATAATCTATTAAACTACTTACAAACTCACCATTTGGTAATATACTCACCAGTAATTGCCCCATTCAATCATAGTTCCTGGCTGAAAAGAGATTTGGATTTTGATGTTAGTTCTTTTGTGAAGAAATATGGAATAGCAGTTTAAAAACATCAAATGACAAAACTAACTTAAAAATTAACTTTTAATAATGTGAGATGTAACAAATAAAAAAATGTTATAAAAAATTATTCACACATACCAATCCCATAGTAGGAGTAATATTCTTTGGCTTCATGTAAGAAGACAACATATACAGTAAGTAATCCAGTTATAGTTATCACAACCACAGGCACTCCCACCCCCCAGATATACTTAAGTCATGAATTAACTATTGGTACCCATTCAGATTTTATTGTGGAATTAAAAATTCAATTTAAGTAAACTTAGCAATAAGAACATCGCTTTCCTTCTGCCAGGATTAATGGTGAGTGTAGACCACTAAGATCTGCTGATATGTGTTCTTTTCAATAGTGTTTGCTATCTGGGACTTTCTTTCTAGTGGTCACTAGTGGGCAAACATCTGGAAAGTCTTAGAAAATATTATTTATTTCCTTTCAATCTTACAGTGCTATACTATTTATTCAAGAGTCACACATTTATTAGTTGCTCTAATTCAATTATAATAGATGCTATACATTGTACGTAGTCCTGCATTTTAGGTCTTTCCTCTTAAAAACAAATCCTACATGGAAAATGTCGAATAATAAATATTATGTATAAGATTATAAAATATGAAAGAGCTTAGTAGAAGAGAAATGAGAAATTAAAAAGAAGATAAAAGAGAAAATAAGAGGAGGACCACAGGGGAGAAAATAAGTCAATCAAAATATAATGCCAAAGAAATATTACAGAATATACACTCAACTTTTTTGTCATCATTAAGGGAGTTCATGCTTCTTCACAAAAGAATGAGAGACAGTTAACTCATATTTCAGTACTTACTCGGAGCTGGTAAGATCTGAGTTCATATATATTAGGTCCTGACCGTGGAACAGGCTCATTCCAGAAACTAAATTCTAATAACAGCTGATTCTTCCTGGAGAGAAGCATGTTGCTTCTTGCCTTCCGGAATTGCACAAATTCCTTTGAGTGAAAAAAATGTGCTCATGAAATCCTCTAATAGTTATATATAAGCCCACTTTAGTAATATTTATGTTCCTACTTGGAATATTTATGTTCTTCCTATAACAGAATACTATTATAAATAGGGCCCCGTTGGCCTGAGACAATCCCAGGTTACTTCTTGGCAAACTGACATGACTATTAGCATTCCCTTTCACTCTCAAGTGTCCAGGTAGACAAACTACATGGTCATCCTTATTATTACAGTGACAATATAAACAAATTTAATTTCTTACTTCTTAAGTTTTTCCAGCAGTGTCAGATAGCATAATAGAGGTGGAGACTACAAAATATCACATAATCCAAAAGCCATTTATATTTGGACTGGGAAGTTATATAAAAGGTTTTGTTTCCTAATAATGTATGGCTGTTAAACTTCTCTTCACTAATGTGCACCTATTAGTGAAAGGAGGAGGGGAGAATAACAAAGTCAGCCCAAGGTAAAGAGTATGTGGTTGGCAGTTCCTGAAGGTGATATGTTAGCTAACCCTGGGCTGATTGTGTCTACCATGCTGACTTACCAATTTTAAAGTACCGGCTTATCAGTTTCAAAGTACAACTGCCTTTTACAATAAGAACAGTTATTTTCATAGTATCACAACTGGTTACTTTATATTTGAGTACAACTTCAAGAGTCCAAATAAAATTTTTACTACAAAAAACTAAGTTTACTAATGTTAAAAAGAAACTGATAACAGAATAGTCATTTAATTCTGTACTAATATCTACTATATCATTAGTGTAAATAAGTAAACATTTTTCAAAATCATTACCTGATTTTCTCTGAGTTTACTCATGACCTCTGTGAGGGCGGGATAGCCTCCTTCATACCTCCAGAGGTGGACTGCAATATATTTTAAAAGATAACATACATTTAGAGTTTCATAGTATTCTTACCTTGAAAATATTCTAGATATGTATAATGTTAACATAGTACAAAACTGTAATGTGTTGGCCTATGAGTTACACTATAAAATTTTAATAAAGGATTCGAACATTAAAAACAACAAAAAAGTTTTTGCAATGAATTACTGGAGAAATTAACCATAACACTAGACTGAAACTTGAAAAGCTTTGATTATAAAATCAATAATTAAATATCATTTAAATTGTTACAGAAAAGGCTAAAGGAACAAGTGTTTATTTCAAAGACTTCTACTTCCTACCAGCTTGATCCTGCTCGCCATACCACGTGTTCCAAGTCCCCACCAAAGTACAAGGGTAATGTTTATCTTCATGAATCTTTGGCAACACCTCTTGACTTAAAGAGAAGAAATAGCAACACTAATTAACCAACCAGGTGGACAACACATGCGCAATAACAGGAAAAAGGCCATCTACTTTGTGTTCTGACAACTGACCTCAGAATAC
This sequence comes from Eonycteris spelaea, assembly GCA_003508835.1. Taxonomy (NCBI): domain Eukaryota; kingdom Metazoa; phylum Chordata; class Mammalia; order Chiroptera; family Pteropodidae; genus Eonycteris; species Eonycteris spelaea. The sequence continues at coordinate 302,565 of PUFA01000393.1, forward strand.
ATTTATGATAAAATGACATGCAGAGTTAACCTTTTAGCTGAATTCTGTTCTACTTTGATATCCCACTTATCAGAAGCTTAGGTTTCTGATACTCCCAACTATACAGAACATTCATAACCAACTCAAATATAGTGATGAAAATGATAAGGAAGAGCCAAAGCTTCCAAGATTCCAAGAACTATATGAGTCTACTATTTGCCTTTCCAGAAAGAAAAGAAGTACTTAGGAGTGGTGAGGTTTATAAAAGCTAACTTATGCTGTTTTCAAAGATAGAATGAGGGAAATGGAACTGGCAGAAAAAGAATATGGAAAAAATAAGAAAGGGAAGAAAACAGAAGTGGCACAATCAGGCAGAGGTAACCAGCAGAGAACAAGTTGGCTTAAGTAAGGAGGAAGAAGACAGAGCTAGAACACAACACATTTTGGAAGCAACCCCAACTCCAACTGTTACAAAGGGCATCAACACAACAGAAGACTCCGAATTAAAGAAACAACATAGGCATAAATAAGGTTCTATTCAATTTAAACAACTGAGGGGATTTGAGAGGTATCGCCTAATCTCATGTTGAACACACCACCAGTTCACTATCATTTATTGTACAGGAGTAAAGGCAAAGCCATGACAGGTCAGATTTAATTTAACATAGGTGCCAGAGCTTGATTCCATGGAAACTTTCTTGTATTACAGATTCTCATTTACAGGGAAAAGCAAAGGGAAGAGACATAACTATGCCATATGAAGAGAAAAGCTAAAGCCTGCATATTTTTTGAATAGAAAAATGAAAAAGTATAATACAGACTCAACAATGGATGAAAAAGGAAATCAAGGATCAGAAATAGAACCTGTTCAAATTATTTGCTGACACTGAGCAGTATTAAGTTAGTGATCACCACCAGATGCTGGGGCACCAGGACCAGGTGTATATTAATCGTTAACAGAGAAAAACTCAGATTGGTCTTATGTCCAAGTAAAAAACCCATAAAAGTAAATGCCACCTTTCAACAAATACACATGGTGTGGTCATTGTACTGGCTCATAAAGACTTATGTTCAGAACTAATAGGGAATTAATGGAAATCGGGGGTGGGGAAAGCATAATGTTAGGGAAATAGAAACGGGCCTCCTTTTGTCACATGAAATAAGCAGGGAGTAAACAATCCTGAATTGGAGCCAATGTGGAAAAAGAAAGCCTGTACAAATGACCCAGGTGGGGTCCAGGAAGGGGCCGAGGCCTGACAACAGGGCATAGTTTATTCACCAATACAAAGTCATATATAGATTTGTAGCCAATCCTCTTTGTTGGGGGCCCTAAACCTGCTCTTAGAAGTGCTGGCCTTATATGAATGGAAGTTGTAAGGTAGAGAGTACATGTACCCAGAGTGGATGGGTTAGGAAGAACCTCATTATAGAGACCCATACAAACCAGGGAGGAGTTAAGTCTTTACTCCAAACAGGGAGTTGCTCCAAGTTTCAGAGGACATGAAAAAGAAAAAAAATGATGGAGAAAACGGAGCTCGATTAGATCAATTTAGCAAACTTTTGAGTAATGGATTGCGGGGTAAGGTGGAAGGATACGTATAGCTACGAGCCCAGGAAGGAGTCAGAAAGGAGGCTACTTGGAAATGGGGCTCCACAGGGTGGGGAAGGGAGATGGAGAAGGAAGCAAGTGAAGAGAACTAAAATATGTGTCAAATGAAGAATGCACAACCCTTAGTAACTAGTCACAAGGAACTAAGGAAAGGGTTAAGTAAAACCATGGTAAATAACAGGGAAGCTGGAAGAATGAGGTGATTCTATCTGTTGAGTCTGAAGGGAGAGCAAGACATCCAAACAGAAATAAGAATAGACTGAAATCTGAGACAGAAGATGAAGTAATAAAAACAGGCAGGAGAGATAATCCAGGGAAACATCAGCATAGAGAACTAATTTCATTTTATAAAAAAGGTTTAGAAATAGCATCTGCTTTGTTTTCAGGCATTTTTTAATAAAGAGAACTGTGCTGCAGTAGGAAATTCTATGCTGTTACATTTCACAAACCACCTCCAAAAATTAAAGATTTTTGCTTCTGAAAATCATGCTGATTCTGGTGACAAAATCATTTGCTTTTTTTCATGAAAGCAGATAGTAAAGGTAAAAAAATGCATTTTAATTATATTTGCTCAGATTTGATCAATAAAATAGTATTTTTATTAATTAAAAACTGATACACTTAATTTTCTCTTTAAAGTTTACAAATTCTGTAAGAGTAATTGATCTCAAATCAAGAAAATCTGCTGAAGGGACCTGAATCTTGGTGAATGGAACATTTGGGAAGAAATGACAGTTACATTCAAATACACACAGGACTTTCAAGTAGTAGCTTAACTTAGAAGTAAAATTGGAAACAGTGGAGGTTCTAGGGATGTGAGTTTTAATCCTAATATTCAAAGCTATCCACTGTGTGAATGTATTTAAGTATCGACTGTCAGGAAGGTCTGCAGAAAGGATTCAAGCACTGAATGAGCTGATGGACTAGACAGCCTTACAAGGTTCCTTTCAACCTTAAGGGTCCAGTACAATTCTAAAGTTTGACAGCTTATACAATGACTTAGCTGTATGAGTGCTTAAAATCAAAATGCCCTCCTTGGTAATCCCATATCAGAGCTCAATGTAAGAGCCCCTGAACATTCAGCTTTAAGAAAAGGGAATAAAGATATCACTCTGCTATCAAGTACTACCTAAACCAACAAATATTAAAATCATTATTTCTCCCCAAGTAAAGGATAGTTTGGTATACACACCAAATTTTGTTGTATGCGTCTAGGCATTCCGGTTTAACATTGTGAACTGAAACAAAAGAAAATTCAATGATAAACTTATGAAGAAAGGAAAAAAAGTCAAATATGAAGATAGCAGACCTATCACTCACACTGTAATTTGTATAGACTGCTTGTTTCCTTTTTGGCAAGGAGATTAGAGTGAGCATCTTTTCTTGGATCAACTTTCCGGACAAATAAGGATTTTAACCAGCTGTCTTCTCGAGGTCTGTTATTGGAAGACGTCAATCTCCTATAGTATAACACACAAAAATTTGAGTCTCATCAGAGGTACAAAGATTTCAGTGTCTTTAGGTACTGTCACATAGTATACTGTTTTCATAAATTCATCAATCCATTCAGCAAGCTTTGAGCACCCATTCCAGGTACCGTTCTAGAATCTGGGATACCACAAAATACCTGCTTTCCACTATGTACTCAAAAATAGCAGGAGGAAGTGTAAAAGAAGTAACTTGTGGTTCTCCTAATAGGGTTCTCATGTTTACCGTTGCAATTTCCGCAATATGTTTTTCCCTCTAGCAAAGCAATTTTGACATAGAAAAAAATATACACTTTGGAAACCTAGAGTAGCCAAATTAATAGAGAAAGAAAGTACTAAGGTGGGTGCAGGGGCTGAGGGGAGGGGAGAAAGGTACAGTTTCAGTCTGGGAAGATGAAAAGTTTCTAGATAAACCATGGTGATGGTTATATAATAATGTGAATGTATTAACACCATTACTAAACTGTACACTTAAAAATGATTAAAACTGCAAATTTTATGTTACCTATACTTTATCAGAATAAAAAAAGTGAAAATATACATGGAAATTAAATGAATTCTTTATTTAAAAAAAATTTACCCCTAAATTAACCTTTGAATCAAGATTTTTAACTGTCACAAAAACCTTAGAATGTAAACTTCATTAACATAAATTTGCTAATTTTCATCTTCTGACAATTTCTACTATATACATGCTGTCAGAAAGTGAGGATAAATTTGACAGAATAAACTATACTTTAATCACAAACTTTTTAAAAATTAAATTTATTGAGGGTAACAGTTAATAACATATAAATTTCAGGTGTAAAAGATTATATTCAACATCAAGTGTATTCTCTTCTGGTTTTTCCTTTCTTTTCTTTAAAAAATGTTTTCTTTTTTGTTGTTTCTTTTCTTTTGACTTGTGTGTATGCTATTCTGTGCTCATCACCCAAAATCTAGTTTCATTTTTTACCACATATTTGACCCCCTTTACCACTTCACCCTCTTCCCACCTCCTATCTCCTCTGGTAACCACCATTCTGTTGTCTGTGTCTATGAGTTTATTTTTAAGTGCATACTTCCATATGCTTGCAAGAGGGATTACAAATTGGTATAACATCCCTAGAGGGCAGTGTGGCATTATCTACATCAAAATTAAAACTGTGTAGGCCTTTTGGCCCAATAACTGCACCTGCAGTTATGTCCTACAGGCAGCCATATTTAAACAAGTACACAAAAGTGAATGTACAAGAACATTCATTACTGCCTTGTTTCCAGTTTGTTCCTGGTATAGGCATTTGGATATTCATTAACGGACTGGCTAAATGGTGAATATCCAAGATCAGAATAGAATGTAGTCATTTAAAAGAATGAGGCAGATCTACATGCACATAACTCTGAAATTATGTGGAAAAAGGGGGCAGAGAACAGTTTCATAAATTCACATACAAAGTGAACTGCTAATAGTGATAATGGCAGCCTTTTTTTTTTTTTTTTTTGCTTAAATAAATCAACTTGTTGCTTTAATGAACAAACATTACTGGCAATTTTCTTCCCATAAAAGGTTCTTTTAATTTAAAACTAATTCATAGGGTATTATTACAAATAGCTAGAAACCAGATAAAAAGGCTTTCGAATGATGTAAGCTTACAAATAAAACATATAAATATAAACGTTTTCTATAAATAATGATCAAGAAAATGAAAGTATTTTTTTCAAACCTTTCTATGATTGAAAAGCAACATGCTCATAGTAAACAAGCAAAATAAGATAATACCAGTTATGCAATTTTCTCTTAAGTGCATAGGAGAAAAATATATAATCTTAAATGGTATTTGTAAAAAGAAGTTAGAAATTCTTCTATTTTGCCTTTACCATAGAATTAAGAAACTGTTAATGGTGGTATCCCTGAGAGAGGGGGAGCTAAAAAATTGTTTTTAAAACTACTTTTTCAATAAAACAAACTTTTAAAATTAAAAGAAATTAATTACATATAAAAGCTATTGGCCCTTTAGCAAAAACCAAAATCATATGGTATTTGTTTCTGTTTTCAATTCACTCTCTGATTATGTGAATAAACTCATTCTGAAGAAGGCAATTCTCCAAATTAATCATGGTAAAATTTATTTTAATAAAAATAAAAACATTTTGTCAATTTGTTTCAAGTGTTTGTGTTTTGTTTAAACACACCACATTTTGGGATATTGGCATGAAGCGAAATGGCAAATCTATAAAATTAGTGATATACAAAGTAGAAAGTTTTAAGATTTATTCATGAGACTTTGTAGCCTTCCAGAAACGCATACACAAGCATATGTACATATATTGATATTTAATTTCTATGGCATTTAATACTTTATAAAATAAGAGAACATAATAAACAATTATTGGCAGACTAAATCTGGAAGGGAATAAAAAATTCCAAAGTAATTTTTTTCCTCCTCTTTAGAACTTAAGGGGATTACAAGTTAATAAATACATACTTCCTGTTAGGCACTGGACTAGGTAGTTTGTCTATGTCATCTCATTTTGTCCTCAGAACAATCTAGTAAGGTAGGTATTATTGAATTTTAAAGACTGATCTGAGCTAAGAAGTAGCAAAATAAAAATATAAGCTTAGACCTATGAAATTCAAAATATTTTTACTAATTAAGGAATGTCTCCTCCCCAAACATTCGTTCCAGATTTTAATGCCAAAGGGATATACTTTAGAAAGGGTAAATGAGGTCAGAGACATGAAAATGTTTTGTAAACTAAAGATAAGCTTAAGAAACAGTCAACATCACAGGACACATACAAGAACCTGAGTGGTATTTGCTTGTGAACTTAGGCAGCAAATGTCTTGATAAGACAATGATAAAACATTGATAAGACAGTCTGGCCAGCTATCCCCAACTGACTGTCAAACTCTGAAATTTTTAGTGTCAGGTAACCAAAGCTGAATCATGGAAGCGGGCAGAAGCAGCAATGCCATCAGCTGTCAGGGTATAAGATCCAGGCAAGGCTGGGGTTCTTTAATAACAGTGACAAACACAACTGTGTTTCTAAGATTATATATATATATGTTGTGTGACACTCTACAGAGTGTGAGGAGGGGAACAGCACATTCTACAAAGCACTAGACTTTAAATAGAACAAACATTATGTGCCAGGCTCTCTGGATATAAAAATGAACCAGATACCCAGCCTGTTCAGTCTCATGGGAAAAACCTAATAGTAAACAGCCAGAGTGATCACAGATACTGTGGACTTACACACACATACTTACACACATACACACACATACACAGTGGAAGCTCAAGGGAATGAATCATTAGCTTGGCTTGCAAGGAGTGAGAGGGACTCCAGTGGAGACATTCTGGATCTGTCTTGGAGGACAAGAAAGGTAAACAAGGCAGGCAATAATTCCAGTCAAAGGGAACAGCATGTCCATGAAAGTGTATGATATATTTCTGCAACAGCAGAGTTCAGTAAGGCAGAATAGGGTATGGGAGGACGGTGAGAAAAGTAAAGGGGTGGGCAGGGTAGTTAGGCTTTTGTGCACCATGCCTATCAAGTGGACCTTACCCTGTAAATGGTGAAATGCTAGCAAGTTTTCAAAAAAAAAAATTCGAGGTGTAAAAAGCAGCCTGGTAGTGATATGGAGGATGGACTATAGCAATAAGGCAGGGAGCATGATGCCAAGAGTTGAGCTAGGGAAGTGGCAACAGAGATGGCAGAATGAAGAAAGTTAAGCTAGGGGAGTGGTGACAGAGAAGGCAGAGTGAAGAAGAGCTGGAGGTAGATGAGAAGTAGCAAGAGGGGATGGGCTTGGGGAAGACCTTTGGTTTCTGGCCCGAGCCACTAAGTGAAAGATGTTCTATTACTGGGGAGAGAGAACCCAGGAGGAGCAAGCAGGCTTTGTAGGAGGAAGACACATTAAACTTTGAGTACACAAGCATCTCAGCATCAGTGGGACACTAGCACAATGTCCACTAAGTAGCTGGCAAAAAAAGTCCCTCAGGAATACTTCCTCCTTTCTCTCTGAAATCACTCTTGCAAGGTCATCCACAAGGGGTATGTTGGCAAATCCAGTTTTCTTTTGTCATCTTAATCTTTTAGCAGCATCTGGCACAGTGGACCACTCCTTGAAATACTTCTCCCTGGGCACTCATATAACAATGACCTCATTGGCTGCTCTTTCCATCTCCCTTGCTAGGTTCTTTTCCTATATCCAGCCTGTAAATGTTGACACATGCCAGGGTCTGTTTCTCAGCCCTTTCTCTATCCACACTCTCTCCTCAAGCAATCTCATTCATTCCTACGGTTTTAAAAAATATTTTATGAAAAATTTCAATCAAATACAAAACAGTATACTGAAACCCACATATCCATCAACATTTTCAGTATTTTGCATTTCTACATGCTGACAACACCCAAACGTTACCTGTAGCAGACATCTTTGAGGAGTCACAAAGGTTAAGGTCAACTGCCGACCTGGCCTTTCTATTTGAACAGCTCACAGCCATCTTAAACTTTACCTGGTTCAAAGCTGCTCCCTCTACCCCACATCTGTTTCTCCTCTGAATTACTAGCAAGCTCCCGATGGAGAGGACCTTATGTGCCTTATTCACTGTTTCCAATAGCACCTGGCATATGGTGGGCACTCCTATACCTATGGAACCAATGACTCAAGAGTATCTGTCCAGTTGGCTATTACACTTAATTCTGTCTCCTTTCCAATATCTGACTGAGCTTTTAAAAACATGTCAGATGATGCCACACTAGAATTTATATCTTTAAATGTTTTCCATGGCTCCCAGAACAAAATCCAAGCTAAGATGGCTTACAAGGCTTAGAATTATGTGGCCCTTGCTTCTTGCCACCTATCCTCTAGCCAGTCTTCTGTTCACCCACCCCTGTGCTCCAGCCTCCTACACTTTTCTGGGGTTTCCCAGCATGCCTGATTCCTTCCCATTCAGGGCTGTCATGTACACTGTCCCTTCACGTCTCAGCTTAACATCACCTTCCTTGAGAGGCCTTCTGCAATCAGGTTCCCTGATTTTTTCTCACAGCACCTACCCCAATCTATAAATCTATATGGGTTTTTAACTGCCATGGCTTTCTGGAGATAGTAACTATGGCTATTATGCTCAGTTCCAAAGACATTGTATATATTCAATATTTGATAGAATCAGATAATTAACTAGGTCTAGACTGAGTTCTAAAGAACACCTACAGTTAAGGCAGACTAGAGCCCAGGAAAGAGTAGTCAAAAGGTAGAGGGGACTTGAGAGAGCAATCAAAGAGCCTACAAGACAGAGATAAGGACTCCAGGGTCAAGAACATCTGACCCCATCAGGGGGTCAGGGTACTGGTCCAATTCTCCAGTTTCCTAGCTTTGTGACCTTGGACATTTAAGGTAAACATGTGAGGTGAACACCTTCAGTCTCAGCTGAAAGAAAATATGAATTTCATGGGCTCATATCACTTATGTGAAAAAAAATAAGGTGCACGGTAGATGCTCCATAGTAACAAAAATAAAAGGAGGTTGATTTATCAACTTGGAAACAACAAACATCAAATTTGCAAATACGAGTTGAGCGCTGGGCCTGAAGTCTGACAAACTTGGGCTCAAATGCCTTTTCTAGCTATGTGTCTCACACCCTTTAAAGTTCCATCTTATTTCTGAAATACATATCCTATTACTTAAGATTGACACTATGATTTAATGAAATGTCATATTATAGAGCTCCTTGGCCCATAGTAAGAGTTTGATAGGTAGTCTCTTCGCTTTTTCATTTTTAAGTGACAACTATATTTTCTGGAGGGTCATGATTAATTTAAAACAAAAAAAATAACATTTAAACCTGGTGTAAAGAAAACGAGAAAGCAAATATCCGCGTTAGTATGGGCTTCGGTTTTTTGGGTTTTTTTTTTTTTGAACGTGGAAGTGGGACATGAATATGTCAAAGTGATGAATTCAGAAAACCGAACATTTAACCCAATGAGGTTAGAAAAACAAAAGTTAAACATGAACCCAACGCCTACTTAGTGCTGGTAATTTTAAATACTATCCTCCGACCTTCTTGAGTGAGGATGATGCGTTTTCTTCCTCACAACGACCTAAGAGGATATTATGTAGTGCCTCTGCTGCCCTTTGCTGATGCAGACACCAGCGTTTTGTGCCCGGAAGCAGCTTTCTCAGGACGCCGAGTGGGAAGCCTGCAGGGCCTGCGGTCTCGGCCACGCGGCTGCCGCTTAGCCACGGCTCGGGTCGTGCCGGGGCAAGGACCCGCAGGCCGGGCCGGCATGGCCGGCGGACGCGGCCTCGGCGCCAGGCGCCGTCCCTGCCGTGACCTTGAGCCCGCTGGGAAGGCGCTCCGTCCCCGCCGCGGCTCGTGTCCACTCCGGCCACTGCGGCCCGCGGCCCCAGCCGCCCTGCCGCACGAAAGCGCGGCCGGGCCGGAGACCCGCGCCGGGAACCCCGCACCCTCCGTCCTGCGGCGGCCCCTCCCCGAAAGGGCGGCGCTGCTCACCGGAGCCCGGGCATGAGGCTGCAGGGTGCGGCTGAGGCCGCTCCACGGGCGCAAAGGACTCGCGCCGCCATCTTGTCCGGCGCCTCAGCTCCCACCGCCAGGGGAGCAGCTGACGCCGCCGCCGCCGCCGCGACCCCTCCCCCAGCCGCGCGGGCCTCGAGGCTGCTGCCGGGCGGGACGCCGCCGCTAGGGGGAGCAGGGCGCGAGGAGCTGCAGGCCGGTGCGCAGTGCGTGCCGGCGCCTGGAGGCCCGGCAGCCTCGGGAAAGGAGCTCAAACCCGAGAAGAGTCCGTTGTAAGGCAATAACTCCAGTGGAAGGAGCTGGTTCCCGCAACAGGGTGCGCAGAAGAAACAAGGGCAAGGCTTGAATGCACGTGGAAATATCCACAAAAAAAGAATAACAATGTTGTTAGGGGAATCCTGGACCTGGGGGGCAAAGCTGGGAGGCAGGCTTCTCCCTGAATACCTTTTGCATTTTGTACCATGTAAATATATTGCCTTTTCAAAATAATAAATACCTACATATTGCGTTAATAGAAACATTTTGGATGAAAACAGATTCAAATGTCTCCCGAGGCTGCCGCTGGTCCCATTCCTGCCGTCAAGCGGTCCCAGTCTACTGAGGCAGAATGTGAAATGACTGGATCAAGTGAAGTGAAGAGGTTCAAGAGACAGGAAGGGAGTACAGACAGGAGAGCATGGGACTCTGACGTGCAGGACAAACACCCCAGGAGCTGGCCCAACAGTGCAGTCCCAAGGCAAGGAGTTGACCAATGGAAGAAAGGAGGGCATGTCCCGCCAGCAGAGGAAACAAAGTCGTGGATCAGGATTGTACTGTTTGGGGAAAAATGTATCTTGCGATAAGATAAAAGAGCCACAGTAACTATGAAAACTGCAAACAAAACGAGGTAGGCAGAAAGGGAGCTAGACAGTGAGAGGGTAGAAACAGGGAGGAGCAGAGCCCCAGACCCTAAAAGCAGCATTTTAAGGCCAGTGTGTCTTCAGAGGCCAAGAGGAATATGCCCTCAGGACTGGCTGGCTGGGAGGTCTCTGCTATCCAGGTCGGTCTTTGTGTGTTTGTGTGGGGTGGGGACAATTGGGGGTGGGGGAGGGTAAGGGGCAGGAACTGGGCTTGTGGACTGAGGTTGTCTGTGTGGACTGAAAAATAATATCGAGTGTTTTGTCACCAAAAGAATTTTTTTCCGGGGAAAAAAGTGTTGCAACCCAGGGCATGCAGACATGGCAAGCCAAGTGTATACTTTGGGCCTGTGTGCCAAGATAGAGGGGTAGTTCTATAAGGGGAAAGTTAATGAAAGAAGTCAGAATCATAGAGCTTTATTATAGAGTTCTTCCTGTAGGTTTTCACAAGCCCTAGCTCATCCTATAGACCTCCCAACTGATTATATTTCTTAAAGTTCCAGTTCATCTTTACCATCAGAAGTTGGTGATCTTGGTTGGAGGCAAAGGAAGCTTTGGGACTCAAGGGATGCAGTTTTCTTACTGGAGCAATGTTTGAACACCTTACTATGGCAAGGAGAGGACAGAAATAGGTCCTGTGGTGGCAACAAGGATTTGCCATAGACCAGGGACATACATTAAAGGCCAGTGGAAAGGAGGCCAGGGGACACAGGGGCAGGTGGCTAGAGGCTGTGTAGCTGAGAGAGTTCCCTATTTCAACTGGCATATGCTTAGTGAGGCTGTAGAGGTTGGATAGACCCCAAAGGGAGGCTGAAGTGAGCTTTCTCCAGGGCAGAAAGGATATGACCCAGTCCTGCACAGGGCGGGCACGGCCTCTTCAAGCTAGTGATGTCGATATACCCTTGTGACTTACACATTCTCCCAATTTCTCAGCTCTATTTCAGGAGACAAATGCTTTCACATCTATTTTCCTGAAATGGAAACCTGGTAGACATTTCTTTGCTGACCCTGCTTTTGTGTTATTAGGCTACTCATTTTGCATTTTTTTCCCCATTACCATTTTGCTCTACAGTTCCAATGCTTTTTAATGCGGAGAGCTACCCTTATTTCACAGGTGGTGGCGTAGGTTAGTCAACACCATAGAATAAATATGGGGCATCTTCCTGACGCATAATTTTTACATTGAAATTTTCAAAAAATATAACAATGATATGTTAAAGTACATGTAAACATTTAAAATATTTGAACTTTTAGAGGTGTCCTGTCCCTTCTAGGATAACTGGTACCAAAGAGCCCCACTTGCCAGAAACCTAGACAGTCTTAAATGCTTCTCTTTCACTCACCCTCCCTGGTACTAAGCCCTGAGAGTTCTACTTTGAAACATCACCTATCCAACCTCTTCTCATCTTCCTTGTCCAACTCAGTTTACATCTTAGTACCGATCTAATCCTACATCTAATCTTTCTCCTTCCAGTCCATTCTCTACACTATTACTTTTATTGAAATGTGAATCTAATTATGTCACTCTAAAAATGTTAAATAACCCACCACCACTTACAGTATAATTCCTGCCTGTTTCTCTGCCTGATTTCTACCCTTGTTCAGATTATCCTAGCAATCCTCACTAGCTTCCAGAACCCCTTGGTTATGCTCCTTTCTCTCATACTTTTTGAAGACTTTAGACTCCCTTTCCTCATCCAGGAATGCTTCTTCTACATCCATTTACTAGCCTGGAGGATCTTCCATTAAGATTCAGTTCTAGCACCATCTCATCTCTTCTGGGAAGTTACCCTAATTTCTTCTCTGTTTGCCATGAAGACACCTGTGTATACCACTAGATTATGAGCCCTGAGAGGGTAGTCATGGTTGAAACCTTGTGCTTGTATAATACACATATTAGCTGAAGTTGAAATAAGCTCCAAATTAGGAGCCAGAAAACTGAAATATATTGCTTAATGTTTCTTTCAGGGCAAATTTAAGTTATCACAGTTTATTAACAGACAGCAACAAAACTCTAAACTCTCCAATTCAAAAGCATGTGTGAGAAGTTGTACAACTTCATCAATGTGTCAGATTTTAAGAACTCATGACATATTTAATGTAGCACGGATACAGGATTTTAAAATGAGTAATAAAGAATTTTTTGTTTATTTCTACATGTCAACATTCTAATATGACTTTAGTCTAACCCCAACCATGTTGATTTATTTCTGTTTGGAAACTGGTTAAACCAGAGAAAATTTTAAATTAATTTTTGAATAATATTTGAATATACCATAAAAATATTCAACTTAATGTTCTTATTTATGATATCAAAAAAGGTTTCCTTCTCCAAATAAAGGTTCTAAGATAAATTCAAGATTCCTTCTGAATGAAAAATAACACATCTAAAGCAGTGAACTTAAAATATAAGCAGAACATTTCTAGGGACACTTAGCATAACAGAAAAGTATGTTCACTGAAACGAAAATTCAAACATGACCATAAACTTTTATGGAAAATTATGACAAACTCTTTATTCATTTGCTTTAGCTATTTCATAAATACCAGAAGAGAAATTGGCCAGTTTGTGATGAAAACTTAGAAAAATTTCTTTTTCCCATAAAGCAGACTTCTTAAATTTTTCCCTTTTGGCTCCTTTTTCTAATCCTCCTTCACTGTTCTGAAGTGATATTGAGTTTCTTCCAGATTTTTGGTTAGGTGGGGGCTTCAAACTAACTGGACTCTCCAGGTAGGTAGTTCCTGCACAGGGTTTTTCCGGTCACTGGATCTATGATTGTCCAACTTTGAAATGATCTCAGCCAGCTCATGTTTCACATGTTTCGTTCGTGGAACAGGTAAAGCTTTAAGAAGCACAATATCCCCAACTGTGCACTGCTGAAGTGCATCATGAGCAAAGTACGTTTTTCGTTTATTAAAATACTGTTTGAGAGAAGGAGGAACAAATCAGTAGTTCCCATCTGTGATCTGGCAGTGCAGTATAGAATATGAAAAAAAGCTGGGACTTGGAGGATAAAAAACATAACATATTTATGGAGGTTTCAATACAAAAATTAGCTTCTTAATTTCTGGAAAACAGTAATGACTTTTCCAGAGTTGATCCTGTCCCTGAGTTCAAAGTCTATTATTTTCAGTACTCCTGCTCTATCAATTATCATCCTTCTCTACACTTAAATTCTTCCTTCACAGTGGAGCCTTCTCTCTAGCCTATAGACATGCTACTCTCACCACTGCTGCGTGATTTGGGACAAGACACTCAACAACTGCAAGCTCAGTTTTTTTTCCCACTATAAAATGAGGCTCAAATACCCATGCCTCTAAAGTTATCAAGATAATTAAATGTTATAATGAGTGTAAAGCACTTAGCTCTATGCTTGACTCAAAACATTGCAAACAAGCCACAAACAAAAATTAGCATCAAGACAACCTGCCACAGCAGGTACTTCCATTTTACAGATGAGAAAAAACAGGCTTAGGTAATGTGTACAGCTAGAAAACAACAGTCAGTATTCAAACTACCATCTTCTGATTTCTAAGGCCAATGATCATGCCATCATGTTTCAGCTTGCTTCTATTTTGATCCCACATAACAAACTGGTATTTCTACCAACCTATGTGCCCAACCTTCAATGCAGAAAACACCACTGGCACTTCCCCCTCCCTCCCTTATACATCTGACAGATCAAGGACTCTGCCTTCTTTCTGAAATCTACTTTTCCCACTACATCCTCATTGCTCCAAGGGCTGTTCAGATCCTTATCATTTCCACCCTAGACTTTTGCAATAGCTTCCTTACCTATTTCCTTACCTCCAATCCTCATTCCTACCCATCTTCAAGTCTGTCTTTCCTTTGATGAAATCCAAAAACAATATAAAAGACCCTTCACAGTAAAGCTCTGATTGTTCTTGCACTCATTCATTCGGTGCCTACTCAACATCAAACTCTGGGCTTACCCTTGCCAAAACACCCGCTATCCCTATAGATATCCTCCCTCTCCTAGCTAAAAACTACTCATCATGGCCAGAATGATTTCCCCCATTCTGATGCTTTGGATAAAATCCTTTCTGAGATTCAGCTTAAATGTCTCTTGAGGATGCTCTCTTTCAGCAACCTGGGAAGAATGACGTGTCCTGCTCTCTGTTCCCATAATATGTCACACACAGAAAGACTACAGCACTTATCAGATTGAACTGAAATGAACTCTATGTCCTTAGAATATGAGTACAAACTAATAATTCACTTTGTTATATCCTATGGACCAGGACAGTTAACTGGTTTGCAGCAGACGCTCAATGCATTTCTACTGATGGCAGAATGTTTCTCTGCTCAGAACCCAGGACATGTTGGTGATTTATCAGTGCCAACTGAAAATAGGGCTGTTTCTCACCTTTAATAAAATACGGATCCAGAACAAGCCTGGTCACTCTCACTTTAGCAGTTTTTTGCATTGCTGTCCCCAATCACCTTCCCCACGATCCACTTGGCATGGACAGATGAACGAGCTACTACATTTCAGTGGCTTTGGTTACCTGAAAGACAAATTTCAAAGTTTAATATTCTTGTGATTAAGACTCACCAAATGAATTTTGTTACTAGGGCTGCCCAAGTTCAGAAACAGCTTTTGTTGGCCTTCTGGAATCACGTTAGGGATGTTTACACGTTTCCCTGTTTCCTTAACTACCCAATCTCCCATCTTTACACTGTTTACAAAACCTGTAATTTTAACTCCTCTAAACCTCAGTTTGCCCTCTGCAAAATGGAATTACAAGGCCTATTCATAGGTTTTCCAGATTTAACCTAAAAGGTGCTCAGCAGCGCGAATAAACTCTGGTTTTTACGGGTGTCCTTCCTTTCTTTTCATTTCTCTGGGGTGCCTCTCCCTAAAAGCTATCTGTATGGCTACTGATGGCGCCCTAAAGCTGAGTGGCAGGGATGTTTTCTCCGCTGAAGAGATCTTGAGTCACGGCTGCTTTCGAGATCAGTTAGTCCAATAGTGAGCTCGCCCGTTTTGCCTGGGAAGGGCTGGCGTCATTGATACTTCCGCCCCGGACGACCCCGAGGTTGGGCGACTCGACTCGCCCTGAGAACTTTCATTGAGCGGCGCTTCGGACCCTGAATCCTTACCTTGCTGCCACAGCGCGTAACCCATACGTACCTGCTGGCTCCACTGTTCCGGCGCATAACCTGCGGAGAGCCGATCGAAACGTGGTGACGTCACGACGCACGCAGGTCGCTCCTCCCCGGACCGCCCCTCTTATTGGTCGCGCGGGGGGGGGGGTCCCTTCAGCTCTCGCGAGGTTAAAGGCAGGACTCTGCCCACGCCCCCTTATAAAGCCCGGCACCCTGAGTCCGCCGGGGACTTTGGACTCTCCTTTCCCCACGCCCAGGTTTCTGGCCTTTCCGTTTCCTATTCCATTTGATTTCCTCTTCTTCCGTTGAGCTCCCAGGTATTAAAAAGGCCTTCTAAAGCAAAGGAACTTCATTATCAAACATTGAAACAATGCAAGCTGCTGAAATGCTGACATTAATACTTAAGCTCTTTTATCCCCACAGCTGCTTTTAATACAAACTTATGTAGATTTTGATGATTTAGGTGTTATTTCTCAATATTTGTGAGGTGAAGAGAAGTCCATTGTGGACACACACACACACACACACACACACACACACACACACACACGTATACCAGTACAAACGAATTAGATGGACCATGAGAAGGCTGGCTGCTTGATGCCTTCTCAGATCGAGGAAATCTGGGAATGTATTAGGCTGTTCAGAAATTGTTAAGAGGAGCAGAAAAAAATAGGCTACTGGCACAGACAATTTGGGGAGCGAAATATGGATATGGTGAATTGTCTTTGATCATTTAAACATCTTAGCAACTGATTGAGAGAAAGCTGGGAAAAGAATTCTTCCATACATTAGTCTGTCCAAGCTCACTTTTCTTAGGATAGGTTTATGGAAAACTTACTCTCAGACTCTGTGCTAGGCGCTGGGGACAAAAAGGTGAATCAAAGGAAACTCCTACCTACAAGACCACAGTTCTATTACGGACAGGTGAGTAAAAAAATTATATAGCAAGCACAGGTAATGAGAGCCTTGAGAAAGGTGTGCATACTTGCAGAGAGAAAAGAGACTTGATCAGTAGATAACCCTGGCCAGAGGCCAGAACTTGAGAAGGACATGGGATGTAGGGAAGGCATTTGAAGATTAAAGGAGAGCATGTGCAGGGGTGCTAGGGTGTGAGAGAATATGGTATGATAAGCAGGAATCTGGGACCTGCCAGAATATGGGTAAGGAGAAGAATGGCAGGGGTTGAAACTGGACAAAGATAGGCCTAAACTCGAGAAGGCATTTCTTGTTAATAACCTCATTTTTTCTTCAAAGTTATGGGGAGTCTTAACTAGTTTTGCTAGCTTTCGAATCATTCTGATAGGAGTGTGGAAGACAGAATAAAAGTTGCAGAGATTGGCAGCTGGATGCTCTTTTAGGGGATGGTGATGATCTGCACTAGAGCAGTTGGTAATGAAAGAGAGAAGTTGTGTTGGAGAAGTGACTGGGCAATTGACCATGTAATGAAAGGGAACAGAGGAGGTGTGCATGTGTAGCTTAAACCACAAATTTATTTTCTCATGGTTCGAGAGGCTAGAAGTCTAAGATCAAGGTGCCGTCAGGGGCATTCTGGTGACAGGTCTTTTCCTGGCTTGAAGATGGTCACTTTCTTGCTGTGTGCTCACATGGGCATTCCTCTGTGTATGTGTGCACAGGAGAGAGGGAGTATATTCTGGTGTCTCCTTTTATAAGAACACCAGTCTCATTGCATTAGGGCCCCATTCTTATGACTTCATTTAACCATGTTACCTCCAAATACCATTACATCAAGGGGTAAGGCTTCAACACATATATGAATTTTGGGGGGACATAATTCAAAGCATAATGAAAAAAAATCAAAGAAGCAAGTAAAAGCCTTGTATCCTAAATTTCAGTTGGAAATACAGTATGAACTCATAATTTATTTTCCTAAAAAAAAAAAATCTTTTCTAGAAAACCTAGAAGCAATGATAATCTAGTAGCAATCAGTGTATCAAACATCCAGATTGTGGTATCTATATACCTTTTTTCTCTAAAAAGCACTAAGTATTTTTGAGAAATTCCTAACTTCAGGCCTAGAGCAGAAGTGTATGAGTTAAACTTGGACATCTTGTCTCAGAAATCAAGGGAGGTATCAAAGATAAATGGGATCAGGTCACAAGCCAACCTGAAGGAGTTCCCACTGAATTAAGATGAGATGAGACTATGTGAGCCTAAAATAATAAAACTGCAATGGATTGAAAAACAAACTATGTAAAATTCCATGAGTTCATAACAGTTCATAAAAGTAAAGCCTCATTAGTTACTTTTGGAGATTCTAAACGGATCGAGTCAATACTTTAATAAATAAAAGGAAGCAATAAGTATATTCTGAAATGTGATACCAAGCAATGAAATAATGAATAATATCAACAATAATACCAATAACATCAACAATACCAACAAAACCATTGGGTGAAAGATTGATGGGAAACTTTATAATAAAGAGAACAGACTGATGCCACTTGAACCCTCAATTAACATTAGCATTAGTAGAAGTAAGCCAAACCAGATATTATACATCTTTGGTGTAAAAGTACACACCACCAGATATAAAATACTAATGCATAAAAAGTAACCTGAATCTCACAAATATTCTAGATCTAATCCCCATTGTATAGGAAATACAAGACATAAACAAATTAAACAACACCAGCAGTAAGTAATCATTTTTTTAAATAATATTTTTGTTTTTAAATTATAGTTGTCATTTATATTATACTAGTATCAGGTGAATAGCATAGTGATTGACATCTACATAATTTCACAAACTGATCCCCCAATAAATCTAGTACCCCTCTGACACCACACATAGTTATTGCAATATTATCGACTATATTCCTTATGCTATAGTTTATATCTCCATGACTGTTTTGTAACGACCAATTTGTACTTCTTAATTACCTCCATTTTCACCAATTCTCCAACTTCAACCCATCTGGTAACACTCAAAATGTTCTCTGTATCTATGAGATTATTTTCTGTTTTGGTTGTTTGTTTGTTTTGTTTTGTTCTTTAGATTCCAAATATATGTGAAATCATATGAAATTGTCTTTGTCTGTCTTACTCCACTCAGCACAATACCCTCTAGGTCCATTATGAAACCTCTTTCTATCTCTTTGCTTTCAGTTTGTGTGTGTCTGTTAATCTGAAGTGAGTCTCTTGTGGATAGCATATGTAAGGGATTTGTTTTCTTATCCATTCAGCCACTCTATCTTTTGATTAAAGCATTTAATTCTTTTTCATTTGAAGTATTTGGTGATAGAAATGTAGTTATTATTATTCTTTATTCATATTTTGATAAATATTTTTATTTAGAAAAATTTTAAATTAATTAAATGACATTGGTTAATGAAATCCAGTATTTGTAACATTGTAACAGTAAGGTCTATGTATATATTTACATTGTGTGTTCACCTCTCATAGTTAGATTTCTTTCTATCACCAAATATTTGACCCTTTTACCCCATCTATCTCACCCCTATCCCTCCCCTTACTTTCTGGTAACCATTAGTCTATTGTCCATGTCCATGAGTCTCTGTTTGTTTGTCCTGTACCTTAGTTGCTTTAAGGTTTATATCCCATATATAGTGATATCATGTGATTTTCAACTTTTTCTGTCTGGCTTAGTTCACTTAGCATGATTATCTTGAGGTCCATCCATGTTGTCGCAAATGGCAGTATTTTCTCTTCTTATGGCTGAGTCATATTCCATTGTGTGTGTGTGTGTGTGTGTGTGTGTGTGTATACACACATATATATGTACCATAGCTTCTTTAGCCAATCATCTATTGTAGGACACTTTGGTTGCTTCCATGTCCTGGCCAATGTGGATAATGCTGCTGTGAACGCCGGTGTGCAAATATCTTTTCGGATATGGTTTTCAAGGCTTGGGGTAAATACCCAGTAGAGGGATTGCTGGATCATATGGTAGATTAATTCTTAGTTTTTTGAGGAAACTTCATACTGTTTTACATAGTGGTTGTACAAATTTGCAGTCCCACCAGCAGTATATGAGGGTCATTTTTTCTCCACATCCTTATCAACATTTGCTGTTACTTGTTCTGTTAATAACAGCTATTCTGACAGGTGTGAGATGGTATCTCATTATGGATTTGATTTGCATTTCCCTAAAAGCTAGCGATGTTGAGCCTCTTTTCATATGTTGGTGGCCATTTGTATGTCTTCTTGGGAGAAGTGTCTGTTCAGTACTGTGTCAATTTTTTAACTGGATAATTTTTCTTCTGTTGTTGTTATTGAGTTGTATAAGTTCTTCATATATTTTGAATATTAGGCCCTTATCGGAGGTGTGGCTTGAAAATATCTTTTCCCATCTGATGGTTGTTTCTTTACTTGGTTGATGATTTCTTTTCCTTATGGAGAAGCTTTTGGTTTGAGGTAGTTCCATTAATTTATTTTTCTTTTAATTACCTCACTTTAGAGGTCAAATTAATAAAATTCTCTTTAAATCCAAGGTCCTTGAATTTCGTTCCTGTTTTATTTCTATGCATTTCATTGTTTCAGGTCTTATATTCAGGTGCGTATCGCTTTTTAGTTAATTTTGGTGTGTGGTGATAGACAACGGTCTAGTTTCATTCTTTTGCAGGTGGCTTTCCAGTTTTCCCAGCACCACTTATTGAAGAGGATTTCCTTCTCCACTGTATGTTTTTAGCTTTTTTTTTTTTTTTTTTTTTTTTTTTTTGTCAAAAATTGCCCATATAAACATGGATTTACTTCTGGACTCTTCATGGACTCTGTTCCACTGGTCCATGTATCTGTTTTTCAGCCTATACCATGCAGTTTTGATTACATTTGTAGTATAATTTGAAGTCAGGCAGAGTGATCCCTCCAGCCTCGTTCTTTTTTCTTAGGATGGCTTTGGCAATTTGTGGTCTTTTTGTGCTTCCATACAAGTCTGATGATTTTTGTTCTATTTCTTTAAAAAACTGCCGATGGAATTTTGATGGGAATTGCATTAAATCTTTATAATGATTTAGGTCATAAGATCATTTTCACTATGTTGATTCCTCCAATACAAGAACAGGGAATATCTTTCCATTTCTTTGTATCTTCTTTGATTTCTTTCAATAGGGTCTTGTAGTTTTCATTATATAGGTCCTTAACATATTTCATCAGATTTATTCCTAGGTATTTTATTCTTTTTGTTGCAATTGCAAAAGGAATTTTTTTTCACTTTCTTTTCTGACACTTCATTATTAGATGATAGGAATGCTATGGATTTTTGAACGTTGATTTTGTATCCAGAGACTTTACTGTATTCGCTTATTGTTTTTAGTAGTGTCTTGTGGAGTCTTTAGGGTTTTCTATATAGAGAATCATGTCATCCTCAAATAGTGACAGTTTTGACTTCTTTGTTTCCTATTTGGATGCCTTTTATATCTTCCTATTGCTTGATTGCACTACTAGGACCTCCAATGTTATATTAAATAACAGTGGCGATAGTGGACAGCCTTGCGTTATTACTGATCTTAGAGGGAAGGTTTTTAGTTTTTTGCCATTAAGTATAATGTTGGCTGAAGGCTTGTCATACATGGCCTTTATTATGTTAAGGTATTTTCCTTCCATACAGATTTTGTTGAGCATTTTGATCATAAATGGATGCTGTATCTTGTTGAAGGCTTTTTCTGCATCTATTGGTATGATCATATGATTCTTATTTTTTAATTTCTTTATGTGCTGTATCACATTAATCAATTTGCGTATGTTGAACCATCCTGGTGCCCTGGGATGAAACCCACTTTATGGTGGTGTATAATCTTTTTAGTATGTTCCTGTATTTGGTTCACTAGTATCTTATTTAGGATTTTTGCATCTGTGTTCATGAGAGATATTGGTCTGTAGATTTCTGTTTTTGTGTTATCTTTACCAGATTTTGATATCAGAGTAATATTGGCCTCATAAAACTGAGTTGGGAATTATTGCCTCCTCTTCAAATTTTTGGAAGAGTTTGAGGAGAATAGGTATTAAATCTTCTTTGAATGTTTAGTAGAATTGACTGGTGAAGCCATCTGGTTCTGCACTTTTACTTTTTGGTAAGTTTTTGATGATTGTTTCAATTTCCATATTGCTGATCAGTCTATTTAGATTTTCCAGATCTTCTTAATTCAGTCTAGGAAGGTTGTATTTTTCGAAGTACTGGTCCATTTTTCTAGGCTATTAAATTTGTTGTTATATACTTTTTCATATTATTCTTGTATGATTCTTTGTATTTCTGCGATATCGTCATAATTTCCCCTCTTTCATCCCTGATTGTGGTGTGATACCTTCAACTTAGTTCTTTTTTTTTCTCAAGATTGCTGTGGTTATTTGGGATCTTTTATGGTTCCATATAAATTTTAGGATTATTTGTTGTGGTTTTCTGAAAAATACCATTGATATTTTGATAAGAATTGCCTTAATCCATAGATTGCTTTGAGTAGTATGGCCATTTTAATGATGCTGATTTTTCCTACCCATTAGCAACAATATATGCTTCCATTTATTTGTTCTTCTTCAATGTCTTTTTTCAACGACATAATTTTCTGAGAACAGGTCTTATACCTCCTTGGTTAATTCAATTCCCAGGTGTTTTGATGTTTATGATGCAATTGTAAATGGGATTTTTTTCTTAATTTCTTTCTGAAAGTTCATCATTGGTGTATAACAATGCCCCTGACTTCTGAAAATTAATTTTGCATTCCACTACTTTACTGAATTCATTGATTAGTTCTAGGAGTTTTGGGGTGGAATTTTTAGGGTTCTCTCTATATAGTATCATGTTATAGGGAAATAATTTGAGTTTTACTCCTTCCTTTCCAATTCGGATACCTTTTATTTCTCTTTTTTGTCTGATTGCTGTGGCTAAGACTTCCAATACAATGTTGAAGAGGAGTGGTGAAAGTGGGCATCCTTGTCTTGTTCCTGATCTTAAGGAAAACACTTTTAGCCTTTCCCCATTGAATATGATATTAGCTGTTGGTTCGTCATATGTGGCCTTTATTACGTTGAGATATGTTCCCTCTGTTCCCACTTTTGCTGAACCTTTGATCGTAAATGGATGCTGGATTTTGTCAAATGCTTTTTTTCTGACTCTATTGATATGATCATGTGGTTTTTATCTTTCGATTTGTTAATGTGGTACATTACATTAATTAATTAGCAGATATTGTACAAATTTTGCATCCCAGGAATAAATCCAACTTGATCACAGTGTATGATATTTTTAATGTATTACTGAATTTGGACTGTTAATATTGTTGAGGATTTTTGCATCAATGTTCATAAGAGATATTGGCTTATAGTTTTCTTCTTTTTGTAATGTCTTTGCCTGGTTTTGGAATCAAGGTTGTAGTGGCCTCATAAAAGAATTAGGGGGCCTTCACTCTTCTTGAATTTTTTTGGAATTATTTTAAGAATAGGTGTTTAATTCTTCTTTGAATGTTTGGTAATATTCGCCTATGAAGCCATCTGGTCCAGGACTTTTGTTTATTGGGAAGGTTTTGATTACTGATTCTATTTCTTTGGTGGTAATCAGTTGGTTCAGATTTTCTATTTTTTTTCTTGACTCAGTCTTGGGAGATTGTATGTTTCTAGGAATGTGTCCATTTCTTCCAAACTGTTCAAATTGTTGGCATATAATTCCTCATAGTATTTTCTTATGATCCTTTGTATTTCTGTGGAGTCCATAGTTATTTCTTCTTTTTCATTTTTGATTTTATTGATTTGGGTTCTCTTTCTTCCCTGTTGAGTCGGGTTAAGGGTCTGTCAGTTTTGTTTATCCTTTCAAAGAACCAACTCTTGGTTTCATTAATCTTTTGAATTCTTTTTCTAGACTATTTCTATTTATTTATTTCTGCTCTGATCTTTATTATTTCCTTCCTTCTATTCACTTTGGGCTTTGTTTGCTATTCTTTTTCTAGTTCTTTTAATTGTAAAGTTAGATTGTTTATTTGAGCTTTGTCTTTTTTTTTTTTTTTTCAAGGTAAGCCTGTATTGCTATGAATTTCCCTCCTAGGACCACTTTCATAAATTTTGAGTCATGTTTTCATTTTCATTTTTATCTTTTGATTTCTTCCTTGATCTCATTGATAACTTATTCATTGTTTAGTAGCATGTTATTTAGCCTCCACATGTTTATGTATTTTCTGGTTTTTTTTCTTGTAGTTGATTTCTAGTTTCATACCATTATCATCGGAGAAGACGGTTGATATGATTTCAATCTTCTTAAATTTATTGAGACTTGTTTTGTGTCCTAACATATGGTCTATCCTGGAAAATGCTCCATGTGCACTTGAGAGAAGTGTACATTTTGCTGCTTTGGGGCAAAATGCTCTGAAAATATCTATTAAATCCATCTGGTCTAGTGTGTCTTTTAGGCCCATTGTTTCCTAGTTGATTCTTTGCCTGGAAGAGCCTTCCATTGGTGTCAATGAGGTGTTAAAGTCTCCTACTATGAGTGTATTACTGCTGATCTCTCCTTTTATGTCAGTCAATAATTGCTTTGTGTATGTAGGTGCTACTATGTTGGATGCATGTTTACTAGGGTTATGGCCTCTTGATTTATCGATCCTTTTATCATTATGTAATGTCTTCTTTATCTCTTATTATAGCCTTTGTTTTAAAGTCTATTTCATCTGATATAATATCACTACCCCGGCCTCTTTTTCATTTCCATTTGGGTGAAATATCTTTCCCATCCTTTTACTTTCAGTTTGTGAGAGTCATTTGATCTGAAGTGGGTCTCTTGTAGACAGCATATGCTTGGGTCTTGTTTACTTTTTCCATTGGCTACCCTATGTCTTTTGATTGAAGCGTTTAAAACCATTACTTTAAAGTGATTACTGATAGGTACATAGTTACTGCCATTTTATAATTCATATTTGCTTTTTCTATTTTCTTTCTTACCCTTCTCCTTTTACAGAAGTCCCTTTAACATTTTCTTGTAATACTGGCTTGTTGGTGAGGAATTCCTTAAGCTTTTCCCTATCTGGAAGCTCTTTATCTCACTTTCCATTTTAATGGAAAGCCTTGCTGGGTAGAGTATTCATGGTTGTAGATTCTTGTTTTTTATAACTTTGAATATTGCTTGCCAGTCCCTTCTGGCTGTAAAGTTTCTGTTGAAATTTAGCAGACATTCTTGTGGGGTACCCTTGTAAGTAACTTGCTGCCTTTCTTTTACTGTTTTAAGTTTCTCTCTTTATTTTGACCTTTGGCATTTTAGTTATGATATGTCTTGGTGTGGGTCTGTTTGAATTCCTCTTGTTTGGGACTCTTTGTGCTTTGTGAACTTGCATGTCTAATTCCTTTGTCAGGTTAGGATGGGACTGTGTTGCCTGGGAGCAGGCTTGCCACAGGTATTTGCGGGTTAGTTGGGGCATTGCTTCAGTGAGTCACAGGGTCATCAGGCCTACATAGCACCAGATTTATTGTCAGCTCTGGGACTGTGGGTGACCCACTGTCAGTGGTGAGCCCACAAAACCCTGGAGATCTGCCCAAGCTATACTGTATCTCATGCTGGCAGCAGTGATTTTCCTGTCACTGTATTCCTTGATCTTTCCTCACTTCACTGGCTGAGATTTGCTTTTGCTGACTGCGCAGAATCACCACCCCAGGGTATGGGCAGCTGTTTGTCGAAGTGCCCTCGGCACTTTGTGTATTGGATGAAGCAGGATCTCAGGACGTCAAGGGCCATCAGGCCAATAGCTTCAGTTTTCTGCAATTTCTGTGTTTGCTCATTCCTGCAGTAGTCATAGATCACAGGGAGACAAGCTGCTATCTGGGAGGTCCCACAGACACCTGTGATCCACTCGAGATATCGCAGCTCATACAGCAGCTGTAATCTGCCCATAACCTTTTCCCCAAATTGTGCTCACTGTGCTAGCCAATGTTTTTGCCTGTGCAGACTGCACAACCCCAGAGAATGGCAGGGCAAGGAGGCTGCCTGTCAATGGGCTGCACACACTTTGTGGCTTGGGTAAAGTGGGAAGGGGAACAAGGGCCATCCAATACAGCCTCAATTCTGCAGCTTCTGTGCCTTGTGGTTCCTGCTATAGTCTCAGATCATGGTGAGACCAGCTGCTCTCTGAGGCGGTCCCACAGACCCCTGCAATTCCCCCACACAATATTGTAGCTCTTGCAGACAGCAGAGGTCTGCCTGCAACTGATTCCTGGTAATGTCCATGCTGTGCTAGCCAAAGTTTGTTGCCTATGTGGATGGGGGTCAAGGGGTAGGAGGCGGTAGTGGTGTGGTGGTGGTGGCAGAGTGGTGGCAGTCGACTGTCAAAGGGCAGCCTGGGGCAATTTGTGGGTTGGGTGGGCTGGATTCTCAGGGAGACAATGGCCATCAGGTTACTACAACTTCAGTCTTGCTGCAACTTCTGTAACCATTTGTGCATTCCCACAAAGGTCACAGTTTCACAGCAAGACAAGCTGTTGTCTGGGACTGGCCCAAAGATCCCTGAAATCTGCCCAAGTTCATGTTGGCAGAAGCGATCTGCCTGAAACTGTCTCCAAAAATGTGCTTACAGTGCTGACTGCCTTGCTAGGAACATTTGGCCTTGAAATGGTACAGAGTGTAGTAACCACTGCAACAAAGCCTGGGAAATCTGCAGTTTGGGTTGGTGTGACCTGATTTCCCTTGGCCAGTGCTTCAGAATTGGCCCTGTGGGAGGGATCTGCTGGGTAAGCTGGTATAGTTGTATATTGTCCGACTAAGGCACAATTGTGGCTGCCAGTCCAGACCTCATTCTGGAGCCAGTAGATAGTCTTTCCCTGTATGAATTTTGCGCGAGAATCTGACCCTGGTGAATGTCTGCAGGTGAGAGAGCCTGTGTGTGTGCCCTTTAAAGAGGTCTCCTGTCTCCACCCAGACAGCCAGAATCCCCTCTGATTTTTATGATTCAGGACTAATTCCCTAAGTGATGGGAGACCAAGCCCGGGTAGAGAAGAGGGTTCTTTGCTGGAAAGTGAGGAAAGAATTCAACACACAAACTAAAGTCAAAAGGAAAGTTTATTAGAAAAAGGGTAACACTCCACAGACAGTGTGGTCTCTCAGAGACAGAGAGTGAGAGGGACCAAGAGAGACTTGTAAAGATAGTGAGTAGGGGGAGGGTGGGTGTTCAGGAATTCAGTTTATATGTCATTCTTTAGTTCCTGTGAGTTATTGTTTAAAAGACTTTGTTAAACCATTTCCTTTGATATGGACATACAGTGAGAAATGGGAATGGTATGTAACTGGAAAAGTAAGAATATGTAGGGTGAAAGGCCTGCTGGCAGTTTCCAGCCTTTAATCCATAGGTTCCCCATGGTTTTAGCCATAGGAAATGGAATGACTCTTGATTCCTGTTTCCCCTTCACAGATGTTAGCGATCCCAGCAGAAATCTTCCTCTTTTTCTGAAAGAGTCCTGCCTGGCCTGGCTGCAGGGCTAATCAGCATATTGCAGTCTCTGATTGTGGCTTGATTAACATTTTTAATTCTCTTAACCTCCTCCCTACATTATTTACAGTCAGGATTTTTTTTGTCACTCCTCTTCCCTGGGCTAGGACCCTGGGCTGGGGAGCCCCTGAAAGAGGCTAAGGCCCTCTCTCCTTCATGGGAGCCTTGCAACCTTTCTCTCCCTCCCTCCCTATGTTCCCCTCCACTAGCCCAATTTGTGACTTTGTTCCTCCTGTGGGCTTCTGTGTGGCTCCTTCTTTATATTATCAGATGTCTGTGTTATATACTGTGTTTTATACTTTAGTTGTAATTTCCATGCAGACCTGGGAGGTGGCGAACCCTGCTTTTAATGCAGGACGAGGCAAATTTTTCCGAGCAGGGGCGAGAGAGACCAAGCCCTGTACCAAGAGAAGAGGGTCCTTTGGCAAAGAGTGAAGAAAGAATTCAACACACATGCCAAAGTTGGAGTTAAAGGAAAGGTTATTAGAAAAAGGATAATACTCCACAGACAGAGTGTGGTCTCTCTCAGAGGCAGAGAGTAAGAGGGATAGTGTGTGTGTGTGTGTGTGTGTGTGAGAGAGAGAGAGAGAGAGAGAGAGAGAGAGAGAGAGAGAGAGAGAGAGAGAGAGACTGAGACTCACAGGGACAGAGACAATAGAGATGAGGACAGTGAGAGAGGCAGAGTAAAGGCACCCAGAGGGACAGTGAAGAGACAGAGTAAAAAGCATTCAGAGGGACTCTGTGAGTGTTCAGGGACTTCAGTTTATGTCCTTCTTAGTTCCTGTGAGTTATTGTTTAAAATACTTCCTTTACCCTTTTCCTTCGATATGGACATACAGTGAGTAAGGAGAAGAGTTTGAATAGTAAAGAGAAAGGCCTGCTGGCAGTTCCTAGCCTTTAACCCATAGGTTCCCATGGTTTTAGCCATTGGGAATGGAATGAATGACTCTTGGTTCCTGTTTTCCCTCACAGATGTGGAGGGTGGGTTGTTAGTAATCCAGCAGAAAATCTTTCTTGTTCTGAAGGTGTCCTCCTGGACTGGCTGCAAGGCTAATCACAATATTGCAGTCTCTGAATTTGGCTTGATTTACATTTTACTTTCTCTTGCCTCCTCCTTACATTACTTTTTTCTAGTCTGCCATCTTCCTCTGGTGCCAATAATTCCATTTTATTAGTAGCTATGTGCTCTCATTACTTATATTGATCTTTATAGATGACAAAAATGGTAAATTAATTTCAAAGAAATATTTTATTTTTAGGTTCCTTTTTATAAGTAACTCCTTAATTTAATAATGTGCTCTCTTCAATATTCCTAAGAACATAAATTAGTAGGTTGATATTGAAGCTTTCTTTTATTTTTTAAAAATTTTATTAGGTTCAGGTATAAAGCAAAATGGTTAGGCATTTATAATAATTTATAAAGTTACTCCTCCAGTTATTCTCATGCCCATCTGGCACTATACATAGCCATTACAATATTATTGCTAAATTCCCTATTGCTGTACTCCACATTTCCTATGACTGTTTTGTATCTACTAATTTGTATTTCTTCATCATTTCAAACTTTTGACCATTGCCTACCATCTGGCAGTCACCAGTTTGTTCTCTGTATCATATCAGAGCCTGTTTTTGTTTTGTTAATTTCTTTCTTCCTTAAATTCCTGCATATAGGTGAAATCATATGGTATTTGTCTTCTATGACTTATTTCACTCAGCATAATACCCTCTAGGTTCATCATGTCATTTGCAAATGGTAAGATTTTACTTTTTTTTATGGCTGAGTAATATTCCATTATATAATATATATACCACAACTTCTTTGTCCAAGTTGTCTATCAATGAGCCACTTAGGTTGCTTCTATGTCTGGCTATTGTAAAGAACACTGCAGTGACACATAGGGGTGCATATATCTTTAATAATTAGCCTTTTGGTTTTGTTGTGGGATTCTCGAACTGAGAGATGGGACATAGAGTCTATAAGCAGGAAGAACTGTTTATTTGACGCCAGCTGGCTCAAGTGGATTCTTATCTAAAGGCTGAGCCCAGATTGTAACATGGTGGGCAGTTTTATACAATCTTGTACTTTGCATTCCTATATAGCTTACAGATATTCCATATAAGGAAGGAGAACATAAGGAGAACATTGATTGGTTGCTAAAACTATAAGGAAACCAGTCTAATCAATTTTAAGTGGGTTTTGGACTGCCACATCAGCAGGATAGTCCTGGGGAAAGGCGGGGGTGCAGTCAGGAACTAACTCATTCTAGCAGGAAATGGTCAGGAAGGATCAGGCTGCACAGTTTTCTTTGGATAAACACCCAGAAATGGAATTGCTGGGCTCATAAGGAAGTTCTGCTTTTAATTTTTTGAGGACTCCAAACTGTTTTCCATAGTAGCTGTACTAATTTGCCAATCCCACCAAGAGTGCACAAGGTTCACTTTTCTTCTCATCCTTGCCAACAGTTGTTTTTGATTTATTGATGTTAGCCATTCTGAGAGGTGTGAGGTGATATCTCATTGGGTTTTAATTTGCATTTCTCATCTTTTCATTATGTCTGTTGGCCACCGTATTTCCTCTTTGAGGAAATAACAATTTAGGTCTTCTGCGAATTTTTAAATTGGATTGTTTTGTGTTTTTGGTGTTCAGTTCTATGTGTTCTTTTAAAATTTGGGTATTAACCCCTATCAAGATATGTTCATTGGCCAAATTTTTTTCCCCTTTCAGTAGGTTGTCTGTTTCTTCTGTTGGTGGTTTCCTTTCCCGTGCAGAAACTTTTTAGTTTTATGTAGTTCCATTTGTTTTTTTCTTTGTTTCCCTTGCCCTAGGAATATATTAGAAAAACAATGAATAAGAACAATGTCAGGAAGGTTACTTGTTATGTTTTCTTCTAGGAATTGTATGGTTTTTGTTTCTTACATTTAAGTCTTTAATCCATTTTTGAGTTAATTCTTTGCATATGTGTAAAGAAGGTGGTCCAGTTTCATTTTCCTTTGCATGTATCTGTCTAGTTTTCCCAATACATTTACTGAAGAGAATTGTCTTTACCCCACTGTATCTTCTTTGCCTCCTTTATCATATATTAAATGAAAATATAAGCATGGGTTTATTTCTGGGGCTCTCTCTTCTTCTGTTCCACTAATCTGTGGCATCTGTTTTTCATGTCAGTACTATGCTCTTTTGATTATTTTACCACTTTGTAGTATAGTTTGATATCAGGTAGCGTGATATCTCCAACTTTGTTCTTTTTCATGATTACTGTGGTTATCTGGAGTTTTTTATAGTTCCATATAAATTTTTAGCTTATTCTAGTTTCTATAGAAAATACCACTGGTATTTTGATAGGAATTGAATTAAATCTAAGATTGCTTTGGGTAGCATGGACATTTTAAACAATGTTGGTTTTATCCTATCCATGAGCATGGTATATATTTCCATTTATTGTATTTTCTTCAATTTTTTTTTCAATGACATAATTTTTAGAGTATAAACTTTTTACCTCCTTGGTTAAATTTTTTCCTAGGTATTTTTATTGTTTTTGATACCAATCGAAATGGATTGTTTTCTTAATTTCTCTTGGTGGTAGCTCATCATTGGTATGTAAAAATGCAACTGACTTCCTGAATGTTAATTTTGTATTCTGCTACTTTCTTGAATTCATTAATCAGTTCTAACAGTTCTTTTTTTGGTGGAATCTTTAGGATTATCTGTATAAAGTATCATGTCATCTTTGAATAATGAAAGTTTTACTTCTTTCTTTCCAATATGGATATCTTTTATTCTCTTTCTTTCTAATTGTTGTATCTAGGAATGTCCAACCCATGTTGAATGAAAAGTTGTGAGAGTGGAAATCCTTGTCTTGTTCCTGATTCTTAAAGAAAAATGCTTTAGCTTTTCCACTATGAAATATTGATATTAGCTGTAGGCTTTTCATATATGGCCTTGATTATGTTTGAGGCATGTTTTCTTTATTCCCACTTTCATGAAGAGTTTTTTAATCATAAATCAGTGCTGAGTTGTGTTGAACATTTTTTTCTGCTCTATTGATATGATCATACGATTTTATCTTTAATTGGTTAATGTGGTGTATTGCATTAATTGATTGTGGATATTGTAACTTGCATATCAGGAATAAACTCAACTTGATCATGGCAATATGATCTGTTTAATGCATTTGCTGAATTCGATTTGCTAATATTTTGTTGAGATTTGCATCTATGTTCATCTGGATACCAGCTATAATATTTTTTTCTAATGTCTTTGTTGGTTTTTCAATTAGAGTAATGATGGCCTTGTAATGTGATTTCTTGTTTCTTCTTGACTCCGTCTTGGAGATTGCATGGATTCTAAGGATTTGTCCATTTCTTCCACATTGTCCAATTTTTGGTATATAATTGTTCATAGTAATTTTAATAATCCTCGTATTTTGTGATTCATTTCTCACTTCTCTATCATTTCTGATTTTTTTTATTTGAGTTGTTTCTCTCCATTTTTCCTGATGAGTCTGGTTAAAGATTATCTCTTTTTTTATATTTTTTATATCTTTTTTTATATAGTGTTTTCATTGATCTTTGTATATTTTTAGCCCTCATTTTTGTTTATTTCTGCTCTGATCTTTTATTATTTCCTTCCTTCTCACTTTTGTGGTTTTTTTTTTTTTTTTGCTCCTTTCTAGTTTCTTTAACCATAAAATTTTGATTGTATATTTGAGATTTTTCTTGTTTCTTGAGGTAGGCCTGTACTGCCTATTGAGTTTTTTTTTCTTAGGTCTATTTTTGCTGTGTCCCATAGTTTTTTGGTTGTTTGTGTTTTTTTTTTCACTTGAATCAAGTGTCGGGAGCCATTATGAGAAGCACTGAAGAAGTCACGTAGCTTATAGCCCATAAAGCAGTTTACTTGAGACTGCTTTAAACAATGGTTCCAAGGAAGCAGGGATTTGAGTTAAACATTACTGACCTGAAGGAGAGGTTGCCTCTAAAGAATCTTTTAAAGATAGTGGAATATGTTTACAGTAAGCAAGGATGTTTGCCCTGAGGGAAGGATGTATAGGAACTTATGTAAATGTCAGCTTTTTCTATAGTAATTGTACTCTGTGCCTTGCTATTGTGTTCGAAAAGAAATATAAGGGCTATGCTAAATAAACTCGAGGCTGCAGCAGTGACTGTATGCCCTCCCGAAGCCCTTTTCCTGTCTTCTTTTTTTCCTTAGGCTTCACCCCCCTCTTTTAGGTGCTGTTCGACTTTAGCCAGCTGGCTCTGGCAATCAAGGTATCTTTTGATTTTCTTCTTGAGCTCATTGATACAAATTTATTGTTTAGAAGGATGTTATTTAACTTGCGTGCACATGTGTGTTTTTCAGTATTTTTTTCTTAATAATTGGTTTCTAGTTTTATACCATTGTTGTCAGAGAAGATGCTTGATATGATTTCAATCTTTTAAAATTATTGAGGCTTTTGGTTTTGTGGCCTAACACGTGGTCTATCGAAAAATGTTCCATGTGCACTTGAGAAGAATTGTGTATTATAACTGCTTTGTGTGGAAACACTACTAAAATATCAATTAAATTAATCTGGCCTAGTGGCGTCATTTTAAGCCGCTAATACCTTGCTGATTTTCTATCTGGAAGTTCTTGCTGTCCATTGTGTCTGAGGTGTTAAAATCCCCTATTATGACTGTAATTACTGTTGCTCTCTCCCTTAATCAATAAATAATTTGCTTTACATAGTTAGGTGCTTATATATTGGGTGCATAAATGTTTATTAAGATTATATCCTCCTTTTTGGATTAATCCCTTTTATCATTATGTAATATCCTTCCTGGTTCTCATATATTATAGTCTTTATTTAAAGTCTCGTTTGTCAGATATAATATCACCACCCCAGCTTTTTGTTTCCTTTCCAGT
Organism: Eonycteris spelaea; assembly: GCA_003508835.1. Taxonomy (NCBI): domain Eukaryota; kingdom Metazoa; phylum Chordata; class Mammalia; order Chiroptera; family Pteropodidae; genus Eonycteris; species Eonycteris spelaea. The sequence continues at coordinate 335,522 of PUFA01000393.1, forward strand.
GTATTAAATAACGTTTTCCATCTTTTTACTTTCAGTTTATGTGTTTGATTTCATCTGAATGGGTCTTTTGTAGAGAGAATGTGTATTGGTCTTGTTTTCTTACCATTCAGCCCTATGTCTTTTATTAGAGCATGTAATCCATTTACATTTAAAATAATTACTGATAGGTACATATCTATTGCTATTCTTATTTATTTATGTTTATGGGTTTTTATTTTTATTTTACTTTTCAGTTTTTTTAAAGTGAATTGGGGTAACATGGTTAATACAATTATATAATTTTCAGGTATACAGTATATTTGACATCTGTATATTCTATTGTGTTTCCACCCCCAAAGTCCAGTTCCTACAGCTACCATATATTTGATCCCCCTTACTCACTTTTCCCTTCCCTTATCCCTCTATATTGACCCTCTTTAATGCCATCTAACTTTCCTCCTCCTTCCCCCACCGCACTAGTAAACCACTACTCTACAGTCCTCTGGTAATCACTAGTCTATAGTCATGTACATGAGTCCTCTGTTTTCCTTTGTCCTGCCTCATTTGCTGCTTATAGGTTTATATCCTACATATAAGTGTATTATATGAATTTCAATCTTTTTCTGTCTGGCTTTCTTTGGCTTAGCATGATTATCTTGAAGTCCATCCATGTTGTCACTTATCTCATCTTATGGATGAGTAATATTCCATTGTATATATGTACAACATGCAATCTTTATGGATATGGCTTTCAAGATTTGGGGAAATACTCAGTAGAGAGATTGCTGGATCATATGGTAGATCAATTCTTAAGTTTTTTGAGGAAACTCATACTGTTTTCCATAGTGGCTGTAACGCAATTTGCAGTCCCATCAGCAGTGTATGAGGGTTCCTTTTTCTCCGCATCTCCTCCAATACATTTGTTATTACTTGTCCTGTTGATTACAGCTATTTAACAGGTGTGGTGATGATATCTCATTGTGGTTTTTGATTTCTCATTTTCCTAGTTGCGATGTTGAGTATCTTTTCATATATTTATTGGCATTTTATGTCCTCTAGGGAGAAGTATTTGTTCAGTCCTCTGCCCATTTTTTTGACGGGATCATTTGATTTTTGTTGTTATTGAGTTGTATTAATTCTTTGTATATTTTGGATATTAGGCCCTTATTGGAGGTATTGCTTGCAAATATGTTTTCCCATTCGGTATTTCTCTTTACCTTGTTGATGATTTCTTTTGCTGAGCAGAACCTTTTTAGTTTAATGTAGTCCATCCATTTATTTTAGCTTTTACTTCCTATGCTTTTGATGTGAATTTCATAAAAAATCCTCTTTAAGTTCCAAGGTCCATGAGTTTCGTTCCTATGTTGTTCTTCTATGCAATTATTGTTTCAGGTCTTATATTCAGGTCCACAAATACATTTTTGAATTAATTTTGGTGTGTGGTGATAGACAACAGTCTAGTTTCATTCTTTTGTAGGGAGCTTTCCTGTTTTCCCAGCACCATTTATGAGAGGCTTTCCTTTTTCCACTGTATCTTTTTGGCTATTTTGTCAAAAATTATTTTCCCATATAAATATGGGTTTACTTCTGGATCCTCAATTCTGTTTCACTAGTCCGTGTGTCTGTTTTGCTGCTATACCATGTCATTTTGATTACTGTGCTTTGTAGTATAATTTGAAAGTTGGGCAGAGTGATGCCTACAACCTCGTTCTTTTTTCTCAGGAGGCTTGGCAATTCGAGTCTTTTGTTCTTTCATACAAATTGATTATTTTTTTGTTCTATTTCTTAAAAACTGCCAATGGATTTTGATGGGGATTGCTTAAATCTGTAATAATGATTTAGGTAGTAAAGGTAATTTTCACTATGTGATTCCTCCAATCAAGAAACACGGAATATCTATCCATTTCTTTGTATCTTCTTTGATTTCTTTCAATAGGGTCTTGTAGTTTTCATTATTAGGTCCTTACAAGTTTCATCAGATTTTTCCCAGGTATTTTTTATTCTTTTTTGTTCCAGAGCTTCTTGATTCAGTTTAGGAAGGTTGTATTTTTTAAGTACTGGTCTTTTTCTTCTAAAGATTATTACATTTTCATATTATTCTTGTATGATCTTTGTATTTCTGTGATGTCGTCATAATTCCCTCTTTCATTCCCGGATTTTGTTTATTTGCATCCTTTCCTCTTTTTTCTTTAAGTGAGTCTAGCCAGGGGTTTGCCAATTTTATTAACCTTCTCATAAAGAACACCTCTTGGTTGCATTATTTTTTCTATTGTTTTTCTTGTTGTTGTTTGTCCATTTTCAACTTATTTTTGCTGTAATTTGGGTGATTTCTTTCATTCTGCTTGACTTTAGGCTTCATTTGTTCTTCTTTTCTAGGTTTTTAAGATGAAGCATTAGGTTGTTCATTTGGGCTTGTTTCTGTTTTTTGAGCTAGGCCTGTAATGATATGAACTTTCCTCTTATGATCGCTTTTGCTTGTCCCAAAAGTTTTCATATGTTGTATTCTCATTATCATTGTTTCTATTTATCTCTTGATATCTCTTTTTATTTCTCACTAACTCAGTTATTCTTCAGTAGCATATTCAATCTCCATGTATTTGTGGTTCTTCCTGCTTTCTTTCTGCAGTTGATCTTTAGTTTCAAAGCATTATGATCAGAGGAATATGGTTGGTATCATTTCAACTTTCTTGTATTTATTGAGATTATCTCTGTGTACCAGTATGTGGTTGATTCTTGAGAATGTTCCATGTATACTAGAGAAGAATGTATAAGCAGCTGTTTTGGTATGGAAGGCTCTGTATATGTCAATTATGTTCAGTTGGTCTAATGTGTCATTTAAGGATGTTATTTCATTATTGATTTCTGTGGATGATCGGTCCATATCCAAAAGTGGGGTGTTTAGGTCTCCTACTATGATGGTGTTTTTGGTCTGTTTCTCCCTTTAGTCCTGTAAGTTATTGCTTTACATATTTCGGGCTCCCTGATTGGGAGCATAGGTATTAATTAATGTTATGTCTTTTGATGTGCATGATTCCCTCATCATTATGAAGTGTCCCTCATATTTCTTTACCTATTTATTTTGAAGTCTATTTTGTCTGATGTTAGTACCGCTACTCCTGCTTTTGTCTGAATCCCATTTTCTTTACCTATTTTTACCTATTTTGTTTTGAAGTCTATTTTGTCTGATGTTAGTACCGCTACTCCTGCTTTTGTCTGAATCCCATTTGCTTGAAATATCATTTTCTACCCTTTCAGTTTGAGTCTGTATTTGTCTTTGGAGCTGAGATGTCTCTCTGAAGGCAAGCATAGGGTTGAGTTCTGATTTTTGATATGTTCTGCTAGTCTGTTCCTTTTATTGGTAAGTTCAGTCCATTTACATTTAGAGTGATTATTGAAATATGAGGTCTTCTTATAGCCATTTATCTTTTGCTTTCTGTTAGGGCGGTGTTTCCATTGCTTCCATGTCCTTGTGCTTCTGTTTTCTTTATTTGGTTGGCTTTTGTGGGTTTTCCCTCTGGTGTTTCTTGTTTTGTATTATACTTTGGTTCTGAATCTTTGTATGTGTTACCATTATGAATATGAAAAGAATAGTTACCTATATACAATTGTCCATTTCTTCTGTGCATGTGTTATCTCCATTTTCTTTGTAATTTGGGTCATTGAATCCCCCCTTTTCAGTCATTATTATCTCGATTTTGTCCTTATATATGCTGAATGTTCATTTCTATCTTATAACAATTCTCTTTTTATTATTTAATCATATAATGCTCTGTTCTTAGTAAGGGTTGCATTCCTCTGTTCCATTTACCTGATAGTCACTTACTCCTAATTATGTGTATATATATATATATATATATATATATATATATATATATATATAGTCATTTTGTTTTAGGTAAACTGACCCTTTTCAGTATTGCTTATAGTGAATTCCCTCCATTTTTCTATGTCTGGAAAAGTCTTAATTTTTCTTTCATATCTAAAGGAGAATTTAGCTGGATACATTATTCTAGGATGGTAGTTCCTTTCACTTAATAGTTTAAAATATTTGATTTTCCTTTCTGGCTTGTAAGATTTGTGCTGAGAAGTCCGATGATAATCTAATGGGTTTATCTTTATAAGCTACCACCTTTTTCTCCCTGGCTGAATTGAGAATTCTGTCTTTGCCATTGGATCTTTGATAATTCTAATACAATGTGTCTTGGTGAAGACCTTTTGAATTGAGATAATTGGGTGTTCTGTTGACTTCTTGAATTCCAAGCTAAGCTTATTCCTAGATTGGGAGATTCTCATCCACTATTTGTCTGAAAATGCTTTTTTCTTAATCCCTGTTCCTTTACCTCACTTTGGTAATGCCCATGATTCTTATATTTCCTCTCCTGATGGTATCAATTCTAGTTCTTAAATTTCTCTTTCATTATTTTTGTTCTTTGGTTTCTCTCTTCTTCCTTCTGATTTATTTCTACATTTCTGTCTTCGATATCATTGATCCTTTCCTCCATTTGTGTCGACTCTATTTCCAAAGCTTGCTATTTCAATTTCAACTATTGCAGTGTGTGTGCATGTTTTATCTCCAGAAGGTCAATGATGGTCTTTTCGAGGGTTTTAATCTCCTTGTTTTGTTCATCTAGTTGTTTTTTAATTCCTAAAATTGTTGATATGACTCGTTTTGGAATTTGCTGAGTTTTTTTTTAGATGTACCATCCTGAATTCTATGTCATGTAAGTTGTATATTTCTATGTCTGTAAGCTTATTTTCTTGGAGATTTTTTCTCTTTATTTCTGAGATGCTTTGTTCCCTTGGTTGTTCATGGTGCTTAATGGACTTTGTTTGGGCATTAATGGGAATGTATTTTGCTTTTTTTCCCCCAGAAAGAAAATTTATTAAATCAAGTCTCTCTTTAGCTTGCTGCAAAGTAGGCGTTTTTTTTTTGGGGGGGGGGGTTGGGTTTTTTTTTTTTTTTTTTTTGGTTTCCAGTAGGTGGCGTCTAAGTCTGTTGGATCCCTGCTTTATATGAAACCTAAATAATGCCTTTTTTATTTTCTTGTAGATATCTAATTCATGCTCGTTTACCCTAAGTTTTCAGTCCCTGTCAGTGTAGCAATAGTCCTTGGCAGCATTTGCTCAGATTCTCCTGTGGCTCCATGGTGATCGGTCTCGTAGGGGTATGGAGGTAGGGGCCCTCTAGGTTGGCAGTTGGGAGCTGTGGCTCACCCTCGGTTTTGCAACTGCTGTTGGTAAAAATCAATTGTTTCTCTGCCAGCCACTTCTCTGCTTCTGCCCTTATGACGGGGCCCTCCCACCAGCCGGCCACAAGGAGCTCACAGCACTCCCAGGCAGAGCTATTCAGGGAACTCGCTGCTCCTTTTCCCCTTCCTCTCCTCATACAGGGAGCCCAGAGGCTGCAAGAGGCAGCTTCTTTATTTCTCCCAGTCATCTGCCTGACACCTGGGGTTCTGACCTGTGTAGCTCTTATACACAGTTCCCACGCTCAGATGTGCTGGTGTGCAGTTTAGGTCTTTTTTTTTTTTTAAATGAGTTTTAGATGTTATTGTTGTTTCAAGGGGGATGTCTATCACTCCACCATGTTTTCAAAGATCCTGGGTTTATTTTTGGATTTTTTTTTTTTTGCATCTACCTTTTAAAAAAAATAATCCCCTACAACATTTATTTTATTCTATCTCGTAGTTATGAATTCCTTTCACTATTTTTCCTTTCTGGTAAGCTCTTTAACTCACTTTCAATTTTAATTGCTAGCCTTGCCAGGTAGTACAGTTGGTTGTAGGTCCCTGCTTTCATCCCTTTGAATATTTTGTTCCATTCTCTTCTGGCCTGCAAAGTGTCTGTTGAGAAATCTTATGGGGAGTACCTCTATAATTAAGTAGCTGCATTTCTCTTGCTCTGCTTTATGATTCTCTTCTTTGGCTTTAATCTTTGGCATTTTAATTATGATATGTTTTGGTACAGGCCTGTTGAGTTTCTCTTGTTTTGGACTCTGTACTTCTTGTATTTTACACCTATTTCTTCAAAAGATGAAAGTTTCCATCATTATCTCTTCAAATAGGCTCTAAATCCCTTGCTCTCTCTCTTCTCCTTCTAATAACTCTTTGATGTGAACATTGGTACACTTGATGTTTTTCCAAAGAGGTTTCTTTGCAGTCATGATTGGGTGTTTTCTTTTACTTTGTCTTTCAAATTGTTGATTTGAACTTCTGCTTCATCTAATTACCTGTTGATTCCTTCTAGTGTATTCTTCATTTTACTTATTACATTTTCCAGTTTCTGGCTGGTTCTTTTTCATTGTTTCTATGTCCTTTTATTATGCTTACTAATCTCTCTGTTAAACTCCTCACTGAGATCATCTATTCTCCCCTTAAGTTCATTGAGCATTCTTATAACTAATGTTTTGAACTCTGTATCTTGTAGGTTGCTGGCCTCCCTTTCATTTAGTTATTTTTTTCTGAAGTTGTCCTGTTGTTTCATTTGTGATATATTTGTTTTCTCATTTCTCATTTCTCATCTTTGTGTTTGTTTCAATGTATTAGGTAGATTTGTTATGCATTCCAGTCTTGGCCAGATGGCCTTATGTAGTATATACCCTGTGTGACCATGTGTAGTCTCCATGGTCACCAGTGCCAGGAGCTCTGAGAGTTCCTTGTGTGAGTTGTGTGTGTTCTCCTATTGTAGCTTAGCCTTTGACACTGTTAGTGTGTAAGTGGGTGGGATTGACTCTCAGGCTGACTGGCTGTGAGGATTGGCCACACCCAGATGGTATGAACTACTGTGTAGGGGCGACTGCACAGAGTGAGATTTGCCTTAGTGGGCTCATGTATCTGTTGAGACCACCTTTTGAGTGTTTTACTTGTGGGGCTAGTCAGGTGGTACTCTTTGTGGTCTGATGCCAGCCGCTGGGTGCATTGGTTCTGTGGCCCCTTGAGAGGGGGCTTTCATGCAGGCCAAGGTCAGATGCTCCCTTTGATTACTTGGGACAAGCTGGCAGGAGCTGCAAAGTGATCCAAAGTTGATTGCTGCCTGTGCAATATCTGGTGGCATGAGGGACCACGCTGTGATCATGGGTGGTTGCTTTCATTATCAGCCTTGGTGTGGCTTAGCAAGAGACCCAGGGCTGCCTGATGGCCGCTCATAAGGTTCTTTAGTTGTGAGAGCCTTTGGTGGTACACATGGACCCTGAGAGCCAGGGACCCTGGGAGATCACCATGATAAAGTGAGATTTTCACCCTGTCAATGCAGATTCAGTTTTGGTGCCAATGCTGAGCTTGTGTCCACCCAGAAGAGTCTCAGATTTCACTGAGGCCAGCCGCTGCCTGGCTCAGGCCTGCAAAACCCATGAGATTTATTCAAAAGATATTGTGGCTTCATGCTGGCACTAGCTGCCCACCACTGAAAGTTTCTCCTGAGATGCGCAGGCTGCCCAAAGGCTGCACAAGCTGACTGTTGATTGCTCTCAAATGTGCTGCCTGAGTAGAGTGCAGGGTTGTGATGGTTCCTGGGCAACCAAACTTGCTTGGGTAAACTATGGTTTGGATAGGATCAGGGTCTCAGGGAGACATAGGGTGGAGCAACCTGATCTCACTGGACCAATGCAGATTCAGCACTGGCTGTGAAGAAGGAGGGTTCACCACAGGTAAAGATGGTGCCTGTCTGTATAGACTGTGTCTGAGTGGGGCCCAACAAAGGAACAATGGTGGCTGTCCCTCCAGCTGCTGGAGGGACACACACTGCACCAATCAGTCTTTCCCTGTATGTCTCTTATGCTTCCTGAGCTGCTGATCCTCTGTTGGAGCCCAAGGTGAGTGTCTACGAGTGAGTGAGTGAGTCTGTGTGCAGGCCCTGTAAGGGGGATGTCTGGGTTTTCAGGTTTCTTTCATTTTGCCTGTATAGTTGGTATCCCCACTGATTTTTACCATCAGATTTTGTGGGGACTCCTCTTTTCAGCATTTGAAACCTGGGCTGGGGAGCCTCTGTGTGGAGATAGGACCCCTCACTCCTTCAAGAACTCTGGCACCATATCCCTCCCAGTACTCACCTGGCCCCAGATGTGGGGCCAGTCCAGTTCACATCTCTGCCGTCCTACCAGTCCCAATGTGGCTTTTCCTCTATATCTTTCAGGTGTATGTGATATGTTCCTCTAGTCTTCAGGTAATTTTCCATGTTGTTTTATAATTTAGTTGTAATTTTAATGTGATCATGGAAGAAGCAAACCACATGTTTACCTAGCCTGCCATCTTGACCTCGTTCTCTGTTTTTAAGCTTTCAAATGTTTGTAAATGTAAATATATTTCTGAGACCTCTTTACTTTAAAAGCTCATATTTGTCCCCTTCTGGGTCTTTTTCATATGTCTGTTGAGTTTTCTCTGCCCATTCTTATGAATGGAAGTCAGTTTTTCTAACTGGTAACTGTAAAAAGGTTAACATCAGATCTGTATCCCTTACACAGGTTTTATCCTGCCTAGGAAGATAATCTTGAGTCTGCCTTCTCACAGCAGTTGTTATTCCTTGGAAACATACTGAGATAGAGAAATGTGGATGCTGACTATTGGTTTAGTTTACTGTGAAACCAGTGATCTGTGAGTCTTTGCATGAGTTGTAAATTAGTGCATAGGAAGAGCTGTGAGCTAGTGTAACTTGGGCTTATGTAACTGGAATGAATAAAAGACCAGTGAGAAACAATGACAGCAGCTTCTTTGTCTACAGGTAAATAATATACATTTTGACTCATCCCAAGTAACTATGAATACCTCCTATGTTAATGGGAACTGGAAAGCTATATATGTGGGTATTTGTTCGACCTGTCCTAAAAGGACAAAAGATGTATGTTCTATATATATAATATCATGTCCTCTATCATTCTATAAAAGTGGACTAAATGTAATGCTAGATTTAAGAGATGAATTGCCAAATCAACCTGTACACTCCTGGTAGTAGAATAGCTCATATAGCTTTGTAGATATTGTCCAATTTTTCAGTTCAGATAAATGAACACAGTTTGTTTTTCCATGTCATTTAGCCAATATTTTATGCAAAGTAGGGATGGAACTGTAGGCAGCTGAACATAGCTGGTGCAAGGAGTTTTACCTCTTTCGAAAAATAAAATATATTATGTTACTCCCTTGGCTAAATTTTCCATGACTCCTGTGATACGTATAATTCCAAGATGGCCTCCAAGATTCCTGATCCATGATATATATGCATTGTATAACCCCTTAGCCTTGATGGGGAGAATCTGTGAGTGAATATGATGGCATAGTCCTTTACTGATTAGGTCACAGTTGACTTTGAGTTAATCTTAAGGGAGAATATCCAGGTGAACTTGACCTAATCAGGTAATTGCATGCTCCTCCCCTCCAGTTTCCTTGAGGTATAATTGACAAATAAAAACTGTATATATTTAAAGTGTACAGTCGTCTATGGCCATGCCACTGAATGTGCCCGATCTCGTCTGATCTCAGAAAGCTAAGCAGGATTGGGCCTGGTTAGCACTGGATGGAGACCAATCAAGGAATACCAGGTGCTGTAGGCATAAAAAAATAAAGTGTACAATGTGATAATTGGATATGTGTTAACAGTGTAAAAATTATTACCACAATCAGGTTAATAACTCATTCAACAACCTCATGTAGTTACTTTTTAGGGGGGTATGAAAATGCTTAAGACCTGCTCTCAGCAAATTTCAAGTATATGATACAATATTAACTACATTCACAATGCTTAATTGTAACATCTCTAGAGCATATTTATCCTATGACTGAATGCTTGATCCTTAAACTAGCGTCTCTTCCATTCTCCCGTATCCTTCAGCCCTTGATAACCACCATTCTGTTTTTATGAATTTGACTTAAAAAAAAAGGATCGCACATACAGTATGTGTCTTTGTCTGCTTTATTTCACTTATATAAGATCCTCCAGACTAATCCATGTTGTCCCAAATGGCAGGATTTGCTTTTTATAATGGCTGAATAATATTCCATTGGTATATTTCTCCCTACCCCCAGTTTTATTGAGATATAATTGACATAAAGCACATGTATATGTTTTAGGTGTATAGCATCTGAATATACACATTATTATGAAATGATAACCACAATAAGTTTAATTAACATCCATCATCTCATAGAAACAAAGGTTTTTTTCCTTCTGATGAACAACTCTTAGGATATGTTCTCTTAACAACTTTCATATATACCATACATCAGTGTTAATTGTAGTTATCACATTGTCCAGTATATCCCTAGTAATTATTTATTTTATAACTGGAAGTTTGTACCTTTTGGCCATCTTCATCAGTTTCCTCATTCCACCTTTGGTGACCACAATCTTGTATCTTTTCTACGAGTTTGTTTTTTTCTTTTTCTTTTAGATTCCACATATAAGTGAGATCATACAGTATTCGTCACATTGTGTGTGTATAAATTTTATATACACACATCTTTATTCATTCATTGTTTGCATAAAATAGCTATCGTGAAAAATGCTGCAGTGAAACATGAGAATGCAGATATGTATTTGAGACACTAATTTCTTTTCAGAAGTGGGATTACTTGATTATATGTTAGTCTTATTTTTTAATTTTTATGAATTTCCATAATGTTTTTCATCATGGATATATCAATTTACATACCAACAGTGTACAAAAATTCCCTTTTCTTCATAACCTTGCCAACATTTGTAATGTCTTTTATGTTATCTTTTTGATGGTAGTCATTCTAACAAGTGTAAGGTGATACCTCATTTTGGTTTTGAATCACAGTTTTTCTGATGATTAGTGATGTTTAGCATATTTTTAACGTACTTTTTGGCCATTTGCATGTCTTTTTGGAAAAATGTCTATTCAGGTTTTTTGCACATTTTATTTGTTTATTTTTATTTTAGTCTTACTGAAATCTCATTTTATTTTATTTATTATTTTTTTAAAATTAAATTTATTGGGTAATATGGTTAATGCAATTGTATAATTTTCAGAGGTACATTATAATTTGACATCTGTTATTCTATGTGTGTGTTTACCACCAAAGTCCAGTTTCCTTCAGTTACCATATATTTGATCACCTTTACCCAATTCACTCTACTCCTATCCCCTATATTTGAACACCTTTACCCTGTCTACCATCCATCGCCTCCCCCACCGGACACTTTGGTAATCATTAGTCTATAGTCCATGACATGAGTCACTGTTTGTCCTGTTCTTTTGTTACCTTTAAGTTTATATCCACATATAAGTGATATCATGTGATTTTCAACTTTTTCTGTCTGGCTTATTTGGCTTAGCATGATTATCTCAAGGTTCATCCATGTTGTTGGCAAATGGCAGTATTTCATCTCTTCTTATGGCTGAGCAATATTCTATTGTATATATGTACACAGCTTCTTTAGCCAATCATCTATCATAAGACTACTTCAGTTGCTTCCATGTCTTGTCCACTGTGAATAATGCTGCTATGAACATTATTAGTGTGCAAATATCTTTAATGGTTATGAGTTTTTCAAGTTTTTGAGGTAAATACCAAGTAGAGAGATTTGCTGGGTCATATGGTTAAATCATTCTTACTTTTTTGAGGAACCTCCATACTGCTTTTCCGTACTGGCTGTACCAATTTGCAGTCCCAATCAGCAGTGTATGAGGGTTCCTTTTTTCTCCGCATCCTCGTTCCAACATTTGTTATTACTTTGTCCTGTTGATTACAGCTATTCTAACAGGGTGGGTGATGATATCTCATTTTGGTTTTGATTTTCATTCCCTAATAGCTAGCGATGTTGGAACAATCTTTTCACATATTTGTTGGCCATTCGTTGTCCTCTAGGAAAAGTGTCTGTTTCAGGTCCTCTGTCCATTTTTTAATTGGTTCATTTTGCTGCTGTTGTTGTTAGAGTCATGCAAGTTCTTTGTATGTTTTGGATATTAGGCCCTTATTGGAGGCGTTGCTTGCAAATATATTATTACATTCAGATGGCTGTCTCTTTAACTTGATTTCTTTTGCCGAGCAGAAGCTTTTTAGTTTGAAGTCATTGCATTCATGTATTTTTGCTTTTACTTCCCTTGCCTTTGAGGTCAAATTAATAATATTCTCTTTAATTTCATGGTCCTTGAGTTTAGTTTCTATGTTTTCTTCTATGCATTTTGTTTCAGGTCTTATATTCAGGTGTGTAATCCTTTTGAGTTAATTTTGGTGTGTGGTGATAGGCAACAGTCTAGTTTCATTCTTTTGCAGGTGGCCTGTTGATTTCCCAGCACCATTCATTGTAGAGGCTTTCCTTTCTCCACTGCATGGTTTGTTTGTTTGTTTGTTTGTTTTTGTTGAAAAGCATTTGGCCCCATATAAAATGGGTTTACTTCTGGACTCTTGATTCTGTTCCACTGGTCCGTGTGTCTGTTTTGCTGCCAATACCATGCCGTTTTGATTACTGTTGCTTTCTAGTATAAATTTGAAGTTGGGAAGAGTGATGCCTACAGCCTTGTTCTTTTTCTCAGGATGGCATTGGCAATTTGGGGTCTTTTGTACTTCCATACAAATATGATTTTTTTTGTTCTATTTCTTTAAAAAATGCTGATGAGATTTAGATGGGGATTGCATTAAATCTGTATAATGATTTAGGTAATAAGGTAATTTTCACTATGTTATTCTTCCAATCCAAGAACACGGAATATCTATTCCATTTCTTTGTATCTCTTCGATTTCTTTTAATAGGGTCTTGTAGTTTTTCATTATATAGGTCTTCGCATGTTTTGTTAGATTTATGCCTAAGTATTTTATTTTTGTTGCAATTGCAAAAGGAATTATTTTCCATATAATTCTTATTTTTTAAAATTTGTTTATGTGGTGTATCACATTCATTGATTTGAGTATGTTGAACCATCCCTGTGCCCCTGGGATGAAGCCCACTTGATTGTGGTGTATTATCTTTTTACTGTGTTGCTGTATTCAGTTTGCTAGTATCTTATTTAGGATTTTGCATCTGTGTTCATAAGAGATACTGGTTTGTAGATTCCTGTTTGTGTGTGTGCGTGTGCGTGTGTGTGATCTTTACTAGATTTTGGTATCAGAGTAATATTGGCCTCATAAACTGAGTCATGAAGTATTGCCTCCGCTTTGATTTTTTTGGAAGAGTTTGAGGAGAATACGTATTAAATCTTCTTTGAATGTTCGGTAGAGATTGACTGGTGAAGCCATCTGGTCCTGGACTTTTACTTTTTGGTAGGTTTTTGATGATTGTTTCAATTTCCATACTGCTGATCAGCGTATTTAGATTTTCCAGATCTTCTTAATTTAGTCTAGGAAGGTTGAATTTTTCTAAGTACTGGTCCATTTCTTCTAGGTTATTATATTTGGTGTTATATACTTTTTCATAGTATTTTGTATAAGTGTTTGTATTTCTGTGGTGTCAGTCGTAATTTCCGCACTTTGATCCCCAATTTTGTTTGTGTCCTTTCTTTTTTTTCTTTAGTGAGTCTAGCCAGGTGTTTGTCAATTTTATTAACCGTCTCAAAGAACCAGCTCTTTGTTGCATTTATTTTTTCTATTGTTTTGTTGTTGTTGTTCTTGTTGTTGTTTTCAATTTATTTCTGCTCTTATTTTATTTCTTTCCTTCTGTTGACTTTAGGCTTCACTTGTTCTTTCTTTTCTAGGTTTTTAAGATGAAGCATTAGGTTATTTGAGCTCATTCTTGTTTTTGGAGGTAGGCCTGTAATGATATGAACTTTCCTCTTATGACGCTTTAGCTATGTCCCAAAAGTTTCATATGTTGTACCATCATTATCATTCTTTTCTATATATCTTTTGATCTCTTTTTATTTCTTCTTGGACACAGTTATTCTTCAGTAGCATGTTGTTTAATTTCCATGTATTTGTGGTTCTTCCTGCTTTCTTTCTGCAGTTGATCTCTTGTTTCAAAGTACTATGATCAGAGAAAAAGGATGGAATGATTTCAACCCTATTATATTTGTTTAGGCTATCTTCTTTATCCCAGTATGTGGTCGATTCTTGAGAATGTTCCATGTGTACTAGAGAAGAATGTATAAGCAGCTGTTTTGGTATGGAAGGCCTTGTATATGTCAATTATGTCCAGTTGGTCTAATGTGTCATTTAAGGATGTTATTTCATTATTGATTTTCTGTGTGGATGATCGGTCCATATCCAACAGTTGGGTATTTAGGTTTCCTACTATGATAGTGGTTTGGTCTGTTTCTCCCTTTAGTTCTGTAAGTTATTGCTTCACATATTTGAGGGTTCCCTGATTGGGAGCATAGATATTAATAAGTGTTATGTCTTCTTGGTGCATAAATTATGCACCTCTATCATTATGAAGTGTCCCTCAGTATACTTCTTTACCTTTTTTATTTTGAAGTCTAGTTCCTCTGATATTAGTACTGCTGTGCCTGCTTTTTCTCTGAATGCCATATGCATGCAGTATCATTTTCCACCCTTTCATTTTGAGTCTGTATTTGTCTTGGAGCTGTTTGTCCTGGAGGAAGCATATGGTTGAGTTTTGTTTTTTTGATCTAATTTGCAACTCTGTGCCTTTTTATTGGTGATTTCAATCCATTTATGAGGTCTTCTTATAACCATTTTATCTTTTGATTTCTGGTAGCTTGGTGTTTCCATTGCTTTCTTGTCCTTGTTTTCTGTTTTCTTTATTTTGTTTGGCTTTTGTGGGTTTTGCCTCTGGTTATTCTTTTATGTTAATACTTCGTTCTGAATCTTTGTGTAGTTACCATTACGAAATGAAAAGAATAGTTATACACACACACACACACCACACACACACATACACACGAGTCAATTTTCTTCTGCATGTGTCTTATCTCCATTTCCCTATGTGAATTTGGATCTTTGAATCCTCCTTTTTTCAGCCATTGTTATCTCAATATGTACCTATGTATGCTGAACTTTCATTACTATCTTGTTATAACAATTTGCTTCTTATTATTTAAGCTATATGCCCTGTTCTTAGTCAGGGTTGTACTCCTTTGTTTCTATTTACCTGATAGTCACCTTACTCCTAATTATGTATATATATATTTTTTTGACATTTTGTTTTAGGTGAGCTGACCCCTTTCAGTATTTCCTGTAATGCAGGCCTCGTAGTGGAGAATTCCCTCAATTTTTGTATGTCTGGAAACGTCTTGATTTCTCCTTCACATCTAAGGAGAGCTTAGCTGGATACATTATTCTAGGCTGGTAGTTATTTTCACTTAATAGTTTAAATATTTAGTTCCATTCTTTTCTGGCTTGTAAGGTCTATACTGAGAAAGTCTTACAATATATCTAATTCTTCCCCTGGCTGCCTTGAGAATTCTATATTTGTCATTGATTTCTGAGAACTTTAATACAATGTGTCTTGGTGAAGGCTTTTTGGGTTGAGATAATTAGGTATTCTGTTGACTTCTTGAATTCCAAGCTCCAGCTCATTCCTTAGATTTGGGAAATTTCATCGTCACTCTTTGTCTTAAAATGCTTTCTAATCCCTTCTCCTTACTTCCCCTTCAAGAGTGCCCATTATTCTTATGTCTCATCTCCTGATGGTATCAGCTAGTTCTTGTATTTCTCTTTCATTATTTTTTGTTTTCCGGTTTCCTCTCTCTCCTTCTGATTTATTTCTAGATTTCTGTCTTCAATATCACTGATCCTTTCCTCCATTTGGTCAACTCTTATTTCCCAGTCTTGCTATTTCATTTTAACTCTTGCAGTGTGTTCTTCATCTCCAGAACATCTCTTCTGTTCTTCTTGAGGGTTTCAGTCTCCTTGCTCTGCTCATCTAGTTGTTTTTTTAATTCCTGAAATTATTGATATGATTTGTTTTGGATCTCCTTGAGCTTTTTCAGAAGTACCATCCTGAAGTCTCTGTCATTTAAGTCACATATTTCTATGTTTGTAAGCTTATTTTCTGGAGATTAGTGTCTTTCTTTCTGACTGCCTTGTCACCTTGGTTGTTCATAGTGTGTTAAAGGGCTATTTCTCACCTGGAATTAATAAGTATATTTTGCTTTTTTTCCAGAAAGATGATTTATTATATACTGTTTCTCTTTAGCCTGTTGTAAAGAAGTCGCTTTTCTTTTGGTTTGCAGTAGGTGGAGTCTAAGCCTCTTGGATCCCTACTTCATCTAAAGTCGTAATAATGCCTTTTTTTTTCTTATAGATAATCAATCACACTCACTACCCTGTTTCAGTCTCTGTCAGTTTTAGCAACAGTTTCAGTAGCATTTGCTAGATTCTCCTGGCACTCTATGGTGTTGGTCTTGGAGGTAATGGGGGAATGGACCTCTGGGTTGGGGACTGGGGGCTGCTTCTCAGCCAAGGTTTTGCAACTGTGGATGCTAATATTCAACTGTTGCTTCTCTGCCATCCCACTCTCTGCTCTCCCCACTTCTCTTCTTTCTGTCCTGATCCCTGGGTAGTGCTGTTGCATAGTGCTCACAGCTCTCTTAGGCAGGGTTGTTCAGGGAACCCACTGCACATTCTTTCCTCCCTATACATTTGCATGGAACTCCTGCAGCTGCCAGAAGCAGCTTTTTTTTTTTCCAGTCTACCACCCGACTCTTGGGATTTTGACCCGTGGTCGCTCTTATTCGCAGATCCCATGCCCAGGCTTGGTGGTGTGCAAGTTGGATGTTTTTTGTTCAGTTTTAGATGTTAAGCTTATTGTTGTTTCAAGGGGAGAGATCTGGAGATGTTTTCACACAAATCTTTTAGTGTCTCTAGAGGCAGCCTGGAATCAATTTTATTTATATTTTTATTTATTCATTTATTATTTTTTTTACTTTCTAAAGTTTTTTTTTGGAATCAATTTTAAGTAAATTAAATCATTTTTGTCAATGGAAATGAACATCCCAGTGAAAAAGAATCCATATCTTGTTAAAACAATAGTATAAGCACATATGCTAAATTAGAAAAGTCATTGAGAAACTATGGTCTTTTCTTAAAGACATATTACCTAGTTTTACTGCTAACAGAACCTTATAGCAGTAGTTGTAGCAGGAGCATTAATTTTGCTTTTATTAATGGTCATGTAATCCCTGGTACCTAGACTTTGGTTGCTGCGCCCAGCCACCACTATAAAAAAACTAGAAACTCTTTGGACAGGAGGTAGGAGAAAAAGCTAATCTCATGTTTTATAGAAGGAAAATCCTGGAGATGGCTTTGAACATCTTCCTTCCAATCATAACATACAGTACTGAGAGTTAAAATAAGCTTGCTTAATGTAGCTTTGAGTGGCATAGCTGTCACAATTTGAGCATTTAAAATGGTTAATTGGAACTGCTTAAGTATATAAAGAGGCCAGGTGTTCACAAATATCTTAAGAGCTAAGTTAATATAATTGAGTGTGTTAAATGTAATGGTAAAAGGATGAAATGAATATAGTATGATTCATTATTAATATTTACAATGAATGTTTTTCAATTACAGTTGACATATAGTATTTTGTTTCACATGCACAACATAATTTAGACATTTATATTTATTATAAAGTGGCTATCCAAGTCTAGTACCCATTCAGACACCATACATACTAATTACAATATTATTGACTATATTCTCTATGCTGTATTTACATCATCATTAACTATTTTTATAAATTGGCAAAACTGGTGATCATTGATTTGTTTTCTATATTTATGAATTTGTCTCTGTTTTTGTTAACTATTATTATTATTTTTAGATGCCACATATAAGTGAAAATCATAAAGTATTTGTCTTTTCTGTCAGATTTCACTTAGCACAACCTTTAGGTCCATCCATGTTGTCACAAGTGACAAGGTTTCTTATTTTCTATTGCTAATAGTCCATTGTATGTATGTATCACAACTTCTTTATTCAATCATCTATTGTGGGCACTTAGGTTGCTTCCATATTTGGTTATTGTACATAATGCTGCCAATGAACATACAGATGCATATATTTTTAAATTAGTGTTTGGATTTCTTTAAATAAAATACTCATGTGGAATTTCTGGGTCAATGGTTAGTTCTATTTTTAGTTTTTTGAGGAACCTCTGTACCATTTCATAGTGGCTGCACCAATTTGCAATCCCACACAATGTATGAGGGTTCCCTTTTCTCCACAGCTTGTCAATGCTTGTTTGTTGATTTACTGATGATAGCATTCTGACAGGTGTGAAGTGATATCTCCTTGCATTTTCAATTGCATTTCTCTGAATGATTAGTGAAGTTGAGCATCTTTTCATATGCTGAGGGCTATCTGTATGTTCTTCTTTGAAAAAATGACTATTCAAGTTCACTGAGCATTTTTTAATTGGACTGTTTGTCTTTTTTATGTTAGTTGTACAAGTTCCTTATATATTTGGATATTAACTCTTTATTGGATGTATCAAGGGAGACTATCTTCGCCACTCAGTAGGCTGTATTTTTGTTTTGTTGATGGTTTGTTTTTGCTGTGCAAAAAACTTTTTAGTTTGGACACATTTTGTTTCCCTTGCTGAGGAGACATATCAAAAGCATATTATTAAAATGGATATAAAAAAGTTTGTTGCCTATGATTTCTTTTAGGAGTTTAATGGTTTTTGAGGCTTAAGTATTTAATTCATTTTTGCATTTATTCTTATATGTGGTTAAAGAAAAGTGATCCAGTTTCATTGTTTTGCATGTCTGTCAAGTTTCCTAACACTCTATTAAAGAGCCTATCTTTACCCCATTGCATATTCTTGCCTTTTCATCATAGATTGACCAAATAGATGTAGCTTTATTTCTGGGCTCTCTTTCTGTTCCATTTATTTGCCTGCTTTATGCCAGAACCATGGTGTTTGAATACGATAGCATTGTAGTATAGTTTGATGCCAGGTAGTGTGATACTTTCCAACTTTGTTCTTTCTCAAGATTGCTTTGGCTCTTCAGGTTCTTTTCTGAATTCCACAGAAATTTAAGAATATGTGTTCACTGTGTAAAAAAATGCTAGTTGTATTTTTGATAGACTGCACGAATCTGTTAGTTGCTTTGGGTAGTACAAGATTTTAAAGATATTGATTTTTTCTCGATCCATGCATGGTATATCCTTTCATTTATTTGTACCTTCTTCAATTTCTTTCTACAATGTCTTAGTTTTCTGAGTACGGGTCTTTCCAACTTTGTGGGTGGGTGAAAGTCATCCCTAGCCATTATATTCTTTTCAGTGCAATTAAAGATGGGATTGTTTTTCTTAATTTCTCTGATATTCATTATTGCTGTATAAAAATGCAACCAATTTTTCAATTTTATTTAGTATCCCACTAATTTACTGAATTAATTTATTAATTCTTAAGATTCTTTTTTTGTGAAATCTTCAGAGTTTCCTCTATATAGTATTTATGTCAACTGCAAAATGACAGTTTTACTTATTTTTAATTTGGATGCCTTTTATTTCTTTTTCTTGTCTGATTGCTGTGGTTAGGACTTTCCAATACTATGTTGAATAAAAGTGGTAAAAGGGAACATTTCTGTCTTATTCTGATCTTAAGAAAAACTCTTTCAGCTTTTCCCTGATGAATATATGTTAGCTGTGGGTTTGAATATAAGACCTTATTTTGTTGAGGTAGGTTTTCTCTATCCCCACTTTGCTGAGAGTTTTTGTCATAAAAAAATGCATTTGTCAAAGCTTTTTGTTACATCTATTGATATAATCATATGATTTTTATCCTTGTTTTATTGTGGTAATAAACATTCCTTGATTTGCAATCCGGAATAAAATCCACACACGCGATCATGGTGTATGATCTTTAATGTATTGCCTGAATTTTAATTTGCTAATATCTTTTGAGGTATTTTTGTACTATATATATCAGGGATACTTGGCTAAAACTTTTCTTTTTTTAATGCCTTTGCATGGTTCTGGTATAGGGTAATTTTGGTCTCTTAAAATAAATCTGGTATCCTTCCCTCCTCTGCATTAATTTGGTATATTTTGAAAATTAGGTATTAATTCTTCTTTGAAAGTTTGGTAAAATTCACCTGTTTAGCCATTTGGTCCAGGACTTTTGTTTATTTAAAGTTTTAAAATTACTGATTTGATCTTGTTATAGTCATTATTCTGTTCAGATACTCTGTATCTTTCTGATCCAGTCTCGGAAGATTGTATGTTTCTAGGAACGCACACATTTCTTACAAATTCTTCAATTTGTTGGCATATAATTGTTCATAGTATTTCCTTATAATCCTTTGTACTTCTCTGGTGCCAATTTTATATCTCCAATTTTATTTCTGCTTTTCTTTATTTGGGCCTCCTCTTTCTCTTTTTTGATGAGTCTAGCTTAAGGTTTATCAATTTTGTCTTTTCAAAGAAACCAGCTCTTGATTTCATTGATATTTTCTATTGTTTTATTTAATTAAAAAAAATTTTTTAGAATCTGTTAATTCTGCACTGATCTTTATTATTTCCTTCCTAATACTTTGGCTTGTTTGTCCAAGTTTAAGATATGATTTTTTATTTGAGATTCTTCTTGTTTCTTGAGTTGGAATGTATTGTTATGTATTTTCTTCTTAGAAACTGCTTTGGCTGTATCCCATAGATTTTGGGGTCATCGTTTTTTTCATTTTCCTTTAAAATATGTATTTTTTATTTTTCCTTTGATCTCATTGTTAACCCATTGTTTAGTAGCATGTTATTTAGCTCTGTGTTTGTTTTTCAGTTTTCTTGTAATTTATTTCATTTCATAGCACTGTGAGATTCATATCAAAAGATGTTCGATATGGTTTTAATCTTAAATTTATTGAGCCTTGTGTCATGGCCTAACATGTAGTTCATTCTGGTAAACATCCCATGTGTACTGAAAAAAATGTACATTCTGCTTCTTTTGGGTAAATGTTCTAAAATACAATTAAGTCCATTGGTCTAATGTTTCAGGGCTGTTTCCTTGTTGATTTTTCTGTTTGGAGGATGTATCCATTGATATCAAAGCACCCTACTTTTGTTGTCTTACTGTCAATCCCTGCATGTCATTATTTTGCTTTATATATTTAGGTGCTTTTATGTTGGGTGAATTGATATATACAAGAAAGTTATATTCTCTTGTTGGATTGATCTCCTTATCCTTGTAAAGTGCCCTTGTATCTTGTTACAGCCAGCCCTTATTTTAAAGTCTATTTTATGTGATGTAAGTTGTGCTACCCCAGTTTTTTAAAAATTTCTATTTGCAATGAAATATCTTTTCACATCCCTTTAGTTTGTTGTCTATGTCTTTTAATCTGAGGTGGATCTCTCGCAGGTAGCATATGTACAGGTCTTGATTTTTTTTTTTCTTACCCAGCCACCCTTTGTCTTTTGAATTGAACATTCATCCTTAACATTTAAAATAATTATTGATAGGTATGTAGTTATTGCCATTTTATTGTTTTTTGATTGATTCTGGTGGTTCTGTTCTCTGTTCCTTTCTTATTCTCTTGCTCTCTATGTTAACTTTCTATAGTATTGTGTTGGATTATTTTCTCTGTTTCTTGTATAACTCTTGTAGATATTTGGTTTGTGGTACCATGTCCTTCACGTGTACAAAGCTATGTTTATAGTACTCTATATCAAGTTGGTGGTCACTTAAATTCAAGCAAATTCTAAAATCACTACAATTTTTACTCACACACTCCATTTGTTTTTGTCTCTTTTTATTTCCTGTGTATACCCCTTAATTTATTGTTGTAATCATATATGGTCTTTTCTACTTTCCCCTTTTAACTTTTGTACTAGCTTTATAAGTTGGTCGATCTACTACTTTTACAAAGGTTGCCATGGTTAAGATTTTTTCTTTCCTCTATTTTCTTTTCAATATTTTTGCTTTTTTCCTTCTTAAAAGATCCTTTAAGGATTTCTTATAATACTGGTTTAGTGATCTCCTTTAGCTTTTTCTTCTCTGAGAAATCATCTCTCCTTCAATTCCAAAATGATAGCCTTGCTGAGTAGAGTAATCTTGGTTGTAGGTTTGGTTTTCTTATTACTTTGAATGATTCATGCCAATTCCTTCTATCCTGCAATGTTTTTGTTGAGAATTCAGCGGACAATCTATATGGAGCTCCTTGATGTTAATAACTCAATTTCTCTAGCTGTTTTTAAGATTTTTTTGTTTTTAATTTTGGCATTTAAATTATATGTGTTGGTGTGGGCCTCTTTGGTTCATCTTGTTTTGGTTATATGTGCTTCCTGAACTTGCCTTCGCGCGTTAATGAAAATTTCATCACTTCTTCAAGTAGGGTTTTTTAAAACAATATATATTTTTTATTTTCATTATAGTTGGCACACAATATATTTTTCAGTTGTACAACATAGGGAACATCTATATAACTGCGAAGTGATCACTGCAATAAATCTAGTACCTCTCTGACACTGTACAGTTACAATATAATTGACTATATTCCTTATGCTATACTTTCTACCTCTATGACTATTTTTGTAATTATCAGTTTGTACTTCTTAATCCCTTCCCCCCCTTTTCACTGGTAACCCTCAAAATGTTCTCTGTATCTATGAGTTTGCTTTTTGGTTATTTTGTTAGATTCCCATGTACGTGGAATCATATGGCATTTGTCTTTCTCTGATTTACTCCACTCAACACAACACTCTCTAGATCCATCATGAAACATCTTTTACCATCCCTTACTTTCAGTCTGTATGTCTTAAACTGAAGTGAGTCTCTTGTGCAGCTTATGTAAGGGTCTTGTTTTCTTAACCTTTCAGCCATCCCTGTCCTGTTGATTAGAGCATTTAATTCTTTTTCATTTGAAGTACTTTTTCCCCCTCCTCTTAAATTTGCCCCCACTTCCACCCTGACCTATGGATGTGCCGTTTCCCTGTAAGAACTGGAATCTCTGAAGGCGAGGCAATTTCCTCCCACATACTTGCGGTGTGGCACCCGGAACCTGGTGCCCCCAGAGCCTGCAAACCCGCAGGGCCTAGCAGCCCCGGTGCACCTGAGGGGCCTGCACACCCAGGGCCTGGAGCACCTGGGTATGGTCGGTCTGTGGCTCCACCTGGGGCACAAACCCAGGACCCAGGGCCTGGAGCACCTGGGGTATGGTCGTCTGTGGCTCCACCTGGGGCACAAACCCAGGACCTCTGCATGTAAAGCAGACGTTGCTAACTACTACATTATGGAGCCATCCCTTGAATTCTTGTTGATAGATACGTATTGTCATTCTTTATTCATATTTATGATATATATTTTTTACTTCTTAAAAAAGTTGCTCTAGCATTTCCTGTAATACTAGGTGTGTTGAGGAATTCCTTTAGCTTTTTCTTGTCTGGGAAACTCTTATCTGTCCTTCAATTCTAAATGATAGCTTTGCCAGGTAGAGTAATCTTGGTTGTTGGTCCTGGCTTTTTATCACTTTCAATATCTTATCAAAAATGCTTCTGGTCTGCAAATTTTATGTTGAGAATTTGTCTGACAGTCTTATGAGAGCTCCCCTGAAGGTAAACAATTGCTTTTTTTCTTGTTGCTTTAAAATTCTTAATTTGAATTTAACCTGTGGCATTTTAATTATGATGTGTCTTGTTGTGGGCCTCTTGGAGTTCATCCTGTTTGTGAGTCTATGAACTTTTCAGGGGTTGTATGTCAATTTCCTTCACCAGTTAGAGAAGTTTTCCATTCATTTCCATCATAGGTTTTCAACTTCTTGCTCTCTCTCTTCTCCTTCTGGTACCCTATTATATGAATGCATGCTTGTTGTTTCAGAGGCTCCCTAAACCTTTTTTTTTTTTTTTCCTGATTCTTCTTTCTTCTGCTATCTTATTGGGTGTCCTCTGCTACTCATCCTCTATTTGGTGATTCGTAACCTCGGCTTCATCCACTCCGTTGACTCCCTCTAATGTACTCTTCATCTCAGATATTGTATTCTTCATTTCTGACTGATCCCTTTTTGTTTTCTTTCTCCATTTTTTTTTAAATTTTCTCTTTGTTAAAGTTCTGAGTCCACCTATTCTTCCTCTAAGTTCCTCGAGGCATCCTTATAACTGTTTTAAATTGTGCATCTGGGAGATTGCTTGTCTCCATTTTGGTGAGTTCCTTTTCTGGAGCTTTGTTCTGTTCTTTCATGTGGAACATGTTCTTTGTCTCCCCATTTTGGCTTGCCTTCCTTCTACACACTGGGTGCAGATTGTAAGTCTCCCGGTCTTAGTAGATGGTTTTATGTAGGAGGTGTCCTGTGGGGCCCAGTGGCAGAGTCATGGGAGGGTTCTCACTGCAGGCAAAATTCAGCCACAGCGCCTGTGCACCCTCCAGCCACATGATAAGAGTTACAAGCAATCCACAGATGGCTGCACCTTGCTAGGCTTATAGTGCCTCGAAGGGTCAAGTCAGAGACTAGGCCAGCTGCCACTAGTGCGGGTCTTGGGCTTCTCTGCAAGAGGTACAGGGCAGGTAAAGCAGAATGCTGCTTCTTTGGGTTTTATAGCCTTTGAGAGTTTAGGAAAGTACAGAGCAAGAGCCAACACAGACCATTTGTATGGAATAAAGTATTGGAAGTGGCATGGTTGGCCCACAAGTTAGGAGAGGCAAGTCTCAGGGATATCACCTGGGTGGAGTGACCTGTGTTATCCAGGTTGATGGCAACTCAGATATGGTGTGCCTGTGTCAGGACATGGGGAGTCGGGAGGGCTCAACAAAGGAACAATGGATACCAAGCACTTCTGTCCCGGGAGAAAGCTGCCTCTCCACCCTCCCCCAAACCCTGACAATTCAGTGTCCTCCCTGTGTCCTGGTGTCCTCTCGAGCAGCTGCTCCATAGCTGAAGCTCAGAGTGACTGAGTCTGTCAGCGAATAAGTCTGGGCGGGCCCTCAAGAGGAAAGTCTGACCCCTCAGACATCTGTCTCACTCACCTGCAACCTCTGCTGCTTTAACAGCCAGAGGTTGTGGGAAACTGGAAAGCCTGGGCTGAGAACCCCAGTTTGGGGCCAGGACCCTTCACTTCTCAAGGTGGGGGACGGGGCTCTGCAGTCAAGAATAACTCTCTTGATTCTTGATTGCCGCACATGGTTTGTGGTCCAGGCAATTCTCATCTCTGCCCCTCTTACAGTTTGAAGTGGCATCTTATTTTGTCCTTAGTTTAGGGCTTCTGTTCAGCTCCTGACCCAGTGACTCTGTGTGATGGTTGCTCTATAGTTTCCATTATAATTTTGCTGTGGTCACAAGAGTAGGCATGCACAGCATCACTTTCCATGCCATCTTGAGCTAGTAGAGAGGTCCAAAAGCTTTTCAATCTTTGCTCTCAATCTTCTCTGGTACCCTATGATGTGAGTATTGGTACATATTACGTTGTTCCAAAAATCCCTTAAGCCATCCTTATTTTTTTATTCTTTTTTTTCTTTTTGTTGTTTTCAATTGGGTGTTTTCCACCTGTTTTTTCCAGATCACCAATTCAGTCCTCTTCGTTAGATAATTTGATACTAATTTCCTGTTTCTTTCTTCGCATTCAGTTACTTTAACTTCATTTCTTAACTGTTCTTTTAAATGCTTTCTGTTATTTGATATTCTCATGGAGTTCATCTAGTCTTCCCTTACATTCACTGAGCATCCTTATAACCAGTATTTTGAACTCTATCTGGTAGATCACTCATTCCATTTCATTTATCTTTTGCTAGAATTTTGTCCTGTTCTTTCATTTGAGACATATTTGTATCATTTGGCTGATTCCCTGTGTTTGTATTTATTAGGTAGATTTGCTGTATCTCTCAGTCTTAGTAGAGTGGCCTTATGTAGTGAATATTTGTGGGGCTCAGAGGCACATTCTCCCTGGTCCACCTAAGCTGAGTGCCCCAGGGTTGTCCCTTGTGTGGATTGGGTGTGCCCTCATGGTTGAGACTTGACTGCTGTGCAGGTAGGACTGATCCTCAGGCTGCTGGCTGAAGGCTGGCCGTGACTATAGCAGACAAGCTGTTGTGTGGGGCTGATTCCGTGGAGTGGGAGTTGATTTGGTGGTGCTCTCATGAAACCAAGTCCACCCTTTGAGTAGAATTTTTGGAGGTGGTTGGGGTGCTATGGTGTTGTTTGAAGCAGGCCATTGGGTGTGTTGTTTATGGAGCCTCTCAAGAGGGGCTTCAATGTAGGCCATCTTCAGATGCCACTTGTGCCTGAAATTGGGCACTTGGTGGGAAGTACAAAGAGATCTGACATTGGTTGTCACTTGTGATGGGTCTGGATGCTCTTGAATAGACTATGCCGTAGACTGAGGTGGCTGCCACTTGTGCCGTCCTTGGAACCCTTTGGTGAGTACCACAATGTTAGCTGAGGCCAGCCTCCACTTGTGCTGGGCACTTAGTTAAAGAAATGTTCCAAGCTAACACTGGACATAGCTTATTACCAGTTGGTACAGGGCATGCTGAGGCCCAGTCACTACTTGTTTGGGGTTGTGGACTTTAAGAGATTTTAGTGAAGTCCACATGAGCAAAGCAGGCCACTTGGTGTGTATAAGCTGCTGGAAAGGGTTCAAATGGATTGTGAAGTTGCGTGAGTTTGTTCTCAGGGAATCATCAGGGTGGTGTGAACAGTATTAGCCAGGTTATGGATGCCTAGATTTTGTAACTTGCTTATGTCTTCTGGTTAGGTAATCAGATGCACTCAACAAAGAACAATGGTGCCCTGCTAACACTTTCACCCTTGAGAAAGCTGCCCTGATCCCTGACCTTCCAGCCTTTGCCCTGAAGGTAATCAAATTTAATTCTTCCTCATATGTCCCTGCAGCTCTTTGAGCTGCTGCTTCTGTGCTGGAAGCCATAATTAGTGAGTTTGTGAGTGAGCAAGTCCATGAGCAGGCCCACAAGTGAATGTCTGGGACTCCAGTAGCCCTTCGTTCACTCAAATGCAACCCCCATGGTTTCCGCAGTCAGATATTACGGGGACTCCTTTCCTGGCACTGGCATCCAGGTTGGGGGGGCCTGGTGTGTGGCTGGGACTTTTTCAGTGAGAACCTCCACAGCTGATTTATTTCTCCCAATTCTACTAAATTCTACAATGTGAGTGTGGGACCTGTCCATTCCACATCTTTGCCCCTCTTATCATTACATTCTTAGTTATAGGAATTCTGCTCAAGCTAGTCTTCAGGTGGGTCTTAATAATGGTTGTTCTATAATTTAGCTTAACTTTCATGTGGTTATGCGAGAAGATGAACAGTTTACCTATTTTGCCATCTTGACTGGAACACCCCGTGTGATTCATTACTGATCTCAAAAAAGTAACATATGTTGTGTTTTCTTGCTATGTGTGCACATATACATATACATGTGTGTATGTATATTCCTATTTAATCAGTTAAGAATTAACAGGGTACTGGTAAGCCCAATAATTATGTAAAATATTGAGCCATATCAAGAATAGGAAAAACTGAATAATCCCTTAGAGCAGCAGTCCCCAACCTTTTTGGCATCAGGGATGGGTGCTCATGAGAATCTAATGCCTGATGATCTGAGGTGGAGCTAAGGCAGTTATTTTTAGCAACTACAGAGTGGCTGCAAATACAGATGAAAGCTTCACTTGATCACCCGCCACCTGAGCTCCTGCTGTGTGGCCCAGTTCTTAACAGGCCACAACTGGTACTTCCACAGCCTGGGGGTTGGGGCCCTATGCCTTAGAGCAAGTAGAAGTCTTGGTTCAACAACTAATTAGATCTAACAGTCCACACACAATAACCAAGTAGAAAGAGGATTCAACAGTGTGCTGCAAAATGAAGTAGCTATAGAGGAACACAACAAAACTAGATTCTTTCAGTAAGGAGTTGATGACACTAATCACACTCAAGGAAGCATATAGAAGCTTTAAATAATGTTAGCCAACAAGATCATCAAAAATATAGGACATGACGAAATGGTTTGGGGACAGTTCAAGAGATCAATATTTTAAATCTACACAAAAGGTCGGTTTTAAAACATCCCAAGACATAATAAGTGATATTGTTACAAGACAAAACAAAGAAAGACGTTATTTGGTCTTGCAACTAGGTTTTCTGGATGACTCAGGGATCAACAGTTGCTGACTCCGAAATTGTAACTTAATTTGTCTGAGACAGTATTATTTTTATTTGGGCTGGACAAGATTACCAAAAACTTGAGGTAGGAATACAAAACAGTACTTGTTTGAACAACCTAAATCTAGGAATAACTGAATAATTGGAACCTTGGGAAGGTAGTTGGCTATTTAAAGAATGTCAGTTGGTTTTTAAATTAATAAACTGAACGTTAATCAAAATAACAAATGAGTTATTTTCTCAAGCACATGCCTCTTGGAAATAAAAGAACCTATCAACATGATGCTCCTTTAATATTCTGAGGTTCTGAGAACAAGTCACATGGATTTTGGTGTTGGGCAGTAATCTTTCATTTTATTAAATATAATTAAATGTTTTCAGAGTGTTATAAAATACAATTCCTGGCACTGTTTTGTATCTACTGGATTAGGCGTAAGATAATCCATTTTTGAGTGACTTTTCATTCTGAGAAACCTGAATAAAGTCTTTTATTATTATATGTAGGCTTAAGTATTTATTTTTACAAAAGAAGGGCAATAACACTTGGTTGGATGGACTAGGTGAACTACTACATGTGAAAAGTGTAATATCTTGCCCTCCCAGATGGAAATAATAATAACAAACATGTTTTTGAAATGGGTACTACTCCTCTGGTCCCCTACTCACAGCAAGTATCATGATGTATTAACATATATTTTAGGGTTCAACTCCTTACTTCGGAACATTTTGAAGAGAAAGAACAACATGAAGAATGAAATTCACACCAGAATGAGTTTACTGTGCCATTAACAGAAAAATAATCATTATGTCCCTAAGGAATATGAATATATATACATATATATATGTATATATGTATACATATATATTAGGCTTCTAGTTTACAATTCCTATTTGTGAGGAATTGGTGAGAAATCTCTTGGCCAACTGTGGTCTCATTTAGTCCAGACACTTTCTATCTGGTTGTTCCAATTCTGCTGACCCTCTTCTGAAAATACCATATTGTTCTTGTTTTTCACTAGTCGTGAGACACACTGCCTTGCATTGGGCTCTTAGTACTCTTTGTGGAATATTTCCTTTTTTTTTTCTTTTTCTGGTTGCAATACTAAACTTTGATCAAAGCCTTTACCATCTATAATTACTCATTACTTCTTTGATACATCTCTTTTCTGTCAGACTTCACCTTGGCTATCTCTTCTATTCCTAAAATCTGAGTGCTCTATATTATGCCTTTTTAAGGGAAATGAATGTTAAATGTAATGCCTTTTGGTAAAAAGAGACTTCCAGAACTGATTTGTCCTGAAAATGAATCTCCACTACACAGATATTTAAACAAAAGATACTATTAGAAATCTTCCCTGAGTAATAGTAACTCAAGGTTTTATTAAATATTTCACATCTACTGACATATGGACATAAAAGTACTTTGAAAAGTTTAACTTTTGTTGATGAATGAGTTTATTATTTCTTGGTTTTTAGTATTTTAATTCTTAAAGTCTTTAAATTATTTCAAGCTTTGGTTCCAGGACTATAAAATCTAGTCCTTCAAAGAGAAAACATGGAGCAAATGTTAGAAGAAAGGTGAGGAAGCAAGGGGAAGCATTTCTACCTTAGCCTCATGGCTTCTTTAGCCATGCCTGAGAATCTGAGGTAAAATGAAAAGGCGAGAAACTGAATATAGCCTCATACTTACAGTTGTTTTATTGGCTTATGACAGGTTATATTTATCATGCTTCATAGCATCAAAAATGTAATTTTTGTCAAATAAGGCAATAATCCTAAAAATCAATTAAATCACCTAAATTCTTTACAGAAAAATGGTATTACATAAATCTATCTCAACAATAAAATATTGAGCCAATAAGTAATATTCTTTTGCTGTTTCGTAAGACAACTAAAGTTCTTCCCTGGTTCTTGCCTCAACATAGCACCACAGTTTCACTGAACTGGTAAGTCCCCTACTCCTGTCTTCCATAGTGGTGCTGGGAGGCATAGGGATTCTTAGCCTGTGGTCATTATTAAACAAACAAACAACTTCTCTATTCAAACCTGCAAATTATAGCAGAAACAACATTTTAAATTCAAAAAGCTTACATTTGCTATATGGGAAATTTAAAACCCAGAACAGCATGATAGAAAGTAGACTTCTCGGAATACTTCTCAAAGTTCATCAACATGACCCTCAGTCCTCCACCAAGACTCTGAAAGTGATCCTAGACTCATTGATAAGATAAAAGGATTGCTAAAAAACAATAACAGCATGTCGCCATTCCTTCACATTGTTTCTTAAGTAATGCCACAGAGATTTAGGTGGTGTATCAATTGATACTTTAATTTCGGTTATGTATTTATTTTGATGGAAATTAGAAGAAACATAGTTAGCATATAACCTCAACTTACATAAAATTTCCTAGACAATTGAGTCCTAGGAAACACTAAAAATTGATTCCCTTTAAAGAAATATATTAAGCACTAAGCATTATAAAAACTGCAAGAACACAAGTTACTGAAGTTTGAGAAAATGTTCTTTCTGTTTATTTCAAGTTTTGTGACTGGTTACATTACATTATTGCCTTGATTAATCAATGTTTCTATAATTAAAACTTGTACCATAAAACTTACTGATGAACAATTACAGGTTATGCCAACAGAATTTCTGGTCATTACAATAATTTTTATATCATGATATAAATTATTTTCACTATTTACTTCTTCCTTGGAAATATGCACTAGTTTTAACCGTTCTTACTTGGTTTCTATGTATTAAACATTTGTTTATAATGCTTTATCTCCACTATGAAATATTGATATTGAATGGGATGGAAAGGTCCTGACAAAAATTTTCCTACATTTATATATTCATATGATTCTCCCACATGAGTTACATGTTGCTCGAGTAAGCAAAGGACTATGGCTTAAGGCTTTCTACATTTATTATGTTCACATAATTTCCCCGAGTATGGATTTCCTATGTTGATTAAGGTGTGCACTCTGGCTAAAGGCTTTTGTCACATTCGTTCATTTTATAGGGCTTCTCTTCCCGTATGAGTCCTCTCATGCTGATTAAGAATGTGTCCTCTGGCTAAATGCTTTCCCACAAAAACTACATTCATAAGGTTTCTCTCCAGTATGTAGTCTATGATGTTCAGTAAAGGGAAGTGATTACGACTAAATGCTTTACCCATTGATGTAACATTTATAGGGCTTCTCTCCAGTATGAATTCTCAAGATGTTTTGAGTAAAAGAAGAATGTTGACGGAAGGCTTTTCCCACATCCATGCATATAAAAGGTTTTTCTCCTGTATGAATTCTCTGATGTTGAATAAGATGTATCCTCTGGCTGAATCTTTTCCCACATTCATCACACTTATAGGGCTTCTCTCCTGTAAGGACTATCTGAGGTTGAGTAAAAGATGAATTGTGGCTGAAGGCCACCTTACATTCACTGGGTTTCTCTTCTGCATAAATATGATTAGTAAAAACAATATGTTGACTGAAGATATTTCCATATTCATTATAATCATAAATATTCTCTCCTATATAGTTCCCTGATAGTCAACCAATCCTGAATTATATTTTGACACTGTTTCCTTGTGTGTCTGAATTAAAGGGTGTTTTAATTGAAGAAGTTCTCTGATTCATAATAAGGTCTGAGTTCATTTTATAGTTTTCCCCAAATCTATTACATTCAAGGCTTCTCTCCTGTGTGATCTTTTTTTTGGGTTAAAGTTTGTCCTAAAAGTCTCTTTTGGTTTTCTTGGTTAAACTCTAACTGGTAATCAAAATCCCAGAGTCTTCCTAGGATGGAATACCAGAAACTATCTCCTGCTAGTGTCTCCATTATCATGTCATGGGTTTGATTTTCATCAGAAATATTCTGGTTTGGAGTTGATTTTTTGATTTCAGGTTTATTTTCCCCATCTAAAAGAAATTCAGAACATACAAATACTTTCCAGTATTCTCTTTGTTTTGAAAAAGAAATTGTTGCATAATGAATTACCAAATAAAACTGACAATAATGCGAACAGGACACTTGTGTTAAAAAGTCTTAAAATGTGGCCATGTAACAAGCAGGATGACTATAAAAAGATGACAAGAAGCAGAGAGCTGGGAAAATTTTAAAAACATGTGTGGTAATCATAAAAAGGAGATCATCCAGGAGTATCTAAGACTGAAAGGAAATGGAAAAGATAAGAAATATCAGGGAAAGATCTGTGCTCAGAGGGGAGAGATATTTAAAGAAAAAGGGAATTTAGAGAAGACAGATCTCATCTGTGGACTATTCTATTGTAATGACAGGTACTGGTTTTTTAAAAAGTATTTCTTCCTATTTTAAATCTTTTGTTTAAAATGATGAAATTAATACTTTCTTATAGTAATGTATTCAAATAATATAGAAATGTATAAAGTAAGAATTCCACCACTTAGAGGTATTCATTGTTAATATGTGTGGAGCCCATCTTGCCAATATTTTCCTATGCTCACACAAATATAAATGTAAACCACATTTTGAAAAAAACATGACTCATGGATTTTAATAAAAACAAAATTTAATTTCAGTTCCTACCACTTTAAACTATGTAATGGGGGGTATTCTTCCTCAATTTCTGGATAAAGAGTTGGGCAAGTTCCATGACTTTCCCCTTAATTCTTAAGTACCAGATCTTTCTATTGTTATATTAAGTCACACAAACACAGTCTATATTCAGTAATTAAAATGTTCAGAGTGAGACTGGATTAAACATGGCAGAGTGAGAGAAACAACAATAAGTTGAACATCTAAAACTCAACAAAAAAAACAGCCAAACTGCACACCAGCATGTCTGAGCATGGGATCTGCACATAAGAGTACCACAGGTCAGAACCCCGGGTGTCAGGTGGTGGACTGGGATAAATAAAGAAGCTGCTTCTTGTAGCTACTGGAGTTCCCTGTAGGAAAAGGGAAGAAGGAGTGTTGAATTCCCTGAACAGCCCTGCCTGGGAAAGCTATGAGCTCCCCATGGCTGGCTGGTGGCAGGCCCAGTCATCAGGACAGAAGGCACAAAAGCAGGATGGCAGAAAAAACAACAGTTGATATTTGCAAAACTGAGCTGCAGGCCACAACCCCAACCAAGAGGGCCTCACTCCCATATCCTATGGGACCGAACACTGCAGAACCCCAAGGGAATCTGAGTAAATGCTATCAAAACTGTTGCTAACAATAACAGGAACTGAGACTGAGGGTTAGCCAGCATGATTAAACATCTATAAGGGGAAAAAACATTAAGACTATGCAAGCAGAGATCCAAGAGGCTTAGATGTCACTATGTGAAACCAAAAGAAAAACACCTTCTTTGCAACAGGCTTGGGACCATTATACAATAAATCTTCTTTCTGGGAAAAAAACAAAAGCAGAACATAATTCTATTAATGCCCAGGTGGAAAAACAGTCCATTAAACACCATGAACAACCAAGGTGACAAAGCATCTCAGAAAGAAAGAGAAAAATCACAGAATATAAGCTTACAGACATAGAAATATACAACTTAGATAACACAGAATTCAGGATGGTACGTCTGAAAAAACTCAATGAGATCCAAAACAAATCATATCAACAATTTCAGGAATTGAAAAAAAAACTAGATTAGCAGAATGAGTTCTTTAGCAAGGAGATTGAAATCCTCAAAAAGAAAAGAATAGACCTTCAGGAGAAAAAGAACATACTGCAAGACTTGAAAAATGAAATAACAAGCTTGGGAAATAGAGTCGACCAAATGAAGGAAAGGATCAGTGATATCAAAGACAGAAATCTAGAAATCAGAAAGAAGAGGAAAAATAACAAAGAATGAAAAAAATGAAAGAGAAATGCAAGAACTAGCTGATACCATCAGGAGAGGAAACAAGAATAATGGGAATTCTTGAAGGAGAGGAAAAGGAGCAGGATTAGAAAACATATTCAGACAAATAGTGGATGAGAATTTCCCAAATCTAAAGAATAACTGGAGCTTGGAATTCAGGAAGTCACGAGAACATCCAATTGTCTCAAACCCAAAAAGGCCTTCACCAAGACACAGTGCATTAAAATGACCAAAAATCAACTACAAAGACAGAATTTCTCAGGGCAGCCAGGGAAAACTAGACAGTAACCTATAAAGAATACCCATTTGATTATCATTGAACTTCTCAGCACAACTATACAAATCAGAAAGGAGTTGAAGTCAAATATTCAAACTATTAAATTGAAGGAAAACTACCAGCAAGAATACTATATGCAGCTAAGCTCTCCTTTAGATATGAAGGAGAAATAAAGACCTTTCGAACATACAAAAATTGAGGGTATTCTCCACTAAGAGCCTGCACTACACGAAATACTGAAAGAGGTCAGCTCACCTAAAACAAAATGACAAAAAAAAAAAATACATAATTAGAAGTAAGGTGACTAGTAGGCTGATAAAAGCAGAGGAGTGCAACGTTTTTAGGAATGAGGCATTATAAGCTTAAAATAAGAAGAGATTTGATATAGCAAGATAGCAATTAATGTTCAGCATACATAGGGACAAATTGAGAAACAATGACTGAAAAGGGGGATTCAATGATCCAAATTTGCAAAGGGAAATGGATATAACGCATACACAGAAGAAATAGGATGACTGTGTACATACATATATGTGTATGTATGTGTGTCTGTGTATACACACATGCACACACATATATCCGTGTGTGTGTGTGTGTATGTGGTGTGTGTATCCTTACATAGTCATACTGGCAACTACACGCCAAAGATTCAGAACTGAAATACATAACATAAAACAAGAAGACCAGGGGAAACCCACAAAAGCCAAACAAAATAAAGAAAACAGAAACACAAGGACAAGGGAAGCAATGGAAACACAAAGCTATCAGCAAAAGATAAAATGGCTATCAGAAGACCTCACTTTTTAATAATCACCCTAAATGTAAATGGATTGAACTTACCAACAAAAAGCCACAGAATTGCAGATTGGATCTAAAAGCAAAACCCAACCATATGCTGCCTCCAGGACACACATCTCAGCTCCAAAGACAAATACAGACTCAAAGTGAAAGGGTGAAAATGATATTTCAAGCAAATGGCATTCAGAGAAAAGCAGGACAGCAGTACTAATATCAGATGAATAACTTCAAATAAAAGGTAAAAAAAAAAGTATACTGAGGGACACTTCATAATGATAAAAGGGAATGCACCAAGAAACATAACACTTATTAATATCTATGCTCCCAATCAGGGAACCCTCAAATATATAAAGCAATTACTAACAGAACTAAAGGGAGAAATAGACCAAAAATTATCATAGTAGGGATTAATACCACTGTTAGATATGGACAGATCATCCAACAGAAAATCAATAAGGAAATAACATCCTTAAATGACACATTAGACCAACTGACATAATTGACATATACAAGCCTTCCATCCCAAAACAGCTGCTTATACATTCTTCTCAGTGCACATGGAACATTCTCAAGAATCGACCACATACTGGATAAAAAGATAGCTAACAAATATGAGAGTTGAAATCATACCAACCATATTCTCTGA
Organism: Eonycteris spelaea; assembly: GCA_003508835.1. Taxonomy (NCBI): domain Eukaryota; kingdom Metazoa; phylum Chordata; class Mammalia; order Chiroptera; family Pteropodidae; genus Eonycteris; species Eonycteris spelaea. The sequence continues at coordinate 371,000 of PUFA01000393.1, forward strand.
TCATAATACTTTGAAACTAGAGATCAACTGCAGAAGAAATCAGGAAGAACCACAAATACATGGAGATTAAACAACATGCTACTGAAGAATAACTGTGTCAGAGAAGAAATAAAAAGAGAGATCAAGAGATACACAAGAAATGAATAATAATGATAGTACAACATATGAAAACTTTTGGGACAAGGCAAAAGTGGTCATAAGAGGAAAGTTCATATCATTACAGGCCTAGCTCCAAAAACAAGAACAAGCCCAAATAAACAACCTAAGCTTCATCTTAGAAAACTAGAAAAGGCAGAATAAAAGAAGCCTAAAATCAACTGAAGGAAAGAAATAAACACAATCAGAGCAGAAATAAATGAAATTGAAAAAAAAGAGAATAGAAAAATAAATGCAACAAAGAGCTGGTTATTTGAGAAAGTTAATAAAAATTGACAAACTGCTGCTAGACTCACTAAAGAAAAAAAGGGACACAAATAAATAAAATCAGGGATGAAAGAGAAGAAACTCTGAAAACACTGCAGAATAATACAAAGATTATACAAGAATACTATGAAAAAGTAATAACATCAAATATAATACTTAGAAAGAAATGACCAGTACTTAGAAAAAAATCAAGTTTCCTAGATGAATCAATAAGAACTAGAAAATCTAAAAGAGAATGGTAGCAGTATGGAAATTGAAACAATCACCAAAAACCTACCAAAAAGTAAAAGTCCAGGACAAGATGTCCTTTCAACCAGTGAATTCTATCAAACATTCAAGAAAGATTTAATACTATTCTCCTCAAACTCATCCAAATATCGAAGAGGAGGCGATACTTCACAACTCATTTTATGAGGCAAATAATACCCTAATACCAAACTAAAGAGAGAAACCAGTAAAGATAACACACACAAAGAAACTACAGACAATATCTCTCATGAAACACAGATGCAAAAATTCTAAATAAAGACACTAGTAAACAAATCAGCAACATATTAAAAAGACTATACACCATGATCAAGTGTGGCTTCATCCTGGAAGCACAGAGATGGTTCAAATATACTCAAAGTAATTAATGAGATACATCACATAAACAAATTAAAAAATAAGAATCAATATCGAAAGATGCAGAAAAAAGCCTTCAACAAGATACAAGACTCATTTATGATCAAAACCTTTAACAAAATCTGCATAGAAAAAAATACCTAAATATAATAAAGGCAATATATGACAAACCATCAGCCAACATTATACTTAATGGTAAATAAGTAAAAACTTTCCAAGATCAGGAAACAAGGCAAGGCCGTCTACTATCGCCACTGTTATTCAATATAACAGTGGAGGTCCTAGCGAGTGCAATCAGGCAAGAGAAAGTTATAAAAAGCATCCAAATAGGAAACAAAGAAGTCAAACTGTCACACTTGTGGATGACATGATTCTCTAGAAAACTCTAAAGACTACACAAGAATACTACTAGAAACAATGAGCAAATACAGTAATCTCTGGATACAAAATCAATGTTCAAAATTCCATAGCATTCCTATATTCTAATAAGAAATATCAGAAAAGGAAGTGAAAAAATAATTCCTTTTGCAATTGCACAACAAAAAATAAAATACTTAGGAATAATTTAATCAAACATATGAAGGACCTATATAATGAAAACTACAATCCCTATTAAAAGAAATAGAAGAGATACAAAGAAATGGAAAGATATTCCATGTTCTTGGATTGGAAGAATCAACATAGTTAAAATGACCATATTACCTAAAGCATTATACAGATTCAATGCATTCCCTATCAAAATTCCATCGGTAGTTTTAAAGAAATAGAAACAAAAATCATCATATTTGTATGGAGCACAAAAGACCCCAATTGCCAAAGCATCCTGAGCGAATAAAACGAGGATGGAAGGCATCATTCTGCTCAACGTTCAAACTATACTTCAAAGAGACAGTAATCAAAGTGAAAATGTATTGACAGAAAGACAGACACATGGACCAGTGGAACAGAATAGTGAGTCCAGAAGTAACCCATATTTATGCAGACAATAATTTCAACAAAAACGTCAAAACACAGAGTGGAGAAAGGAAAAGCCTCTTCAATAAATGGTGCTGGGAGAACTGGAACCCCACCTGCAAAAGAATGAAACTAGATTGTTATCTATCCCCACAGGAAAATATAACTCAAAAAGGATTAATGATCTGTATATAAGACCTGAAGCAATAAAATGCATAGACAGAAAATAGAGTACTAAACTCAAGGACCTTGGATTAAAGAGGATTTTATGAAGTTGATCTCAAAGTCAAGGGAATAAAAGCAAAAATAATGAATGGGACTACATCAAACTAAAAAGCTTCTGCTCGGCAGAAGAAATCGTCAAAAGGTAAAGAGACAAACATCCGAATGGGATAAATATATTTGCAAGCAACACTCCGATAAGGGCCTAATATCCAAAATATACAAGAACTCATACAACTCAATAACAACAAAAAAACAAACGATTCAATAAAAATAATGGGCAGAGGACCTGAACAGACACCTTTCTCCTTAGAGGACATACAAATGGCCAACAAATATATGAAAAGATGCTCAATATCGCTAGCTATTAGGGAAACGGAAATCAAAGCCACAGTGAATACCATCTCACACCTGTTAGAATGGCTATAATCACCAGAACAAGTAATAATAATTGTTGGAGAGAAGTGGAAAAAGGAACCCTCATGCACTGCTGGCGGGACTGCAAATTGGTACAGCCACTATGGAAACCAGTATGGAGCTTCCTCAAAAAAACTAAGAATTGATCTACCGTATAATCCAGCAATCCTCTACTGGGTATTTCCCCAAAGCCTTGAAAATCCATATCCAAAAAGATATCTGCACACCAATGTTCACAGCAGCATTATTCACAGTGGCCAGGACATGAAAGCACGCAAAGTGTCCTACAATAATGATGGTCTATAGAAGCTGTGGTTCATATATACAATGGAATATTACTTAAGCTTAAAAAGAGATGAATACTGCCCATTTGTAATTACATGATGGAACTTGGGATAATCATAATACTAAGCAAAATAAGCCAGACAGAAAAGGTTGAAAATCACATGATACCACTTATGTATGGGATATAACCTACAAAGCAACAAAAGAACAGGACAACAGAGCCTACTGGTCATGGACAATGGATTAGTGGTTACCAAGGGGGAGGTGGGTGAGGGAAGTAGGAAAAATTTAAAAAGTAAAAAAATACAAAAGTAAAAAAAAACTAAATAAAAGCAACTATAAAATATAACGCTGTCATGTGTAATAGTCAAACTAAAATAATTAATCCTTTTCCCCTCCTTTGGGTCTGTTACAGGGTCATGTTACTTCTCTACTCTGCCTACATCTTCCTCACTCTACTCTATTTCGGTTTACCTCTCCCTCACTCTACTTCTCTCCATCCTAGACTTTTCTCTGACTCTATTCTCTTCTTTCCCACTTATCTCCCTGCTGGCTTCTTCCATCACTCACGTAATGTTTAGTTCCATTCTGACAAGAGTTAAGGGATAGGAGCTGTGTAGAAAGAGGAAGGATTAAGAAAATAATTTTTGTATGATTGGGTAGCTTCAATCTCAGCTTAGCAAATGGTTAAGGAACTTAACCAGTTTGAGGAACTTTTAATCACTCTTGGGAGGTTTTTACTGCAACCCTCATTCTCTTGTTATTTCTATGATCTAGATAGATACATCTCTGTTTGGGGTAGTACCTTGGGACTAGCCCTAAGGCATAACCCTACTGAACATGATACAGAGACATGCTGGTTGACTTATGAAAAACACTCATGATATCTTGTCCCAACAAATTTGTGTAGTATACACTGATCTTAACAGCTTCTCCTGGTCACCCACCAAAGCTAATTCATTAGTCAGCTGTTCTTGGTCTTTGGATTGCTTTAGCTTTCTTAACTGTTAGTCACCAGTACTCTTAGTCTTCTGACTACGGGAAATGTACAAGCATACCTTGTTTTATTGTGCTTCACTTTATTACTTGGTAGGTTTATGCTTTTTATAAATTGAAGGTTTGTGGCAACCTTATATCAAGTGTGTCTATCAACAATTTTTCCAATACCATTTGTTCACTTTGTGTTTCTGTGTCACATTTTAGTAATTCTCACAATATTTCAAACTTTTCCATTTTTACTATATTTGTTATGTGATCTGTAATCATTGATCTTTGATACTACTATTGTAATTGTTTTTGGGGTGCCATGAACTGCATCCATATAAGACAGTAAATTTTAAATCAGTAGTGTTTTGAGGTTCTGAATGCTTCCACTACTAGCTGTTCATCTATTTCTTCTCTTTGGGCCTACCTATTCCCAAGGCAAAACAATATTGAAATCAGGCAAACTAATAACTCTAAATGTTCAAGTGAAAGAGAAGTTGCCACATTTCCTATTTTGAATTAAAAGCTAAAAGCAATTAAGCTTAGAGAAGAGGGCATGTTGAAAGTTGAAAGAGCCCAAAACTAAGGCTTCTTGCACCAGTTAGCAAAGTTGTGATACAAAGGAAAATTCTTGAAGGAAATGAAAAGTGCACTCCAGTGAACAGATGAATATTCCAAAAAAAAAAAAAAGCCTAATTGCTGATATAGAGATAGCTTTACGGCTTGTACAGATGACAAACCAGCCATAAGATTCCTTAAGCCAAAACCTAATCCAGAAGCAGACCCTAAGTCTCTTCAATTCTGTAAAGGATGAGAGAAGTGAGAAAGCTTTAGAAGAAAAGTTGAAGGTAGCAAAGGTTGGTTCATGAGGTTTAAGGAAAGAAGTCATTCCATAACACAAAAGCACAAAAGTAAAGCATCAAGTGCTGACGTAGAAGTTGCAGAAAGTTACCCAGAAGATCTAGCTAAGATTATTAATAAAGGTGTTAACACTAGCAACAGATTATCAACGTAGATGAAATAAGCTTTATACTGGAAGATGTATGCCATCTAGGACTTTCACAGCTAGAGAGAAGTTAATGCTTGCTTCAAAGTCAAGGCTGTTTTTGGGGGGAGCTAATGCAGCTGGTGATTTAAATTGGGCCAGTGCTCATTCACCATTCCAAAAATCAAGGGCCTTAGGATTGTGTGAAATCTACCCTATGTTCTGTAAATGGAGTATGTCTGTGTTCTGTAGATGGAGTAACAAAGTTTGGATTGCAGCATATCTGTTTACAACATGTTCATGAATATTTTAAGCCTACTGCTGAGACCTACAGCTCATAAAAAAATTCTTTTCAATTTTTTTATGCTTCATCGACAATTCACCTGGCCACTTGAGCTCTGATGGATATGTACAAGTAAGATTAATGTTTTCATGACTGCCAAGACAACATCCATTCTGCAGCCCATGGATCAAGGAATAATTTCAACTTTTTTAAGCCTTATTTGAGAAGTAATATCTCATAAGGCTGTAGCTGCCATAGATGAATGATTACTCTGATGGGTTTCGGCGAAATAAGTTGAAAACTTCTGAAAAGGGTTCATTATTCTAGATGTATTAGGAACATTTGTGATTCATGGAAGAGGTTAAAATATCAACATTAACAGGAGTTTGGACAAAGTTAATTCCAACCCTCATGAATGGTTTTGAGAGATTCAAGACTCATTGGGGGAATGTAATGTAGACGTGTGGGAATAATAAAGAACTGGAATTGAATGGAGTCTGAGGATGCAACTGAATTGCTGCAGTCTCATGATAGAACTTTAACAGATGAAGAGTTGCTTCTTTATGGATGAACAAGTGTCGTTTTTTGTTTTTTGTTTTTGAGATGAATCTATTCCTGGTGAAGATGCTGTGAAGACTGTGGAAATTACAACAAGGATTTACTATTACATGAACTTAGTTGATAAGCAGCAGCGGGTTTGAGAGGACCAACTCCAATTTTTGAAAGAAGTTGGGTAAATGCTATCTTAGAGCATTGCATGCTACAGAGAAATTGTTCATGAAAAGAAGAGTCAATTGATGGGCAAACTTCATTGTTGTCTTATTTTAAGAAATTGCCACAGCCGCTCCAACCCTCAGCAATCAACCCTGATCAGGTAGCTGGCATCAACATTGAGGCTAGACCCTCCACAAGCAAAAGATGACTTGCTGAAATACTAGATGACAGTTAGCATTTTTTTAGCAATAAAGTTTTCTTTTAATTTATATTGATTTTTTAGACATAATGCTATTTCACACTTAACAGATGACAGTATAGTGTGCAGTAGGAAATCATAAACTCAGTGTGATTGACTTTATAGTGGTGGTCTGGAACTGAACCCACAAATATCTGTGGTATATTCTGTATATCAAAGCTGTAGGCATGGCACACTTGATTATCATCCTAAATAAGGACACTTGACAGTAAAGAGGGGCACCATTAATAGTTATGCAGGAACTGTTTCTGAGAAATAATGTGGAATTAAAGACCATAATACTGTTTTGTATTTTGCCTTTTCACATGAACATGCATAACATGAACATATTTCCATGTTAACAAATACATTTCTATGTAATTTAAGGCACTGTAAAATATTAATTTTATGGATGTATTATATCAACTATTTTTATCAATTTCACATTTAGGTTACATTTGAACTTACGTTACACAAACAGCAAGCAGAATAGTTACTTGGCTGAACATGAAATAGAAATTTCAATTATGAAAAAGCAAAAGTCTGGGTTAGAAAATTGTGGAAAACAGATTAATAAGTTCAAAGATGTACATAGGACACATAAACCAACTTCCTCTGGCCTAAATTATATGTGGGAAAAAATAGTAATTTAAAAGATCTATTTAAACAAATTGTATCATCTCAACCAAAAAAAAAAAATTTGTCCTTTCAATGGAAAACTTATTTTAGCCCAAAAGCTTTTGTCCATCCAGCAACTTTAGCTCTAAAATAAATGGAATGAATGGCTGGAGCTTTGAAGGCTGTTCTTTCACATTCTCCTAGCACCAAAATACTAGGCTGCGAAACCTAGCTCCTGGAAGCACAGATAAGTATGGTAGGTACGCTAGGCTCCTACTGACTACAAGTAGAGTTCAGGGCATTCATTCCCCAAGCCTAACTTCCAGAACTTGTTTAACCCTGGAAACATGCAGTGTGAAAACATGTTCATGACCACTTTTGTTGATTTCCTTTTTCAATGGCTTCCCTGAGGGAAAAGGGAAAACTCTTCTTGATGACAGACTTGCCACCTTCTGATCCAGGTGAAGTGATTGTGCATGACTGTATATGCACCTGCTTCCCACTGTGGATACCTTCAAGGCACATCAGATATCAATACAGGGCTGCCTATCTACTTCAGCTGGCTGCCAGGAAGACAGAGTCTAGACTCCATATTGAGACAATTTATTTTGAACTTCAAAGCAGTTTTAAGAACAGACTCTAATCTGTTGGCCCTAAGCTCCCAACCTAACTTAAGCCCCCACATTACATGTATACATGACTACAATTGCCCTTAAAAGAAACAAGTGGACACTAATGAAGATGAACATTTTTATCAAAGCCATGAATATGGGAAGCATGTAAAGATGGTGTTCTCTCATTACCCACTATCTACTTTCTTCCTGGTTTGGCCTTACCTGGCTAGAACCCAATTAATTCACCGAAACCTCCAAGCCCTAGTTTGTACTTATGCCTAATCACCTATTAGATTGTATACTTCTTATCTCCCCGCCTCAACCTCCACAGTTGTCTGAGATTACAAACAAAATTGGATACTTATGAAGAAAGTTGTTTTCAGACACAGAGCAAAACTTGCCCTGCCCACACTGCACGGATGACACACAATCTTTTTTGTACCAAGTCTTAAGTTAAGTGGGTGTAATATCTGTGTCAGAGCTACAGACTAAGGCTCTTTAGCTTATGGCAGGGGTTCATCAGGCTTCCATCATTCTTGCAAGGGCCTAAGGGTTCTTATAAAGAAAAATAGGATATTTGCATAGACTACTCAATATCATGTGGTTACTATCTGTCCCCACTGACTCCATTTTCCCTGGATCAACTCTAGGAGTTTATGGGTCTTTATATAAAATTAGGATTTCTAGAGCACTTATGACCTCCTTTGTATCTAAAAAGGAGCACTTTCTAGAAGGTCTGAGTGGTCAGTATAACATATTGCAATGCCAATTGAGCAACTTAAACATCTTGCTAAGGCCTGCACCAATGCAAACCTCAACAAGTAGACACCCTGCTCAGCCCTACCTAATGCCTTTTGAACTAAATTGTTTAGGAATTAGGAAGGAAGAAAACAAGGAAAGAAGAAGGGAGAGAGGGAGAGAAGAATTAGGAAGAAAGGAAAGGAAAGAAACAAATTTTAAAAAGTTTATCCTTTCCACTTGGAAAGCACTGTATTTCCAGTTCTGTTTTGTTGATTAAAAAAAATGTGCCATGTTTACAGTGGGTTGTGATATTAACTTAATAGGTAGAAATGAATTAAAAACTAAAACAGAATAGACTAAAAAATAATAGAAAATACAGTTAATCAGACATTGAGATAAGGATAAATGGTAAATTTTTGGTTCAATTTTATAGATTATATAGATCTTATGGGTTACGATAAAAAATGCATTTCTTAGTAAGAATGATGGTTGTAAACAAAAAGTATTGCTTTAGCTGAGGTTGACAAACTTTTTCTGTAGAGTCATATAGTAAATACTTAAGATTTTGTGAGCCATACCTCTTATAACGTGAAAGTAGCCATAAACAATATATAAAAGAGTGAATTTTTATTTACTTTTTAAATTCAAATTATTGGGGTGACATTAATAAAATCAAGTAAGTTTCAAGTGTACAGTTCAACAGCATGTTGTATATATATTGCATTACGTGTTCACTTCCCAAAGTTAGATTTCCTTCTGTCACTAAATGTTTGACCCTTTTACCTCCCACCTCCCACTTCCCTTTGGTAACTACTAATCCACAGACATGAGTCTCTGTCATGTTTGTTGCTTTTAGTTTTATATCCATGTGTGAGTGATATTATCTGGTTTTCAACTTTTTCTGTCTGACATTTCTTTTAGCATGGTTATCTCAAGATTTACCCATGTTGTCACAAATGACGGTTTTCATCTTTTATTATCACCGAGTAATATTCCACTGTATATATGTACCACATCTTCTTTATTCAATCATCTATCTTAGGACACTTCAGTTGCTTCCATGCCTTGGCCACCATGAATAATGCTTCTATGAAGATCAAGGTGCATTAATCTTTGCAAAATGTTTTCAGGGTTTTTTTTTTTTTTTTTGAGGTAAATACCAAAGGAGGGACTGCTAATTCATATGGTAATTCAATTCTTAATTTTTTGAAGAACCTCCATACTGTTTCCTACAGTGGCTGTACCAACTTGCAGTCCCACCAACAGTGTTGAGGGTTCCTTTTTGCCTACAACCTCTCCAACACTTGTTATTACTTGTCCTGCTGATGACAGCCATTCTAACAGATGCGAGATAGTGTCTCATTGTAGTTTCATTAAAAAAATTATTTACATTATCTTATTCTTTATTGGGTAACACTGGTTAATAATACTATTATATAATTTTCAGGTATACATTATAATTTGACATCTGTATATTCTACTGTGTGTTTACCACACAAAGTCCAGTTTCCTTCAGTTACCATATATTTTATCCCTTTATTCACTTCTCTCCCCCCTAACACCCTATATTTGACTCCCTTTACCCCATCTACCTCCCCTGTCCTGTCCCACCCCTTATCTTCTGGTAACCACTAGTCTATGGTCCATGTCCATGAGTGTCTGTTTGTTTGTCTTGGTCATTTGTTGCTTTTAGGTTTATATCCTACATATAAGTGATGTCATGTGATTTTCAACTTTTTCTGTCTGGTTTATTTCACTTAGCATGATTATCTCAAGGTCCATCCACGTTGTCGCAAATGGCAGTATTTCATCTCTTCTTATGGCTGAGTGATATTCCATTGTATATATGTACCACATGGCTTTTTAGCTAGTTATCTATTGTAGGACACTTTGGTTGCTTCCATGTCCTGGCCACTGTGAATAATGCTGCATGAACATTGGTGCAAATATCTTTTCGGATATGGTTTTCGAGCTTTGGGGTAAATACCCAGTAGAAGCATTGCTGGATCATATGGCAGATCAATTCTTAGTTTTTTGAGGAACCTCCATACTGTTTTCCAAGTGGCTGTACCAATTTGCAGTCCCACCAGCAGTGTATGAGCTTCCTTTTTCTCTGCATTCTCTCCAACATTTTATTACTTGCCCTGTTGATTATAGCCATTCTTACAGGTGTGAGATGGTATCTCATTGTAGTTTTGATTTGCATTTTCTAATAGCTAGTGATGTTGAGCATCTTTTAATGTCTGTTGGATACTTGTATGTCATTATGGGGGAAGTATCTGTTAAAAGTCCTCTGTCCATTTTTTAACTGGATTATTATTAATTTTTTATTGTTGAGTTGTATGAGTTCTTTATATTTTTTGGATATTAGGCCTTTATCAGAGGTGTGGTTTGCAAATATATTCTTCCATTCTGATTGCTCCCTCTCTGCCTTATTGATGGTTTCCTTTGCTGTGGAGAGCTTTTGATTTTAATATAGTCCCATTTATTTTTGCTTTTACTTCCCTTGCTTTTGAGATCAAATTAATAAAATCCTCACTAATCCAAGGTCCATGAGTTTAGTACCAATGTTTTCTTTTATGCAATTTATTGTTTCAGGCCTTTTATTCAGGTCCTTAATCCATTTTGATTTGTGGTGTGTGGTGATAAACAACAGTCTAATTTCATTCTTTGCAGGCGGCTTTCCAATTTTCCATCACCAATTATTGAAGAGGCTTTCCTTTCTCCATTGTATGGTTGTAGCATCTTTGTTGAAAATTATATGCCCATATATGTATGTGGGGGTTTACTTCTGGACTCCCAATTCAGTTCCCTTGGTGTGTGTGTATAATTTTCTGCCAATGCCATGCTGCTTTGATACTGTCTCTTTGTAGTATAATTTGAAGTCAGGCAGAGTGATACCTCCAGTTTCATTCTTTTTTTCTCAGGATTTCTTTGGTTATTAGGGTTTTTGTAATTACACACAAATCTGACAATTTTTTTCTTCAATTTTGTTAAAAAACTGCCATTGGGATTTTGATGTGGATTGCACTAAATCTGTATAATGCTTAAGGTTAAGGTCATTTTAACTATGTTGATTCTTCCAATCCATGAACATAAACTATCTTTCTATTTCTTTGTGTCTTCCTCAATTTATTTTAATAATGTCCTACAGTTTTTGGTGTATAAGTCCTTCACATTTCCTGGGTTTTTAATCTTTTTTGTTCCATTACAAAAGGATTATTTTTTATTTTTCTGAAAATTCATTATTAGATTATAAGAATGCTATAGATTTTTTTAACACTGATTTTATAACCTGAAACATAACTGTACTTATTTCTATTTTTAAAAGTACCTTTAAAGTTTTCTATATAAAGAATCATGCCATCTGCAAAAACTGACAATTTGACTTCTTCATTCTATATTTAAATGCTTTTGTTTCTTCCTTTTGCCCGATTGCTCTGGCTAGGCCCTCCAATACTATATTGAATAACAGAGGTGACAGCAGCACCCTTGTCTTGTTCCTGATTTTAGAGGAAAGATTTTTAGCTTTTCACCATTAAGTATGATGTTAGCTGAGGGTTTGTCATATATGCCTTTATTATGTTGATACTTTTCTTCTATACCCATTTCATTAAGTGTTTTTAATCATACATTGATGCTGTATCTTGTCAAAGGCTTTATCTGCATATCTTGATATGATTATATAATTTTTATTCTTTATTTTGTTTGTGTGGTGTAACACGTTAATCAATTTGTGTATGTTACCCAGGCATTCTTTGATAGCACGTTGTTTAATCTCCATATCTTTATAGTTCTTCTTGCCTTCTCTTTACAATTGACCTCCAGTTTCAAAACATTATGGTCAGAGAATACAGTTGGTATGATTTCAATTTTCTTAAATTTGTTGAGGCTAGTTTTGTATCTCAACATATGATCTATCCTTGAGAATGTTCTATGTGTACTAGTGAAGAATGTATAAGTTGCTGTCTTGGAATAAAAGGCTCTGCAAATATTGATTATGTCCAATTGATCTAATGTGTCACTTAAGGATGATATTTCCTTATTTTCTGTTTGATCTATCCATAGCTGGCATTGGGTATTTAGGTCCCCTACCATAGTTGTGTTTTTGTCAGTCTCTCCTTTTAGTTCTATTAGTAGTTGCTCTATATATTTAGGCGCTCCCTGGTTGGGAGCATAAATATTAAGTGTTAGATCTTCTTGATATATAACACCCTTAATCATTATGAAGTGTCCATCATCGTCTCTCATTACCCTTTTTATCTTCAAATCTATATTGTCAAAAATAAGTATGGTGACACATGCTTTTCTCTGGATGCCATTTGCTTGGATTATTGTTTTCCACTCTTTTACTTTGAGTCTATTTTTGTCCTTGTAGCTGAGATGTGTCTGATAAAGGCAGTATTTGGTTGGGTTTTGTTTTCTGATCATGTTTGGTACTCTGTGCCTTCTTATTGGTGTGTTCAGTCCATTTACACTAAGGGAATTATTGAAATATGAGGTTTTCCTATAGCCATTTTATTTTTTGTTTCTGGTAGCTCGGTGTCTCCACTGTTTCCTTGTTTTTGTGTTCCTGTTATTTTAATTTTGCGGCATTTTTTTTTTTTTGATTTTCCCTCTGTTCCCTCATGTTTTATGCTATGTGTCTCAGTTCTGGATTTATGAAGTGTAGTTACCATTAAGTTTACGTAAAAGATGGGTATATATGTGTATGTATATATACATACATACATACATACATAGTTGTCCATTTTCTTCTGATGCACTTTATCTCCATTCACCTCTGTGAATTTGGATCTTTACTCTCTCCCCTTTTGTTTTTGTCTCAAATTATTGCTACATATACTGAACATTCATTTCTAAGTTGCAGTAGCTGTTTCTCTGTTTAGAGTTTTTTTTTTTTTTTGACTTCAACCATTATGTAATATTTAAGCTTATAATACCCTTTTCTTAATAAGGGTTGCAATTTCCTGCTGCTGTCTGACTGTTAGTCGTCTTACTCATGGTTATGTATATTTGTTTGTCCTTTTGTTTCTTGTAGAATTACTCCCTTTAGTACTTCCTGCAATGAAGGCCTCATGGTGGGGAATTCCCACAGCTTTTTTAATCTCTGGAAAGGCCTTTATTCCTCTTTCATATCTAAAGGTGATCTTTGCAGGATATATTTATTCTTGGCTGGTAATTTTTTTCATTGTTTGAATATTTGGTGCCACCTCTTTCTTGCTTATAATTTTTTTGCTAAGGAGTCTAAAGATAGTCTAATGAGTTTTCCTTTATAGTTACTCTTTTCTTTTTCCTGGCTGTCTTGGGAATTGTCATTAATTTTTGACAATTTTAGTATAATGTGTCTTTGAGAAGGCCTTTTTGGGTTGATAATTTGTGTTTTAATTGCTTCTTGGATTCAAGGATACAGTTCTTTCCATAGGTTCTGGAAGTCCTCATTGACTATTTTTGAATATGCTCTCTATTCCCTTCTCCCTCTCTTCTCCTTTTGGTATACTCATTATTCTTATATTGCTCTTTCTGATGGTGTCAGATAGTTCTGTAGAGTTCTTTCATTTTTTTTTTAACTCTCAACTCTCTTCTTCCTTCTGCATCATGTCCAAATTTCTGTTTTCAGTATCACTAATTCTTCCTCCATCTGGTCCGCTCTATTCCCTAAGCTCACTATTTCATTCTTCATCTCTTTCAATGAGTTCTTCATCTCCAGAAGTTCCATTTGGTTCTTTTTTTTTTTTTTTTTTATGGTTTCAACCTTCTTGGTAAAAGTATTCATTTTGTTCATTTACTTTGTTTCTAATTTCTTGAAATTGTTGGTCAGAATTTTCTTTCATCCAGTTGAGTTTTCAGAAATGCAATCCTGAATTCTCTGTCATTTAAATCTCCTACTTCTATGTGTTTGAGCTTATTTCCTGTAGATTTTTCACTTTCTTTCTGAGTTGCCTTGTCACCTTGGTTGTTCATGGTGTTTTGATGGACTATTTTTCTGCCTGGGTGTTAATGGGAATACTCTGCTTTTTCTTTTTAAAAAAAGAAATTTGTTATAATATCTCTTTAGGAGGTTGATAAGAAGGGGTTTTCTTTTTGATTTCTAGTAGATGACATCCAAGCCTCTTTTATCTCTGCTTTGAGGCTATAAAGCTCTCCTCTGGTGAGCTATATGCCTTTTCTGCGAACAGGTCCCTCGGTCCCAGGGCTCCACCCTATGGAAGGGTGCAATGGATGATGGTGGGTCTGAGTCTGAAGAGGTCCTGAAGTCCCATTACTGCCCCAAGAGTCAGATGCAATGTTCTGCTTCTTCCTTCTGACTCAGCCTAAGTGGGTGTGGGATTGATTAAGAAAGGTCTGCTGTGTTTGTGGCTGTTTCCCTTCCCTTATTGCTGTTCCCCAGGTTTCTGTTGTTTTTCTTTGATACCACCACTCTCCTCTCTTGTACCACCTTACTATATGTTTAGTATTGGTTGCGCAAATTCCCCTGGGGCTCAGTGATGCTAGCTCTGAGAGGGTATAGGGGAGGGAAGGGCATGCTCTGGATTGGTGGAAGGAGAGGGTGTGTGTGTCCAAGCTCTGTGACTCAGCCTCCTGCTTGGCAATGGTGGTTGCTAAGCCACAGCTGTCACCCCCCTCCATACTTAGTCTCTGCCCTGCTCTCTGCCTTGATCCCTGGGCTCCACTGCATGGAATATGCTGATCACTCAGGCAGTACTGCTATGGGTTTCAAAGGAAGACCTGGATGTGTTATGTCCCCTTTTCTCCTTCTGCAGGGAGTTCTGGCTGCATAAACAGCTCCTTTGTTTCACACTGCTAACGTGCCTCCCAGTTGCATGTGGAACTACCCACTTCAGATGCTTTGAGCAGAGCTCTCAGATGTGCTTGTGTGCAGGATGGGTGTTATTTGTTGAGTTGCAAATGTTCAGTTTTTGTTATTTCAAAGGGGAGAGATCTGGGGAGACCTCTCACACCACCATGCTTCTGACATCACTTTTTCATATGAACTTTAGAATGAGCTTATCTAGAGCCTCCCAAAACCTTACAGGCACTTTTTATGGGATTACACTACAGGTATAGTAGAAACACTGACATCTTGGTATGTTCATTTAGTTGTTTATTTTTTGTGTCTTTCATAAGTACCTTAAGGTTTTCATCATGAAGGTGTTGCATATTTCTTGTTGAAAGTTTATTTCTAGGTATTTTATCTTTTTAGTTGCTATTGAATGAGGCTCTTCCATCTTATTTTCTAACTTCACTTCAACAATCAATTTACCTAGCTACAAAGTTACACTCTGAACTTTGCTCCATATAAGAAATCCCAAACTCAATGTCACGCTTTCCTGCCCAGAGTAGTCAGTCTCATGCCCTTATTCACATTCTGACCTCATCTAGACCTCCATTTCTTTGACTCTTTTGTTGTCTTTCCATGTTCAGTCCTCTTCAGATCTTAGTTTACTTCTTGTCATTTCTTGGACTCTATTTCAATTTGCTTAAATTAACTAACTCTCTTTCGCAGTTTTCCTCGTTTAGTTTCAACAGTCGAACAGGCCTTCAACTGAGGCTCTACAAACTTCTTCCAGTGCTGAATATAACAAGAGAAATGGCATACCCATGGAAATGGGAAACCACATATTTATCAGGCTAAATCTTTGGGCCCTCAAAACTTCTCAGTAATCCCTTTAATACTCTTTGGTCAGCTTCCATTGATCTTAGTATGCTATAGCAAGTGCTCCTCAAGTTCTCTACTTGACCTCCCAATTCCTTTACATCCAAGAGGGCTTTACTAAGGAAATAAAAATCACCATGTGTGAACTTCTCAAATCTTCCACAAACAAACTTATTTATGTACAAAATTACCCTACTCTCTTTCTCTCCAATTCCATTCCTATTTTCTTCTAGAACCTTGACTCTTTTGTATCTATTTTCTATGTACCCTCTCTACTGACTCCTTCCCTTTGGCATTATAAGGAAGCTAAAATCATCCTTGCTTAGAACAATCCTCTTTTGACACCACCTTTTTATTCTAGTAAATATCCTCTTTATTGTCTCCCCTTCTTTTTTCTAGCTTCCTGTGAGAATACTGTACACTTACTAGTTCTACTTTTTTATATACCTCTGTTTACCCAACAAGGTACAAATTGATTATTCTAAACACTCCTCTGTCATTCCTCTTTTTACTACAATTACTGACCTCTTTGTTGCAAAATCCATTGAATGCTTTCCAGGTCTCAGCTAGGAAGAGATTTTCAGATAAATAGACATCAGCAGATGTCAATAACAGTGAGGGAGGCAATACCCCAGAGAGCACAACAGAATTAAGTCACTAAAGCCAGATCATTCTATCTTAGTCCTTCAATCAACAGAAATATTTTACACCATCCTCATAAGATTGTATCTCATAGGATAATGCAAAAATGTAAGTAGTCTCCTTGGAGAAGACTGCTAGCCTGCCTGACCCTGACAAGGAGGATGTGAAAATAATTACTTGTTCAAGCTGATCTATGAACCAAGAACCTTGGGTATCTATATATCTATGCATAATGATATCTGGAAATTTTCAAAAGTTCGTAATTATTTTCTCTAGTTGAGGTCTGTGGGTAGGGGACATACGAGAAACAGTGTGGATCCTACACATGGTGGCATATGTACCCACAGGAAAGAATAGCTCTGCTTTATGCTGTAGATGCCTACTCAGGCAATTCACCTAAAAAGAGAGTTTTACCTTCTTTCTTTAGTTTCCTACTTCCCAAGATCCAGGTATGGAGGTTCAGAGAAATAATTTTACCTACTGTTGTCAGGGAAAGTGCTATGGTTCTTGATGAAATGTTTTAATTATTAGCCTCTACTCATGGAATGGCCAGCACTGGTCAGGCTTTGCAAAATTCAGGCTCAATGTGGCTGAAATAGGAACGAAGTTTTCTGCATAAAATAACCTAGAGCACTAAAAAACAAGGAGGAGAGCCAAGTCAAAATCAAATTGAAATTGAAAAAGCTGAAGTTCAAATGACACAAAACCAAATCCAACTGATGAAACAAGGTGCCAGAACAAAGCATCAGAGTGGAAAACTAGATAGAGATGGGACAGGGTAGCTTGCTTAATGGACAAGAGTGGAAAACAGCATACATTTAGCAGTCAACCATTTGCTAATATAACCCAGGCAGAGCATTATTGGTAGAATGCCAATAATAGAGAACTAAGGAGAAGTTTTTTGGGTTTTTTGGTTCTGGGGTGTTTTGTTTTTGTTTTTGTTTTTGTTTTGTTTTTTGGTCAAGAAGGCTCATATTTAGTGGGATGTTTGAAAGAACAGCATAAAATCAACAGATCCAGGTTTTGAAATACAGTACTTAATTAAATTAATAGCATGACATTCATAAACAAAAATATAATCTAAAATCTGGAAAAGAATGTGGGTGAAATACTTAGATGAGAAATGTAGAAATGGGAAAATGACATAAAATGACTACTTAAAAGCACTGTACTAACTACAGAATGGAACATCAAGTCCATAGGAGTACATACTTTTATAAGAATAAGGAGGGAGAGAAGGTAGTAAAGGAGCAGGTAAAGATACAGGAGCGAGGCTAGGAGAGGCAAGAATAGTGTGTATCACAAGCTAGGGTGGAAGAAAATTTCAAAAAAGTAAAGTCAACACAGTCAAATAGAAGAAGAAGTGGTTTTTTAGCCACTAGATTTGACTGGAAGAAAGTTAGGGGTAATCTCCAAGAAAATAGTTTTAGTAACCTTAAGTAAAGTAGGGGTCATAACACAAAGGTGAATGAAAGAATAAAAACCAGGGCTATAAATTTTGGACAAGTTTAAAGAGTTTTCTAATAAAAGAAAAAAGACAGAAATGGTAGGTAAAAATGGCAAAGGATTTTTGCTATGGAAAAGATAAGGGTAAAAGGGGGTCATATATATTATGATGGAAGGAAATTTGACTGGGTTGTGAACACAATGCAGTATACATATGATGCATTATTGAATAGTACATTTGAAATTTATATAATTTTATAAACAATAATTTTAATTAAAAAATAAAAGATCAATAGGAAACTAATAAATAGTAAAAGAACAAAAAAAAAAACAGAATGTGTGAATAAAAAATAAAAGGAAAACACTATATGGAGATTTGCAATGTCTAGGTATTTATGGATATTCAAACTAATACCTTCAAAAAAAACTTTCATGTTGTGTAAATTTTTTAATAATAAGTATATATTATCTGTTCAATTAAAAAAAAAAAAGAGGGCCATTTTCACTTTGGAAAAAAACAAATATGAACTGAAATTTAAAGTCTTCAGTATTGTTTAGATCCTAGAGGAGCTATGTGGAGCACACTGAGTTGAATATTTCAAAAGTGACTATTTCCTTTCACTCAATAGCAAATACTTAAATGCTTGCTTCTCACCTGGATGAATGTCTAGTGGGCTGTCTCTTTCCATCATCCACTGCTCTTCTTGTTCCAACTGAGTGATCACCTTTGGCTTATAAAGTTGATGCCCTATTCATGGGAAAAATGTATCTCAGAAATTTATACTGGGAATGAAAATTTCTTTCAGGTTAATTTCCAAACTTTATAGTCTTTAAGGATCTCTGGATTTGGAAAAAAGAAGCTTCAGAGGCAGCAAAATAAAGATACCCAAATAAAAACTCAACAAGGTAAAGACTTTTTACATGATGAGAAAGACCAGGAAACAGAGGTCTCTGTCTACAAAACTGATTCGCATTCTTCTGTCCTGGCCTGAACTATATTCGCAAAGGCCAAGAAAGTTTTCACTACTCGAGAATATGAGTAGTCACCCCTCATCCATGGTTTCACCTTCTGTGCTTTTAGTTATTCATGGTCAACTGCAGTCCAAAATATATTAAATGAAAAATTCCAGAAACAAGTAATTCATAAGTTTAAATTGTGGCTGTTCTGAGTACTGTGATGAAATCTTGTGCCATCCTGCTTTGTCCTGCCTGGGACATGAATGATCCCTCTGTCCAGCTATCAACAGTGTAGATCCTCTGTGCCATTAGTCATTTAGCTATCAGGTTATCAGTTCGACAGCTGGGTATTGCACTGCTTGTGTTCAAGTAACCCTTATTAACTTAATAATGGCTCCAAAGCACAAGAGTAGTGATGCTGGCAATTCAGATATGCCAAATAGAAGCCATAAGTGCTTCCTTTAAGTAAAAAGGTAAAAGTTCTCAATTTAATAAGGAAAGAAAAATAATTATATCCTTAAGTTGCTTAGATTTATGGTAAGAACATATCTTCTATCTGTGAAATTGTGAAAGAAAAAGAAGTTCATGCTCGTTTTTATGTCACACTTCAAACTGCAATAGTATGGCTACAGTGTATGTTAAGTGCTTAGTTAATATGCAAAGGCATTAAAATTCTTCATAGGTACATATGGACAGGAAAAAACAGTATATTTAGGGTTTAGCACTATTTATAGTTTCAAGCATTCCCTGGGAGTCTTGAAACATATCCCCCCTTCAAATAAAGGGGGATACTGTAAACCCAATAGAATGGTTTCCAGTTTGACAGGGACACTATCCTTACCCAGTGTGACCAGATTCCTGTAGTTTTCCAGCATCACATCTCGGTAGAGTTTCTTTTGAGCAGGTACAGCTGGTCCCATTCCTCTCTGGTGAAGTCCACAGCCACATCCTGGAATGTCAGTGATTCCTGAAACATCAAATACATACCTGCTCAGCCAGAAACCATTTCTTACTGAAGACCTTAGGGGAAGGGGCAAAAGTACAGCAGTAGACAAAGGTAGGATGTCCAAGACTTGTGCTAAGAGTCTTAAGGGGGCTCTAAGTAAACTGGGTCAAAATTTTTGAAAAACAATTAGTGTCTATCCTTCTGTCATCTTTCACAACATATATAAAAACATGCATGAAATAATGCTTGCTTTTAAGTTTTTTAAAATCTGTCGTGAGACTCTCATATCATCTAAACAAAAAATATAGAAAAAATGTCAATGAAGAGGTGACATTTGAGAAAAGACTTGAAAAAACAGTACAAAAGTCCTAAGGCAATAGTGTTTGTGGCATGTTCAAGAAAGAAGAATGAGGCCAAGCTTGGCTAAAGTGGAGTGAGCAAGGAGTAGAAATAAATGATAAAGCCAGAAAAGTAACAGGTCCAGATTTTAGATTTTGTAGGACTGTTTAGGCCATCATAAAGATGTTGGCTTTACTGTGAGTGAAATGGGAGCCACACATTTTGAGCAGAGGAGTGACATGATCTGATTTACCATTACCTTGCCATTTCCTGGGTTACATTTTTTTGAAATCATCTTTTCTTCCTTTGACTTTACCCCTTTTACTCTTCTCTGTTGTTTCCCAAAGTAAAGCTCTCAAAACCATCTATTTTTCTCCATCTTCTAGTTTTAAGCTATCGTTTTCTGTCATCTACAATACAGCAACAGCTTCCTAAGTGGTTTTCTCCCTTTCCATTCTTGACTCTCACAGATTCACTTATTACATAGTATGCATCAGGGTGATTTTTAAGTGGAATTCAGTTACTTATTTAGTATTCTACTTAAATTCCCTCAAAAGCTTTTCACTACACTTAGAATAAAATCCAAATTTTTCATGGCCACATGTGTGCTTCTCCAAGCTTACCTCCGATCACTTCTCCTCCCTCCATTTCAACCACAGTGGTGTTACTTTAACTTCTTGAAAAACCCATGATGTTTAGTACATGCCTAAAATGCTCTTTTCCACATATGTTTATAACATCTATATATCCTTAACATCTCACTTAAAATTTCACTTCCCCAGAGGTTCTTCCCCGATTCTCTGATGACACCTTATTCAATTTTGTATAATAGACATCTCAATTGGCAGTTTATTAGTATATTTGCTGAATGTCTCTCTCTGTTAGATCGTAAGCCAACTTGGCTTTAGGACCACATCTGTTTTGCTCACCAATGTATATTTGATGCCAAGCTTAACTTCTGGCACATAGTAGCTACTCAAAAAATATCTGTTGAATAAATGAATCATCTTCTTTCTAACAGAATAATTGGTTCTGGAAAATTAAAACAAACTCCTCTGGCTAGAATGCCAAGAAGCACAATATGCCACATTCGTTCTTGATGTCTTTTTTTAAATTCCTGTCTGTGAGGAGACTTGAAATGAATCTATTCTTTGCAGACCAAAGATCCCAAAGCATTAATGTACCAAATAAATGCTCAGCGCAAGCTGACAGTCTCTTTATTGTCTTTGCTCTTGCTCAAGTTTTATTTCCTGTCTGCAATGGTACTGTCTTCTCACCTCCAAACCCTACATGATATCAGCACAAATTCAAACTCTACTCCTTCACGACATCTCCCTCAGCCCTCTAGTCTCAATCAGATTTCTTCCTTCTCTTGTCTTTGCTGTCTTTTGCATGCATAGTAGTATCCAACTATTAATTGGGTGATGGAGGCTTTGAAAAACTTCCTCCAATGAGTTTATTTGCTAAGTAGACATAATGATTATCTCATAGAACTAGGAATGATAGAAGTCCTCCTACCTGAAGCAACTGAGACTGGTATCTGGTATGTTAAGCAAAAAATCTGGTTAAAGTGGAGAGCCACAAAAAGATATCTTAACATTTTATTTTAATTTAAAATATACAAATTCTATTAATTGGTTCATCTTTTGATGTAAAGCTAAGCCTTTTCTATGAGAATGATTTTAATGACTAAACACCCATACTCATAATGCATTAGCTTCTGTTTTATTAAAGTATAACAAGCAAATAACAGTTGGGAAATAATATAGCTGTAGAATCCTCTAAGATTTTTACGATTTTCCTTTGGTGTTTTACAGATTTGCTCACCCCTAATTTGATAGAAATTTTTTTAAAAAGTGACTGGTATTTACTAAGTCTTTCCAAAAGAGTCAACTAGTTTTCATAGAAATAATTAGTTTTCATAGAAATAAACAAACACAGTTATACCTCATCAGTTTACATAATACTTATTCAAATTATAGAATTGTAACAATAGGCTTAAACAGGTTTTTGAAGATAAAAATTAACTTGTGGCACTAGATGTCCTCAGCCATATTTAAAAATGCCAGTAACTCCAAGTAGTCATAGGACATGGGCATCATCAATTGTTTACAGAGAGAATGGCAAGTGTTGTTTAGATTCTGGTGAGCTGTTTAATGAAGAGTAATTAAAAGACAGTCCATGGCTTCTTTTTTTCTTTTACATCTAGTACAGACATGACTACATGATCTGGTAAAAATGCTGGAGGAGAGAAGAGTTATAAAGGGGTGTATAAGGTGAATGGAGCAGAGGTCCCCAGACTGCAGACTGGTACCAGTCCCTGGACTGTTAGGAACCTGGCCTCACAATAGGAGGTGAGCAGCAGGCAAGCCGGCGAAGCTTCATCTGTATTTGCAGCTGCTCCCCAGCATTAGCATCACCACTTCAGCTTCACCTCAAATCATCAGGCATTAGATTCTCATAGGAGCTCTGGTACCTGGTACCAAACAGTTGAGGACTGCTGTTATAGGGATTATCATCTGTCACAAGAGTTTCCAGGGCTCTGGAGTTTTGGAGATTAGCACTTGAGAACTGAAAAATTAAAATGCTCACATACTGAGAACTATAATAGCATTTCAGAGGACAGTAAAACTGAATTTACCTGGGACCTGACTATCTGTGATTCATCATTCATTTCCTTCCCCTCCATGTTCCTCTCCTGGGAAAGTACAGCATTCTAAGAAGGCATAACTGGGGAAAAGAGAAAAAAAGCATTTTGTCAATACAAGGCATTAGGGCTGAACCTAAATCTTGAAACTCTTGCTTTGTATTAGGATGGCAGACAGTTTTGAGAAAAGTAGTTTAAGACATAAGCTTTAAAGGTTGGATGATGTAATTGTGACATTCTTGTTCCTCTATTACATTGAAGAATTCAATGCAGGACTTTTCTGTGGTACAACTCCATTTATTGTAGTATATGGGAAGCTCAAGAGAGCTTAGTAGTTCTCAGCCCCTGCTTTTACACTTGGGAAACTTTAAAAAGATGCCAAAGTTCAGCTCCTATTCCCGGAGATTTGGATAAATCCAATTTTATCCCAATCAGTCTGGGGTTTGCTTTGGCAACGACACTTTAAATTCTAAAGTCTCCACATGATTCAAAGTGGGAGTTGAAAATTACTGAGATGTGATATGTTGAGGGCCTATTCTTACTCAAAGTGGATAAATTCAGCCCCACACTCTTAACTCCAGAGTTCTTCTCTCCTCTGTTCTCTTTAAGATGATCCTTCTCATGTACAAAGGAGATTTCACTCTTTTCATTTTTCAGAATGTTTATGTTCATTATTGAGTACCTAGATTCAGTTCTCCACCAGGCTTTCTACACCCTTTGCAGTTCTTAAACTGTATGTCATCTTTGTTTCCTTCTAGCAGGACCCTCAGGAAATATGCCAGTGCTAACAGCTTCAGTATCCTAGTCAGTCCACTAAAGCTAATTTTGTAGTGTCTTATGGGGAACAGTCACTCCCAAGTATTAAAGGTGCCTAATCTCTGATAAGAGTCTCAGAAGCCAATGGATATCCACAAGAATGATTTCTGCTTCCCAGAGGCAGCCAGCCACTTTTGGAATCTTGCCTTGTTCAAGGAGGCTATTGCCTTTTTTTTTTTTAACTGAAAGAACTCAATCCTTCATATACGAACTTCATTATGATATTCGAATCTGTCTTCTAGTAGGAATCTTGAGAGATAAAATTTCAGGCTGAGCACCTGGAATGAGATGCACCAGAGCAAAGGAAATCTAGTCTCAGGCACCTATGGATCTATTGTCTGTAAAGAGACAAAATTATTCACTTATGAAGATAGAGCGCAGTAGGATATGGGATTCTTTAAAAGAATCAAAAAGCATTTTTAGAATTTCTCAGATTCGCACATTAGAAAAAACAGAGAAGTATAGATACACTAACTACAACAAACTTTAGCCTCAATCCTTTCCTATCCTCTTTTTAGAACAGAAAACATGTGGTCCTTTCCTAGGCAAAGACTTTCACCAACACTACCAACAGACTGAAATGCTCTTATTTGCTAATAATTATGAAGGAATACATTCTAATGTTAAAAAATGTTGGCCTGAAAAATTTCTCTCAAAAAACTAGTGATGGAAATAGTGAAACATTTCTGAGAAGCAATCTTTTTTAAAAAGAGAAAACTGCAGTTCTAGTGAAATGGCCCTTTTAGATAAGGAAGCCATTCACTGCCCAAGAGATGGCACAAATCTAACAGTTTATGACCAGTTTACTAAGAGGCAGACCTTTCAGGAGTAATTTAAAAGCACTTTAAGAAACATCATTATTTCATCAATCAAAAGCTCTAAAAAGGTTCTACTGTCTGAAGAGCCAGACAGAATCTGTGAGAATGCCTTGATATTTCAAACCAAATCACCTCAAAACCATTTATGCATAACAATGAAAACCACATTCACCAAGTTAGGCAAAATAGGGTTTTTCCTTCATATGTGAAAAACCAAGGATTTTTTAATGGCATCTGATAAGACTAAGATTCCATAGAACACACCTTTGGAAATGTTGATTTAGGTCTCAGTTGCTTGGTTGAATGAAGGATTCTAAAATTGGAGATCACAGAACTAAGTAAAAGAAAGCTGGTTCTAAAACTTAAGTCTCCTGATTCAGAGTCCTTGGTTTCTTCTAGTATACTCTAAAGTCCTTCTTAGTAGCTGTTCTCCACCATTTTTTTTTCTTTTTCTCTTTTTAAAAATTGGATTCCTTTCTTCTCATAATTTCTCTTTTCAGTCCTGTATTGGAAAGAATAACAACAAAAAAGAACACCATTTCCCACCCCAAACTGTGTGTAATTTTTAATGCAACACATATTTACACCTTTCCAGAGAAGCCTATGGGATTGTCATAGTCTTTTTCAAAAAACCATGATGCTTGGAAAGTAAAAATTCCCTTGACTGCCTAAGGAATACTAGAATTATAATCAATTTAGATGACAAATGACTCAGCTTACCAGTTTTCCTTTTCACCCAAGCTCTTCCAAAAAGCTTAGTGAACTTTACTGACCATGTAGAAAACCCAAGTAGTGGCTCTCAATCTGGGCTGTGCATTAGACTCAGCCCAGATTTAAAAATGTACAGATATAAATATATACATGTCCCAGGCTCCATCCAAGAGCCACTAAACCAGAGTCTGTTGAGATGAGGTCTGGCATCTACATGTTTTTTTCTAATGACCTACAAGTTATTTTGATGCAAGCAAGAATTCAAACAGCTACCAGCACTTTTCACTTCCTTTACTTCCTCAGTCCCAATGATTTTCACCATTACTCTACTTCAGTCACCCACTTCTAGGGCCACAGGACTTCCGCTATCTTTTTTATCTTAGAAAACTCTAGACTATGAATCAGGAGACCTAGGTTCTAGACTTGATGGGGAAGAAACTAAAGTTAAGAGTAGCTTAATAGACTGGGGAAATAGAAGAAAAGAAGTGTTTATCAAAATGTGGTCTGAGGATCACTGAATCATATTTGTTGAAAGTAGATCCCAGACCTAATGAAATAGCACTTCGGGGGTTATTGTCACCCCAGGAATTTGCATTAAAAGGTTATTTCTTCCCTGGAATCACTCCATTCTCTACAGCCTCCTTATAGGCCTGAATCTAGCACCTATCTTCTCATTCCCAATATCATCAACTTTATCTGTCATTTTAATGACTCCTCCCTATCATCAATTAAAATCATTTATTTAATGTCTACCCCATATTAAAAACTTTCACTGGCTAAATGCTCCTTTGCAAGTACCATACTTTCTTTTTTCAAGGCCACATTATTGACAGGATTGTTAATACTTGTCTCTACTCCCTCATTACCCACTTATTTTTTCAATCCTCTATAATCTTGCTTCTGTTATGTTGTCAGGACTCCACTGAAATATCTTCAGTCAGTAATATAAAAGACCCTTATGTTGTTCCTGCGTCAGGCCTCATTACTTCTTAATTACCTAAATGCTGATAGTATCTGATATTGCTGACAGTTATATATTGCTTTACTTCCATGGTCTTTCTCAGTGAGCTATGCTCTAATCCTTTTTCCTCTGCCTACCATGTATATATTGTTGTTCCTTAGGATTTTCCCAAATCTACTCATTCCCTCCACAGTTGACAGGATCTTTAAAAGATAAAAACCATACCTAAAAAGAAGAGTTCGCTATCTCAAATGCCAGTGCACAGAAGCAATCTATCAAGTATCACAAATGAATAAGTTTGCTCAGAAGGAAAATAAAAGTCTCTAGAAACCAAACTAAAAACATAAAGGACTGTGATTTTAAAAAGAGGATTTTAGATGGAATTTTTGAAAAAACTCAATGAGATACAAGAAAACTCAGAAAGGCAGTTCAGTGAAGTAAGAATAAAATAAATGAACAAAAAAATACTTTACCATAGAGACTGAAACTAACGGAAAAAAACAAACATAAATTCTGGAGCTGAAGAAGTCAATAAACGAGATGAAGAATGATTTTGAGAGCATGACAAAGAAGACCAGATGGAAGAGAGAATTAGTGAACTCTAAGGAATTTAAAAATGACTCAGGTAGAAGAAAAAACTGAGTTAAAAAAATGAAAGAACAAACAAAAGTCCTGGGCCAGATGGCTCAAGGGTGAATTTTATCAACCATTCAAAGAAGAATTAACACCTATTCTTCTTAAACTATTCCAAAAATTCAAGAGGAAGGAGGATTCCCATATTATGACATAATTACCCTGATAATTACTCTGATTCTAAGACCAAAGACATTATAAAAAAAATGTTTAAAGGCTAATATCTCCAGTAAAAGTCCTCAACAAAATATTAGCAGACTGAATCAGTAATACATTAAAAAGATCGTACCATGATCAAGTGGGATTTGTTCCTGGGATACAAGTGTGGTTCAATATTTGCAAATTAATTAATGTGATATACCACATAAATAAAATGGAAGTTAAAAATAATATGACCATAACAATAGATGCAGAAATAGTATTTGACAAAATCTAGCATCTATTTATGATAAAAAAAACTCTCAGCAAAGTGGGAATAGAGGGAACAAACCGCAACATAATAAAGGCCATTTATGACAAACCTACAGCTAACATCATACTCAACAGGGAAAAGCTAAAAGTATTTTCCTTATGATCAGGAACAAGACTAGGATGTCCACTTTCGCCAGTTTTATTCAACAGAGTATTGGAAATCCTAGCAAGAGCAGTCAGACAAGAAAAAGAAATAAAAAGCACCCAAGGCTAGTTTCTGGTCAATATGATGGAGCAGGTAAATGCTGTGCTCACCTCCTCCATGACCACATGAAAATTACAACTAAACTACAGAACATCACTGAGAATCACCTAGTCTAGCTGAACAGAAGTTCTAAAATTAAGGACATACAGAAGAAGCCACGTCAAGACTGGTAGGATGGGCAGATGTGTGGAATAGGCTTGGTCCCACCCCATGTATGACGGGTAAAAATTGGGAGGAATATCACAGTTGCAGAGACCCCTGAGGAGTGAGGGGTCACAGCCTCATGCCAGGCTGCCTAGTATGGGGTTCCAGTGCCAGGGAGAGAAGTCTCCATAACTCCTGGCTGTGCACACCAGCAAAGATTATGGCTGAGTGAGACGGAGGGCTGATAAAGTCCTAGGCCTTCCTCTGAAAGGCCCCATGCACAAGCTTACTTGCTGATGGACTCACTCATTCTGAGTTCCAGCTGTGGCAGCAGCTGGAAAGGTGCCAGGGAAATACAGGAAGAAATGGAGTTGTCCGGCTTCAGTGTGAGAAATGGAGAGGCAGCTTTCCCCCAGACAAAAGTGCTAGCAGAAGCCATTGTTATATTGTTGAGAACCCCACCCCTCCTGCAGCATAGGCAGGTACCATATTTGAGATTCCATTATTCTAGCTAATACCATTCATTCTGCCCTGGTGATTCCCTGACACCTCGCCCCACCAACTAGCAGGCTAACCCGAGCTACTTCCAGTAGTGTTTTTAAAACAAGTGGCTTGTTTTGGCTCATGCTTTAGATTTTCATAGAATCTCTCAAAAACAAGCAGCATCTGGCCTCAGTATGCCCTGTACCTATTTATATCTTGTTAAGTGGACCCAAATGGAGCATTAGTGGCAGCAGGCCTCAGTTACAGCTTAGCTTCTCCCAAACACCTCCAAGGCCAGTAGAAGTAGCAACTGTTGGCAGATAATGTTGTAGCTCATAGCAAGTGGCCCTGGACAGTACACAGGCAGTGGCTGACCTTGGCTTGCACCAGAGAAGCTCTTATGAGGCCTCAGAATAACACACAGTGACCAGCTTAAGACCACACCACGGCAACACCCAATCACCCCCACAAATGACACATCCAAGGGCAGACTCAGCAGGCACCAGAGCACCATTAAAGTGAAAACTGCTCCATAGGGTCAGCCCTTACACAACTCCTCCACTGTAGCCATGGTCAGTCCTCACAACCTATGAGCCAGAGGGTCAACAACTACCACTGATGTGTCAACAGCAACCAAGACTCAACTATGATTGAAGCCACATACAACCCAACCAAGGGACACACCTGAAACAACTGGCACAGGTGACCAGGGAGATTGCACTACTGAGCCCCATAGGAAACCTAAAACTTAAAGCCACTCTACCAAGACTGGGAAATATAGCAGACCTATCTAATAATTTGAAAGAAACAGGGAGAGTCAGCAAAAATGAGGAGACAAAGAAACATGTTCAGAATGACAGAACAGAACAAAACTCAAAACAAACAAACAAACAAACTAACTAAACAAAATGGAGACAAGAAATCTACCAGACACAGAATTCAAAATACTGGTTATAACATGCTCAATGATCTCTTCAACGAAGAGCTAGGAAACATAAAAATGGAAATAGAAGACATAAAAGAACCAGTCAGATATGAAGAATACAATAACTGAAATGAAGAACGAATTAGAGGAAGCAACAGATTAGATGAAGCAGAGGATAAAATCAGCAACTTGAAAGATAAGGTAGCAGAAAACATCAATCAATCAAGACAGCAGAAGAAAAAAGAATCCAAAATATGATAGTTTAAGAGGCCTCTGGCACAAGAGTATCAGCTTTCGCATCACAATGAGAAGGGACAAAGCAAGGGACTGAAAATCTAGTTGAAGAAAAAAAATGATAGGAAACTTACCCTAACCTGGTGAAGGAAACAGACATATAAGTCCAGGAAACACAGAGAGTACCAAAGAAGATGAACCCAAAGAGGCCCACACCATGACACGTCATAATTAAAATACCAAAGGATGAAGACAAAAAGAGAATCTTAAAAGTAGCAAGAGAAAAGCAAATAGTTATCTGTAAGGAAACTCACAGACTGTCAGCTGATTTCTCAACAGAAACTTTGCAGGCCAGATGGGCTTAGAACAAAATATTCAAAGTGATGAAAAGCAACAATTTAAAACCAAGATTACTCTACTCATCAAC
The DNA here is from genome assembly GCA_003508835.1 of Eonycteris spelaea. NCBI lineage: Eukaryota > Metazoa > Chordata > Mammalia > Chiroptera > Pteropodidae > Eonycteris > Eonycteris spelaea. The sequence continues at coordinate 400,564 of PUFA01000393.1, forward strand.
GCTATCATTCAGAATCGAAGGACAGATAAAGAGCTTCCCAGACAAGAAAAAGCTAAAGGAGCTCCTCACCATTAAGCCAATATTACAGAAAAATCTTGCAGGGACTTCTTTAAGAACCAGAAAAAAGGAAAAAAGATAAAAATGCAAATAATGAAAGGGGAAAACTACATAGCTAGAAATAATTACATTAAATGTAAATGGATTAAGCGTTCCAATCAAAAAAACATAGGTGGCTGAACAGATAAGGAAACAAGACACTGTATATGCTGCCAATTAAGTGACTTACTTTAGATCAAAAGACACACACACAGACTGAAAGAAATGTAAAAAGATATTTCATGAAAATGGAGACATGGAGACAAACAAAAATAAAAAATGAAATCTCACCATTTGTGACAACATGGAAAGATCTAGGAGTACTATAATAAGTAAAATAAATGAAACATAGAAAAACAAATACCATATGATTTCACTTATATGTGGTATCTAGAAAAAAACTTGAAACAGACTTAGATACAAAAGAATAAACTGATAGTTGACAGATGGGAGGGGTTTGAGGAGCTGGGAGAAAAAGGTGAAGAGATTAACAAGTACCAGTTGATAGTTAAAAAATAGTCATAGGCATGAAAAATACAACATAAGGAATACAGTCAATAATGTAACAAGTATGTATGGTGCAAGGCAGGTAGGGCAGTAGACTTATGGTAGGAATCACTTCACAAGTTATATAAATCTCAAAGTACTAACTGTATATCTAAAACTAATATAACATTGAATGTCAACTGTAATTTAAAAAATTAAAATTAGAAAAAGAAACCCCTAAAAACTGAAAGAACTCTATAAGAACTATCTGACTCCATTAGAAAGCACAATATAAAAATAATGGGTGTATCAGAAGAAGCAGAGAGCAATATGGGAACAGAGAGCCTATCCAAAAAAATAATTGATGAGAACTTCCCAAACTGATGGAAAGAGTCAAACCCGTGAATTCAAGAAGCTAACAAAACACCTAATTATCTCAACAGAAGAACATCTCTTCCAAGACACTTATATTAAAACTGTCAAAAATTAGTGATAAAGAAAGAATTTGTGGGGGATTCTGGGAAACATAGCAGAGAGAGATGTCCTTAGATCTCTCCCCTTCAAAACAACAATAAGCTGAACATCTAAAACAACAAAAAACACCCAAACTGCACACCAGCATGTCTGAGCATGGGATCTGCACAGAAGAACTATGATAGGTAGAACCCCAAGAGTCGGGCAGTGGACTGGGAGAAATAAAGAAGCTGCCTCTCGTAGCTGCTGGAGCTCCTTGCAGGAGGAGGGAAGGAGTGAAGGTGCGGTGACTTCCCTGAACAACCCCGCCTGGAATAAAGAGACCTTTATAAAAATAAATCTTCTTTTCTGGAAAAACAACAGAATATACTCCATTAATGTCCAGGTGGAGATATAATCATTAAACATCATGAACAACCAAGGTGACAAGGTCTCAGAAAAGAAAAAAAATTCCAGAAAATAAGCTTACAAATATAGAAATATGCAACTTAAATAACAGGGAATTCAGGATGGTATTTCTGAAAAAACTCAATGAGATCCAAAACGAGTCATATCAACAATTTCAGGAATTGAAAAAAACACCTAGATGAACAGAGCAAAAAGACTGAAACCTTCAAGAACAGAATAGATCTTCTGGAGATAAACACACACACACACACACACACACTACAAGACTTGAAAAATGAAATAACAAGCAAGCTTGGGAAATAGAGTTGACCAAATGGAAGAAAGGACCAGGGATACTGAAGACAGAAATCTAGAAATAAATCAGAAGAAAGAAGAGAGAAACCGAAGAATGAAAAATAATGAGAGAGAAATACAAGAACTAGCTGACACCATTAGGAGAGGAAACATAAGAATAATGGGCATTATCGAGGCAAGGAAAAGGAGCAGGGACTAGAAAGCATTTCAAGACAAATAGTGGATGAGAATTTCCCAAATCTAAGGAATAAGCTGGAACTTGGAATTCAAAGAACACAACAGAACACCCAATTACATCAACCAAAAGGCTTTCACCAAGACACTTTGTATAATGTTATCAAATCAAAGACAAAGATAGAATTCTCAGGCAGCAAGAAGAAAACGGTAACATATAAAGGAAAACCCATTAAATTATCATTGGGCTTCTCAGCGCAGACCTTACAAGCCAGAAAGGAATGGAATCAGTATTTAAACTATCAAGTGAAGGGAACTACAAGCCTAGAATAATGCGTCCAGCTAAGCTCTCCTTTAGATATGAAAGAGAAATTAAGACCCTTCCAGAAATCAAAAATTGAGAGAATTCTCCACTATGAGGGCTGCACTACAGAAAATACTGAAAGGGGTCAGTTCACCTAAAACAAAATGGCAACAACAACAACAACAACAAAATACATAATTAGGAGTAAAGTGACTATCAGGCAAATAGAAGTAGAGGAGTTCAGTCCCCACTAAGTATAAGCTTAAATAATAATAAGAGAATTGCTATAGCAAGACAGTAATGAATGTTCAGCATATAGGACAAACTGAGATAACAATGATTGAAAAGGGGAGGATTCAAAGATCCAAATTTGCAAAGAGGAATGGCGATTAAGGAACACACAGAAGAAATGGACGACTGTATGTGTGTGGTGTGTATTTGTAATGGTAATGACACATCGAAGATTCAGAATTGAAGTATATAACATAAACAAGAAGAACTAGAGTCAGAACCCACAAGTGTAAACAAATAAAAAAACCAGAAACACAAGGACATGGGAAGCAATGAAAACACTGAGCTACCAGAAAGCAAAAGATAAAATGGCTATAAGAATACCTCATATTTCAATAATCACCCTAAAATAAAATGTACTGAATCACCAACAAAAAGGCACAGAGTTGCAGATTGGATCAAAAACCAAAACCGAACCATATGCTGCCTCCAGGACACACATCTCAGCTTCAAAGACAAATACAGACTCAAACTGAAAGGGTGGAAAATGAGATTTCAAGCAAATGGCATTCAGAGAAAAGCGGAGTACGCTACTAATATCAGATGAAATAGACTTCAAAATAAAAAAAGGAAAGAAAGATACGGGAGGACACTTCATAATAATAAAAGAGAATCAAGCACACAAAAGAAACAATACTTATTAATATCTATGTACCCAATAAGGAAGCCCCGAAGTAGGTAAAGCAATTACTTAACAGAACTGAAGGGAGAAACAGACCAAAACTCCATCATAGTAGGGGACCTAAATAGCCCACTGTTAGATATGAACAGATCATCCAAAAATAAAATCAATAAGGAAATAACATCCTTAATTGACACATTTACACTAACGGGACATAATTGACATTTACAGAGCCTTTCATCCCAAAACAGCTGCTTATACATTCTTGCTTATGCAAGAATTGACCATATACGGACATAGAAATAGCCTCAACAAATATAGGAGAGTGGAAATCATACCAACCATGTTCTCTAATAATAATGCTTTGGAACTAGAGATCAACTGCAAAAGAGAAAATAGGAAGAACCACAAATACTGGACATTAAACAACATGCTACTAAGAATAACTGGGTCAGGGAAGAAATGAAAAGAGAGATCAAAGAGATACATAGAAATGAATGATAATGGTAGTACAACATATCAAAAATTTTGGGACACAGCAAAAGCAGTCATAAAGGAAAGTTCATATCATTATAGGCCTATCTCCAAAAACATGATTGAGCCCAAATAAACAACCTAATGCTTCATCTTAAAAAACGAGAAAAGAAAGAACAAATGAGCCTAAAGTTAGCAGAGATGAAAGAAATAATCAAAAATAAAGCAGATATAAATGAAACTTAAAACAAAAAAAATAGAAAAATAAATGCAACAAAGAGCTAGTTCTTTGAGAAGGTTAATAAAATTGACAACCCCTGGCTAGACTCACCAAAGAAAAAAGAGAAAGGATACAAATAAACAAAATCAGGGATGAAGAAGAGGAGATTACTCCTGTCATTGCAGAAGTAGAAAGGATCATGCAAGAATACTGTGAAAAAGTATATAACACCAAATTTAATAACCTAGAAGAAATGGACCAGTATTTAGAAAAATACAACCTTCCTAAACTAAATCCAGAAGATCTGGAAAATCTAAGTAGACCGATCAGCAGTATGGAAATTGAAGCAATCATCAAAAACACCAAAAAGCAAAAGTCCCGACCAGATGGCTTCACAAGTCAACTATACCAAACATTCAAAGAAGATTTAATACCTATTCTCCTCAAACTCTTCCAAAAATTTGAAGAGGAGTCAATACTTCCCAACTCATTTTATGAGACCAATATTAGTAGAGTACCCTGATACCAAAACAGGAAGATAATACAAAAAAAGAAAACTACAGCCAACATCTCTCATGAACACAGATGCAAAAATCCTAAATAAGATACTAGCAAACTGAATACAGCATCATATTAAAAAGATTATATACACCATGAGCAAGTGGGCTTCAACCCAGGAGCACAAGCATGTTTCGACATACTCAAATTGATTAATGTGATACAGGACATAAAATTAAAAATAAGAATCATTATGATCATATCAATAGATGCAGAAAAAGCCTTCAACAAGATACAGCACTCATTTATGATCAAAACACTTAAGGTACTTTCCTTCTATACCAATTTTGTTAAGTGTTTTGATCATGTATAGAAGGAAAGTACCTTAATATAATAAAGGTCATATAGACAAGCCCTCAGCCAACCTTATACTTAATGCTGAAAAACTAAAAACCTTCTCTCTAACATCAGGAACAAGGCAAGGCTGTCCACTATCACCACTGTTATTCATTGTAACAGTGGAGGTCCTAGCAAGTGAAAGATATAAAAGGCATCAAAGTAGAAAAAGAAGTCAGATTGTCACTATTTGAAGATGACATGATTCTCTATATAGAAAACCCTAAAGACTCCACAAGAACACTACTGGAAACAATAAGCAAATACAGTAAAGTATCTGGATACAAAATCAACATTCAAAAATCGATAGCGTTCCTATATTCTAATAGTAAAGCATCAGAAAAAAAAAGTGGAAAAATAATTCCTTTTGCAATTGCAACAAAAAAAGTAAAAACCTCTGAAAAAATCTAACGAAATATGTGAAGGACCTATATAATGAAAACTACAAGACCCTATTAAAAGAAATAGAAGAAGATATGAAGAAATGGAAAGATATTCCATGTTCTTGGATGGAAGAATCAACATAGTTAAAATGACCATATTATCTAAAGCATTATACAGATTTAATGCAATCCTCATCAAAATCCCATTGGAATTTTTTAAAAGAAATAACAAAAAAATCATCAGATTTGTATGAAGCACAAAAGATCCTGAATTGCCAAAGCCATCCTGAGAAAAAAGAATAAGGCTGGGGCATCACTCTGCCCAACTTCAAATTATAGTACAAAGCGACAATTATCAAAACAGTATGGTACTGGCAGCAAAACACACACGGATGAGTGGAACAGAATCGAGAGTCCAGAAGAAACCCATATTTATATGGCAAATAACTTTTGACAAAAAAGCCATAAACACACAGTGGAAAAAGAAAGCCTCTTCAATAACTTGTGCTGGAAAAATGGAAAGCCACCAGCAAAAGAATGAAACTAGACTGTTGGGTATCACCACACACCAAAATTAACTCCAAATGGAATAAGGACCTGAATATGACAAAAAAAATGCATAGAAGACAACATAGGAATTAAACTCAAGGACCTTGGACTTAAATATAATTTTAAGAATTTGACTGCAAAGGCAAGGGAAGTAAAAGAAAAATTAATGAATGGGACTACATCAAACTAAAAGCTTCTGCTCAGCAAAAGAACCATCAACAAGGTAAAGAAACAACTATCCAAATGGGAAAATATATTTGCAAGCAACATTCTGATATGGGCCCACACATCCAAAATTTACAAAGAACTCATACGACTCAATAACACTAAAATATAAATGATCTGATCAAAAAATGGGTAGAGGATCTGACCAGACACTTATCCCCAAAGGACATACAAATGACCAACAAATATATGAAAAGATGCTCAACATTGCTAGCTATTAGGGAAATGCAAATCAAAACCACAATGAGATACCATCTCACACCTGTTAGAATGGCTATAATCAAAAGGACAAGTAATAACAATTGTTGGAGACGATTGTGGAGAAATAGGATTCCCCTGGTAGGACTGTAAATTGGTACAGCCATCATAGAAAGTGGTATGGAGGTTCGCAGAAAACTAAGAATTGATCTACCATATGATCCAGCAATCCTTCTACGGTATTTACCCCAAAGACTTCAAAACTCATATCCAAATGATATTAGCACACTTAAGTTCATAGCACCTTATTCACAGGGCCAGGACATGGAAGCAACCAAAGTGCCCTGCGATAGATGACTGGCTAAAGAAGGTGTGGTACATGTATACAATGGAATATAACTCACACAGGAAGAGATGAAATACTGCCATTTGCGACAACCATGGATGGACCTTGAGATATCATAAAATAAGCCAGACAGAAAAAGTTTTGAAAATCACATTCACTTATATGTAGGATACAAACCTAAGAGCAACAGAGACTCAGGGACATGGACAATGGACTAGTGATTTACTAGAGAGTAAGGGGTGGAGTGGAAAGGGAGAAGTAGATGGGTTAAAGGGAGACAAATATAGGGGGGATGGGGTAAGGTTGAAGTGGTAAAGGGGATCAAAATATACGGTAGCTGAAAAAACTGGACTTTGGGTGGTAAATCACACAATAGAATATACAGATTCAAATTATAAATACATCTGAAAATTATGTAATTGCATTAACCACTGTTACTCCAAGTAACTTAATAAGAAATTTAAAAACATTAATAAGAGAAAGAATTGCAAGTCAGGTAGGATGGAGAATGCTGTAACCTACTAGGAGAGAAGAATGAAAATAGTGAAACATTCAAAATAGTAAAAGTGTGATACCACCAGCTACGAATAAAAATCCAGCAAAGTTATTCTTATATATAAAGGAGGGATACTTTTCCAGACAAACAGAAGCTGAGGCAATTTACCACTGCCAACCTGCAGTATAAGATATGTTGAAAGAAACAAAAAAAAGTTTAAGAAATTTGAGTATGGTTACAAACTGACAATGGCAGGAAATTTTACCTCTATTTCAGAATATTATATTAAATACTTAATTACCACATAAAGGTAAATGAAGGAAAAGCATTTAATAAAAGTAAATTCTGCAATTTAGAACTGAATGCACAGCATAAAAAGGAATAATTTATTATAATAAAAACATAATAAGGGAGAGGGAAAGGCCTGAACTTGCACAAGTGGATGAAGATAAGAGGCAATCAAAAGAAAAGGTGTACTGTATAGGTGGAACACTTTTTAACATAAATCTGATGGTAACCACAAAAGAAAAATCTAGAGTTGAGACATGTAACATAAAAAAAGAGGTAGCAGAGGAAAAAAAATCATAGAAAACTAGGAAACTAAAATAGCGTCAGAAACACAAAGGAAAAGAAACAATGAAGGTACAGAGCACAAAAAATGACTGTATATCAATAATTACCCTAAATGTAAATGGACAGAGATCACCAATCAAAAGGCAAAGTGTAGCAGGATGGATAAGAAAAAAAAAAAAAAGAGCGAGAGAGCCAACTATATGTTGCCTTCAGGAGACCCATCCTGCTACAAAGACAATCACAGGCTCAAAGTAAAGGGGAGGAAGATGATACTTCAAGCAAATGGCATCCAGATTAAGGTAGATGTAGCCAAATTTTAGCAGATAAAAAGATTTCAAGGTAAAAAAGGTAACAAGAGTGAAAGATGGACATTTTATAATGATAAAGGGAATAATTCATCAAAAGATATAACACTTATTAATATATAAGCATCCAATCTGGGAACACTAAAATATGTAAAGCAACTACTAACAGAACAAGAAGGGATAAACTGGCAAAAATGCAATTATAGTAAGGAACTCAAATACCTAACTGACAGTAAAGGACAGAGCATCTAGAAAGTCAATAATGTGTCATTTATCAACATAAAATATAATTCCTGCAATTTGGAACTGAATGCACAGCATAAAAAGGAATATATGTTCTGTCATGTGTGATAAATGACACATTAGACCAAATGGGCATGATCAGTATTTATAGAGCTCTCCATGCGCAAATGACAGAATATATATTTTTTCCCCATGTGCACAAGGAACACTCTCCAGGACAGACCATAAATTGGGGCACAGAACTTGTCTCAATAAATTTAAGAGCAATGAATTTATACCAAGCATATTTTCTACCCACAACAGTAAGAAACTGTAAATCAACTAAAGGAAGAAAGCTGGAAAAACCCACAAATATGTGAGAATTAAACACCACACTACTGAACAAACTATTAGGTAAAAGAAATAAAAGAACTCAAAAAACACAAGGGACAAATGAAAATGACAATGCAATATACCAATAGTTGGGATGCAGCTAGATTGGTAATATGAGGGAATTTTATAAAATTACAGGCCTATTTCATGAAATAAAAATCATGAATAAACAATCTAACATTACACCTTAAAGAACTAGAAGAACAACATGTGAAGACCAAAGTAAATAGAAGAGAGGAAAAAAATAAAATCCATGAGGAATGTAAAAAAAATGGCATAGATGATAGAGGCTCTGTTCATCTTCTTGAGACCAAATCAAAGTTGTGACAGAAACAAGGAGCAAACAGCAAGGAAAGTCACCTGGGGTCTAGATGAACTCTATGACTAGGGAGAGAAATAAGAAATCACCCTGCAACAGGATGATGTGAGGGCGAGGATGTGAGACTGCCTAGTCCTGAGGGGCTGAGTGGGATAGGGGCAGGAGCAGCTGGCAGCTAAAAGACACCTCTGAAAGGGACACTGTGAGTAGATTTTTGTAGTGATGGACCTACTTGCTGTGAGCACCAGCGCTGGGTCAGCTGCTCTGGGGGCACTGAGTTGCTGGATGGGGGCCAGAGGCGAGGCTTTGCTCTGTACAGAAGTGCTGGGGTATCCATTGTTTCTCTGTTGAGCCTTTCCCCCTCCCAGTGTGCAGGCTCTGTGCCGCTATGGCTGAGACATCATCAAATTACAACAGAGGGTCACTTAGCCCAGAGGACTTCCTGAAACTCCACCCCCCCAATTCATGGCCCCACCAAGCCACATCCAACTGTATACTTGGCGAGTCTGGTGCCCCTTGATGACAGAGCCTAGACTCACACTGGTGGCAGATGACTGCAATTTTTAGTTGTAGCCTCTTGAGGCAACTATAAGTACAGCATCTGTGGATTGCATGCTGAATCTTAACAGGTGGCCCTAGTAGGGTACAAGCTCAGGCTAAATTTGGTCTGCAGCTGAACTCTAAGGACTGTGCACTGCACACCTACTACATAAAGCCGCACTAAAAAGACCAAGAGACTTAAGAGTTTTGCTTAGTAGATAAAAACAGACATGGAAAGGCAGCCAAAATAGGAAGAAAAAGAAGCAAAAACCATGTGAAAAGAACAGAACACAGATCTAGGAAAAACGGAGTCAAGCAATCTCATGGATGCAGAGTTTAAAACACTGGTTATAAAGATGCTCAATGAACTTAGGCAAAGTGTAGATGAATTCAGTGAGGACTTTAACAAAGAGAAAAAAAACCCATAAAAATGGAAATGGAAATTATAAAAGGGAACCAGTCAAAAATGAAGAACACTTTATCTGAGATGAAAAGTATATTAAATGGAATAAACAGAGTGAATAAAAAGGGGATCAAATGACCTAAATAGAGATGGGGAAGCCAAGGACACTCAATCAGAATGGCAAGAAAAAGAAACCAAGGCTGCAATAAATAATTTAAGGAGCCTATGGAACACAATTAAATGTAAAAATATCCATGTCATAGGGGTACCTGAAGGAAAACAAGAAGTTGAAGAGCTATTTTGAAGAAATAAAGATGGAATACTTCCTCACCTGGTAAAGGAAATAGACATACAAGCTCAGAGGATCCCAAAAAAACAGGAACCCAAAGAGACCCACACCAAGACACAGTATAACTAAAATACCAAAAGAGAATCTTTAAAGCAGTAAGGGCAGAACCCATAAGATGGGCACCTGATTTCTCAAAAGAAATGTGCAAAACAGAAGGGTTGGCACAAAATATTCAAAGTGATGAAAAATCCATGATCTACAACAAAGAATACTTTATCCAGCAAAGCTATCATTTAGGGTTGAAGGACAGATAGAGCTTTCCAGACAAAAATAAGCTAAAGGAATTCATCACCACCAAGCCAGTATTACAGGATATGTTGGAGGGACTTTCTTTAAGAAGGAAAAACATATATGAAAAACAAGAATAAAGAATGATAACAACTACATTCCTATCAACAAGTCCCTCAAATGGAAAAGAATTAAGTGTTCCAACCGAAAGATAGAATGGCTGAATGAATAAGTAAACAAGACCCCTACATGTGGTGCCTACAAGAGACTCACTTCAGATTAAAAGACACACACAGACTAAAAGGAAGGGGATGGAAAAAATATTGCCTTGATGGACCTAGAAGGTATTGCACTGAATGAAATGGGTCGGATAGAGAAAGACAAATATTGCATGATTTCATGTGCATGTGGAATCTGAAAAACAAAATAACAACAAAAAGCAGAAGAAACTCATAGATAGAATTTTTGAGGGTTACTAGATGGGAGGGGGTTAGGGTGGATGGCAAAAAAAAAAGGCAAAGGGATTTTGAGGTACAAATGGATAGTTGCAAGAATAGACATGGAGATGTAGAGTGTAGCTTGGGGAAGTGTTTGATAATGTTGCAATAATATGTAAGGGGAAGAAGGGTACTAAATTTAGTGGGGTGATCACTTTGTGAGTTATGTGGCTGTCTGATCACTATGCTATACAACTGAAACTGGTATATTATTGTATGCCAACCATAATTTTTAAAAAAACCTCATTGAATTGTACAATGTAAATACAAGCAACTAATTATCTATTATGTTTCAATAAAGCCCCAAAAAATCAGAGAGGAAATAAATGAACAGAACAAAAAGATAACAGAAAAATTAATGACAGAGAGCCAATTTTTGAAAAGATAAACAAAACTGACAAATCTCTGGCTAAATTCACAATGGAAAAAAAAAGACTCAAATAAAATCAGAAATGAAAGAGAGGTTACAAAAGACACCATAGATACAAAGGATTATACAAGAACACAATGAAAGGCTATAGCCACTAAATTTTGATAACCTGGAAGAAATGGACAAATTCTTAGGAATATGTATCCTTCCTGTACTGAACCATGAAGATAAGAAAGCCTAAATAGAGTGGTAAGTAGTAAGGACATTGAAGCAGTAATCAAAAACCTCCTCAAAACAAAAGTCCAGGACAAGATGACATCATGGTAAATTCTACCAAACCTTGAAAGAAGTTTTAACAATCCTCCTTGAACTCTTGCAAGAAAATTAAAGAAGAGGCAATACTTCCTCTTCTTATGAGGCCAACATTACCCTGACACCGGAGAACAAATAAAATACAACAATACATTAACAGGATAATACATCACAATCAAGTTGGGTTCATCCAGGTATGCAAACTAATCAAAGTGGTACATCACACTAACAATAAAAGAAAAATCATATGATTATATCAATAGATGCAGAAAAAGTATTTGACAAGTTCAACATTTATTTATAGTTAAAGCACTCATTAAAATGGGTATAGATGATAAGTACCTCAACATAATAAAGACCATGTATCACAAAACCCTCAGCTAATATCATACTCAATGGTAAAAAACCAAAAGCTTTTCTTATGATAAAAGGAAACAAAACAAGGATGCCCACTCTTACCATGGTTGTTCAACATAGCATTGGAAGACCAAGACAGAGCAATCAGCAAGAGAAATAAAAAATATATATATCAATATTGGGAATGAAAGAAAGCCATCATTATTTCTAGATGACATGATTCTCCATATATAAAATGCTAAAGACTTCAACAAGAGTATTAGAAATGATAAGCAAACTTAATAAAGTTGCAAGATATAAAATCAATATACAAAAAATCTGTTATGTTCCTACACACTAACCATAAATCAAGAATAAATGGTGAAAATAATCCCATTTACAATTGCAACAAAAAGGATAAAAATATCTAGGAGTAAACTAAACATAGGAAGTGAAGGACTTGCACACTGAAAACATCAAGACATTATTGAAAAGAAATTGAAGAAGAACCACACCCCAATAGAAAGATATTCTGAGTTCCTGGATTGAAAGAATTAATCTTGGTAAATGGCCATATTACCTAAAGCAATATAAGATTTAATGTAATCCCATCAAAATCCAATGGTATTTTCAGAGAAATAAAACAAACAATCCTCGAATTTGTATAAAACTACAAAAGACCCCAAATAGACAAAGCAACCTTGAGAAAAAAAAGAACAAAGCCAAAGGCCTCACACTCCATAACTTCAAATAATACTACAAAGAGACACTAATCAAAATAGTATGATATTGGCAGAAAAACAGATGCACAGACCAATGGAACAGAATTGGAGAGCCCAGAAATTAACCCACATGTATAAGGGAAACTACCTTTCAACAAAAGAACTAAAAACATATAATGGAGAAAGGAAAGCCTCTTCAATAAATAGTACTGGCAAAAAATGGAAAGCCACACATAAAAGAATGAAACTAGACTGCTATATGACACCATTCACAAAAAATGAACTCAAAATGGATTGAAGACTTGAATGTTAAGACCTAAAAAAAATAAAATACATAGAAGAAAACATAGGTAGTAAACTTATGGACCTTGGTCTCAGAGGTTTTACTATGAACTTGACCCTAAAGGCAAGGGAAGTAGAAACAAAAATAAATGAATTGGAATATATCAAACTAAAAAGCTTCTGCACAGCAAAAGGAACTGTCAACAAGGTGAAGAGACAACCATCCGAATGGGAGAAAATATTTGCAAAACTACCTCTGATAAGGGCCTAATATCCAAAATATATAGACTTCTCAACAAGAAAACAAACAAGCCAAGCCAATTAAAAAATAGGCAGAGGAACTGAAAGCTTTTTCCCAAGGAGACATACAAATGGCCAACGGACATAGGAAAAGAAGCTGAACTTCACTAGCTATTAGGGAAATGCAAATCAAACCACTATAAGATACCACCTCACACTATCAGAATGGCTATCATCAACAAAACAAGAAATAACAAACACTGAAAAGGTTGTGTTGAAAATGGAACCCTCATATACTGCTGATGAAATGTAAATTGGTATAGTCACTATAGAAAACTGTATAGAGGTTCCCTAGAACATTAAAAATAGAGCAACACATGACCTAGCAATCCTTCTTCTAGGCATCTACCCCCCAAATTAGAAACATTTATTTGTAAAGATGTATGTACTCCTATGTTCATTGTAGCATTACTCATGGAAACACTTGTCCTTCAATGAGTAATTGGATAAAGATGTGGTGCATACATACAATGGAATACTACTCAGCCAGGAGAAACTAGATGAAATACTGTCATTTGTGACAACATGAATGGATCCTGAGAGTATTATGCTAAGTGAAATAATTCAGACAGAAAAAGACAACCATATGATTTCGCCCATATGTGGGATACAAATCAGAAAGTAACAAATGAACAAACAAAACAAAAAAACTCATAGACGCAGACAATATGGTCATTATCAGAGGGGAAGGGTAGTTGGGGGAGTCTGAAGAGGGTAAAGGGCATCAAATATATGATAACAGGAGACTAGACTTTGGTTGGTAAGCACATTATAGATGATGTATTATATAGGATTGTACAGGTGAAACTAATATAATCTTATTAACCAGTCACCCAACAAATTTTTAAAAAGTGTCTGGACACATGAAAGATGAGTGAAAATTAGCTAAGAAAATGTAATGGCAGATAAAGCTACAAAGCTGCTGCATGCAAATGTTAAAGCCACAATTAGTATCTTAGCTTCTTCAAAAGAGAACTTGGACTAATCATTATAAGTAAAGCAGCAATGGGCTTCAATGGAAAGGAAATATTGGCTGGAAGGTAGCTATAAATACAATAAATAATTGTATCTAAGTGGAAACTGGTTTTACCAGATGCCATTTAAGAAACAGTTTTGGAGAGCTCTGGTCAAGATAGTGGGGGAGGTAAATGTTGTGGTTGCCTCTTCCCATGACCACATTAAAATTACAACTGAATTACAGAAAAATCAACCTAGAGAGCCATCTGAGACCAGCTGAACATCACTCCTATAACTAAGAACATAAAGAGGCCACGATGAGACATAGGAAGAGTGGAGGTGCAAAAAAGTTGGCCCTGTACCCAGGTGTGGTGGGGGGATATCTCAGCCATGGAGGTCCTGGAAGAACAAGGGGCCCAACCTCACAATAAGGCTCCTTAGCCCAGGGTTCCAGTGCTGGGAAGAGGAGTCCCCACAAAATCTGGCTGTACAATCCAGTGGGGATTCTGACTGTCCAGCAAGACAGAAGGCTGCTGGAAACCCAAATGTCTCCTTAAAATGCTCACACACAGACTCACTTGCAGGCACTAATCCTGGGGTCCCTCAAAGGGCTGGCAACTCACGAGGCACCAAAAACATACAAAGAAGGTCTGAGTTGTGTGGCTTTTGGGGCAAGACTGGATGGACAGCCACCGTTGTCCTTTGTTGAGCCCTCCTCCTATGTGGCCTACAGGTGTGAGCCTTCTTGCCTGTGTTGAGCCTACCCCACAAATAGCCAAATCTGAATTTGCATTGGCCTGGTGAACTCTGCTTACTCTATCCCAGTGACTCGCTGGGACCCTGCCCCAACCAACTCTTAAATTGTTGGAGCCATATTCTTGGCTGGGCAACCAGTCCCACTCTGCCCTCTTAGTAGGAGGCTCTTTCAGCAGCAATTCATAGGCCTCAGCTCTTGCACCTCTATAGGTACATCAGGTGGTGGAAAATAAGCCTTGGCCCAAGCTGCAATGTTTCTTGAACAAATTTTGGGAGTCTGCAAGCCTGAGGCAGGCAGGCAATAGTTGGACTCAGTGTCATCTGAGAAATCTGGGTGTGCACTAACCTGGGGAGTGCCGCACGTACCCTACCCTGGTAACTTCTTGGGACTCGCCTCACCCAACTCATGTACTACCTGGAACTCCTTCAACTACTGAGGCCTTCTGGGTAGCTAGTAGGCATCCTCAGACCTTGGAGTGCCCTGGACACTTTGCTGAGCTGTCCCAGGCCGCAAGTGCTGGTGACCGCTGACCTCAGTTTGCCGTGTGGCCTCTCTTGCATACTCCTTGTCCAGCACAGGCAGTGACCAACCTTGGATAGCTTTGTAGCTCCTAGCAGGTAGCCTCGGGCAGTCACAGGTAGCAGCTGACCTTGGCCTGCATGGAAGCCCCTCAAAAGGGGCCCCCAAAACAACAAATGCAGATGCTGGCAACAGACCACAAAACACGCACCACCTAATTAGCCCCACAAGTAGTACACACAAAAGGTGGACTCAAGAGGCACAAGAGTTCACTGGGGCAAATCCCATTCCATGGGGTCATCCCAGACACAGCAGCTCATACTCTGTGGGTATGGCCAGTCCTCACAGCCAGTAAGCTTGAGAGTCAATCCCATCCAATGATGTTCCAACCCAATCAAAGCTTAACTACAACAGGAGAACATAGACAACCCACAAAATGAACACTCCTGGAGCACCCGGCACAGGTGAAAAGGAGACTGTGCTACTGAGTCATAAGGCCACCCAGCCAAGACTGGGAGATGTAGCAGATCTACCCAATGCATAGAAACAAATACAGAGAGGCAGCCAAAAATGAGAAAAACAAAGAAACATGTCCCAAATGAAAGAACAGAAGAAAACTCTAGAAAAGGATATAATGTAATAAAGGCTAGCAACCTACCAGACATATAGATTCAAAACACTGGTTATAAGGGTGTTCAAGAATTTAGAGAAGAATAGATGATCTGAGTGAAAACTTCAATATAATAGTAAGCATTAAAAGAACACAGAAACCATAAAAAAGAACCAGTCAGAAATGAAAAAACACAGTAACTAAAAATGAAGAGCACACCAGAAGGAATCAACAGATTAGATGACGTAGAGGACTGAATCAGTGATTCTGTAGACAAGGTAGCAGAAAAAACCCAATTAGAACAGCAAAAACTAATGAATCAAAAGAGGGGAGGAAAGATTAAGGGATCTCTGGGACAACACCAAGTGTATCATTGCAACACAAGGGTACCAGAAAGAGAAGAGAGAGAACAAGGTATTGAGAACCTAATTAAAGAAATAATGACAAAACAACTTCCCTAACCTGGTGAAGGAGATACATTATCACCAAGCCAGTATTACAAGAAATGTTGAAGGGACATCTTTAAGAAGAAAAACAAAACAAGCAAACAAACAAAAACACCATAAATATGAATAAAATGGCAAGTTACTATGTACCTATCAATAACATCCTTTAAATGTAAATGAATTAAATGTTCCAATCAAAAGACAAAGGATAGCCAATTAGATAAGAAAACAAGACCCATACATATTCCATTTACAGGAGACTCACTTCAGATCAAAAGACACACACACAGACTGAAATGGATGGGAAAATATTTCATGCACATGGAAATGAAAAGAAGAAAACTGGGATATGCAATACTTTGTATCAGACAAATAGATTTTAAACAAGGATATAAAAAGCCAAGGACATTACATGACAAAGGGATCAATCCAAAAAGTGGATATAACCTTAGTAAACATCTATGTACTCAATGTGTAAGCACCTAAAATATAAAAGCAAATACCGACAGACATAAATGGAGAGATCAACAGTAATACAGTCATAGTAGGGGACTTTAACATCCCCTTAATACCAATGGACAGATCTTTCAGAGAAAAAAAATCAACAAAGTAACAGCAGCCTTAAATGACACACTAAACTAGATTAATTTAATTGATATTTTTAGAGTGTTTCACCCCAGAAGCCGAGTATACATTCCTCTCAAGTCCACATGGAACATTTTCAAGACAGACTACAAGTTAGTCCTCAAAAAAAGCCTCAATAAATTTAAGAAGATTGAAATCAATTCGTGTCTTCTCTGACCAAAAAGGTATAAAACTAGAAGTGAATTATAAGAAAAAAATTGAAACACACAAATACATGGAAGCTAAATAACATGCTACTAAAAATAAATTTGTTAACAATGAGCTCAAGGAAGAAATCAAAAGATACCTTGATACAAATGAAAATGAAAACAACCAACCAAAAATCTATGGGACACAAAAAAAGCAGTCCTAAGAGAAAAATTCATAGCAATACAGGCTTCCCTAAAGAAATAATGAAAATCTCATATAATAATTCTAACTTTATACTTAAAGAAGTAAAAAAAAGAAAAGCAAACAATGCAAAAGAGTGAGTAAAAGGAAAGAAATAATAAAAAGTCAGAGCAGAAATAAACAAAATAGGGTCTAAAAAATACAAAGATCAATGAAACCAAGACTAGTTCCTTGAAAATATAAACAAAATTGATAAACCTTTAACCACACTCTACAAGAAGGAGAGAAGGCTCAAATAAATAAAATCAGATGATAGAGAAGTAAAAAATGACACCACAGATATACAAGGATTATTAGAAATTACTGTGAACAACTATATACCGACAAATTGAACAAACTAGAAGAAATGGACAAATTCCAAGAAACATACAATCTCCCAAATCTGAGTCAAGAAGAACAGAAAATCTGAACAGACAGTTACTACTAATGAAATTGAATTAGTAATTGCAAAACTCTCAACAAACAAAAGTCCTTGACTGGATGACTTCACAGGTGAATTTTACCAAATATTCAGAAATAATTAATATCTATTCTTCACAAATTATTCCAAAAAATTCAAGAGAAATGAAGGCTTCCAAGCTCATTTTATGAGGCCCCATTACCCTGATTCCCAAACCAGACAAAAAAAAGAGAAAGAAAGAAGAAAGAAAGAAAAAAGAAAGAAAGAAAGAAAGAAAGAAAGAAAGAAAGAAAGAAAGAAAGAAAAAATTATAGGCCAATATCCTTAATGAACATAGATGCGAAAATCCTCAACAAAATATTAGCAAATCAAATTCAATGATACATTAAAAAGATCAAATACCATGGTCAAGTTGGATTTATTCCTGGGATGTAAGGTCGGTTCAATATCCACAAATCAATTAATGTGATACAGCACATTCACAAGTTGAAAAAATAAAAATTATATGATCATATCAATAGATGCAGCAAGAGCACTGGACAAAACCCAGCATCCATTTATGATAAAAAAAAAAAAATCTCAGCTAAGTGTGAATAGAAGGTATATACCTCAACAAAGTAAATATGATATATGACAAATACAGATTAACATGCTTAATGGGGAAAAGCTAAAAGCATTTTCCTTAAGATCAGGAATAACACATGGATGTCCTCTTAGCACTTTTTATTTAACATAGTATTGGAAGTCCTAGCCACAGCAATCAGACTAGAAAAAAGAAATGAAAGGCAACCAAATTCAAAAGGAAGAAGTGAAACTGTCATTATTTGCAGATGATATAACACTAAATAGAGAGAACCCTAAAGATTCCACAAAAAACTATTAGAATTGATAAATGAATTCAGTAAAGTAGCAGAATATGAAATTAATATTCAGAAATCAGTGGCATTTTTACACATCAATAAGGAATTATCAGAAAGAGAAAGTAAAAAAAGAATCTCATTTACAATTACATTCAAAGAAATAAAATGCCTGGAAATAAATTTAACCAAGGATGTAAAAGACCTCTATTCAGAAAATTACAAGTTATTGAAGAAAGAAATTGAAGAATATACAAATAAATGGAAGTACATGCCATGCTCATGGATAGGAAAAATAAACATGGTAAAATGTCCGTACTACCCAAAGCAATCTATAGGTTCAATGCAATCCCTATCAAAATACCAGTGGTATTTTCACTGAAATAGGGCAAACAATCCAAAAATTTATATGCAACCATAAGAGACACAGAATAGCTCTTTCAATGTGAAGAATAAAGTTGGAGGTATCACACTGCCTGATATCAAACTATATTACAAGACTACAGTAATCAAAATAGCATGGTTCTGGCATAAAAACAGACACATAAATCAATGTAGCAGAATAGAAATCCCAGAAAGAAATCCACAAGCATATAGTTATTTAATATATGACAAAGAGGTAAGAATAACAATGGGGTAAAGACAGTCTATTCAATAAATGGTGTTGGGAAAACTGGACAGACACTTGCAGAAAAATGAAACTGGACCCCTTTTTTACACCATATACAAGAATAAACAAAATTCAACTTTAAATTCAGTTGGCATTACATTGCCAATACCTGACAAATGGCCTATTAACAACACCATGGAAACAACTGGTCATAATTTCTCCATTCCCTATAAAGCTAATGTCCATGTAGACTTAAAGACTGTAAATAGTGAGAATCCTGACAAGACCATCATAGCAAATGGTCAATATGTACAAATTTAGGATGGGTTTGTATGGTTAATTCCTAGATATAATATTTAAGTTGTTCAGCTCCTTTATCTTGGGAATAAAACCATTCTCAAACTACAGTTTCCTAATAGCATAGAATGTATGTTAGCACTAGAACGGGAAACACCTAGCATCAATGTGATTCTGTTATAAACTTAAAAGGTTCTGATTGGTTTGGGACAGACTGGGATAGAAGACCTGGAATTTATTGGTAGCTCTTCATGGAATGCAATGGCTGTGTGGTACAAATCTCTCTCTTTGGCTACCCTGAGGTTGAGTAGGGATAAATACTCTTGCACATCCATGGGCTAAAGGATGTATTTGTCCTCTATTACTAACCTCCTTTTTAGGAAGTACTGTGGACTCGGTTTTCCATTGGTATGATCGTTTAGCAGATATTTTTACACCTTCCTTAGAAATTAAAGATATTATTGGTCACATGGAAACTTTAAATAAGTTCACTCAAGCAGCCCTTAATGACAGTCAACTGAGTTTAACTTTAATAAAAACTGAAATGTCTTCAATGAGAAAGCTGTCTTACAAAATTGGATAGAATTAGATATTATCACTGCATCTCAAGATGTTTTGTTTATATACCTGATGAATCCAGAAATGTGACCTCTCTTTTGGGAAGTGTGCAGAAACCAATAAAATCCCTGAGTAACCCCACTCCAGCTCTTGGGGTTCCTGGGACACTTAGATCAAAATATCATATAGTCTTGAGGTCCAAGATGGCAGTGTAAGTGGACACTGAGCTCACGTTCTCACCAGAAAACAACAAATATACACTTATATTTAGAGCATATCCTCTGGAGAGACAACTGTGAGCCAACTGAATAGCCTTTCCACAAGAAGCAAGAAAGGGACTGAATAAAGAAGGCTAGGGAATTACAAGAGCCCTCTAGGAGTTGAGGGAACAACCCAGGACTGAAGGACTGGTGAATGCCATTGTTTAGTTTCCCCTGAACTTGGATAGTGGGTGGGAGCTTGATCCAGGTTCTCCGGCTACCCTGTAGGATGCTGTAGCAGCCACCCTTACTGGAGCTAGACCCAGCAGAAACAGGAGATCCCTATAGCATGCATATGAAAGGTCCCTCCACCTGGAGACTGACCCAATATGGTGCTGCTTTGCCCTCACCACTGGGTTGTGCACACAAGGGGCTCCCCCACCCAAAGATAGTGGGAAGCCAACAAATTGCTGAGGTTTCCCACCTGCAGGTCTGCCCTGTCCAGAGAAAGTGTGGAGACAGGGGGTACTACTGTGTGTTCACATGAGGGCCTTCCCTCCAAGAAAGAGTGTGGAGCTAATGAAATGCTGTGGTACGTGTATGCAAGGCTGCCTGGTCCAGAGAAAGTGCAGAGAGTAGGGCGCTGCTGAATGTGCATGTGCAGCTGAACTAGCTAAGTGTTGAGGTATGTGTACACAGGCTTGCCCCACCTGCAAAGAGGGCAGAGTTGGTAGAATGTTGAGATGCAAGCATGTAAAGCAATCCTGCCCAGACCCAGCTCTTGTGATTCCCCAGCCTTCTCTATGCAGTCCCTTTCTTGCTTCTTGTGCAAAGGCTATTCAGGTGGCTCACAGTTATCTCTCAGGAGATATTCCCCTAAATATAGATGTATATTTAGTATATTCTTGTGAGAAGGTGAGCTCAGTGTCCACCTATACTTGCCATCTTGGACCTCGAGACTATATGATATTTTTGATCTAAGTTTCCCAGGAACCCCAAGAGCCGAACCAACTAAGCAATAATTATTCTAAGCTATGACACAGCTCCGATTACAGTTAAAGCAAGAGGGCATGCCAAGAGTACATGAAGCAGCCCCATCTACACCAGGCAACCCTGCCGAGATTAGAAGGAAAAGGAAGCATACACACATGCACATACCAGGTTAGGCCACAAAATGAGCCTCAATAAATTCAAGAAGATTGAAATTATATTGAGTGTATTTTCTGATCACAATAACGAGAAATTAGAAATCAAATACAAAGAAAAAGTTGGAAAAGACACAAATATGTGGAGATCAAACAACATGCTTCTAAATAACCAACAGATCAAAGAGGAAATCCAAAAGGATATCAAAAACTACATTGAGACAAATAAAAATGAAATCACCTTATGAAATTTATGGGATGCAGCAAAAGCAGTTACAAGAAGAAAGTTTATAGCTATACAGGCTTATGTCAAGAAACAGGAAAAATCTTAAATAAACAATCTAAATTTACAACTAAGGAAACTAGAAAAAGAGGAACAAACAAAATCCAAAGTAAGTAGAAGGAAAGAAATAATAAAGATCAAAGAGAAAATAAATAAAATAAAAAATAGAAAAGCAACTAAAAGATTAATGAAACAAAGAGTGCGTTCTTTGAAAGGATGAATAAGATTGACACATCTCTCTAGCAAGACATATCAAGAACACAAGTGAATAAAAACAGAAATGAAAGAGAAGCGATTACAACCAACACCTCAGACATATAAAGGATCATTAAAGAATACTTAGAACAGGTATATGCCACCAAATTTGACAATCTAGAATAAATGAATAAATTTTTAGAAACATATAACCTTCCAGGACTAAAACAGGAAGAAACAGAGAACTGAAAAGACTAATTACTGGCAATGAAATTAAAGCAATAATAAAGAAAACTCCTAACAAACAAAAAGTCCAGGACCAGATGCTTCACAGTTGAATTCTTTTTTTTTAATGCCAGTTTAATTTTTTTTCACACTATATATATACATAATTTTTTTAATATTTAATTTTTAAATTTTTCCCTCCTCCCTCACTTCTGGTAACCACCACCAGGTGAATTCTATCAAATATTTAAAGAATTATTACCTATCCTTCTGAAAGGTTTCCAAAATTTGAAGAAGGAAAGCTTCCAAACTTATTCTATGAGGTCAACATTACACTGGTACTCAAACCAGACAAAGACTACCAAAAAAGAGAACTTCTGGCCAATAACCCCAATGAACATAGATGTAAAGATTCTCAACAAGATACTAGCAAACCGAATTTAACAGTACATTAAAAAGATTATATACCATGATCAAGTGGGATTTATACCAACGGTGCAAGGGTGGTTCGACATCTGCAAAATAATGTGATTCATCATATTGACAAAACCAAGGATAAGAATCATATGATTATCTCAATAGATGCCGAAGTAGTATTGGACAAGACTCAACACCTTTTTATGACAAAAACTCTCAAAAAAGTGGGCACAGAAGGAACTTACCTCAATTTGATCGAGGCTATATATGACAAGCCCATAGTTAACATTACACACACACACAGAGGAATATTATGCATCAATAAAAAATAATGAAATTTTGCTATTTTCATCAAGATGGATGAATCCATAGGGTATTATTCTATGTGAATAAATCAGGCAAAAAAGGACAAATACCATATGATTTCACTATATGGAATCTAAAAAAATAAAATGAACAAGCAAAACAAAGAGACTCAGAAAGAGACCAATGGGATGGTTACAAGAGGAGGAGTGGGGGAAAAAGGGAAGGGGAATATAGTTGATAATACTGAGATAAGTCTGTATAGTGACAGATGATTGCTAGAATTAGTGGGGTGATCACATTGTCAGATATAAAGTGTCAACTCACTATACTGTACACCTGAAACTAATATAACCAATATAGTATTGTATACCAACTATTGTCGGGAACCATTGCAAGGCACTTAAGGTGTCACGTAGTTTGGGAGCCATAAAACAGTTGCTGATTAGGCTTCACTCCCCTCTTTTAGGTGCTGTTCGACTTTAGCCGGCTGGCTCCGGCAACTATACATAAATAAAGTTTAAAAAAAATATTTTTCAAACCGAGATGATTATTTTCTTGGAAATATTTATTATCATTTATAAGATTTATGTATGCTGTACTAACACGAAAAACCAAGGCATGTGTCAATTCGTGCTGTGATACTGAGTGCAATTATTCTTTAATTGAATATGACATGTAAAAAAATTGGTCCTTTCCTAATGCTTTACCCTAAAATTGGCACAAATATTGGCTAGTTATAAGACCCATAGATGGCAAGTGTGTCTCTAATCGATATGCCCCCTTTGAGTGATATGACTGACCCAGGGAAGGCATTGTTGCCACCCTGACAATGAGAGACTTTAAAACATTTTGTTTATTATGTTTTCCGAAAGAAAAATAGGGGAAATAAGGAAAGAGTGAAGATAGAGAATATATAAAATGAAATCACTTTAACCAAGCTGCTAAAAATTATTAACATTTTGAAGGTTGAGGCATGAGTAAAGACTATTCTTGTAACTAGCCTAGGAACTTAACTTTTTTTGAACTTTCCAATCTTGTGTCAATGTGTCAATATACATCTAGACCTCCAGAAACCCTCCAATTACCCACTGAATTACTGACACCACTGGATGTGACTAGACCTCCTTGTGCTCATCTTTGGGACCACTTGGCATCCGTTGTCCTCCCTGCCTGTCAACTGACTCACAACTATCCTGGACAAATCCTAGGGCTAAGAACGTAGGGCTGAAAATTCTCAAGAATGTACTTTTTACTTTAAGAACTTTTAACTCTTCTTTCTTCTTTGGAACACTTATAGGTTTTTGCCAAACCGTGTTTCCAGTTTACAAAGTCTAAGATCTTGACTAAATCTCTATCATTTATGTCTAACAAAGCTTCCAGACTCTTTGAGTTCCTTTGACAGTAGTAAGACAACTGAAGAGGCATATTACTAACGTCACAAAATTAATACCCAATAACATACAGGTGAAAATGTAAAAAGATTTTTAAATCCTTTAAAAGTATAAGAAAATAATGTTTTAATAATCTTGAGGTAAGGAAAAACGTTTCAAAAAATGATACCCACCCACGCCTGCACAAAAAATAAATTGCAGGTGTTAGAGAAAAACACGTTTATCACCTTGAAACAAGGGAGGCCTTCCTATCAAAGAAGGGACACAGTCTCCAAGAAGGCTAAAGGCGCTGCTGGGGGGCTCCGCGTCCAGCAGGGGCAGCTTCGGCCCCGGCACGCTCGGCCCCGCCCACCCTTCCCTTCGCCCACAGCTAGGTCCCTGGAGGGCCGCACTCACCAACCTTCACATACAAAGGGCGCCCTGGACAGATCCGCCCCCTGACACCGCTTCCACCACTGCCGCCGCCGCCAGTCCAAACTGAGGCGGGAGAGGATGAGTGCCCCAAAGCCAGAGCCAATGACGCCCAGTGACTGGACCCGTGAGGCTGTACCAGCCCTCGGCCTCAAGTGGGCTCCAAAAGAAAACCCTGCAATGGCGACTGCGCCGCGCTGTCTTTGGCTCGCCAATGCGCATGCGCCAGTGACGCCCTGGGCTGACCGCTTCCCACCTGCCCCGGAACTCCTAGCGCTCTCCTTGTCTACTTTTCACCAGGACTCGCTAACCCGGGGAGACTTGGGTCTCCGTCCCTGGCCCTCACAGAATTTCTTTTAGCGAAGGCCCAGAACATGGGGCCGAGGACCCGCCCATAGCTCCCGCCAGTCAGAAACTTTGGACTACCCAGCTCCCTCGCGGTGTCGCTGCTTCGTCCTCAAGGCGACAAGCACAAGCCGTTGTTCTCCTCAGTCTTGGAATACCGACCCAATCCCCCCACCCCTTGTTGTATTGACGAAATTCAAAATATAATAATGGTTGAATGCAATCTTTTTTTTTTTGGTAATACAAGTCTACTGATGAGAACAATGAAATTCCTTAAATGGGGATAACATTTTGCTTATTTGGGATTCATCAGTAAAAACAGATTGGGAAGATTCGTCTGTTAATGCTAGTCTGTAACGAAATCTTACATATTTCCATCTTTTAAACTTTTCAGATACTGCATATAATTTAAATTAAGCATAGTTTTTGTTTGGAAGGCATTTATAGAACTCCATTATAGTTTCTTGATATTTGCCTTTAGCTTGTGAATAAATGGCAGATTAATAACTCCTAATGAAGATTAAGTAACAACTCTTTAACTGCGCACTACATGGATTTTGAAACACAGAAATGTCGTTTGCACTTCCACAGAGGTCTTAAAATGCTACTGGTACAATAGCACTTGGAAAATATACCCTCTGCTGATTTTGCATGAGGATAGGGATCTTCTTGCTTTAACTTTTGACAGCACTGCAAGTGTATAAAGCAGCTTGACATTACTTGTGATTCAAACAATGTTGTCATAAAACGATGTTTGTAGTACAAGTTATATACTATAAGCTCTTTTACCTTGTAATTTTAGGTTGAATTCATTAAGATACATTAGAAAGTTTGCGGCAAAAGCTAATTTCCAAAGTGATTGAAGGCAGTTCTTCTCATTTAGAAAAATTTAAATCTCAGTCCTAAGTCAGATCTTAAAACTTTACCACTGTCAATCCATCAAACTGCTATGTGATAGAACACATCAGTATATTTAATTTCTATTTTTGACAATGATTCTTGAAACTAACAATGGTTAAGTTTATATTACTGGTTAAGTTTATATCATGTTGATATTACTGGTTCAATAACCCATGGTAGATTCAAATATTTTCCACAAAGTACTTGCTTAGCAAATTCTACTTCATGTAGTAATAAATTCTGGTTTTCTCAGTTTCTTTGAAATATATTCCCTGAAGTTGTACACAGACTATTTATAAAAGCTAATTCTTCAGTCACTGCAAAAATTGGCATTGACTCCTGAATAAACAAACAATTGAACAGTATCCATAACATATTGAGTCATCAGGAGACAAGCAAACTTACTTTAGTTGCAGACTGATTTCCATTTCTTATTTTTGTGAAGAAATTCCGATGTGATATTTCATTTTGAGTTTTCTAATCTTTCTGACCATTGCTTTCTGACACAGTTATTATGGTAATATCTGACCTGTATTGAGCTTGCCTATAGGATTCAAAATGAGTAGATGGTTTGGTAGATTTCTTGTAGGTTACAATGAACATACTAGTTAGTTCTGTAAGGCAAAAATCCAGTTACAGTGTCATTCACCTGAGTCCTCTGTTTAGAGACTTGCAAAGCCAAAGTTATGATGCCAGCAGGGCTATGTTTTATTCTGATAGCTCTGGGGATGAATATACTTCCAGTCTCATTCAGGTTGTTAATTGCATTCAGTTACTTGTGGTTGTAGGACTGAGGTCTCCATTTCCTTGCTGTCATCAGGAGTCTTTGCCCCTAGAGGTTGCCTGTATTCCTTCTCCTGCTTTCCATGTGGCTCCCTCAAGCAGTAGGGGGTTGAGTCCCTTTGACTCTCTCTAACTGCCTCTTCTGTTGCATCTCACCAAGCCAGTTCTGATGTTGTGAAAAGACTAGGGCAATTTATGGTTTCTAAAGGAGGATGGGGTGGAGACTCAGCTTTTTGATCTAGAAGTCTTACACCAAGATAGAAACCAAAGAAAAGACCCCAAGTTACTTGCAGCAGTGAGCACAAACAAAAATCATGCCTACAGGGTGCGGGGAAGGCTGTAAAATCAAGAGTTAACACTCTTTTGCTGTTTTTTCAATTTGAAATCCTGGAGTTTCTTGTCTTATTCCTCTTAAGCTTCAAGTTCTTTAGAGGCTGAGGCTGGGACTTGGTACTGATGTCTGCTACAAAGCTGGGAATAGCATAATCAGCCTTGGAAGGATTGTGAAAAAAATAAATAAAAATCACATTTCCAGATAATCGGGCAAAATGATTTAGATGATAGAAGCTTTGCTCATTCCATCGTGCAGACCACATCAAAGTTGAGAAAGGAACACAGAGCCAAGAGTCACCTGGAGGTCTAGATGAACAGAAGCCCTACAACTCAGGATGGAAACAGCTGGAGGTAGGAAGGGGCAAAGATGCAAGCCTGCCTGGTTCCTAGCGGTTGAGTGGGGCAGAGGCTGCATCAGCAGCAGCCGGCAACTGCAGAAGCCTCTTAAAGGGGCTGTGTCCATAACTGGACTTTGGTGTAGGTGAACCTGCTCATTCTGATCACCTAGCACTGGGTCAGCTGCTCAGGGGTCACCAGGACTTATAGGGGCACACTGAGTTGTTGGAGTGAGGGCCAAGGCGAGGCTTTCTACTGGGCAGAAGTACTGACAGTATCCTTTGCTCCTCAGTTGAGCCCTGCCCCATCCCAGTGTGCAGAACTCAGCACTGCCATACCTGAGACGTCATCAAACTGAATAACAAGTGTCACTCTGCTCAGAGGATTCCCTGAAATTCTATCTCCCCCACTCATGGCCCCATCAAGCCACATCCAGTTGTGTCCTTGACAAGTCCTTTGCCATTTGCTGAGCAGCACTAAGACTCACACAGGTGGCAAGGTGGCCTCGGTTTCTGGTGTGGCTTCTTGAGGCAACTATAAGCATAGCATCTATGGATTGATTGCGGAATATTAACAGGTAACCCTGAGGTGCACAGGCGGGGGATAAACTTGGCCTGCAGCTGAAGTCCTCTGAGGACTATACTGCTAGACACCTATTACACAAAGCTACGCTAATAAGATCGGGAGACTAGGGGCTTTGGTCAGTACATAGAAACACACACAGCAAGGCAGCCAAACTGGGAAGACAAAGAAGCAGAAACCATATGAAAGAACAGAACAGAGATCCAGGAAAAATGGGGTCAAGTAATCTCACAGATGCAGGTTCAAAACACTGGTTATAAAGATGCTCAATGAACTTAGGGGAAGTGTAGGTGAAATTCAGTGAGAATGTTAACAAAGAGATAAAAACCATAAAAATGGAAATGGAAATTATAAAAGGGAAACAGTCAGAAATGAAGCATATATTATCTGAGTGAGGAGTGTATTAGAGGGAATCAACAGAGTGGAGGAAGAAAAGGATCGAAACACCAAATACAGGGAATGGAAGCGAAGGATACTCAATCAGTACAGCAATAAAAAAGCAGCCAAGACCATAATAATAATTTAAAGAGCCTATGGGACATAGTTAATGTAAAAACATCTGTGTCATAGAGATACCTGAAGGAAAACAAGACGTTGAAGAGCTTTTTAAAGAATAATGATGGAAAGCATCCCTAACCCGGTAAAGGAAATAGACATACAGCCCATGGAGCTCAGAGAGGCCCACACCAAGACACATTATAACTAAAATGACAAAGGTTAAATACGAAAAGAGATTCTTAAAAGCAGCAAGAGAAAAACAGTTAGTTATCTACCGGGAGCACCATAAGACTGGCACCCGATTTCTCCAAAAGAAACTATGCAGGACAGAAGGGTTTGGTACAAATATTCAACGTGATGGAAATCCAGGATCTACAATCAAGAATACTTTACCGCAAGCTATGATTTAGGGTCAAAAGACAGATAAAGAGCTTTCCAGACAAAAATAAGCTAAAGGAATTCATCACCACCAAGCCAGTATTACAGGATATGTTGGAGGGACTTCTTTAAGAAAAAAAACATATATCAAAAACATGATTTAAGAATGCTAATACTACATTCTATAACAAGTACCTCAAATGGAAAGAATGTGCTCCAACCAAAAGATAGAGTGGCTGAACGGACAAGAAACAAGACCCCTACATGTGCTGCTTACAAGAGACTCACTTCCGATTTAAAGACACACACAGACTTAAAGGAAAGGAATGGAAAAAGATACTGTCCGGTGGACCTAGGGGTATTGTGCTGAAGAAGTAGGTCAGATAGAGGAAGACATGATTTTACATACATGTGGAATCTAAAGAACAAAATAAATGACAACAACAACAAAAACTGAAATAAACTCATAGACACAGAGAATATTTTGAGGCGCTACTAGATGGGAGGGGGGTTCGGAGGGATGGTGAAAAAGGGCAAAGGGATTTGAAGTACAAATGGATAGTTACATAAATAGACATGGAGGTATAAAGTGGTAGCATAAGGAAAATAGTCAACCATGTCTTGTTAAACTATTTAATGGGGAAGAAGTTACCTGATTTTAGTGGGGTGACCACTTTGTGAGTTGTATAGATCTCTAATCACTATGCTGTACAACTGAAACTAATATATAATTATTGTATGCCAACTATAATTTTTAAAAAGAACTCAATGAATTGTAACAATGTAAATTGAGCAACTAATTGTCTATTATATTTTAATAAAGTGGGGGGGGGGGGGTGCATCGGGTATAGGGATGTACACTTCCAAAGATCTAGGTTATAGTTTCTCAATATCTTAAAAGCAAAAACAACTCACTAGTAAATACTTATAATTTTGCATTATTGGCATGAGGAAACTATGAGAATGGGCATCAGAAAAGATTAAGATGTCATAACTATAAAATATTATTTTAAAAAAAACATAAGTACTGATACATGCTACCATAAATGAAACCTGAAAAACATTATACTAAGTGAAAGAAAGCTAGTCACAAAATGCTGCCATATATTTGATTCCTTTTCCCACTTCAACCCTCCTCTATCCTCGTCCTACTTCTTACCCCATCTACTTCTCCCCCTCCTACCCACTCCTTAATCTCTAGTAACCACTAGTCTATTGTTTCATATCCCTGCGTCTCTGTTTGTTTGTCCTGTTCATTTGTTGCTTATAGGTTTTATATTCACATATAAGTGATATCATGTGATTTTTCAACCTTTTCTATGGGGCTTGTTTTCACTTAGTATGATTATTTTGAGGTCCATCCATGTTTACGCAAATGGAAGTATTTCATCTCTTCTTATGGCTGTATATATTTTACCACAGTTTCTTAAGCCAATTGTCTATTGTAGGACACTTCAGTTGCTTCCATGTCCTGGCCACTGTGAATAATGCTGCTGTGAACATTGGTGTGCAAATATTTTTTTTGAATATGGGTTTTCAAGACTTTGGGGTAAATATCCAGTATAGGGATGCCGTATCATATAGTAGATCAATTCTTAGTTTTTTGAGGAAACCTTCCATACTGTTTTCCATAGTGTCTGTACCAATTTGCAGTCCCACCAGCAGTGTATGAGGTCCTTTTTACTCTACATTCTCTCCAACATTTGATATTACCTGTCCTGTTGATTAGCCATTCTTACAGGCGTGAGATGGTAATCTCATTGTGGTTTTTGGAATTTTCATTTCCCTAATAGCTAGTGATGTTGAACATTTTTTACAAATATTTATTGGCCATTTGTATATCGTCTGGAGAAAGTATTTGTATAGATCCTCTGCCCCATTTTTTGATTGATCATTGATTTTTGTTTTTATAGAGTTGTATTAGTTCTTTGTATATTTTGGAATTAGGCCTTATTGGACCCTTGCTTGCAAATATGTTTTCCCATTCAGGTGGCTATCTCCTTATGTTTGTTGACAGTTTTTTTTTGTTGTTGTTGTTGTGCAGAAACTTTTTAAGTTTGATGAAAATCCCAATCATTTTATTTTTCCTTTTACTTTTCTTGCCTTTGAGGTCAAATTCACAAATCCTCTTTAAGTCCAAAGTCCATGAGTTTAGTCCCTACATTTGCTTCTATAGTTTATTGTTTCAGGTCTTTTATTTATGATCTTAATCCATGTAGAGTTAATTTTGGTGTGTGGTGATAGACAACAGTCTAGTTTCATTTTTTCAGGTGGCAGAAAGGAAGAGGCTTTCTTTTTCCGCTATATGTTTTTGGCTCTTTTGTCAAAAATTGTTTGCCCATATATACAGTTGCATTATTTCTGTATTCTCGATAGTTTCCACTGATCTGTGTTTCTGTTTTTCTGCCAATACCATGCTGTTTTGAATTATTATTGCTTTGTAGTATAATTTGAAGTCAGTCAAGTGATGCCTCCAGACTTGTTCTTTTTTCTCAGGATGGCTTTGGTCATTCAGGGTGTTCTGTGCTTTCATACAAATCTGATGATTTTTTTGTTCTATTCGTTTGAAAAATGCCGATGGGATTTTGATGGGCATTGCATTAAATCTGTATAAGGCTTTAGGTTAAAAGGTCATTTTAACTATGTTGACTCTTCCTATCCAGGAACATGGAATATCTTTCCATTTTTTTTTGTATCTTCTTTGATTTCTTTTTATGACTTAAAGACTATCTAGGTTTATCAAAGCAATATTGTTTTCTATCCCCTTGCTTTTAGTTTGTGTATGTCTTTTCATCTGAAGCAAGTCTCTTTTAGGCAGCATATGTAGGGGTCTTGTTTTGTTATCCATTCAGCCACTCTATCTTTTGGTGGAGCATTTAATTATTTTCCATTTGAGATAATTGTTGATAGGAATGTAGTTATTAGCATTCTTAATTCATGTTTTTGAGGCATATTTTTTTCTCTTTAAAGAAGTTCCTCCAACATTTCTTGTATTACTGGCTTGGTGATGATTTCATTTAGCTTATTTTTATCTGAGAAGCTCTTTATCTATCCTTCAACTCTAAATAATAGCTGTACTGGAAAAATTTATTCTTGGTTGTAGATCCTGGTTCTTCATCATATTGAATATTTTGTGCCGAACCCTTCTATCCTGCATAGTTTCTTTGGAGAAATCAGGTGCCAGCCTTATGGGTTTTCCCTTGTAGATAACTATGTGCTTTTTCTCTTGCTGATTTTAAGATTCTCTTTTTTTTTGTATTTAGCCTTTGGCATTTTAATTATAAGGTGTCTTGCTGAGGGCCTCCTCGGATACCTGAGTTTTGCTATTCTCTGAACTTCCTGGGGTTTTATGTCCATTTCCTTCACCAGGTTAGGGAAGTTTCCCATCATTATTTTTTTCAAACACCTGTTTTAACATATTGTTTTCCTTCAGGTATGCCTGATCAGATGGATATATGGACCCTTAATAGTGTTCCATATGCTTCTAAAATATTTTTGTAGTCTTGCCTTCTTTTTTCTTGCCATTCTGGTTAAGTGTCCTTGGCTTTCCCATCCTCTAAACAGGTCATTTGATCCTTTTCTTTATTCACTTTATTTATTCCTTTGTTAATTACATTTACTATACTTCTCAGCTCAGATAATGTGTCCTTCATTTCTGACTGATTCCCTTTTATAATTTCCATTTACATTTTTTATGTTTTCAATTCTCTTTGCCAAAGTTTTCACTGAATTCATCTACACTTCCAAAAGTTCATTGAACATCTTTATAACCAGTGTTTTGAACTCCGCATACTGTTAGATTACTTGTCTCCATTATACCTGGATCTCTGGTCTGTTCTGTTATATGGTTTCTGCTTCTTGTGTTCTCATTTTGGCCACCTTTCTGTGTCTGTTTTATATGTACTAAGCAAAGCTCTTAAGTCTCCCAGTATTATTAGTGTGGATTTGTGAAGTAGGTGTCCAGTGGCATAGTCCCTGAGAAGGGTTCAGCTGCAGACCAAATTTAGGCCCGAACTTCTGCCCCTCTGGGGCCACTTGTTAAAATTCAGCAAGCATCCACAGATACTGTGCTTTAGTTGCCTCAAAAGGCCACACCATATACCGAGGACAGCTAGCTCCAGTGTGAGTCTAGATGCTGTTCAGCAAGGAGCACCTGACTCACTGAGAATACACCATGGATGTGGCTTGGGAGTGGCTGCGAGTTGGGGGAGGTGGGGTTTCAGAAATGCTCTGGCAGAACAACTTTGTTATCCAGTTTTGATGATGTCTCAGCTATGGCGATGGTGGGTCCATGAAACTGGAAGTGGGGAGGACTCAACAGGGAACGATGGATACCACCGAAACTTCTGTACAGAGCTAGTCTCCTTTGACCCTCACTCTGACAAATGTCTTTCTGTAAGTTCTGGTGCCCCCTGCATGCAGCTGAATTGGCATTGTGCTCAGAGCAGGTCTGTTACCGCTAAAATATGTGGGCAGACATGTTCCCTTTAAGAGACATCTTCTGCTGCCCCAACCTCCCTCACTCAGCAGCTCGTGTCCTGGTAGCCTGATGTTTTGGCCCCATCCTACTTCTGCCGTTGCAGGGTGATTTCTTGGATTTCCCTAGTTGGATGGCTTAGTTTTCCTGGATCCCAAGTGATTTTTTCCTAGCTGCCTTGTCCCTTGAGTGCCGTCACAACTTTAATTTGTTCGTCACAGGGGATGAACAGAGCCTCCGTCATTTATGCCATTTTCTTTTCTATTTCTTTTTTATATGTGTCTTATAGATTTCATTATTTATGTCCTTCACACATTTTGTTAGATTCATTCCTTGGTATTTATTCTTTTTGTTGCAAATTGCAAAAGGAATTATTTTTTCCACTTCTTTTTCTGACACTCGTAATTAGGATATAGGAACACTATGGATATTTTTAACATTGGTATTATATCCAGAAATTTTAATGGTATTCGCTTATGTTTTCTAAATAGAGTTTTGTGGAGTCTTGGGTTTTTCTATATTAGAGAATCATGTCATCTGCGAATAGTGACAGTTTTGACTTCTTTGTTTCCTATTTGGATGACTTTTTCATATCTTTCTCTGTCTGATTTGCACTCGCTAGGACCTGGCAATGTTATATTGAAATAACTGGTAATATGTGGACAGACTTGTTTTATTCCTGATGTTAGGAGGGAAGGATTTTAAATTTTCAATTATTAAGTATTACGTTGGCTGAGGGTTTTTTGTCATATATGGCCTTTATTATGTTAAGGTACTTTATACTGATTTTTGGGTTAAGTGTTTTTTGATCATATATGAATGCTGTATCTTGTTGAAGGCTTTTTTCTGCATCTATTGATATGATCATATGATTCTTATTTTTTTATGGTGTTTATGTAATATACTACATTAATTGATTTCTGTATATTGAACCATCCCTGTGCCCCTGAGTAATATTTGTATAAGGTGTGAGATTTATGTTGAGGTTTAGTTTTATACTTATGTATGTTAAATTGTGTCAAGACCATTTGTTGACAGTCTGGTCAGATGTGAACTGTGTCCTTAACCTGTAAAGTCTCACCCAACTCCAGGCAGTACCTCAAAGAGATTATTTTTGTCTTGTTTTTTATCTTTTAAGTTTTGGGTGGTAACATTGGTTAATACAATTATGTAATTTTCAGATGTATATTATAATTTGACATATATATTTTGTGATTACCACCCAAAGCCCAGTGTCCTTCAGCTATCATATATTTGATCCCTGTTACCCACTTCACTGTCCCTCTATCCTCCTATATTGACCTCCTTTACCCCTTCTACTTCTCCCCTCCTACACCACCTCCTACCCTCTGGTAACCACTAGTCCATTGTCCATGTCCCTGAGTCTCTGTTTGTTTGTCCTGTTCATTTGTTGCCTTTAGGTTTATATCCCACATATAAGTGATATGTAATTGTCCACTTTTTCTGTCTGGCTTATTTCCCTTAGTATGATTATCTTGAGGTCCATCCATGTTGTCACAAATGGCAGTATTTCATCTCTTCTTATGGCTGAGTAATATTCCATTGTAAACATTTACCACAGCTTCTTAAGCCAAGGAGAGTTGGCTTGCTTCCATGTCTTGGCCCATGTGAATAATGCTGCTATGAACATTGGTGTGCAAATATCTTTATGGATATGAGTTTTTCAAGGCTTTGGGGTAAATACCCAGTAGAGGGATTGCCATATAATATAGTAGATCAATTCTTAGTTTTTTGAGGAACCTCCATACTGTTTTCCATAGTGGCTGTACCAATTTGCAGTCCTACCAGCAGTGTATGAGCATTCCTTTTTTCTCCACGTTCTCTCCAACATTTATTATTTGTCCTGTTGATTATAGCTATTCTTACAGGTGTGAGATGGTATCTCATTGTGGTTTTGATTTGCATTTCCTTAAGAGCTAGTAATGTTGAGCATCTTTTCATATATTTATTGACCATTTGTACGTCATCTGTGGAGAAGTGTCTGTTCAGGTTCTCTGCTCATTTTTTGAATGGATCATTTTTTGTTGTTCCTGTTGAGTCGTATGAGTTCTGTGTATATTTTGGATATTAGGCCCTCTAAAGGAGAGCTTAACTGGAGACATTTATCTAGGCTGGTAGTTTCGTTTACTTAATAGTTGGAATATTTGATTCCATTTCTTTCTGGCTTGTAAGGTCTGTGCTGAGAAGTCTTACAATAATCTAATGGGTTTTCCTTTATAAGGTACCATTTAATTCTCCTTGGCTGCCTTGAGAATTCTTTTTGTCATTGATTTTTGATAACTTTAATACAATGTGTCTTGGTGAAGGCCTTTTTGGGTTGAGATAATTATGTGTTCTGTTGACTTCTTGAATTCCAGGCTCCA
Organism: Eonycteris spelaea; assembly: GCA_003508835.1. Classification (NCBI taxonomy): domain Eukaryota; kingdom Metazoa; phylum Chordata; class Mammalia; order Chiroptera; family Pteropodidae; genus Eonycteris; species Eonycteris spelaea. The sequence continues at coordinate 436,284 of PUFA01000393.1, forward strand.
GCTCATTCCTTAGATTTGGGAAATTCTCATCCACTATTTGTCTTGAAATGCTTTCTAGTCCTTTTCCTTACCTATGATAATGCCCATTATTTTTATGTTTCCTCTCCTGATGGTATCAGCTAATTCTTAAATTTCTCTTTCATTATTTTTCATTCTTTGGTTTCTCTCTTCTTTCTTCTGATTTATTTCTAGATTTCTGTCTTCAATATCACTGATCCTTTCCTCCATTCGATCAACTCTATTCCCTAAGCTTGCTATTTCATTTTTCAAGTCTTGCAGTGTGTTTTTTATCTCCAGAAGATATATTCTATTCTTCTTGCAGGTTTCAATCTTTTTGTTCTGCTCATCTAAGGTGTTTTTTTTTTAATTCCTGAAATTGTTGATATGACTTGTTTCAAATCACAATATGTTTTTTCAGAAGTGACATCCTGAATTCTCTGTCATTTAAGTTGCATATTTATATGTCTGTAAGCTTATTTTCTGGAGATTTTTCTCTTTCTTTCTGAGATGCCTTGTCACCTTGGTTGTTCATGGTGTTTACTGACTATTTCTTTACCTGGGCATTAATGGAAGGGTATTCTGTTGTTTTTTCCAGAAAGGTGATATATTATATAAAGGCCTCTCTTTAGCCTGCTATAAGAAAACACTTTTCTTTTGGTTTCCAGTAGGTGGCATCTAAGTCTCTTGGATCCCTGCTTTATATAAAGCCTAAATAATGTCTTTTTTCTTTTCTTTCTTTCAAATACCTCCCTCCCACCCCACTTCCACTCCTGATCTACAGATGTTCCATTCTCCCCTTAAGAACTGGATCTCTGAAGGTGGGGTGTCTTCTCCCACATGCTCATGGTGCACACCAGGGCCTGGCTCACCCGGGATTTGGCATACCCAAGCGTCTTGGCGCACCCGGGGGCCTGTGCACCTGGGGCCTGGTGCATCCTGCGGTTTGACACACCTGGAGCCTGGCTCACCCAGGGGACCTGGTGCACCTGGCACAACCCATTCTGTTGCACCCGGGGCCTGGCAGTTCCGGGGTATGGACCGTGGCTCCACTGGAGCGCAAACCAGGACCTTCAGTGTGTAAAGTAGAGATGCTGACCATTACTCTTTTGAACCACCCTTCTTCTAGATATTTAATTACACTCGCTACTCTAAATTTCTGTCACTGTCAGTGTTAGCAACAGTTTTGGTAGCATTTGCTCAGATTCACCTGGGGTTTTTCGGTGATTGTTCTCAGAGGATATGGGGAGAGGGACTTTCTGGGTTCAGAGTTGGAGGCTGCGGCTCAGCCTTGGTTTTGCAACTGGGGGCTGGTAAAAAATCAGCTGTTGTTTCTCTGCAGTCCCATCCTGATTTACTGCTTTCTGCCCTGATGACTGGGCCCTGCTTCCTGCTTGCATAGAAGTCATGACACTTCCAGCCAGGGCTGTTCAGGGAAGTCACTGCACCTTCTCTTCTTCCACCTCCTGCAGGGATCTCCAGAGGCTGGGAGAGGTACCTTCAGCCTTGGCAGCGTTTCCTGAGATTCCCTTCTGGCTCTGCAATGCTTGGTCTTGGAGGGTATGGGGGGAGGGGCTCTTGGATTGGGAGTTGGAGACTGCAGCTCATTCTCAGTTTTGTAACTGGGTCGGTAAAACCAACTGTTGTTTCTCTGCAGTCCTGTCCCTCTTCTCTGCTTTCTGTTCTGATGACTAGGCCCAGCTGCTGGCTGGGTAGAAATCACAGCACTCTTATTAGGGCAGTTCAGGGAAGTCACCATACCTTCACCCCTCCCTTTCCTCCTGCAAGGAACTCCCAGGGCTACAAGAGGCAGCTTCTTTATTTCTCTCAGTCCACCACCTGACACCCAGGGTTTTGACCCATGGTATTTCTTGTGCACAGATCCAATGCTCAGATGTGCTGGTTGGCAGTTTGGGTGTTTTTTGTTGAGTTTTAAATGTTCAGCTTATTGTTGTTTCAAGGGGAGAGTCCTGGGGACGTCTCTCACTCTGCCATGTTTCCCAGAATTCGAAAGAGATTCTTTATATAGATTATATCTATGAATATTTACATTATTAGATATTAAAGTAGAAATTTTAAATATTTTTACATAATAATAAACTATTTTCTTATTAATGATAATGTAGTTTATTAACAATAAATTTATTTCTTAAACTTTGGTTAGAAGAATTATATGTTTTCAAATCTCTTACATTTTTGGTTTAATAAAAGAAAGCTGGTGAAAGAAATGAAAGTAGACAAATAAATTGAGAGACATCCTGTGTTTATGAATTGGAAGACTTAATAATGTTAAGATGTAAGGACTGCGCAAAACAATATACAAATTAAATATAATCTGTATCAAAATCCCAACAAAATTTTTCCAGAAATAGGATAATTAATCCTAAAAGTATATGGAGTCTCAAGGGACCCTGAAGAGCCAAAATGCTTTTTAAAAAAAAAAAAAAAAGATGAAGGTTGGAGGTCTCACATTTCCTGCTGTCAAAATTACTACAAAGCTCAATAATTAAAATAGTGTCATACTGGTGTAAGAACAGACACACAGACCAATGAAATAGAATAGGAAGCCCAGAAATAAAATCACCTATGTAAATCAAATTATTTTCAACTAGGGTGCCAAGAGCATTCAATGGAAAAGGACAGATTTTTTTAATGAACAGTGTTGGGAAAGCAGGAAATTTACATGTAAAAGAATGAGGTTGGATCCTAACCTTATACCATACAAAAAAGTTAACTCAAAGTGGATCAAAGACCTAAATGTGAGAGGTAAAATGATAAAACCCTAGAAGAAAACACAGAAGTGAAACTTCATGATTCTATTCTTGGCAGTAATTTTTTTGTATATGACTTTAAAAGCACAGGAAGCAAAAGAAAAAAGATAAATTATAGTTCATTAATATTTAACACTTTTGTACATCAGAGAACACTTGATAGAGTAAAAAGACAATCCACAAAATGGGAAAAATATTTCTAAATTATACATATGATAGAGTTATTATCCAGAATATATAGAACTTCTGTAATTCAATGAATAAACAAACAACCAGATTAAAAAAATGGGCAAAGGACTTAAGTAGACATTTCTTTAAACAAGGTATACAAATGGCCATTAAGTACATGAAAAGATGTTTAACAGCACTAATTATTAAGGAAATGAAAATCAAAACCAAACGAGCTACCACTTATACCCACTAGAATGGCTACTATTTTAAAAAAATAGAAATTACAAGTATTGGCAATAATGTGGAGGAATTTTGGAACTCTGCTTTTATTGTGGAAATGTAAAATAATGCAGTTGCTATGGAAAATAGTTTAGAGGTTTCTCAAAAATTGAACATGGAATTATAATATGATACAGCAATTCCACTTCTAGGTATGTACCCCAAAGAACTGAAAGGAGGGTCTCGGAGAGATATTTGCATTTCCACATTCAATGCAACATTATTCACAATAACCCCAAAACAAAAGATACTCGGTGTTCATTGACAGATAAATGGATAGCAAAATTTGATATATACATACTATGGAATATCATTCAGCCATAAAAAGGAAGGAAATTCTGATATATAATACAACATAGATGAACTTTGAAGACATTATGCCAAGTGAAATAATTCAGTGACAAAAGACAAATATTATATTATTTTTAATTATAGAGATACCTAGAGTAGTCAAATTCCAATATTGACAGAAAGTACAATGGTTTTCAGGGGCTGGAGCCAGGATGGGAGATGGCCAGTTACTATTTAATGAAAATAAGAGTGTCAGTTTGTGAAGATGCTAAGAGTTTTTTTGTTCGTTGTTTGTTTATTTGTTTAGTGCCTAGAGAACCTGGTATTCCTAGGTGGTCTTTCATCCAAGTACTAACCAGGCATGACCCTGCTTAGCTTCTGATATCAGACGAGATCAGGTAGGTGGCATGGCTGTAAATGCTAAGAGTTCTGAAGATGAATGTACAAATAACAATGTGAATGTAATGAATATTGCTGAGCCTAATGGTAAATTTTATGTATATTTTAACAGAATAAAAAAGTAAAAAGGAAAAGGACAGCTGGATACTTATAGCTACTCTGCTTTCAACCTCTTGAAAAATGTTTTGGTTGATGTTTCTGAAGAAAATCTGGCTTCATATGGATATACATTTGGAAAAACAAATCCATCTTCCCACATAATTGTGAATATTCTTTAATACTCCATCAAAACTTAACAAGATTTGTTGGAACATGGACTCTGAAACCATATTTATAAGTTTACATAAACTTTTTGTTTATAATATTAAAATCTGTGGGTCTAACTCACTCCACAAATGAATTTTTGAGCTCATGAATGACTTTATATGTGACACATTGGTCATTTGGAAAATATCTGTTTACTGAGTTATCTAACACTAATTCTTACCTGGGGGTGATTTTACCCTCCAGGAATAGGGCAATATCCAGAAACAGGTTTGATTGTCATACTGGGAGTTGCTACTACATTTACTGTGTAGAGGTTAGAGATGCTGTTAAACATCTTATTACACAGGATGGCCCTACAAACAAAGAATCACACAGCTCTAAATGTCAATAATGTTGAGGTTGGGAAACTCAAGTCTGTTTAATGCTGCCATATTTCATTATACAATATCAAAAATTCATTTGTTAATATCACCACCAATTTGTGGGGGGAGAGTTTGTCAGTATTAGGAAGCTGTTAAGATCATAATGATGGATACAAGTTCCTCTACAAACTTTCAAGCTCAAATATTATCATTAACAACATATATTTTCAGTTTTTTTCATGTTACAAAGCATACTGTCTTAGAAATAAACACTCCTGAAAAACTAGTGTGTCAGTGTTTTTGCAATCAAAATAGGTGTTCATTGCAGCATTATTCACAGTGGCCAAGACATGGAAAAAAACCCTGCCAATTGTGACAACATGGATGGATCTTGAGATTATCATGATAAGAGAGATAAGTCAGAAAAAGTTAAGAACCATATGATTTCACTCATATGTGGTTTATAAAACTGAAAGCAACAAATGAACAAGACAAACAGATGAGAGACTCATAAGACACAACAGTTTAGTAGTTACCAGAGGGAAAGTAGGGAGCAGGGGAAGTAGGTAAGGGTAAAGGAAGTCAAATACATGGTAATGGAAGTATATTTAACTTCGGGTGGTAAACACAAAATGCAATATACATGTGATGTATTATTGAATTTTACGCTTGAAACCTATTTAATATTATTATCCAATGTCACCCCAATAAATTTAATTAAAAAGTTGGTGTTCTGTGAAAAAAGAAGTTATAATTTCTCACAACCACATAACTTGTTTTACTCAAGACAGACATCACACTTGTATATAGTATAAATGTTTGTGGATATTCAGCTTTTTTTTTTGTTGTGAATGTATGAAATGACTAACATAATGACTAATAATACATTTTGGTACAACTGCCTTGAATAAAGTAGAAGCTGTTTTACCCACCATTGCAAATGTCAGTGAAAATGTCAACACAGTGGAAAAAGCAAATGACCTTAGTACTATTAGAAAAATTTGACCTTATGGACCCCCGAAAGAGTCTCAGGGACCCCCAGGATTCTAGGGAATATACTCTGAGAGCTTTTGCCCTAGAATTATGAAAGAAGCAAACCTCTATTTGTTTAAAGCACCATTAATTAGGTTTTTAAATACTAGATAACTTGTAGCTCTAATTTTCAAACCCTCTTCTGTAGACTTGCCAAAAAGTCATCATTTATACAGAGATAATTCTTTTAAAAAATTTCTCCAGCTTTATTGAGATATAATTGAAAAACAAAAATTATACATGTTTAGGGTAGACAATGTAATGTTTTGATACGCATATACATTGTGAAAGGATTACCACATCAAACTAATTCACATATCTATCACTTCACATAGTTGCCATTTAGTGTGTGTGTGTGTGTTGGTGGGGTAAGAACACTTGAGATTTACTCTTAGAAAATTTCAAGTGTACAATATAGTATTATTAACTATAGTCACCATGTTGTACATTAGACCTCTGGAACTTTTTAATCTGCATAACTGAAACTTGAGACTCTTGAAGTTATAGTAACTTTGAATTCTGAGAGAAGATAAGTATAAGAAGTCAAGAAGCAATGCTTTTTCAGTAGTTTAAATGTTTATTGCAGTAAATGGTTGATTGCATTTTAAGACTGGAAATCCCTGAGATACTCACTGTTAATGTTCTAAATAATACAGCAACTTTGTGTACACTAGATTAGAGTAAACCGTACCATAGAACAGAACATAATCTGTATTAGAGAATACCATTAGAGAAAAGTGAGATAAATCTATCCTAAAGTGGAATAATCCTCAAGATACAGCAAATATAGTAACCATAGCATACAGAGCAATTCTTTAATTTATTTGCTTTTCTTTTTGTTATACCCATCTATAATATTTTCTCTTAAAACATGCCTCATTTTCTGAGTATTTTTGTGCTGTACTCAAAAGTAGGGTAGCATGTCCTTCTAAGTCAGTTCTGCTTATAAATCAACACAACATGCTCTCTTGTATCTCTCCTCCCTTGTTCCAAACAGTTGCAAACACAGTGACTATTTGGTCCACAAATAGAACACCAGTTTTGGAGTCAGTTCAGACCTGTGTCTCCTGCATAGCTGAAATCTTATACAGGTAAGTTACTTAATTTTTCTGAATCTGAATTTTCTCACCTTGCATATCAATGAAAAAAATATGTGTTTTATATTTATTTACCAGAGGACTAAAGGAGATAAAGCACTCAGGCACTCAGCACAATGCTAGGTGCATAATAAATACTTGATAAATGACAACTATCATTAGTATAGTGTCTAACACATTTGTTTAGATTTTATAAGCTCTGCTTTCCTAATTCTCTTTCAGTAAGTACACTCTAGCACCCTAGTCTCCCCTGGTAATTTACTCTAGAAAGGTAAGTACTTATAAGTGTCTTCCTGTTTTTTTTTTTTTTTAGCACTTTTTAAAGCAAAATTCCCCATTTCCCTTTTCATGCTCAGAGAATCCCTTAAAGAAGAAGATTCTTCATCTTCTTGTTTTCAAAAGGGAATTTATCTTTCTTTAGATGCTTTTTGCATGTTTATTGTTAAATGTAATTAATTTTCTACATTATAAGTTGCATATTATATATTACACAGAAGCTTATTCTAACAGAACAGCCACGATTTAAAACAGATCAATAATAGTGTAGACTGAAAGCCAAAACCTGTGACAATGTCTGTATTAGACTCTCTTATTGATCTAAATTATATTGTAGGAATATAGGTTTTTGAAATAATTTTTAAAAGAGTTTTATTCTTTGTTTTCAGCTCTTTCAGTCTGGCATGGCAGAAAAGCCAATGTGTATACCCACACAGATACCTGATGATGAAGATATAGTTGAGTATATCTTTGAAATAGAACTCTTCATTTTTATTCTTCAACAAGATTGTGTAGTTTCAAAATATTGACTGAGTAAACTGAGAAAAAACTAGATGATAAAGGCTTATGTTTGTTATGCTTGGACATGAATTAACTTTTATACTAGTTGGAGTTAAATATCATTGATGGTTTAAGTGATTGTTGCATGTTTCCTGAGTCTGTAGACCTTTTTTCAGTAGTGTGAAAGATTATTACTATTTAACACAAAAAAAACCAACAAAACAAATTAAAACTCCAGGATCTTCCATTAGGTAACAAGAATAGTGCTATTTGATGAATATGTTTGTGGAGCTTTATATACAGATAAAAAATAACTTTTAAATGAAGTTATTTTTGGAAATTGTTGAGTGGCTGCTTGTTTATCACTTTACTGAGTGAGAGATTGAACCAAGTTCCATTTTAAGATGAACCTCTGTACTAGGGAAGACATACAGTAATTAATATATAAAATTACACTGGAGGATAGTATGTCTGGGTAAAAACTTGGCTTTAGAATTCTTTTTGAACAAAATTCAAATATATTTCATGAGTATTGAGCTATGTTAGATAGTGATCACCTTATGTCTTAATAAACTCCAGATTTTCTTTTAGGTGTTTTCTTTTCCTCCAGACATGCATGTTTTTCTGTATCTTGGTTCGAACCACTAAACTACCATATTTTTTCTCTTACCCTTCTCATTGTTACTCCTCTGGAGGGAATGGCTTATTCAAGCCTTTGTTGTTGTTGTTGTTTGTTGTTTATCCAAGCCACACCTTTAAATCATACTTGATCTGCCTTTCGTCTTCACTGCTTTCTGAAACTGTCAAAGTCATGTCTCAAGTGACTAAACCTTATGTCTATTTCACATTTATCTTTGACCCCTCTTCTGCATTAAATCATGGTTCACAATTAGCAACTTCATTTTTTTCCCTTTTAAATATTAAAAATAACTTTCTCACATTATTGAAAGAAAATTTCAAACAGTAGGAGAGAGAAAATTTCTATCACTGTTGTTTTTAAACCAGCAGGAACCAATCTTTGGACAACTTTTCAATCAGGACATCCAGATAAACCTTATTCTTTTTAATTGCTCTGTACTTTTGCTGTTATGAATGTACTTTCTTCAATAATTTGATTTTTTTTCTTTTTATTCTGCTACTTGGTACAACTCTGCATTGAATATCCTCCTATATATCTTTTCATGTACATGTTGGAATAATTTTTCATAGAAATGAAATTGTTGCATTAGAAAGGGTATACAATTTAATATTTGTTAACATTTTCCAAATCACTCTACAAGATATGTCAACTATCAATATGTGAGGATGCCTGTTTTTTTTTTTTTTTTTAATCTCTCTCCTATATTGGAATTCTACACTTAAATAGACCCATTTAATTTTGGATAACTTTAATATGAAATCCTTTTTATATCTTGTATAAATTAGATCCTTGGAACTTGTCCTCCATTTTGCCATTCCATTGAACACCACAAACAAATGCAATACCTTTTTTATGTGAAAGTCTTTTTGTGTTTTCAGGTCTGTTTCTCTAGAATGATTATTTTTGCTCATATTTAAAAATATTCAGTTTTCTCAGAATCTTTAAAATAATGGATATAATATCATATTAGTTTTAGGTGCACAACAAAGTGATTTTATGTGTGTTATATATTGAAAAATGATAATCACAGTGAGATTGGTTACATTTGTTATAATTGTGGTTATAATTTCTTTTTATGTGGGTGATGAGGACTTTTAAGATCTGCTTTTTTCTCACAGTATTTTACCTTGAGTTCTGTTATTAGCCTAGTCACTCCCTTTTATGTTCCCTCCTTTTTTCTCTCCCTCTCTCTCTCTTTTTCTCTCCCTCTCTTCTCTCATTCTTTCTTCCTCTTTTCCTCCCTCCCTGTCTTGCCCAGTTTCTTCTAGGCTATTTAATGAGCACCAACACTGTACCAGGAATTACTCAAAATGTGAACTGACATACAGTGTTATAGTGTCTTTCTTAAAGTTAAAGATGAATTCCAAGAAAGGATCAACCAGCAGAGATAAGTTGAGACTGCCCATCTTTTAACTGGATACACAATCACCATAGATTTTTCTCTGAAGTTATAAATCAAATCTTTACATTTACAATCAACTAAGTTTCTATTTCTTTTCTCTTTATGCTTTTATTAAATTTTATTTCCCATTCAGCCATAAGTTTGTAAATGCAACATAATATGTTTAATTCTTTTGGATTTCACCTAGTTTTCTTACCTGTATAACATTTTCAAGTATATTCTGTGTTGATTTTTTTCTGTCTCCCTGTCTGCTAATTCATCATCTCTTCTTTAGGCTTATCTCTTCACCTCCTAAAATTGGGCATTTCCCATGTGTCATTCTTGTGCCTTTTGTTCTTTATCTGCCTTCAAGTCTCCACTGTCTCAGATGTATCTAATTGCCTTCAGGGTATTTCTACATTTTCCTTAAAATTAAAATTTCAAAACTCAAACTTATTTTCCTCTTACACATAAAAATACTAGCTTTCTCTTCTGATTTTTCTCATTACTTATCATAGTATAAGGTTCGTTTTCAAGTTATTTTGAATCTTTATTTCAGAACTTCTCTCATTCTCTCTCTCTCTTTTTCCATTCACACCAGTAATGTTATATCATTACTTTATCAAGAAAATGGCTCCACAACTCATATTCTAGCTCTGTTTTCCTCTCCAGGCCACTTTGCATACCAATTCCTTAATCATTTTTAAAAATTTTTATTAGTTTCAAGTATATAGTACATTGGCTAGACATTCATATAGTTTATAAAATGATCCCTAATTGCTCTTTTCTCTTCTGGTTCTCTACCTAGGCAACATATAAATGCTAGGTGAATTCCCTATGCTATGCTCCCCATCCCCATGACTGTCCTATCAAATACTAAAGCCTTTATTTTTGAAATGCTTTTCTTCTTCTACATTCCCTGGCTCAAGAGTCTCAGACACTGTTCATTACCATTTAAATATTTCTTAGTCTCATACTAAAACTCTATTATTAGGGTTTATTTTTTCTTTTTAATTTTCCCTCCTTCAGTTTCCCAATTTTAAATCTTTCTCTTTATGTGCTCAAGTTCCTTACTGTGCAAGGGCACATAGTCTATATAATTCTACCTCTAAGCACATTGCCATATTTATCTCCTGTTCATAATACTTACCCCCCTCCATACAAATATACTATCCTGTCTTCAAGAGCCAATCTGTAGTCTTTTTTTAAAATTTAACTTTATTATTAGTTTCAAGTATACAGTACATTGATTAAACATTTATATTTTTAGAAATGATCCCCCTGGTTCTCTTTCCTCTATGCATAGCCATTACATTACTGCTGACTGCATTCCTGTGCTGTGTCCCATTCCCATGACCATCTATCAAACTACTAATTTGTACTTTTTTAACCTTCACACTTTCTCTCAGTCCTTCTACTCCTCTCCCCTCTAGTTATCGCCAGATTGTCCTCTAAATTTTGTGAGTCAGTTTTCAATTAGTTTGTTCTTTTTGTTCCTTAGATTCTGCATATAAGTGAAATCATATGGTATTATCTTTCTCTATCTGACTTAATTCAGCATAATAACCTCTAGGTCCAATCCATGTCACTGCAAACTGCAGTCTTTTTTGAATTATTTTACTCCACACCACAGTCATCTATCCTCCGTCTATTCTTTACTCCAACCACAGTCATCTATCAAGTTCCTATATTATTTATTGACTTTTCTATAATTTAGGTACTTGGTACAATATTGACAAAAATTTTTAAATTTATGCATGACTTTTATTCTCATTAAAATTGTAGGCTCTTCATAAATAAGACTCGACTAAAAGAATATTAGCATATGAAAAAATTTTAAGCTCACCTAGTCAAATGATCTCATTTTACAAAAGAAAACAAAAAAGACAAAAGTGACTGTCCCAAAGGCCACAATGACTAGTGAATTTCTTATTCAGCTAACTTTTTTCAGTTCCACTAGAAAACAGAGTTCAGTGAGTACAGGTTAAATATTAGGGGATTTTCAGAGCTTGTAAAGGTTTTTTAGTTTATAGCCTGTGAATTTATGTACATTATCTCATTTGCTACATGTAATCTGTGTGTCCTTGCTATCAAGGATTAAAATAATCTATTTTTAGCACCTCAGTTTTCTTGTGACTACATATGAATAATTCTTTTATAGTAGGTTAAACCTTATTTAAGAAGTAAACCTTGTTTACTTTTTAATTTGCTGTATTTGTAGATGGTGAAAGGTGAATTAAAGAATAGATTTGAATGATTAAAAATTCTAAATTAGTAGAATCTGAAAATATTTGTTTTCTACATAGATACTGACATTTTTAAAAAATAGATACTTTAAGTAATAGTGTTGATACTTTGGAAATCCCTGCTTTCTATGTTTGTTCTGTGGTGAGAACTGGGTGCTAATGAGGCCAAGGTTTCCTAGTATATTCTTGATAAGATGATGGGCTATATTTTGTTCTATTGATGTACAATGCACTTTGATCTGATACCTCCCTGAACTACAGATTAAAAAATGAGAAAAAATATGTTACAAGGACATTAGGCAGAGTGGATAGTGGAGTATACAAATCTATTATTGTTACATTAAAATAATCTTCAGATAATGTGGATCAGAATGTTCCCTTCAAAAGTAGAGAACTCAGAATTTACCACATGTATAAAACCCTATCTTCTGAAAGCACAAATATTAAGGGTTTGGGATATTTTTTCTTATTTCTTATTTGATTATATTTTCAGTTTAATATGCGAAATATGCTCTCTTTAATATGGAATTCCTATCAATTAATCTGTTATTGATTCCTGGTATTTAGGGCTCAAGTCCTATCCCTCCATTCACTCACTGTTCATTCACCACCACAATTAAGAGCCTGTTTGGATCTTAACTCCTTTTGACTGAGATTAAGTTAATTCTGATAATAATCAGAATGAATACTATCAATTTAATACAGATGTTCTTACATCTAATGTATCTATCACATTAGATTGCTATGGAAAGGAAATAGCATCATTTTATTTTTCTATGCAAAGAATGTTTTAAAAAAGTATTTGGAGCATGCTTTTATTTAGGACTGCCAATTCAATGCTTTCTTTGTGAAGATAGGATTTTAAATAATTTTGATTTTTCACACCAATTATTCAAACTATTTTTTTGCCTTTTTAAATTAAGTTTATTGGGGTTACATTGGTTAATACAATTATATAATTTTCAGGTGTACATTATAATTTGACATCTGTATATTCTATTGTGTGTTTACCATCCAGTCCAATTTCCTTCAGCTACCATATATTTGATCCCCTTTATCCCCTACATTTGACCCCTTTTACCTTGTCTACCTTCTGCCTCTTCCCCACCCCCTACCCTTTGGTAACCACTAATCTACAGTCCATGTCCATGAGTCTCTATTTGTTTGTCCTGCTCATTTATTGCTTTTAGGTTTACATCCCACAAATAAGTGATATCATGTGATTTTCAGCTTTTTCTGTCTGGCTTATTTGGCTTAGTATGATTATCTTGAGGTCCATCTATGTTGTCACAAATGGCAGTATTTCATCTGTTCTTGTGGCTAAGTAATATTCCATCTATATATGTATCACAGCTTTTTTTTAGCGAGCCATCTATTGTAGGACACTTCGGTTGCTTCCATGTCCTGGCCACTGTGAATAATGCTGCTATGAACATCAGTATGCAAATATCTTTTTGCATATGGGTTTTCAAGTCCTTGGGGTAAATACTCAGTAGCGGGATTGCTGGATCATATGGTAGATCAATTCTTAGTTTTTTGAGGAACCTCCATACTGTTTTCCATAGTGGCTGTGCTAATTTGCAGTTCCACCAGCAGTTTTTATGCTAAAAACATGACATAGTAAATCTATTTTACTTTTTTACTGAATTCAAATAAGAGCCCCACAGCAGAGTGATCCAGGAAGTGGTAGAAAGAAAATATAAACTTGCAATGGAAGACCAGTAATCCCACTTATTAATGTTGTGCTTACATATGCAACATTTGGCTAGCAGGTGCCATTAAAACAGATTTTCCTGTGCTTTTAGGATTGCATTTGAATCTTTTTATGTGGGGAGAAAAGAACATCTTAATATTATGTTTTTTCAATGTATAAAACATAATCTATATTTTCATTTACTTAGTTGTATCTTTTTTGCTCTCATCTTTCTTTTTAGTTTTCAGCGTAAATACTTTACATATCTTTTATTAATTTAATTCCCATGTATTTTTAGTTTGTTATTTTAATGGACTCTTTTTAAAAAAGTACTTTGTTATGTATTTTAATTAAAAATTCAGTTTTTAATTAGAGTTGACATTCAATATTATTTTATATTAGCTTTCAAGTGTACAGCATAGTGGTTAGACATCTATATATTTTATGAAGTGATCCTCCCAATGAGTCTAGTATGCACGTGGCACTTTACATAGTTATTAACAATATTAATTACTATATTCCCTATGCTGTATTTTACATCTCTATAACTGTTTGTAACTACAAATTATACTTCTTAATTTCTTCACCTTTTTCACCCAGGCCTCCTCCCATCTGACAATCACCAGTTTGTGCTCCGTAACTATGAGTCTGTTTCTGTTTTGTTCATGTGTTTATTTTTTTTCTTCAGATCCCACATATAAGTGAGATCACATGACAGTTTCGTTTTTCTGTCTGACTAATTTCACTTAGCATGATACCCTCTAGGTATTCCATATTGTTTGCAAATGGTAAGATTTCCATTTTTTAATGGCTAATATTCTATTGTATAGATGTACCATATCTTCTTTATCCAATCGTCTATTGATGGACATGTAGGTTGCTGGCATATCTTGGCTGTTGTAAATAATGCTGGAGTGAACATAGGGGTGCATATATATTTTTCAAATAACTATTTTGGATTTTGGGGGATAAATTTCCAGAAACAGAATCCTGGGTCATAAGGTATGTCTAATTTATAATTTTTTTGAGGAACCTCCATACTGTTTTCACAGTGGCTGTACCAATTTTGCAATCCCACCAACAATGTATCAGGGTTCCCTTTTCTCCATAATCCCTCACCAACACTTATTCTTTTTGGATTTAATTGATGATAGCCATTTCTGACGGTGTGAGGTAATATCTAAATTATAGACTTAATTTGCATTTCTCTGAATAATTAGTGATGTTTGAACCTCTTTTCATAAATCTATGACCATCTGTATGTCCTTCTTAGAGAAAATGCCTATTTAGATCAATTTGCCCATTTTTAATTGGATTGTTTGATTCTTTTAGTGTTGAGTTGTAGGAGTTCTTTTTACATTTGGATATTAACCTTTTATTGGATGTATCATGGCAAATATTTTTCTCTCATTCAGTAAGTTGTTTTTTTCCATTTGATTGATGGTTGATTTGGTTTTGCTGTGCAAAACCTTTTTAGTTTAATGTAGTCCCATTTATTTATTTTTCTTTTCTGCTTGTTTTCCTCACTTGAGGAGATATATCAGAAAAAATTAAGTAAGAGTAATTGTCAGAGGGTTTGCTGCCTTGCTATCTTCTAGTTTTAATGATTTTCAGGTCTTACATTTAAGTCTTTGATGCATTTTGTGTTTATTCTTATATATGGTGTATGAAGGTGATCCAGTCTCTTTTTTTTTTTTGCTATATCTCTTCAGTTTTCCCAACATCATTTATTGCATAGACTGTCTTTATCTTATTATATATTCTTGTATCCTTTGTCATAGATTAAATGACCATATAGTCATGGATTTTATTTCTGGGCTCTCTAATTCGTTCCATTGATTTGTGTATCTGTTTTTTTGGCAGTACCGTGTTTTGAATGACTATAGTCTTATAGTATGTTTGATATAGGTCGCATGATACCTCCAATTTTGTTTTCTTTCTCAAGTTTTGCCAGGGCCTTTGGGCCCTTTCTTGTTCCATATAAATATTAGATGTATTTGTTCTAGTTCTGTTGAAAAATACCATTGGCATTTTGATAGGGATTGCCTTGAAATCTATAGATTTCTTAGGTGGTTTAAAAATTTTAATGATGTTAATTCTTCCTAGCCATGAACATGGTTATGATTCCCTTTATTTGCATCTTCTTCAATTTCTCCTCTTTAATGACTTACAATTTTCTGTGTACAGGTCTTTTAACTTCCTTGGTTAAAAATTATTCTTGGTATTTCTTCAATGCAATTGTAATAAGATTATTTTCTTAATTTCTCTTTCTGATAGTTTATTGTAGTTGTATAAAACTACAACAATTTCTGGAATATTATTGTGTATCCTGCTACTTTACTGAATTTGTTTATCAGTCCCAACAATTACTTTTTAACTGGAAATCTTTAAAGTCCTCTCTATATAGTATCATGTCATCTTCAATAATGATGGCTTTACTTCTTTTTCCAATTTAGATGATTTTATTTCTTTTTTCTAGTCTGGTTGCTGTGGCTAGAACTTCCAATACTATGTTGAATAAAATAGTGAAGAGTGGACATACATGTTCCTGATCTAAGAAAAAGCTTTTAGCTTTTCACCAATTGAGTATATTGTTAGCTGTGGGTTTGGGTCATACATGGCCTCTATTATGATGTATGTACCCTCTAATTCCTTTGCTGAGTAGTTTTAAATCATAAATGTTATACTGGATTTTGTTAAAAGTTTTTTCTGCATCTATTGACATAATTATATGATTTTTTGTTGTTGAAAGTAAATTTATTTAAATGTGAGTTCCTCTATATGTCAGAAAATTAAAGCCTTACTTATGAGGACAAGCTTGTGTTTACTGTATGATATTGTGTTTTACATATATTATAATTGCATGTGCATGACTGAACTGTTTTTTGACACAGCCACTAGAAATTTGGAGTTTAAATACTCCATTTCTACTAACAAAGCATAAGCTTGAGGTTATTTTTTTCTTTGGAGAATATTTTTAAATTTTAAATTTTTTTTATTTGTTTCAAATATATAGTACATTAGTTAGACATTTATATAGTTTAATAAAATGATCCCCCTAATTTCTCTTTCTCTCCTCTGGCTCTCCACCTAGAATTATATGATTTTTATGTTTCAAATTGTTAATGTGGTATATCACATTAATTGATTTGTGGCTATTGAACCAACTTACAACCCATGGATAAATCTTACTTGATCATGGTGTATAACCTTTTTAATGTATTACTGAATTCATTTGCTAATGTTTTGTTGGGGATTTTTTGCATCTATGTTCATCAGGGACATTGGCCTATAATTTCTGTGTGTGTGATGTCTTGTATAGTTTTGGAATCAGGGTAATGGTGGCCTTGTAAAATGAGCTTGGGAGCTTTTCATTCTCTTGAATTTTTGGCGTAGTTTGGGAAGATTGGTGTCAATTCTTTTTTGAGTGTTTGGTAAAACACTTCTGAAGAAATTTAGTTTCAGGACTTTTGATTGTTGGGAGTTTTTTGATTACTGGTTTGATTTCAGTAGTAGTAATCAGTCTATTCAGAATTCCTGTTTCTTCTTGATTCAGTCTTAGAAGATTGTATGTTTTCTAGGAATTCATCCATTTCTTCCAGAATGTCCAGTAATGTTGGCATATTATTGCTTATAGTATTTCTTAAAAATAATTTTTTTGTATTTCTCTGGAATCAGCTGTCACTTCTCTTTCATTTCTGATTTTATTTACTTGGGTCTTCACTTTATATTTTTCTTTTCTACTTAAAGGTTTATCAATTTTGTTTTTTATTTGTATTGGGGTTTTTTTGACTATTTTTTCTTTCTGCTCTGATTTTATTTTTTCTTCTACTTACTTTGTGCTTTGTTTGTTGTCCTTTATTCATTTTTTAGGGAATAAGATTAGATTATTCATTTGAGAGAATTTTTTTGAGGTAGATTTGTATTGCTGTGAATTTATCATAAAAACTGCTTTCACTGTGTCCCATGGATTTTGATTTGCTGTGTTTTCATTTTTATTTGTCTCTAGGTGTCTTTTGATTTCTTCCTTGATCACATTGTTAACCCTTTTATTGTTTGATAGCAGGTTATTTAGCCTTCATCTCTATGGGTATATTTCAGATTTTTCTTGTAAATGGTTTCTAGTTTCATGTCATTGTAATTGGAAAATATGCTTGATATGATTTGAATTTTCTTTTTTTTAAATTTTATTTATTAGGTTCAAGTAATGCAGTACATTGGTTAGATATTTATATAGTTTATAAAATGATCTTCCTAATTGCTATTCTCTCCTCTGGCTCTCCGCCTAGCCAATACATGAATGCTAACTGTATTCCCTATGCCATGCTCCCCATCTCTATGACCATCTATCAATTACTAATTTGTAATTCTTTAACTCTTCACCCCATCCTCCCAGCCCCCCAAATCTCCTCTCCTCTGTCCATCACCAAGTTTTCCTCTATATTTGTAAGTCTGTTTTGATTATTTTGTTCTTTTTGTTCCTTAGCTTTTCATGTAAGTGAAATCATGGTATTAACTTTCTCTGTCTGACTTATTTCACTCAGCATAACTAACTACCTCTAGGTCCATCCATGTCATTGCAAATGGTAGGATTTCCTTTTCTCTTTTTTTAATGGCTGAGTAATATTCCATTGTATATATGAACCATAACTTCTTTATCCAATCAGCTGTTAATGGGCATTTAGGTTGTTTCCATATCTTGGCTATTGTGAATAGAGCTGTAGTGAACATAGGGATGCATAGATCTTTACGAATTATTGTTTTGGTTTTCTTTGAATAAATACCCAGAAGTGCAATTGTGGGGTCAAAAGATATATCCTTTTTTAATTTTTTTGAGAGACCTCCAGACTGTTTTCCATAATGACTGTACCAATTTGCCATCCCACCAACAGTGTATGAGAGTTCCTTTTCTCCATGTCTTCACCAACACATGCTCTTCTTTGATTTATTGATGATAGCTATTTGGACAGGTGTGAGGAGATATCTTATTATAGTTTTAATTTGTATTTCTCTGAAGATTAGTGACCTTTGAGCATCTTTTCATACGTCTATGAGCCATCTATATTTCCTCTTTGGAGAAATATATGTTCAGGTTTTTTAAATCATTTTTAATAGGGTTATTAGTTTTTTTGTCATTGAGTTGTATGAGTTTTTAAATATATTTTGGATATTAACCTCTTATCAGATGTATCATAAGTGAATATATTCTCCCATTAGTCAGGTTTTTTTTTGTTTGGTTGATGATTTCCTTTGCTGTGAAAAACCTTTTTAGTTTGATGTAGTCTCATTTGTTTTATTCTTTCTTTTCGTTTCCCTTGCCCCGAGGACATATGTCTGAAAATAAATTACTAGTAAAGAAATATCAGAAGATTACTGCCTATATTTTCTACTATAGGGTTTTATGGTTTCGGGTCTTACATTTAAATCCTTAATTCCTTTTTGAGTCTATTCCTGTACATGGTGGGAAAAGGTAGTCCAGTTTTTGTGGGGGTTTTTTGCATGTATCTGTCCAATTTTTCTAATTTATTGAAGAGACTTCTTTACCCATTATGTATTCTTGCCTTTCTATTAAGTGAGCATGTAGATGTGGATTTATTTCTGGGCTCTCTACTTTGTTTCATTGATCATTGTATCTGTTTTTATGCCAGTGTCATGCTGTTTTGATTACTGTAGCTTTATAATATACTTTGATATCAGGTAGTGTGATACGCCAAAGTTGTTGTTCTTTCTCAAGATTGCCATGGTTATTTGGGTCTTTTATGGTTCCATATAAATTTTCAGATTATTCATTTTAGCTCTCTGAAAAATGCCATTGGTATATTGATAGGGATCACATTAAATTTATAGATTGCTTTGGTAGTATGGCCATTTTAATGATGTAGATCTTCCTACCCATGAACACAGTATATGTTTCCATTTATTTGTATCTTCTTCAATTTCTTTTTTTCAATGACATATTTTCTGAGAACAACTTTTATCCTCTTTGGTTAATTTGAATCCCAGGTATTTTATTGTTTTCGATGCAATTGTAAATGGGATTGTTTTCTTAATTTCCTCTTCTGAAAGTTTCATCATTAGCATATAAAAATGCCACTGACTTCTGTATATTTATTTTGTAACCTGCTACTTTACTGAATTCATTCATCAGTTTCTAAGTTTTTTGGTGGCATCTTTAGGGTTCTCTACATATAGTATTATGTTATAGGCAAATAACTAGAATTTTACATCTTCCTTTCCAATTCAAAATACCTTTTATTTTCTCTTTTCTTGTCTTATTGTTGTGGCTAGGACTTCAATACAATGTTGAAGAGGAGTGGTGAGAGTGGACATCTTTGTCTTATTCCTGATTTAAGGAAATGCTTTTAGCCTTTCCCTGTTGAGTATGATTTTGCTATAGGTTTGTCATAATATGGCCTTTATTTACGTTGAGATATGTTCCCTCTATTCTTACTTTGCTGAGGGTTTTTATCATAAATGGATACTAGATTTTGATGAATGCTTTTTCTGCATCTATTGATATGAATCATATGGTTTTTTAATCTATTTGTTAATGTGGTGTATCACTTAATTGATTTGCAGATATTGAACCAACCTTGCATCCCAGGAATAAATCCAACTTGATCATAGTGCATGATTTTTTAATATGTTGCTGAATTTAATTTACTAATATTTTGTTGGGATTTTAGCATCAGTGTTCATAAGAGATATTGGCCCTATAGTTTTCCTTATTTGTAATGTTTTTTATTTGGTTTTGGAATCAAGGTAATGGTGACCTTAAATGGAATTAGGGAGCCGTCCCTCTTCTTGAATTTTTTGGAATAGTTTGCGAAGGATGGGTGTTAATTTTTTTTTGAATGTTTGGTAAAAATTTGTCTATGAAGCCATCTGGTCCAGAACTTTATTTTTTTGTGAAGGTTTTTTAATTAGTGATTCAATTTTCAACTGGTGCTAATCATTGGGCTCAGATTTTCGTTTTTTTTCTTGACTCAGATTTTGGGAGATTGTATGTTTTCTAGAAATGTATCCATCTTCCAGATTGTCCAATTTGTTGGTATATAATTGCTCTTCATATTTAATTATGATCCTTTGTTTAGCATGGAGTCCATAGTTATTTCTCCTCTTTCATTTCTAATTTTATTTATTTGAGTCCTCTCTCTTTTTTTTTTTTTCCTTGATGAGTCTGGTTAAGGGTCTCTCAATATTGTTCATCTGTTCAAAGAATCAGCTCTTAGTTTCATTAGTCTTTTGTATTGTTTTTCTAGACTCTATTTTATTTCTGCTCTGAACTTTATTATTTCCTTCATTTTATTCACTTTTTGGCTTTGTTTGCTGTTCTTTTTCTAGTTCTTTTAATTGTAAGGTTAGATTGTTTTTTGAGCTTTTTCTTGTTTCTTGAGGTAGGCCTGTATTGCTATGAATTCCTCCTACGACTGCTTTTGCTGTTCCCATAGATTATAGTTTTTGGTGTTTTCATTTTCATTTGTCTCTGGTACTTTTGATTTTTTCCTTGATCTCGTTGATAACCCATCCAATGTTTAGTAGCATGTTTATTTAATCTCTATGTGTTCGTGTATTTCTAGTTTTTTGTCTTGTAGTTGATATCTATTTCATACCATTGTGATCAGAGAAGATGATTGATATGATTTTCAATCTTCTTAAATTTATTTTGACTTGATTTGTGTCTTAACATTGGTCTATCCTTGAAAATGTTCCCTGTGCACTTGAGGAGAATGTATATTTTGCTGGCTTTGGGGTAAAATGCTCTGAAAATATCTATTAAATCCTCTGTTCTAGTGTGTTTTTTTTAGGCCCATTGTTCCTAGTTGATTCTTTGCCTGGAAGATCCTTCCATTGGTGTCAATGGGGTGTTGAAGTTCTACTATGAGTGTATTACTACTGATCTCTCCTTTTATTTCAGTTAATAATTGCTTTATGTATGTAGGTGCTCCTATGTTTAGTGCATATAGTTTTTTTTTTAATTTCCATTTGCATGAAATATCTTTTTTCCATCCCTTTACTTTCAGTCTGTGTGTTGTCATTTGATCTGAAGTGGGTCTCTCGTAGGCAGCATATGCATGGGTATTGTTTTCTTATCCATTTGGCTACCCTATGTCTTTTGATTGGAGCATTAACCTTTTAAGTTTAAATTGATTAGTGATAGGTACATAGTTACTGTCATTTTATTATTCATATTTGCATTTTCCTTTTTCTTTTTTACCTCCTCTCTTTTTACAGAAGTCCCTTTAACATTTTTTAATACTGTACTTGTTAGTGATGAATTCCTTAAACTTTTCCCTATCTGAGAAACTCTTTATCTTACTTTCCATTTTAATGGAAAGCCTGGGTAGGTATAGTTTTCATGGTTGTAGATTCTTGTTTCATAACTTTGAATATTTCTTGCCAGTCCCTTCTGGACTGCAAAGTTTCTATTGAGAAATCAGCAGACAGTCTTATGGGTTACCCTTGTAAGTAACTCACTGCCTTTCTCTTGCTTCTTTTAAGATTCTCTCTTTGTCTTTTGGCATTTTAATTATGGTATGTCTTGGTGCAGGTCTGTTTGAATTCCTCTTTTTGACTCTTTTTGCTTCCCGAACTTGTATGTCTAATTTCTTTCCCAGATTAGGGAATTGTTCTGTCATTATTTCTTCAAATAGATTCTCAATCCCTTTCTCTTGCTCTTCTCCTTTGGGTACTCCTATGATCTCAATATTACTATGCTTCATGTTGTCCCAGAGGTCTCTTTAACTATCCTCATTTTTTAAAATTCTTTTTTCCTTTTTTGTTGTTCTTATTGGGTGTATTCCTGCTCTTGTCTTCCAGTTTGTTGATTCAATCTTCTGCTTCATCCAATCTACTCTTGAATCCTTCTAGTGTATTCTTCATTTCAGTTATTGTATTCTTCATTTCTGTCTGTTTTTTTTTTATGGTTTCTATTTTCTTTTTAATGCTTACTCTGTCTCTGTTGAGGTTCTCAATGTGCTCATCCATTTCTCCCCTAAGCTCATTGAGCATCCTTATAACCATTATTTTGAACTCTGTCTCTGGAAAGTTGCTTGCCTTTATTTAATTTAGTTTATTTTCTCGAGTTTTCCCCTGTCATTTCATTTGTGGTATTTTTTTGTTTTCTCATTTTATTAGCCTCTCTGTGTTCATTTCTATGTGTCAGGAATATTGTTTCATCTCTCAGCCTTGGCCAGATGTCCTAAAGTGGAAGATGTCCTGTGTGGCCCAGGGGCACATTCTCCCTGATTTCTTTTGCCAGGGACTCTGGACATGATCTTTGTGTGGATTGTATGTGATCTTCTGCTGTAGCTAAAGTCTTATTGTTGTTAGTACTTCAGTGGATGGGATTAATGCTGAGATTGACTAATTTGGTGAATGGCTACACCCACAGGGTAAGAATTGCTGTGTGGGGGTTGACCCAATTGAGTAGAATTTTCCCTAGCAGTCTTGTGTACTTGTTGCTATGAATACATTTTTTCCCCTGCTTCTTTACATTTAGTAACTTTGATTATTCATTGGGTACTGTGGCAAGTACATTGTAGAATGTCTGTATTCTGTTATTATATTTCTCTAAAGAGTATTTATTTTTGTTTAGCAGGCAGTTTAGATTACTGGCAAGTCATTTGGACCCTGTTGAGTCATGGTACTGTGCTTTATAAAGGTAGATCTATTTTAGTTGTACCTGATCTCTGAAGTAACCCTTTGACTTAGAACAATCTTTAATTCTATAGCAAGGGTTTTAAGAGATTAAATAAAAAGTCCAAGTGTTTATAAAACTTGTATAACTTGGGAGAAACTTGAACTTTAAACTCTGTTTCCTTAGAAATTCACAGGACCAATTCTGAAATACCAGCTCAGGAGTTTCAGAATGACAACTGTTCTCTCAATTTCCACTAATCTTTTTGTGGTAATGACTGCATATGCAGAGTTAGGCTTAGTCAAGTTTTAGATTTGGGTTTCTCCTCTCTGTAGCTTCCTCTTCTAGGATTTCTTTCTCAATATTCTGGTATTTTGGTTTCCCAGTAATCTTAGACTCTCAGCCCAAGATTGTTACTCTGTGCTTATGCTCTACTTCCAAACACCTCATTCACTGGGAGTAGATTCATGAGACTATGTGGAATAAATGTGGTTTCATTTAATTATGCTACCCTTGTTTCCAGGGTTTGATTTCTTCTTATTTTGCTTTTTTTTTCTTCAGTGCTTCAAACAGTTGTTTTGATTGTTAATGTGTGAGGAGGTAAAAATGCTATAGTTACTATGATATCACCATAAAGAAGGAATATACACACAATTTTGTACCTTACCTTTTTTACTTAATATTATTCACATAAATATTTTCAGTTTATTAAAGCACTTGCCATAATACTCTAATAACTTAAGAATGCACCAATGTGTGAATAAATGTATCATTTATTTGGATATTCTGTTTTTCAGGGAGTCATATATTTGAATGTTAAAAAGAGAGCTCAAGTAAACAGTGTCTACAGAAAGCATTTGTGCAATTTTTGTAGTCATTTTGGGAGATTTTCAGGGATAAAATTGCTATAGACAGTTAAGCCTTCTTTGAATTATTTTTTCCACCATTTTAAAATAATCAATTGGTAACTTTATGTGTAATATTTATGGATTTCTAATTTTCTAGGTTATTAAAACAAGAGGGTGTATAAGTTTAAAGTCAAAGTTTTTTGTTACTTTTTTAAAAATTCAAATTGACTTTGGTTTTCTTACATGGTGTTAACATATATTGAGTTGCTTAAATAATTAACACACTGAACAGAATGAAAGGATGCTAATTTTTAAATTTTTTTCTTAAAAATAATCTATTATTTTAGAGTAATACACTGAACTTCATTTTGGTATTTTTAATTTCTTATTTTAAAATTTAGAAACAATATCTTTGAGTGTGATTACAGATAGAGTTACTATTTATAAAAATGATAGCAAAAGTATATGTCTGAACAAATATTTCTTTACTCACAAATTTACTTCATTTCATCTCACTTGAGATATGAATAATCAAATGATAATCCCAATTTCTTTGAAATATTATAATTATGTTTTCATTTATATTTCTTTTTTAATTAAAATCTTTTTTTTTTCTTAAAGCAAAGAGAAGATAATATTCGTTGCTTAAAATAGCTTGGTCATTTTGGTTTTGAATGTTTGCCTCATCAGTTGGTAAACAGATCTATTCAACAAGGATTCTCTTTTAATGTTCTCTGTGTGGGTAACGTGCTAAACTTCTCATCTGAATTATCACTTAATTTTTCCAAATGCTCATTTCAACTTATCTTCAGCAGTGTAACACTGTGCTGTTAATTTAAGAACATATCTTTGTTTTCATTGATTTCATCTCCTAGTCATGTTATTTAAACATTTTTTCTTTAAATGTTTCAGTGCTTTTCAAAATCAGATATATCTTTGTGTATATTTTCTTGTTATATTCTATTAAATGACCAAAGGTGTCAGGATTAACATACAGTTTCAAGGACATCTCTGTCTTTGAAGTATTTGGGACCTTTTATACCACCTTAGGGGTTCAGAAGTTTCTCCTTCTCAGCCATCTTACACTCCTTTTTGATGTATCTATATTACAGGGGAAACAGGAATTGGAAAATCAACACTGATTGACACATTGTTTAATACTAATTTGAAAGACAAAAATCCTCACACTTTTATTCAAATATTGAACTTAAAATTCAGACATATGAACTTCAGGAAAGCAATGTTCAGTTGAAATTAACTGTTGTGAAAACAGTGGGATATGGTGATCAAATAAACAAAGAAGCCAGGTTAGTATTTCTTATTTTAATTAAAAGCTTTTCTTATTTTAAGGATTTTTCACCTTTCTCCATAGACTAAATTGTAATAGTCTTTAAAGACAATTGAAACCTTTCCTCCCAGATTTTACTGTTCCCTAATCAAATATTGTTCTCTTCTTAGTATAAAATTGCCATTTTGTATCAGTTGTCTGTGTCCTTACTGTATTTTTTTCATTTTTTTAAAAATTAAGTTTATTGAGATAACAATGGTTAATAGTTATATAATTTTCAGGTGTACATTACAATTTGACAGCTGTGTATTCTATTGTGTGTTTACCATCCCAAGTCCAGTTTCTTTTAGCTACCATGTATTTGATCCCCTTTAACCACTTCACCCTCCCTCTAAACCCTATATTGACACCTTACCCTGTCTTACCTCCCCAACATCCCTACCCACTAAGTTACACTAGTATAGTCCTCTGGTAACCACTAGTCTATAGTCCATGTCATGAGTCTCTGTTTGTTTGTCCTGCTCGTTTATTGCTTTAAAGTTTATATCCCACACATAAGTGACATCATGTGATTTTCAACTTTTTCTGTCTGGCTTATTTCACTTAGCATGATTATCTCGAGGTCCATTCATGTTGTCACAAATAGCAGTATTTCATCTGTTCTTATGGCTGAGTAATATTCCATTGTATATATGTACCACACCTTCTTTAGCCAATCATCTATTGTAGGACACTGGTTGCTTCCATGTCCTGGCCAATGTGAATGATGCTGCCATGAACATTGGTGTGCAAATATTTTTTCGAATATGGGTTTTCAAGACTTTGGGGTAAATACCCAGTAGAGGGATTGCTGGATCATATAGTAGATTAATTCTTAGTTTTTTGAGGAAACTCCATACTGTTTTCCATAGTGACTGTACCAATTTGCAGTCTTACCAGCAGTGCATAAGAGTTCCTTTTTCTCCGTATCCTCTCCAACATTTGTTATTACTTGTCCTGTTGATTATAGCTATTCTAACAGGTATGTGATGAATATCTCATTTTGGTTTTGATTTGCATTTTCCCTAAGAGCTAGTGATGTTGAACATCTTTTCATATATTTGTTGGCCATTTGTATGTCCTCTGGGGAGAAGTGTCTGTTCAGGTCCTTTGCCCATTTTTTGGTTGGATCATTTGTTTCTTTTTGTTGTTATTGAGTCATATGAGTTTCTGTATATTTTGGATATTAGGCCCTTATCAGAGGTGTTGCTTGCACCTCTTCTATTTTCCCATTTGGATGGTTGTCTTTTTACCTCATTGATGATTTCTTTCGCCGAGCAGAAGCTTTTTAGTTGATATAGTCCCATTCATGTGTATTTTTGCTTTTAACAAGCCTTTGTAGTCAAATTCATGAAATTCTCTTTAAGTTTAAGGTCCTTGAGTTTAGTTCCTATGTTTTTTTTCTAGGCATTTTGTTGTTTCAGGTCTCACATTCAGGTCCTTAATGCATTCTGAGTTAAATTTGGTGTGTATGGTGTTAAGACAACAGTCTAGTTTCATTCTTTTGCAGGTGGCTTCAGTTTTCCTAGCACCGTTTATTGAAGAAGATTTCCTTTCTCCACTGTATGTTTTCGGCCTCTTTGTTGAAAATTATTTGCCCATATAAATATGGGCTTCTTCTGGACTCCCTATTCTGTTCCACTGGCCCATGTGTCTGCTTTGCTGCCAATATCATGAAGTCAGGCAGAATGATTACTCCAGTCTCATTTTTGTTTGTTTGTTTGTTTCTTTTAAAAAAATGCCAGTAAGATTTTGATAGAATTGCATTAAATCTGTATAATGCTTTAGTTAATAAGATCATTTTAACTATGTTAATTCTTGAGATCCCAAGAACACGGAAATATCTTTCTATTTCTTTGTATCTTCTCATTTCTTTTAATAGGATCTCATAGTTTTCTATACATCTTTCACATGTTTTGTTAAATTTATTCCTAGGTATTTTATTCTTTTTATTGAAATTGCAAAAGGAATTATTTTTTCTACTTCTTTTTCTGACACTTCATTATTAGAGTATAGGAACACTATGGATTTTTCAATGTTGATTTTGTATCCAGAGAACTTTACTGTATTTGTTTATTGTTTCTAGCAGTGTTCTTATGGAGTCTTTAGGGTTTTCTGTATAGAGAATCATGCCATCTGCATATAGTGACAGTTTTGACTTCTTTGTTTCCTATTTAGATGCCTCAATATCTTTTGCTTGTCTGATTGCACTCACTAGGACTCTCCAATGTTATATTGAATAAGAATTGCAATAGTGGACAGCTTTGCCTAGTTCCTGATCTTAGACAGAAGGTTTTTTTAGTTTTTCACCATTAATATAATGTTGGCTGAGGTTTTGTCATAATGTCCTTTATTATGTTTAGGTACTTTCCTTCTATACTGATTTTGGCAAAGTGCTTTGATCATAAATGGATACTGTATCTTGTGGAAGGCTTTTTTCTTCTTTTTTTTTTTGCATCTATTGATATGATCATATGATTCTTAGTTTTTAATTTTGTTTATGTGGTGTATCACATCAATTGATTTGCGTATGTTGAACCATCTCTGTGCCTCTGGGATGAAGCCACTTGTTTGGTGTGTATAATCTTTTTAATATATTGCTGTATTTGGTTTTGCTAGTATCTTATTTAGGATTTTGCTGTGTTCATGAGAGGTATTGGTCTGTAGTTTCCTTTTTGTGTGTGTGTTATCTTACCAGGTTTTGATTCAGGATAATATTTGGCCTTATAAAATGAATTGTGAAGTATTGCCTCCGCTTCGATTTTTTGGAAGAGTTTGAGGAGAATAGGTATTAAATCTTTGAAAGTTTGGTAGAATTCACTGGTGAAGCCCTGGTCCTGGACTTTTACTTTTTGGTAGGTTTTTGATGATGTTTCAATTTCCATACTGCTGATTGTCTATTTGATTTTCCAGATCTTCTTGATTCAGTCTAGGAAGATTGTATTTTTCTAAGTACTGGTCCATTTCTTCTAGGTTATTAAATTTGTTATTATATACTTTTTCATAGTATTTTTGCATGATCTTTGCGATGTCAGTCGTAATTTCCTCTTTCATCCCTGATTTTGTTTATTTGTGTCCTTCTCTTTTTTCTTTAGTGAGTCTATAGAGGTTTGTCAATTTTATTAACCTTTCAAAAGAACCAGCTCTTTGTTGCATTTATTTTTTCTATTTTTTTTTTTGTTTCAATTTTTTATGCTCTAATTTTGATTATTTCTTTCCTTCTGCTGACTTTAGGCTTCATTTGTTCTTCCTTTTCTAGTTTTTAAATGAAGCATTAGGTTGTTTATTTGGGCTTTTTTTGTTTTTGGAGAGACCTGTAATGATATGAACTTTCCTCTTATGACGCTTTTCCATGTCCCAAAAGTTTTGATATGTTGTACTATCATTATCATTCATTTCTATGTATCTCTTGATCTCTTTTTATTTCTTCTGACCCAGTTATTCTTCAGTAGCATGTTGTTTAATCTCCATGTATTTGTGGTTCTTCCTCATTTTCTGCAGTTGATTCTAGTTTCAAAGCATTATGATCAGAGAATATGGTTGGTATGATTTCAACCCTCTTATATTTGTTGAGGCTATCTCTGTGTCCCAGTATGTGGTTGATTCTTGAGAATGTTCCATGTGCACTAGAGAAGAATGTATAGCAGCTGTTTTGGGATGGAAGGCTCTGTAAATGTCAATTATGTCCAGTTGGTCTAATGTTCATTTAAGGATTTATTTCCTTATTGATTTTCTGTTTGGATGATCTGTCCATATGACAGTGGGGTATTTAGGTCCCTACTCCAATAGGTTTTGGTTTTTTCTCCTTTATTTCTGTTAGTAATTGCTTTAAATATTTTGGGCTCCCTGATTGGGAGCATAGATATTAATAGTGTTATGTCTTCTTGGTGCATGATTCCCTTTATCATTATGAAGTGTCCTCAGTATCTTTCTTTACCTTTTTTATTTTGAAGTCTATTTCATTCGATATTAGTACCACTACTTCCCACTTTTCTCTGAATGCCATTTCTTGAAATCTCATTTTCCACCCTTTCACTTTGAGTGTATATTTGTCTTTGGAGCTGAGATGTGTGTCCTGGAGGTAGCATATGCTTGGGTTCTTGTTTTTTTGATCCATTTTGCCTTTTTATTGGTGAGTTCAGTCTTTTTCAATTTTGGGTAATTATTGAAATATAAGGTCTTTTTTATAGCCATTTTATCATATATTTCTGGTAGCTCGGTGTTTCCATTGCTTCCTTGCCCTTGTGCTTCTGTTCACTTTTATTTTGGTTAGCTTTTGTGGGGTTTTCCCTGTGGTCTTCTTGTTTTGAGTTAATACAATGGTTTCTGAATCTTTGGTGGTGTGGTTACCGTTATGAATATGTAAATGATATGTAATATAAATAAATATATATATATACTGTCATCCATTTTCTTCTGCGCATGGCAATATTTCATTCCCCTTTGCATATTTTAAGATCTTTGAATCTCCCCTTTTTTCAGTCATTGTTATCTCATTTTGTTCTTATGTATGGTGAACATTCATTACTAATCTTGTTTATAACAATTCTTTTCTTATTATTTAAGCCTATAAAGCCCTGTTTTTAATAAGATTAACTCCTCTGCTTCTGTTTGCCCAATAGTCACTTTACTTCTAATTATGTATTTTTTTTGGTCATTTTGTTTTTAAGTTGAACTGACCTCTTTCAGTATTTCCTTAGTAGTGCAGGCTTTTAGTTCAAGAATTCTCTCAATTTTTGTATTGTCTAAAAAAAGTTTTAAATTTCTTCTCATTATTAAGGAAGCTTATCTGGATACATTATTCTAGGCTGGTAAGTTCTTTTTTACTTAATAGTTTTAAAATATTTGATTCCATTCCTTTTTTGCTTGTAAGGTTTTTTGCTGAGAAGTCCAATGATAATCTAATGAGTTTTCCTTTATAAGTTACCGTTTTTTTCTCTCTGGCTGCCTTGAGAATTCTGTCTTTGTCGTTGATTTTAGATAATTTTAATACAGTGTCCTCTTGGTGACACATTAAAGGCCTTTGGGGTTGAGAATATTGGGTGTTCTGTTGAGTTCATGAGTTCCAAGCTCCAGCTTATTCCTCAGGTTTGGGAAATCCTCATCAACCTATTTGTCTGAAAATGCTTTCTAATCCCTATTCCTTTTTCCCTCGCTTCGATAATGCCATTATTCATATGTTTCCTCTCCTGATGGCATGCAGCTAGTTCTTATATTTCTCTTCATTATTTTTTGTTTCTTTCAGTTTCTCTCTTCTTCTTTCTGATTTATTTCTAGGTTTATGTGTTTGATATCACTGATCCTTTCTCCATTGTTCCACTCTATTTCCCAAGCTTGTTATTTTATATTTCAACTCTTGCAGTGTGGTTTTTATCTCAGGAGTTCTATTTGGTTTCTTTTTGAGGATTTTGATCTCCTTGTTTTGCTCATCTAGTTGTTTTTTCAATTCCTAAAATTATTAATTTGAATTTATTTTAGATCTCATTGAAGTTTTTAAAAGAAGTACCATCCTGAATTCTCTGTCACTTAAGTCACATATTTCTTCGTCTGTAAGTTTATTTTCTGGAGATTTTTCTCTTCTTTGTGAGCTGCCTTGTCACTTTTGGTTTTCATTGGTTTTTAATGGATTATTTCTCTGCTGGGCATTAATGGAAGTATATTCTGTTGTTTTTCCAGGAAGATTTATTATATAAAGGTGTCTTTTTAGCCTGTTGCAAAGAAGGTTTCTTTTGGTTTCCAGTAGGTGGCGTGTGAGCCCTCTTGGATCTCTGCTTTATATAAAGTCTTAATAATGCTTTTTTAAAATTTTCTTGTTGGTAATTAATTCACATTTGCTAATCTCAAATTTCAAGTCCCTGTCAGTGTCAGTGACAGTCTTGGCAGCAATTTGCTCAGATCCCCTGGGGCTCTGCAGTAATCAGTCTCAGAGCGTATGGGGTATAGGGCCTTCTGGTTTGGAGGTTGGAGGCTGTGGCTCAGCGTTGTTTTTGCATCTGTGACAGTAAAAATTAGCTATGTTTCTCTGTGGTCCTGTCCTCCTTCTCTCCTTTCTGCCCTGATGACTGGGCCCTGCAGCCACAGCTATCCCAGGCAGGAATATTCAGGAAGTCACCGCATGAACTCGCCACTCTTCTCCTCTCCATCCTCTTGCAAGGAGCGCCAGCAGAATGCGAGAGGCAAGTTCTGTATTATTCCCAGTCCACTGCCCGAACACCGGGGTTCTGACCTGTGGTAGTTTAATTGTGAATCCCAGTGCTCAGTCATGCTGGTGTGCAAATTTGGGTGGTTTTTTTTGTGAGTTTGATTAGGATATTCAGCGTTTTGTTGTTTCAGGGGAGAGATCTGGGGTTGATATGTCACTTCTGTCATGTTTCTCATTTTAAGAGTTGGGTTTTTAAAAAAATAAATAAATTGACAACCTAGCCAACTTAGGAAAACAGAGACCACTCAAATAAAATTAAAAGGAGGAAATTAAAACTTGTTCAACAGAAAATGAAAGGGTCATATGAACCTATTATTAGCAATTATATGCCAAACAAATTAGATAATCTGCAAAGAAATAAACTTCTATAAACATACAACCTATTAAGACTAACTCATAAAAAATAGAATATATGAGTAGATTAGTAATGAATAATAAGTTTGAATCAGTAATCAAAAATCTTCACAAAACGAAAATCCCAGGACCAGATAGCCACAGTTCTAAGAAACATTTAAAGACAAATTAATATCAAAAAAATTGTAAAACCTCATCCAAAAAGTTGATGAAAAGGGAACATTTCTAAACTCAATTTAAGTGACAGAATTACTCTAAAGAAGACACCATAAGGGGAAAATAAGTATAGGCCAATATTCCTGATGAAACACAGATATAAAAACCTTCAACAAGATACTACCACATTGAATTCAGCACACATACACTATGACCAGGTGGGATTTTTTTTCTTAGAATGCAAGGATGATTCACACAGTAGCAAAATTAATTAATGTAGTATACCACATTAACCAGATTAAAGAATAAAATTTCTTGACTATCTTCAATATATGCAGAGAAAAGTATTCGACAAAATTCAATACCTTTTCATGATAAAAACTCTCAAAACTAGGTAATATGAAGAAATTATCTCAACACAATAAAGACCATATATGAAAAGCCCATAGCTAACATCTAAATTGTTATATTTATGGGCATTGAATTTTGTGTAGTACTCTTATTCTTTTAATATATGTAAGATCATTAATAATGTTTCTCTTTTTTTATTCCTGATATTGGTGATTTTTGCCTTCTCGCTTCTTTTGCTTACTCAATCTGGCTAGAAGCTTTCAATTTCATTGATTTTTTCAAAGAACAAGCTTTCCCTGTTTATAGCAATTTCTGCTTTCCTATAATTTTTCTTATTTTTCCCCCTGCTTTAGGTTTTAATTTGTTCTTATTTGCTAGTTTCTTAATGTGTAACTTTACACTAACGATTTCAGATTCTCCTTTTTTTTTTCTAACACAAGAGATTTCAATGCTATATTTCCCTCAAATACTTTTGCAGCATCCGATAAGATTTTTTTTAATTGTGGTAAAACCACTTAACATGAGATATACTCTCATTACAAAATTTTAAATATGTATAGAAGTACTGTCAAATATAGGCATTATGTTATAGGCCTCTAAAAACATTTTAATTTTACAACTGAAAATTTTATACTCATTGAAGCAGCAGCTCTTCATTTCTCCTTACCCAACCATTGGCACATTTTACTTTCTGCTTATATGAGTTCACTAGGAGTTATGATCAAAAAAAGGAAATTCCTCAGGCCTTTGGGGAGCAGTTCATAACTTGAATAAGAAGGTGTTTTATGTAGGATGTTTTGTTTGAAGTTATCTATTAACTTGTCCATAAACATTTTATACATTTTTCTATTATATGTGATATATTTTTAAAGAAATTTGTTATGGTATTATTACAAATGAATTTTCAATTATTATAAAAATTTAATAACTGCATAAGGGATAAGGTCTGAGAGGGTTACTTAGTAAAACTCATAATAGTGGTTATTTTTGGAAAATAAATAGTGCAAAGTGCTTAAGTTTGGCTAAGGTGAGTTCATTTCATCTGGACTATTTTAAATTTTATAAATATATTCATTTATGATTTGGATAATTGATAGAAAAATAATCCAACAAGTAAAATAATGGTGAATATCAATTATTTTAAATTTTAAAAAACAACCCTATAATATAAAGTAAGTTAATGGGTTGATGATGATCCACAAAAGGATATGTCTTACATTTTAAATCCTTGGAATTACTACATGTGATCTTATATGAACAAACTAGTCTTTGTAGATATAATTCAGTTAAGAGACTGAATATTAGATTATCCTGGGTTATCTGGGTATGCCTTAAATCAACAACAAATGTCCTTAAAAGAGATGCATGAAGAGCAGAAGAGATGCTACATGAACATCAAGGCAGATGCTGGATTGAATAGCTAGAGAAATGCAACAGCCAATAGAAGTCGAAAAAAGCAAGAAAAATATTCTCCTCTAGAGCCTCTTGATATAGTGTAACCTTACAATACTTGGATTTTGGACTTCTGGCCTCTGAACTGTGGATAGAATAAGTTTTCTGTTGTTTTAACCACCCGTTTATGGTAATTTTTTATGACACGACTCAGGAGAATTGATTCAGCGTGCACCACTATTGTGGGCCTTATTCACCAATATAATGAAATGCAAATAATACATTAGACGTATAGACCCTAGGCTTAATTCTACATTTAAAAATACTTTTAGACCCTAGGCTTAATTCTACATTTGAAAATACTTTTAGAAGTATTGACTATTCATACTATGGTGATATTCACTTCTAATATTAATAAACTATTTAAAAACAATGTGTGATTTAACATATATGTGGGATATAAACTGAAAAGCAACAAATGAACAAGACAAAACTCAAAGACACAGATGACAGTATAGTGGTTACAGGGAGAAAGAGGAGAAGGGGGATGTACATGAAGGGTTAGAAGGGGGTCAAATATATGGTGACGGAAGGAAATTTCAACTTTGGGTGGTGAACACATGATGTAATACACATATTATATACTATTGAATTGGAATCTATATAATTTTATTTACCAATTAATACTCCAATAAATTTAAATAAAAAAGAGAATGCACTAGAGAATGTATAATCTGGAATTTTTGGATGAGAGGCTCTGTATGTGTCGATTATGTCCAAATTGGTTGACTTTCCTTATTGATTTTCTTTTTGGATGATCTATCTATAGCTGTAGTGGGGTATTCAGGTCCTCTACTATTATTTTTTGTTTTGTTTTGTTTTTTCAGTTTTTTCCTTTTCTTAGTAAGCTGCTTTATATATCTTGAAGCTCCCTGATTGGGAGCATATATATTGGTGATGTTCTGTCTTCTTGAATGTATTGTCCCCTTTATTGTTACTGAGTGTTCATCTTTGTCTCTTGGTACTTCTTTTTTTAATCTTGAAATTTATTTGTTAATATAGGTATGGCTACATCGGCTTTTTTCTCTGGATACCATTTGTTTGGAATATTTTTTCCACCCTTTCACTTTGAGTCTATATTTGTCCTTACAGGCTGAGAGGTGTCTCTTGAAAGCTGCATATGATTGAGTTTCATTTTTTGATCCAAAATACACTCTGTGCCTTTTTATTGATAAGTTCAGTCCATTTACATATAGGGTATTTTTTAATAACATTTTATATTTTGTTTCTAGTACCTCTGTGTCTCTATTGTTTTTCTTTTGCCCTGAATTTTTCTGTTATTTTAGTTTGGTGGTATTCTATGATATCTTCTTCCTTCTTTTCCTTTTTTGTTGTGTGTCTCAGTTCTGTTTTGTGTGTGTGTATGTGTGTGTGTGTGTGTGTGTGGTTACTGGTTAAGTTTATGTAAAAATAAGTTTATGTATATAGTAGTTCTTTTTCTTCTGAATGCATCTTATCTCCATTCATCTTTGCAAATTCAGACCTTTACTCCCCCCCTTTTTGTTTTTGTTGTTTCAAATTATTTCTGTTTTTGCTATGAGTTCATTTCTGAGTTACAGTAGACTATTGTCTTCCCTTTTTATCAATGTTTTTACTACCTTTAACCTTTATGTTATATGTAAGTGCATAATATCCTATTCTAAATAACGGCTCAATTTTTACTTCTGTTTATTAGTCATCCTACTCAGTAGTTTTGTATCCTTTAGTCTTTAGTTTTGGGTAGAATAAACTCCCTCTAGTATTTTTTTGTAATGCTGGTCTTGTGGCAGAAATTCCCTTAGCTTCTGCATACATAAAAGGTCTTTATTTTTACTTCATATTTAAAGGAGAATGCAGGAAACTTGGCTTGTAATTTCTCTCTTTCAAAGTTGGAATATTTGATCTCACTCCCTCCTAGCTTGTAGTTTCTGCTTTTAAAAATCCAGTGATAATCAAAGGATTTTCCTTTATAGGTTACCATTTTGTTTTCCTTGGCTGCCTTGAGAATTCTTTTGTCATTTAATTTTTGACAATTTTAATGTAGTGTTCTTGGGAGAAGGCCTTTTTGGGTTGAGAAAATTAGATATTCTGTTTGCTTCTTGGATTTGAGGATCCAGGTTTCTTTCCATTGGTTTTGGAAGTGTTTGAATAGGCTCTCTGTTGCCTTTTCCCTCTCTTTTCCTTTTAGTATTCCCCATTATGTTTATATTGCTCTTTCTGATGGCGTCAGATAGCTTCTTGTAGAATTCTTTCATTATTTTTTAACTCTCAAAGTCTCTGTCTATTCCCATCTGCATCATTTCCAGATTGCTGTCTTTGATATCGGCTATTTCTTCCCTCTATCTGGTCCACTCTACCTCCTAAACTATTTTATTATTCATCTCTTTTATTGAGGTTTTCAGCTCCAGAATTTCTATTTGTTCTTTTTTTTTAGTTTCAGTTTCTTAGTAAAGTATTCCTGTTGTTCACTGTTTTTTCATTTCTTGGTTCATTAAACAGCATATATCTGAGTTTTCTTGTAGCTTGTTGAGTTTTTCCAGAACTGCAATCTTGGGGCTCACTGCTAGCTCTGGGAGTGTGTGTGGTGTGTGTGGAGGCAAGCTCTGGAAGGGTGAGAAGGGGATGCATCCCACCTCCATAACTCAGCTTTCTTTCTGGCAATTTGTAGTTGCTAGAAGAACAGCTGTCATGCCTCTGCATTTTGTCTCTACCCTTATCTCTGTCCTGATCACTGGGTTTCCACTGACCACAGTATATGCTGATTACTCATGTAGGAATGCTGCAGGGCTACAGAAAGTGTGCTTCTTCAGTCTGATTCCTCCTCTCTCCCTGAGTCTCACAGGGAGCTTTGTGGTTGCATCTGCAGCACTGGTGTCTCCTTCCTAGCTTGGCTGATTCGCCACCTTCAGGTTCTCTACTGCATAGATTTCTCAGATATGTTGTGTCTTAGGCTCGAAATTTTCTGTTGAACTGTAGCTGTTCAATTTGGTAATTTCGAGTGGAATGAGCAAAGGGACCACTCAGTCACCATGTTTCTGAGGTCCCATAATTTTTTGTTTGTTTGTTTTCTGCTTATTTTATTTTTTTTCTTAGATTTTTGATAGTCTCATATTATATGTCTTGGAGAAGAACCTTTTGCATTTAGGTATATGGTGAGCTATTAGGTTTGATTAACTTAGTTGTCCAAGTCTCTCCCCAGGTTTGGAAAGTTCTCAGCTATTATTTTTTTAAAATGAACTCTCTTCCCTCTTTTTTTTCTCTCTTCTCCTTCTGAAAACTCCATTTACTCTACTATTTGTATGTTTTATGTATTCCCATAAATTGCATTGGCTTTCTTTACTTTTATTCATTCATTTTTTAGGTCTTTTTTTCCCTCTTCTGTTTTGGGTTATTTCAAAGTTTCTATTCTCTAGCTTACTGATTCTGTCCTTCTACTGTAGATGCTCACTTACTGCATTTTCCATTTAATTCATTGAATTCTTAAGGTCCAAAATTTGTTTGGATCTATTTAATGATTTCTCATTTTGCTTACATATTTTTTTTCATTGAGTTATATTTCTGTGTTTTTGTATATCTCATTGAATTTCATTTAAAAAAGCATTTTGAAATCCTTATCAGATAGATTGCAAAAATTCCAAGCTTTTGATTCAATTATCGGAGGATTATTATTCTTTTGGTTGATAATGCTTTTCCCTAATGTTTCATGTTCCTGGAGTTTCACATTGCTGAATTTTACATTGAAGTAGCAGACACCTCCTCAAATCTTTTTCTAGTTGCATTCAAGTGTAATATATTGTTCATTGGTTCTGTTGTTTCTGGGGCTATCTATGATCTTGCATAATATCTCAGCCCCACTTTACTTGCTCCTTATTGTGGCAAAAGCCTTATGATTTGAGGTCCTCTCTAGCTCTTACAGCTCCATGATGGGCCATTGGAAACTTCTCTCTCTCTCTCTCTCTTTTTTTTTTTTCCAGAAAGTGTTTGCTATAGCTCAAGTTTTCCAGAAAAAAAAAAAAATGGTTTCTCCCTTGCTTATAGATTCTGCTCTGATTTTTTCTGAGCACATTTCATTTGCCAGATTTCACTCTCACAGCCACGCTCAACAGGGTCACACAGAGCAGCTGATGAATGGGAAAATATGTGGATTAGCACTTGACCTTTGGAAGTGCATGTAGGCCTGGTGGGGAAATAATTAGGTGAGTTCTTCCAGAAAGTTGATTGAGTGAGCTTCCTGCTGAAGTCCTGAGCCTAGTCAGCAGGGATCACGACCCTTTAATCACTTTGACATTTTTATCTGTCTCTTTCCCAATCTCCTCCCTCCTTCAATTTCTGCCTCAGTATTCTGGGTGCTGCTGGCAGAGAAAATATATTTCTCAGCAGCATCCTACACAGCTAGGGTAGCTGGCGGTACTTACTCACTATACTCCCATTCCCCTGTGAGAGAGGTTACTACATCTATTTTAGCCCTAAGCTATCTATGCTGCCTTGGGGGAAGTTTAACATCGACAAATTTTCTTCTATCATTCCAATCCAACCAAATTTTTTTATTTTTATTTTTTATGCTTTAACGGATCTCCTGTCTTGACTGCTTAACTTCAAAAACTCTTTTTCATCTATTGCGCTGTATGCTCAAGACAGCACTCTCCAGTTTCTCTCTGACTGCATGGAAAAGGGAATTGGGGCATGTTTTCTGGCTTTTGGCCAGTACCACAGTTTGTAAAAAGGTGTGTCTGCCTATTACCAGATTGCATAAGTGGGGAAAAGACTCCTCCTGGTTCCTTGGAATATGGTGCTGGGTTCCACCAAACTCCCACAGAGGCACTTTTGTTTGTAGATAGATAAAGATTTTTTAGTTGTTAAAAGGTAAGTGGATGTATTTCTTGCCATATCACTTGAGACTCACTTTTTTGAAATTAAATTTATATTTATAATTTTAATTTGAAATTAAATTAATATTAATTTCATGGCTGACATGGGTTAATAAAATTATATAGTTTTAAGCATATTAATTAATAATATATCATATGTATATCACTGTGTCCACCACCCAAAGTTAAATTTCCTTTCATTACTATATATTTGACCCATTTTACCTTTATCTACATCTTCCCCATCCCCTTTCCCTCTGGTGACCACTAAATTGTTATCTGTGTGTATGAGTTTTTGTTTTTGTTCATATGTTGCTGTCAGTTTTATATCCTACATGTATAAGTGAAAATCACTATGTTTCTCAATGTATTCTGTAGTGTATATTCTCTAGATTTTAAAGAATGCACAGAATTGTGAATCCATCATTTCAGTTGTGACATAGAACAGTTCTATTGCATTAAAAAATTTCCCTTGACTTTTATCTATTCCTGTGCTCCTACCACACTGTATTATTTCAGCTTTATAATAAGACCATATATTGAAGAATATATCTCCTTGGTTTTCTTCAGTATGTCTTTGAAACACTCTCTGGTCTTTTGCATTTTTATTATATAACATGTGTTTGCGTGTGATGTGTGTGTGTGTGTGTGTATACATTTTGTTTTCTTATTGAGATTGCATTGAATTGATAGATCATTTTGCCATTTCTATAAACAATGTAAAGCATGGGCCTTTTATTGGTTTGCAATTGCATAATTACTATTGTTGTAAGGACATGTTATGCACAATTTTTATGATCACAACAAATTATTGAGTACATATATTAACTATTTATTAAATGGTAAAAATACAGACTTCAGATGTTATTAATGTTATGCTAAATGTTTAATTATTTTTCAGCTACCAACCAATAGTTGACTATATAGATGCTCAATTTGAGGCCTATCTTCAAGAAGAATTAAAAATTAAACGCTCCTTTGTTGACTACCATGATTCTCGTATCCATGTGTGCCTTTACTTCATTTCACCTACAGGACATTCTCTGAAGTCCCTGGATCTATTAACCATGAAGAACATTGACAGTAAGGTATGTTTGGTAAATCTATCAATATATCAAGATTTGATAATTATTTAGAGATAATACATATTTCAGATATACATATACAAGAACTTATTTTTAAATATGTGAATATATTTTTTCTGTTAATTTTTAAAACAAATGTATTAGTTTCTTGAGATTATCATTAAGAAGTTCCACAGACTTAGTGATTTAAATGACAGAAATTAATTTTATCACAGTTCTCAAGACCAGAAGTCCAAGATCAAGGTGTTATCAAATTTTGTTTCTTCTGAAACCTTTCTCATTGGGTGGCAGATGACTACCTTCTCACTGTATTCTCACACAGGCTTTCCTTTGTGCACACATCTGATATGTCTTTGAGTGTCCAAGTTTCCACTTCTTATAAAGACACCAAGATAAGATTATAAAGATACCAATATAAAGACATCAGATAAGATTAGGACCCATCCTAATTGCATTATTTTAACTTAATTACCACATTAAAGATTGTATTTCCAAATGCAGTCACATTCTGAGATATTGGAGATTAGGGCTTCAAATATGCATGGGCAGGTGGTTGTGCGTGTGTGTGTGTGTGTGGTGTGTGTGTGTGTGTGTATAAGCATTCAGTCCATAACAGCATTTGAAAAATTTAATCTTAGCTTGCTTTCTAGAGAAATTTAATTTAAAAAATGCATTGAGATGATGAGATGCAGATAAAAAATTATTAAACTAAAATTTAGTTTTTTGTGATTAAATGATAATTCAGATCATGGTCATTTGCCTGTATTTTTGAAATTGAATTTACAGTACTATAAAATAACCTTGTTAACATTTATCTGGTGCCATGGATATTGTGAAACATGAAGCTTCATGATTCTGACTACTGATCTTATTAGAGAAGATGCAAAATGCAACATATATGTATAGGTAGAGCAATGATATGTTGAAATGTTGATTAAGATGGATTTATGGAGACGATGATAGAAATGAATGAAGGACAAATTGTTTTATAATTTTGATAAAAGCCTTCTTCTGCCTTTATAAGCACTCAATTAAATAATAAATAAAATAAATTGATAAAGAATTAAATAGATTTCACCATCCTACTGCTTATGTTTACTAATTCCTGATGTGTTAAAAGTGTAAGAAAGTTTGAGAAATAAACAAAAATTAAGACTTCTAAATCTGAACTATGATAAATTTATTTTCAAAAGTACTGAGTATTTTGGAAAACAATTTTATGAGGATGACACAATAGTCAGTGATTAGTCACAAATATTTGTTGTCCGAGAGTGTGAGATTTCAAGTGTAAAAATTCTAGGATTAACAACTAATCCTCTATGGTAAGATCTTTTTCTTCTTAACAGGTGAATATTATACCACTGATTGCCAAAGCAGATACAATTTCTAAAAATGATTTACAGAAATTTAAGTGTAAGATAATGAATGAATTGGTTACTCATGGCATCCAGATATACCAGTTTCCAACAGATGATGAAACTACCACTCAAGTGAACTCCTCAATGAATGTAAGCTTCTAACTATTGAGTATCAATTCTGTTTTATATGTGGGAATCAATATAATCTCTAAAATAACAGTATTAGTAATATATTGTCACTTGTTTCTGACAAAAAACTATAAATTAGGTGTTTTTTCCCCAAAATCAACTGTGAAAAAAAATGTTTCATTTTCTTATTTTAAAAAATATTCACTGAAAATTAATTCTATTTTTAACAGATTTATTGAGATATAGTTGACATGCTTATGGTTCACCTATTAAAGTATACAATTCAATAATTTTTAGTTTATTCACAGATGTGCACAACCACCACCACAATCAATTTTAGAACATTTTTATCATCTCAAAAATAAATCCTATACCATTAGCTCTCTTCCTCTCCTCTACTACTGTGAGCCACTCTTCTCATCAGAACTCTAAATCAATTTTCATTTCATTGTAGATTTCTTGGTTCTGGACATATTATATAAATTGAATTATATGATATTTTGTCTTTTCATATGCTCATTGTCTTTAGTATATCTTCCCAGGAGATACATTTACTTAGATCTTTTATCCATTTTCTAAATTGTGCTTTGTCTTTTTGTTATTGAGTTCTTCTATATTTCTGGATAAAATTTCTTATACAATATAGGATTTGCAAATATTTTCTTTCAATTTGTTAGTCATGTTTTAACTTTTTTTGGTGTCCTTTGAAACACAAAAGATTTGAATTTTTATGAAGTCTAATTTATCTTTTTTTTTTTTGCTCATGTTTTTGGTGTCATTCTAAGAATATTTTGCCAAATCCAAGGTAATAAAGGTTTACTTATGTCTTTGTTCTAGAGTTTTAAAATTCATAGCAAAATAAACTTAATATAAAATTCACCATCTTAAACATTTTAACATGTACAGTTGAGAGGCATTATAGATTTACATTGTGCTACCATGATCTCCATCTATCCACGGAACTCTTCATCTTGCAAAAGAAACTTTGTATCTAGGATTCCT
The DNA here is from genome assembly GCA_003508835.1 of Eonycteris spelaea. Taxonomy (NCBI): domain Eukaryota; kingdom Metazoa; phylum Chordata; class Mammalia; order Chiroptera; family Pteropodidae; genus Eonycteris; species Eonycteris spelaea. The sequence goes on from PUFA01000393.1 coordinate 478,438, forward strand.
GGTTGGCAAGTTCTATTTCTTGGACACTTTGATGCATTATCTCATGGCTTACTGGTTTCCATGTTTCTGTTGAGGAGTCAAATATCAATCTTATTGGGGTTTCCTAGTTAATTAATGAGTTGTTTTCTGTTGTAGAGAATTTACATATTTACAATGATGTGTCTGTTAGTGAATCGCCTTGCATTTATCTTGGTTTTTGTTGAGTTTCTTAGGTGTGTTGGTTATTGTTTTTTAATAAATCTGCAAATTTTCCATAACTATTTCTTTGAGTATTTCTTTGCTCTTTCCTCTCTCTTTGATATTACCCATTACATGCATGTTGGTGCACTTAATGGTACCCTACATTGTCTGAGCCTCAACCTCACATTTCTGAGTCTCTCTTCAATTTCTCTTGTTTTTTTTTTTTTCTTTCCTTGCATATCTCTATCTTCATATTCCACTTTATTCTTTTCTCTGCCAGTTCAATCAATTTTGGAGCCACAGTCCCAATTTTCTTATTATTAGTCATTGTACTTTTCAGACAAGATTCGGTATGTTCAGGGTGGTATGGCTGTAGACAGTCATTGTACTTTTCAGACACAGAATTCCAATTTGATCCTTTTAAAATTTCATTTCTTTATTAATATTTTCTGTTATATGCAATATTATCTCATATTTCCTTTACTTCTTTTTACCCCTAGGTATAGTGTATTCATGTGTTTATTGAATTTGTTGGTCTTTTTCTGACTGAAAAATAGCTCTTATTGTTTCAGGTCTTATAATTTAGGTCCTTTATCTATTTTGAGTTAATTTTGGTGTGTGGTAATAGACAACAGTCTAGTTTCATTCTTTTTTAGGAGGCCTTCCAGTATTCCAGCACCATTTGTTGAAGAGGATTTCCTTTCTCCACTTCATGTTTTGGCTTTTTTGTTGAAAATTATTTTGCCTTAAAATATAGGTTTACTTCTGGAAACTCAATTCTATTCCACTGGTCCATGTGTCTGTTTTTGCTGCCAATATCATGCTGTTTTGATTACTGTTGCTTTGTAGTATCATTTGAAGTTGGGAAGAGTGATGCCTCCAGCCTCATTTTTTTTCTTCAGGATGACTTTGGCAATTGGGGGTCTTTTGTATTCCATACAAAATCTGATGATTTTTTGTTCTATTTCTTTTTTTAAAAAAACCAATGGGATATAATAGGATTGCATTAAATCTGTATGATGATTTAGGTAACATTGATAATTTTGACTGTGTTGATTCTTCCAGTCCAAGAACAAAGAATATCTTTCATTTCTTTGTATCTTTTTTTGATTTCTTTTAATAGGTCTTATAGTTTTCATTATATAGTTCCTTCACATGTTTCATTAAATTTATTCCTAAGTATTTTATTCTTTTTGTTGCAATTGTGAAAGGAATTATTTTTTCCCCTTTCTCTTTTCTGACATTCATTATTAGAGTATAGGAACACTATGGATTTTTCAACATTGATTTCATATCCAGAGGACTTTACTGTATTTGTTTTATTGTTTCTAGTAGTGTTTTGTGGGAGTCTTTAGGGTTTTCTATTTAGAGAATCATGTCATTCACAAAATTCACCAAATGGTGACAGTTTGACTTCTTCCTTTCCTATTTGGATGCCTTTTATATCTTTCTCTTGTCTGATTGCACTCACTAGGACCTCCAATGTTATACAGAATAAGAATTGCGATAATGGACAGCCTCGCCTTTGTTCCTGACCTTAAAGGGAAGTTATTAGTTTTTAACCATTAAGTATAGTTGTTGGCTGAGAGTTTGTCATCGATGACCTTTATTATGTTAAGTACTTTTCCTTCTATACTGATTTTGTTATGTGTTTGATCACAAATAAATGCTGTATCTTGTCGAAGGCGTTTTCTGTATCTATTGATATGATCATATGATTCTTATTTTTTACTTTATTTATGTGATGTATCATATTAATCAATTTGCATATGTTGAACCATTCCTGTGCCTCTGGATGAAGCCCACTTGATCGTGGTGTATAATCTTTTTAATATGTTGCTGTTTTTGGTTCACTAGTATCTTAGGATTCTTGCTGTGTTCATGAGAGTGATATATAATGCCTTTATTTTCTTGTAGATATTTAATCATGCTCTCTACCCTCAGTTTCAGTCCCTGTAAGTGTTAGCAACAGTCTCAGCAGCATTTGTTCATGTTCCCATGGGTCTCCGTGGTGTTTGATTTTGGAGCGTATGGGGGTAAGGGACATCTGCACTGGGGTTTGGGGTTATATTTTCTTGATGATTTGTAATGTTGAACACCTTTTCATGTACCTGTTAGTCATTTGTATGTAATTCGTGAAGAAATATTTATCCAAATCCTTTGCCCATTTTACATTGGTTATTTGTCTTCTTGTTATTGAATTGTAGGAGTTTCTTATATGTTTTGGATATTTATTCTTTATCAGATATGTTGTTTGCCTATATTTACTACCAATTGTCTTTTCATTTGTTAAGTATTTCCTTTGTTAAATAAAAGCTTTTTCGTTTGATTTAGTCCCTATTTTTGCTTTGGTTACCTATGTTTTTCGTGTCATATCCAAGAAATAATCACCCAGTCGAATGTCTAAAATTTTTTCTTTTTGTTTTTTTCTATAAGTTTTATTGTTACAGTTTTTACATTTGATTTTAATACATTTAAAATCGCTCATTGTAAATGGTATGATATAAAGATCCAAAATCATTCTTTGGTATATGGATATCCAACTTTCCCGCAACATTTATTGAAGAGAGTATCTTTTCCCCATTGTGTATTCCTGACTTTTGTCAAAGATTAGATGACTGTATTTGTGTGAGTTTATTTTTGGGTTCTCTATTCTTACCATTGATCGTTATTTCTTTTCTTATGCCAATGCCATACTGTTTTGAATTCTTTATCTTTGTAACATGGTTTGAATTTCGAGAATGTGATACTTCCAAGTTTTGTTTTTTGTAATATTTCTTTGGGTGTTCTATTATTGACCCTTGTAATTCCTAATGAATTTTAAGATTGTTTTTTAAATTTCTGTGAAAAATTCCATTGAAATTTTAATAGAGTTTGCATTAAATCTATAGAAAACTTTGGAAAGTATGAATATTTTAATATATTAATTTTTTCAATCCATGAACATGGGATGTTCTATTTATTTTTGCCTTTTAATTTTTCTCAGTATTTTATAGTTTCACTGTATAAATCTTTCATCTCCTTAATTAAATTTATTCCTAAGTATTTTTTATTTAAAAAATGCTTTAATAATTTATTTTTTAAGAATTAAAATGTACAGAAAAGTTGCAAATACAATAAACAGAACTTTCATATCCTTGAAACCAGTATCCTCAATATAACATTTAATTGCATTGGTTTTGTGGCAAACATCCTCTCTTTTTTAACCAAATATCTGGATACCCCATGACCAAGTCAAGTTGGCACATAAAATTAACTATAACACCATTTTATCTAAAATAGCAGCCCATTATTTTTCTTTATATAATTTTTCACTTTCTGACCTTAGATTATGTATCTGTTAGTTATGTATATATTGTCTATCATTCCCATTGAAAATGTATACTCAGTGAGGGCAAGTTAGTTATTTCTTTTCTCGGATACCTTTGTATTCTTAGTGCCTAGAAAAGTGCCTGAAACATAGTTAGTGCTCATTAAATATTTGTTGAATTAAAAAAATAATTGAGGGGTGGCTCCATAGTGTAGTGGTTAGCAAGTCTGCTTTACATGCAGAAGATTCTGGGTTCATGCTCCAGGTGGAGCCACAGACCATACCCAGGGGGCGCCAGGCCCTGGGTGCAGCACCACGAGTGTGTGGGAGGAGACACCCACCTTCAGAGATCCAGTTCTTAAGGGGAGATGTAAACATCCATAGGTCAGGAGTGGAAGTGATAGGGGGGAATTAAAGAAGGGGAAAATAAATGAACTAATGGAGTAATGATTTTAGTTTATTAATGACATTATGGTCAATCATGACAACATGGATAAATCTTGATATATTCTAAGCAAAAGTCAGAAATAAAAGTTGAGAATCATTATTTCACTCTTATGTAGGGCATAAAACTTAAAGCAACAAAAGAACAAGACAAACAGTCTCATGGACACAGATAACAGTTTAGTGGTTATCAGAGGGAAGAGGTAGTGGGGACGTAGATAAGGGTAAAGGGAGTCAAATATATGTTGATGAAAGAAAGTTTAATTTTGAGAAGTGAACACACAATGCAATATACATATAATGTATTACTGAGTTGTACATTTGAAACTTATATAATTTTGTTAATCAATGTCACTCTAATAAATTTAATTGAAAAAATTCAAAAAATTTAAATAAAAATAAAAAAGAATTAACAACAAACTTTTTAAAAACTTAAGAGGATTACCCAAAGCAATATATAGATTTAGTGCAATATTCACAAAATACCAATGGCATTTTTTTAAAGAAATAGAACAAAAACATCAGATTTATATGGAATCACAAAAGAGCCCAAATAGCCAAAGGAATCCTGATAAAAAAGAACAAGTTCAGAGAGATCACTCTGCCTGACTTCAAGTTATAATACGAAGTGACAATAATCAAAACAGCATGATATTGGTAGAAAAACAGACGCACGGACCAATGAAACAGGATTGAGAATCCAGAAATAAACCCACATATATGTGGGCAAATAATTTTTGACAAAGGAGCCAAAAATATACAATGGAGGAAAGAAAGTCTTTTCAATAAATGGTGCTGGGAAAATACGAAAGCTACCTGCGAAAGAATGAAAGTAGACTGCTGTTTGTCAACACACACCAAAATTGACTCAAAAAACAGATGATTTATTATTGAATTGTACACTTGGAACCTATATAATTTTAATCACCAATGTCTCTCTGATAAATTTAATAATAAAATAACTGAAGAAAAGGGAATATGTCTTGATTCATGCTATGAGGCCAGCATTTTTTTTTTTTTTTTAATAGTACAGCCAGGCTAAAACACTTCAAGGAAAGAAAAACACACACCAACAAACAAAAAATATTAAAATTTTTTTTTGATTTTTTTTTTGTAAATGGAATTACTTTTTTAAATACCTTTTCAGACAGGTTTTTGTGAGTGCATAGAAATGCAACTAAGTTTGGTATGTCAATTTAGAATCCTGCTACTTTACAGCATTTGCTTATTCTAAAAGTTATTTTGTGGAATCTTTAAGGTTTTCTATGTATAATATGTCATTTTTAAACAGAGATAATTTTACTTCTTCCTTTCTGATTTGAAAGATTTTTATTCTTGCCTTATTGTTCTATCTAAGACTTCTAGTGATAGGATAAATGAAAGTGGGCATCTTTGCCTTGTTTTGTATATTAGAGGGAAAGCTTTTATCTTTTCACCCTTGAGTATAATGTTAGTCTTAGGGTTTTCATAAATGATCTTTATTACATTTAAGTAGTTTTCTTCTATCTCTAATTTATTGAGGGTTTTATATAAAAGAATATTGAATTGTGCCAAGCTTTTTCTGCATTTATCAGGGTGATCAACCACGTGATTTTTACTTTTTATTCTGTTAATGTGGTGTATCACATTGATTGATTTGTGTATACTGAACCATTCTCGCATCTCAAGGATAAATACTACTTGATATGTACTGTCGCATTTGGTTTGCCAGTATTTTATTGAAGAATTTTGCATCTATGTTATCAAGGTAATTGACTTGTAATTTTCTTGTATGTTTTGGAAAGGTTCCCTTTTCTATATTTTGGGAAAAGCTAGAAGATATTGGTATTAAATTTTCTTCAAATGTTTGGTTGAATTCATCCATGAAGTCATGTGGTCCTGGGAATATATATATATATATATATATATATATATATATATATATATTTACTTCTTTAATCTCCTTTTTAATTATTGGTCTGCTCAGGTTTTCTATTACTTCTTGATTTGCTCTGGTTAAGTTGTCTGTTTCTAGGAATTTTTATTTCTTTTAGGTTGTCCAATTTGTTAAAGTATAATGTTCATAATAGTCCCTTACGACGCTTTTAATGTCTATGGGCTCTCTTGTAATGTCTCCTCTTAAATTTCTGATTTTATTTATTTGAATTTTCTCTTTTAAAAAAAATAAAGCAAAAGATTTATTGGTTTTGATTATCTTGTCCAAAAGTCAACTCTGTTTTTAAACTTATTTTTCTAATCACTAATTTATTTCCACTGTAATCATTTTTATTTCCTTCCTTCTGCTAATTTTAGTCTTAGTTTGGGCTCTCTCCCTCTAGCTCCTTGAAATGTAAAGTTAGCTTGTTTATTTGAGATTTCTCATTTTTTAAAATGTAGTTTATTGCTATAAATTCTCTGTGAGTACTGTTTTTGTTGCATCCATATGTTTAATATGTTGAGATCTTTTTCCTTTTGTCTTGAGATATATTCTAATTGCCTCTTTATTTTTTCTTTAACCCAATAATTGTTAAAGAATGTTTTTTTACTTTTGACGTATTTGTAAAATTTCCTATTTCTATTAAGATTTCTGGTTTTATTCCATTCAGATAAGAGAAGATACTTGAAATGATTTCAATATTCTTAAATTTGTTAAGACCTGTTTTGTGACCTAACATGATTTATATTAGAGAATATTTGATTTACACTTGAGAAGAATGAGTGATCTGATGTGATTTGGAATATTTTGTATATATCTCTTAGGTTCATTTGCTCTATAGTATTGTCTGTTCAGTTCTGCTCTTTCCCTATTGATTTCATGTTTTAGTCATTTGAAAAGTGGGATAGTGAAGATTCTCACTATTATTAAATTTCTATTTCTCCCTTCAGACCTGTCAGTGATTGCCTTTTATACTTAGGAACTTTGATGTTGGTAAATAAATATTTATAATTATTATGTATTTCTATGGATTTGACACTTCATTATTATATAATAATTATATATATAATTATTATATATATTATATATAAATTATTATATATATATTATTATTATATATATAATAATTTTATATATAATTATTATATTTATATATATAATTACTATATATATTATTATATAATTACTTTCTTTATCTCTTGTAACAGTTTTTTGACTTTACTTTTATTTTGTCTGATAAAAGTATAACCATTCCTGTTTCTTGGGTTACAATTTGTATGGAATCTCTTCCTCCATCATCACTTGCAACCTATGTGTATCTTTAAACCTAAATTTAGTCTCTTGACAGACTATAGTTGTGTCTTTTGTTTATCCATTCAGCTTCTCTGTGTCTTTGATTTTAGAGTTTAGTCACTTTACACTTGATTCAATTGATAAGTAATGACTTATTCTTCTAACTTTTGCAAGTTTAATTTACTATCTCTTTTGTAGTTAGTTATCTTGTTTCTAGCTCTTCTCTTGTCTTTTATGGGTGACTTGATTTCTTTTGTGATGATGTGCTTTGAATATTTTTGACTTATCTTTTATTCATCTACTTTACCTTTGTGAATTACCATTTCCATAGGGATTACATCAAACATTTTATATTTATAAAAGTCTGTTTTATGCCTAAAAACAATTTCAACCATATACAGTAACTCTATGCTTCACTCTATGTAATTGGCATACAGTAACTCTACTTTGTATATGGTATTTCAATTAACAAATTTCTGTAGTTATAGTTATATTTTAATCTTTAAATTATAATGGAATATTACAAAAAATAAAATATTGCTATTTGTGACAACATGGATGGATCTTGAGATGTGCTAAGTGAAATATGTCAGAAAAAAAGCTGAGAACTGTATGATTTCACTCACTTGTGGGATATAAAACTAAAAACAACTAACAAATGTTGCAAACAAACTGAGAATCATGGACATGGAAAATAGTTTAGTGGTTACCAGAGTGAAGTGGAGAAAGGGGAGGTATATAGGGCTAAAGGGGTCAAAAATATGGTGACAGAAAAAAATTTAACTTTGGGTGTTGAACACACAATGCAATATAAATATGATGTATTACTGAATTGTACACTTGGAAGCTATATGTTTTATTAACCAATGTCACCCCTATAAATTTAATTTAAAAATATAAATAAATTATATATTAGCGTAAAAAGTGATTTATGTGCTAACATTGCAGCATTACAATATACTGTCTTTATAGTTACCTTTAGTGGAAAGATTTATACACTATTGGCTCTCAAGTTGTTTAGCACATTTTTATTTTAACTTCAAGAACTCAATAACTTTTAAGGTAAGGTAGATATAATGGTAATAAACTCCCTCAGTTTTCATTTGTCTGGAAACATTTTTATCTCTCTTTTATTTTTTTCAATTACAGTTGATAGTCAATATTATTTTATATTAGTTTCAGATGTATAGCATGGTAGTTAGACATCTATATAATTTATGAACTGATCCCCTCAATTAGTCTAGTACCCACCTGGCATTATACAAGAATATTACAATATTCTTGACCTTATTTCTTATGATATACTTTACATCCTCATGACAATTTTGTAATGACCAAATTGTACTTCTTAATCCCTTCACCTTTTTCACTGAACCTCCCAAACCACCTATCATGTGGCAATCACCAGTTTGTTTTCTGTATCTATGAGTCAGTTCTTGTTTGTTTATTTATTTTGTTTCTTAGGTTCCATATACAAGTAAAATTATATGGTATTTGTTTTTCTGTATCTGACTTTCTGTGTCTTACTTAGCATAATACCCTCGACGTCCATCCATGTTGTTGCAAATGGTAAGATTTTTAAATGACTGAGTAATATGTTATTGTATATGTGTAGTATGGCCATTTAAACTATGTTGATTGTTCCAACCCATGAACATGGAATATCTTTTATTTCTTTGTGTCTTCTTCAATTTCTTTTATTCATATCTTGTATTTTTCAGCAGGGTCTTCACATGCTTTGTTAAATTTATTCTTAGGTATTTCATTTGTTTTGTTGCAATGTAATAAGAATTGTCTTTTTATTTCATTTTCTGAAATTTCATTGTTAGTGTATAGGAATGCAATGGATTTTTGTACATCGATTTCATATTCTGTAATTTTACTGTATTTGTGTACTGTTTCTAATAGTTTTTGGTGGAGTCTTTAGGCTTTTCTATGTAGAGATTTATGTCATCTACAGAAAGTGATAATTTGACCTTTGCATTCCTAATTTGGATGCCTTTTATCTCTTTCTCTTGCCTGATTTCTCTAGCTGGGACTTCCAAAACTATATTGAGTAAGAGTGGTGAGAGCAGACATCCCTGTTTTGTTCCTGATCTCAGAGAAAATACTTTTAATTTTTCACCATTAAGTATGACATTAGCTGAGGTTTTTTTGTATATGGCATTTATTATCTTGAGGTACTTTCTTGTTATACACATTTTATTTATTAAGTGTTATATCATAAATGAAAGTTGTATCATGTCAAATGCTTTTTCAGCATCTGTTGACATAATTATATGATTTTTATCTTTTGTTTTGTTTATGCGATGTATCACATTGATTAATTTGTTTCCAGAACTGAATGGCTTTACTAGTGAATTCTACCAAACATTCAAAGATGATTTAATACTGTCCTTCTCAAACTCTTCCAAAAAATTGAAGAGACAATACTTCCTGATTCATTTTATAAAGCCAGCATTACTTTGATGCCAAAACTTTGTTAGGATAATAAAAATCAGAAAACTACAGATTGATATCTCTGATAAATATAGATACTATAGTTTTAAACAAAATACTAGTAAATCAAATACACAAATACATTAAAAAGATTATATAGTACAGTCAAATTGGATTCATTCCAGGGACACAAGGATGGTTCAACATATTATGGGGTTTTTTTTATGTTTACTATCTTTTTGTCAAAATTCTCATTGAATTGATCTATTCTTCCCCTAAGTTTGTCGAATGTCCTTATAATCAGTGTTTTGACCTCTATATCTTGTAGATTGCTTGCTTTCATTTCATTTCATTTTTTTCCTGGAGTTTGTCCTGTTCTTTTATTTTGAATATGTTTGTTGGTCTCCTCATTTTGGCTGCCTCTTTGTGTTTGTTTGTATGTATAGGTAGATCTGCTACCTGGACTGGCCTTAGAAGATTGACCTTATATAGTAGTTGTCTTGTGGGGCTCAGTGTTGCCATTGTCCATGTCAACTGAGCAGGTGCTTCAAGGGTGCCCCTTGTGTGGGTTTTGTATGCTCTCTTATTTTATTTAAGTCTTGATTGCTGGTGAAATCTCAGTGGATGTGGTTGGCCCTCAGGCTGACTGGCTGTGAGAACTGGCCATGACCACAGCAAACAAGCTGCTCTGTGAGGACCAAACTCCTAGAGTGAGACTCACTTAATTAAGTCCTGGTACTTGTCAACACCACCCTTTGGGTTTGCCATTTGTGGATTTAAATTGTTGGTGCTCTGTTGTGTTCTGAAGCCAACCTTCAGGTGTTTTAGTTTCAGGGCCCTTTAGGTGAGGTTCTGGTGTAGGCCAAGCTCAGTTGCTGCTTATGCACATCCCAGTCCATCTGGTAGGAGCTACAAAATGATCTGTGGTTTTTAGCTGCCTGTGCTGTGTCCAGATGTGTAGGAGAAGACATGCTGCAATGTGAGACAGTGCTGGACCTGGGGTCACTGAGCAAGGGGTACAGGGCACACTGAGGCAGCTGCCACTTGCTCATGGCCTGCAGACCTTAGAAAGTTTTTAAGAAAGTCTGCAGTTCAGATGGATTCTGGCATCCCATAGGCACAACAGCTAAAAGAGTCTCTGGCAGTGTGTGAATTTGGTAGGGTGGGGTCTCAAGTAGTCACCAGGTGAGGTGAGTGGTGTTTACCAGGTTAATGCAAATAAGATTTGGCAGCAGTGCCAGGCCTGGGACCACTCAGCAAGAAGCACAGTGCATGCAGAGGCCAGCTACTACCTGCTTTTGTCTTGTAGGCCTTGGAAAGATTTTAAGAAAGTCTGCAGCATGGGTGAAAGCTAGCTTCCCATGAGGCATAGCAGCTATAAAGGCCTCTGGCAGTGTGTGAGTTTGGTAGAATGGTCTCAGAGAGTCACCAAGGTGGGAAGAGCTATTTCACCAGTTAATTGCAAATTCATATTTTCCACTTGTCTGTGCCTGCATCCTGTGTGAGGTAACGGCTCAACACAGAAAGGTAGCACTGTGGGCCAACTGTGTAGGAGGAGGGCTCAACACAGGAACAGTGGTGCTATCCCTCCAGTCCTTGCCCTGAAGCCACACAATTCAGTTTCTCCACTTATGACTCTGATACCTTTTGAGCAGGTATCCTTTTGCTGAAGCTTAGGGTGAGTGTGAGCGAGTAAGTCTTTGTGGACTCTTTAAGACGATATCTGTGTTTCCAACAGCCCTCTGTCTCATCCTGACAGAATCCCCACTGATTTTCACAAGCAGATATTGGAACTCTTTTTTTCTGGATGCTGGAGCCCTAGGCTGGGGAGCCCAGTGTAGGATTGGGATCCCTTGCTCTTCAGGAGTGACCTCTGCAACTGAGATGCCTTCCAATTCTCAACCACAACATGTAGATGTAGAAGCAACCCATTTATCTCTGATTCTTCTACAAGTCTCAACGTGACTTCTTGGTAATAAGAGTCTGTACAGCTATCTTTAGATGGTTCTCCAGGCTGACTGATTTATAACTTCTTTAATTTTTATGTAGTCATGGCAGGAGGTAAGCACAGCATTTACCACCCACTCTAGAAGTGTGTAGTTTTATCTTCAAGTTTTGCACCTATTTTTTGTTATTGATCTCTAGTTTTATTCTACTATGATCTGAGCATACTTTGTGTGATTTCTATTCTTTCAGGTTATTTTATTTTATGTTGAATATATTATCATTGTTGTTCAACTGATATCATTGTTGTTCAACATTTTAGTATTGCATGCTCATTCCCAACAACTTGTCACAGGCTGTGACAATCACCTTTCTTTCTTTCTTTCTTTCTTTCTTTCTTTCTTTCTTTCTTTCTTTCTTTCTTTCTTTCTTTTCTTTCTCTCCTCTCTCTCTCTCTCTCTCTCTCTCTCTCTCTCTCTTCTATGAATTTGATTGTCTTGGATACCTCATGAAAGTGAAATTATATATTTTTGTCTTTTTGTGGCTAGTTTATTTCACTTAGCATAATGTTCTCAAGGTTCATCCATGTTTCAGTGTTTGACAGAATTTCTTTTTTAAGACTATATGAATATATATATATATATATTTATTTATTTATTATTTGTTGATGGAAATTTAGATTGCTTTCACCTCTTGGCTATTATAAATAATGACACAATTAGTATGAGTGTTTAAATATCTCTCAGATATTATGCTTTCATTACTTTAGAATATATTCTGAAGGAGAATTGTTGGGTCATATGACAATTTCATTTTTAATTTTGAAAACAACCATACTATTTTCTATAATGGTTGCATTGTTTTACAGTTCCACCAACAGTGCAGAAAGGTTTCAATTTTTTTACATCCTTACCAACACTTGGCATTGTTTTTTTAAAAAAAATAGAAGCCACCCTAATGAGTGTGAGATAATATATTGGTTTTGATTTGTATTTATCTGATGGTTAATGGTGTTGAAAATATTTTCATATGCTTCTTAGCCATTTGTATTCATCTTGTGAGAAATGCCTATTCAAGTGTTTTGCCATTTTTAAATTCATTTATTTATTTTATTGAGTTATAGGAGTTTACTTTTATATTCTGGATATTAACCCCTTATCTGATTTGGCATGAAAATATTATATTCCATTACAAATGTTGCCTTTTTACTCTGTTGAGTATGTACTTTGATGCACAGACATTTTTAAGTTCGACGTAGTTTCATTTGTCTGTTTTGCCTTTGTTGCCTGTGCTTTTGGTGTCTCATCCATGGAATCCTTGCCAAACCCACCTCTTATGTTTTATTCTAGTAGTTTTATAATTTTGGGTTTTATGTTGAGGTCTTTAATTGACCAAGTTAATTTTTATATGTTATGAGATAAGAGACCAATTTTATTCTATTGCCTATTGATAATTTTTCCAGCACCATATGTTGAAGAAATAGGACAAAAAATCCTAAATTCAGTGGAGCCACAAAGATCCTAAATTGCCAAAGCAATCTTGAAGAAGAAAAACAAAGTTGGATTTATTATGCTTCCTGATTTCAAACAATATTACAAAGTTTTTGTAATCAAAATGTATGGTTTTGACATAAAAAACAAACACAGAGATTAGTGTAACCAAAATAAAGTTCAGATATAAACTCACACATACATACTTAATCAATTTAACACAAAGAAGCTAAAACTATACAATGGGGAAAAGATAGTCTCTTTTATAAATTGATATTGGGAAAACTGGCTAGCCACATACAAAAAAAAATGAAACTAGACCACTATCTTACACAATACACAAAAATTAACTCAAAATGGATTAAAGACTTGAATGTGAGGTCTGGACCATAAAATTCTAGAAGAAAATACTGGCAGTAATTTCCTTGACATCAGTCAGTGATTTTTTGGGGGGGAGATTTGTCATCTAAAGCACAAACAAACAATTGAAATTAGATCAAACTAACAAACTTCTGCACAGTAGGAAAAAAATCAACAAAGTGAAAATGCAACCTATAGAATGGAAGAAAAGACAAATTTAATTTTGAAAAGGTTATATATATATATATATATATATATATAAAATAGAATAATATTCAGCTATAAATAATGAAATACTGCCATTTGTGACAAGAAGGATAGTCCTTGAGGCCATTATACTAAGTGAAATAAACCAGACCAGAGGAAGAAGTAATGTATAATCTCACTTACTGTGAATTCTTAAAAAACAAAACCCTGAACTCATATACATAGAAAACAGATTGGTTGTTTACTAGATGTAAGATGTAAGAGGTTAGAGGTGGACAAAATGGGTGAAAGTCATCAAAAGGTACAAACTTTCAGTTATAAAATAAATAAGACTGGGAATACAATGTATAGCAAGTTGATTATAGTTAATAATTTTTTTTAACATATTGGAATGTTGCCAATAGAGTAAATCTTCACAAGAAAAATGTTAACGATGTATGGTGATGGATATTAACTAGATTTATTGTGGTGATCATTCCACAATGTAAACAAATGTCAAATTATTATGTTGTACATGAGAAACTAATACAATGTTATATGCCAATTATAGCTTGATTATATATATATATATATAAAAGACCATGTCCTCTCTCAGCAGAGTTTTACTTATTTCTTTTTTATTTGGGTGACTTTTCTTTCTTTCTTCTTTTTTTTTCTCCCTCTCTTCCTTCTTTCCTCCTTTCCTTTCCTTTCCTTTCCTTTCCTTTCCTTTCCTTCCTTTCCTTTCCTTTCCTTTCCTTTCTTTTCCTGTCCTTTCCTTTCCTTTCCTTTCCTGTCCTTTCCTTTCCTTTCCTTTCCTTTCCTTTCCTTTCCGTTCCTTTCCTTTCCTTTCCTTTCCTTTCCTTTCTCGTCTCTTCTCTTCTCTTTCTCTCTTCTCTTCTCTTCTCTTCTCTTCTCTTCTCTTCTTTTCTTTCTTTCCTCTTTCTTTCTTTCTTTTGCTTAACTACTCTGGGTAAGGCTTCCAGTACTATATTGAATGTTGAATACTAAGTATGATAGGAAGTATCCTTGTTTTGTTCTTGATATTAGATGAAAGATTTCAGCTTTCCACTGTTGAATATGATGTTACTTGTAAATTTTTCATAAATAAACTTTGTTATGTTGAAATAGTTTCCTTCTAATCCTAGTTTGTTTAGTGTTTTTATCATGAGAGTGTTGAATTTTGTCAAACGCTTTATGCCTCAAGAGAGATGCATCATGCACCTTTTGTTTTTCATTTTGTCAATGTGGTGTATTACATTAATTGATTTTCATATAATGAATCATTCTTGCATTTTGGGCATAAAACTACCTAGTCGTTGTGTATAATCCCTTAATATGCTGTTGAATTTGGTTTTCTTATATTTTGTTTACATTTTTGCATCAATATTTATCAGGGATTTTGGTCCACAGTTTTCCTTTCCCTGTGACTTTGTTTGGCTCTGGCATTAAGTTAATACTTGATTCATGGAATCAATTTTCTTACTTTTCAATATATTTGTAAAAATTTCAGGAGGATTTTAGACATTGGTGTTAATTATTCTGTAAATTTTTTTGGGGGGGTTGCCAGTAAATATGTTTTATTATGAAAGCTTTCAAACACACACACAAAATAAGAAAAAAACAACATTATTAAGGCTTTTATATTAAAGCAGGGATCCAAGAGGCTTACGCATAATCTATTAGAAACCAAAAGAAAAACACCTTTTTAGCAAAAGCCTACAGAGAGACCTCTACATAATAAATCTTTTGGGAGGGGGTGGTGGGAAGGGAAGCAGGATGTATTTCCATTAATGCCCAGGTGGAAAAATAGCCCTTTAAACACTATGAACAACCAAGGTGACAAGGCAGCTCAAAAAGAAAAAAGAAAATCTCCAGAAAATAAGCTTAAAGAAATAGTAATATGCAATATTAATGACAGAGAATTTAGGATGGTACTTCTGGAAAAACTCAAGGAGATCTGAAACGAATCATATCAACAATTTAAAGAGTTGAAAAAACAACTAGATCAGCAGAATACTTTTTTTTTAGCAAGGCAGCCAAACTGGGAAGACAAAGAAGCAGAAACCATATGAAAGAACAGAACAGAGATCCAGGAAAAATGGGGTCAAGTAATCTCACAGATGCAGAGTTCAAAACACTGGTTATAAAGATGCTCAATGAACTTAGGGGAAGTGTAGGTGAATTCAGTGAGAATGTTAACAAAGAGATAAAAACCATAAAAATGGAAATGGAAATTATAAAAGGGAAACAGTCAGAAATGAAGCATATATTATCTGAGTGAGGAGTGTATTAGAGGGAATCAACAGAGTGGAGGAAGAAAAGGATCGAAACACCAATACAGGGAATGGAAGCAAAGGATACTCAATCAGTACAGCAATAAAAAAGCAGCCAAGACCATAATAATAATTTAAAGAGCCTATGGGACATAGTTAAATGTAAAAACATCTGTGTCATAGAGATACCTGAAGGAAAACAAGACGTTGAAGAGCTTTTTAAAGAATAATGATGGAAAGCGTCCCTAACCCGGTAAAGGAAATAGATATACAAGCCCATGGAGCTCAGAGAGGCCCACACCAAGACACATTATAACTAAAATGACAAAGGTTAAATACGAAAAGAGATTCTTAAAAGCAGCAAGAGAAAAACAGTTAGTTATCTACCCGGGAGCACCCATAAGACTGGCACCCGATTTCTCCAAAGAAACTATGCAGGACAGAAGGGTTTGGTACAAAATATTCAACGTGATGGAAATCCAGGATCTACAATCAAGAATACTTTACCAGCAAAGCTATGATTTAGGGTCAAAAGACAGATAAAGAGCTTTCCAGACAAAAATAAGCTAAAGGAATTCATCACCACCAAGCCAGTATTACAGGATATGTTGGAGGGACTTCTTTAAGAAGAAAAAACATATATCAAAAACATGATTTAAGAATGCTAATAACTACATTCCTATCAACAAGTACCTCAAATGGAAAGAATTAAGTGCTCCAACCAAAAGATAGAGTGGCTGAACGGACAAGAAAACAAGACCCCTACATGTGCTGCTTACAAGAGACTCACTTCCGATTTAAAGACACACACAGACTTAAAGGAAAGGAATGGAAAAAGATACTGTCTCGGTGGACCTAGGGGGTATTGTGCTGAAAGAAGTAGGTCAGATAGAGGAAGACATGATTTTACATACATGTGGAATCTAAAGAACAAAATAAATGACAACAACAACAAAAACTGAAATAAACTCATAGACACAGAGAATATTTTGAGGGCTACTAGATGGGAGGGGGGTTCGGAGGGATGGTGAAAAAGGGCAAAGGGATTTGAAGTACAAATGGATAGTTACAAAATAGACATGGAGGTATAAAGTGTAGCATAAGGAAAATAGTCAACCATGTCTTGTAATACATATTTAATGGGGAAGAGAGTTACCTGATTTAGTGGGGTGACCACTTTGTGAGTTGTATAGATCTCTAATCACTATGCTGTACAACTGAAACTAATATATTATTGTAAGCCTAGTATAATTGAAAAAAAACTCATTGAATTATACCATGTAAATATGAGCAACTAATTGATTTATTTCAATAAAACTGGGAGAATCAACAAAGATAATAGGTTTTTTTTTAAGATCAACAAATTTGACTGGCTCTTTGCTAGATTAACTATGAAAAAAAGAATGAAGACTCAAATAAATAAAATCTGTAATTAAAAGAGAGATATTACAACTGATGTCACAAAAATTACATGGATTATAATACAGATCGAAGAAAATGTCACCAACAAAGTGGATAATCTGCAAAAAAAAAAAAAAAAGAATCATTTCTAGAAATATGTCACTTACCAAGGTGAGATCATGAAAAAATCGAATGAGGAAGAAGATTAAATCATTGATCAAAAAACCCAGAACCAGATGGGGAATTCTATCAGATATTTACAGAAGGTTGTTCAATAGTATAATAGCATTGTGGTTATATAAGAAAATACATATATATTTTATATCTCCATTCTATAACATGTAGAGATACATGAAACAGGTATGGCAAAGTCTCATTTGCCCATTCTAGGTCATAAACTTAAAGGGAGTTATTTTAGTATTCAGTCGTGCTCACTTCTCTTAGTCTCTGTACCTGTTAGTTTAATGACAATTTTGGTAGCATTTGCTCAGATTCCCCTGGGGCTCTGTGGTGTTTGGTCTTGGCGGATATGGAAGCAAGTGCTTTCTGGGTTGGAGGATGAGGCTGTGGTTCAGCCTTGTTTTGCAACCGTTGGTGGTAATAATCATCTCTTGTTTCTCTGTCAGTCCCACTTCTGTGTTTTCTGCCCTGATCGCTAGGCAGTGCTGCTGCATGGAGCTCACAGCTCTCTCAGGCAGGGATTTTCAGGGAACCTGCCACACCTTCTTCCCTACGCTTCTTGTAGGGAACTCTGCTGCAAGAGGCAGCTTCTTGTTTCTCCTGGTCTACAGCCTGACTCCCGTGTTTCTGACCAGTGGTAGCTCTTATTCACAGATTCTTCCCTCAAACATGCTTGTGTGCAGGTTGGGTGTTATTTGTTGAGTTTTAGATGTTCAGCTTCTTGTTATTTCAAAGGGAAAGATCTGGGACATATCTCACTCTGCTATGCTTTTGACATCACTCTCATTTTTATGTGTGTGTGTGTTTATCTCCTTGTTAAAGTTCTCACTGAATTCATCTACCTTTTCCCTAAATTCATTGAGCATCTTTATAACCAGTGTTTTGAACTCTGCATCTGTGAGATTGCTTGACTCCATTTTCATGGATCTCTTTTTTGTTCTTTCATATGGTTTCTGCTTTTTTAGTCTTCCCATTTTGACTACCTTTCTGTGCCTGTTTCTACGTACTAATCAAAGCTCCTAAGTCTCCCAGTCTTATTAGTGTGGCTTTGCGTAGTAGGTGTCCAGAGGCACAGTCCCGAGAAGGATTCAGCTACCGGCAAAATTTATCCCCAGTCTGTGCCCCTTTGGGCCACCTCTTAAAATTCAGCAGGCAACCCACAGATGCTCTGCATATAATTTCCTTAAAAAGCCACGTCAGAAACTGATTTCAGCTGCCATTGATATGAGTCTGGGAGCTCCTCAGCAAGTGGCACAGGACTCACTGAGGATACAACTGAATGTGGCGTGGGTAAATCTGGGAGTTTGGGGAGGCACAGTTTCAGGGAATCCTCTGGGCAGAGCGACCTCTATTGTCCAATCCAATGAAATCTCAGCTATGGCAGTTTGTGCACTGGGAGGGGTAAGGTCTCAAGAGAGAAGCAATAGATACCACCAGCACTTCTACCTGGGAGAACACCTCCAGCCTTGCTCTGACAATTCAGTATCCCCCTGAAACTCTCTGGTGTCCTCTGGGCAGCCCACCTGGCGCTGGTCCTAAGAGCCAGCAAGTCTGTCACCATGAAAGTTTGGTTGTGGACACAATTCCTTTCAGGGGAGTGACTACACCTGCAGGCTGCAGCTGCTGTAGCTTCTGTACTACTCAGCCCACTCCAGAATGGGAAGCGCATCTTCGCCCCCTCCTATCTTTCGCCCCCTCCCTACCTTCCTACCATTGCATGGTGATTTCTTATTTCTCTCCCTAGTTGTAGGGCTTTTGTTCTTCTAGACCCCAGGCAACTCTGCTTGCTGTTGGCACCATGTTTGCATCACAGCTTTGATGTGGTCACAAAGAGATGAACAAAGTTTCTATCATCTACGTCATTTTGCCCAGTCCCTTTTGATTATTTCTGTTGTTTTTCTAATCAGTATTTTATATCTCTCTGTTCTAATGTTTATTATTTTCTCCCTTCTTCTAGCTTTGGGTTTTGTTTGTTTTCCCAGTTCCTTGTGGTGTTAAATTAGGTTGTTAATAAGATATTTCTTATTAAAAATGTTTTAACAGTTACAAACTTTCTTTGACTGTATAGCATAGTTTTTGGTATGTTGTATATTCTTGAAAATTTGTCTGAAGACATTTTCTAATTTCTTTTGCAATCTCTTCTTCCACTCATTAGTTGTTTGAGTATGTTATTTAATTTCCACATATGTGTGGGTTTTTAGATTTTTCCTTCTCCTATTGATTTTGAGTTTATTTCAGTTTGTTCAGCTTTTTTTAAAATTGATGTTTGAATAGGGATGATAACTTCAAAATTCTTTATGTGCCCAAAAGGTCTTCTCCACTATTTTTTCAGAGCACCCTTAGACTTCTTTCTCTATCCGTTATTGCAAATTAAGTCAGCTCTTTTGGGAAGAGGCTATATGCTCTCTGTTTTATTTCTTGTTTCTCCTTCCAAGAAAAATTTCTTGGTAGGGACATTGGCATGTTTTCCCCTGAGTGTCAGCACATTCTGATAACTGAATGCCCAGTGAGGAGAGACATCAGCCTGAGGTTCTTTCGCTTGCCCCATCAGACATGGAGCTACTGCCTCACAAGGTGGGGCAAGGATAATCAAGGCCCCAGTCTTCATGTGCTGTCCAAGGTAGAGCCTCTATTTCACAAATGGGGCTTGAGTGATAGAAGGGACCTTGTTTCCCAAATACATCTCCCAACAATTTAGTCTCAGATATGTAGATGGGTACTGAGTGAAAATTCTGTACTATCTTTCTTTTGTTTTGGTATCAGGGAAATACTGATTGACTCAGTTCTTTATTTTTTGTAAATTTCTTTATGCTAATAAACATCTAAGATCCAGATTATATTTTGAAAGATAAAATTTTTAGTTAATAGATTTAGATTTCCATCCTAGGTCCTCTACATAAAAGCCATTGGATCCCGTACAATTTCTATTCTCCCTCAGATTGTTAACTTATCTACACTATGGGGTTACTGATACCTCTATTGAGGCTTCATGTGAGGTATAAATGAAAGAATATTTTTGAAGTGCCTGACACATGGTTTGTAGAATATAACAGGTAAATATTAATTTCATTTTAAAAATTTTCCTTTTCTTGTTTTTATACCCCAATTATTTTAAGATATCAAAACTTAAGGTTTCTGAATCAAAAAAGCTGAGTAATATAAAATTTTATTTATTCTTCTGCATTATATTTTCTTTATATCTTGTCTTAAATATTTTGGCATCTCTTATCTAATTGTACCGCAAGGAACTCATGGGAGTAATTTTTCATCAAAACTGATTAATATACTACTGTTAATTCAATATTTAACATAATGTTTAATAATTTTTATCTTAGACATTGTCTGTATATCAACTCTTCTATTCAGACAATCTATATAACTTCTGACAGATCACTAAAATCTTACATATTTTGTCTCTGCATTCTGTTCAAAACCTTATCTTTATCTATAATTACCCTTCCTACTTTGCTTATCTTTTTCTCAAATCTCTCGTTTGACCTCATTTTTCAAACTTCCTTTGACTCTCACCATCCAAAATGACCCTTTAATTATATTTAGAATTCATATATATATATGAATATGTATATATACAGCACTATTTATTAAAATATTTTATATTGTATACACATTAACTATTATAGTTATTTCAATACTTTGTCTTTTAACTTTGTACTGAAGTTAAAGTAATTTGTATATTATTTTCTTGACATTATCTTTGTGTTTCAGGGTAAAGATAATGTAAGAAAAATAATGTCTACTAAAAATATATTTTTTTGTATTTCCCACAGCATAATGTCTTGGTTTAGACTCTACTCAATAGTTTTCCACTGTGTGTATGAATTGACACTAATGCTTGCAGAAATCTATTTGCATATATTTACTGCCAAGTCATAAAATCTGAGGCAGGATAGATCCCTTGTTTGAATAAATCTATTATGTTATGCTTGTCTCTGTTATTTCCATAACAGATATAAGAGTAACAGAATATGTTACATTGGCATAAGGGAACATGATTTAAATTGTTCTTTTTTTCTAGGGGCACTTACCGTTTGCTGTAGTGGGAAGTATGGATGAGGTGAAAGTTGGGAAAAGGATGGTCAGAGGTCGCCAGTACCCTTGGGGAGTTTTACAAGGTATGATAGTAAGCAGGCTTGCTCTGGACTGCATATATATATAATATATATATATATATATATATATATATATATATACACACACACACACACACACACACACACACACACACACACACACATTTCTATTTCTATTTATAATGATGTATACTATATTTAGGCTACATATGTATAGTATATGTATGTTATCATAATCTCAAAATATCATTTTAAGTTGAGCCAATTTTGGTAACTGTTGCTAAACAATAACAATATATTTACAGTTACTAATAAGGAGAAGAGATTCTGTTTTATTTAAGCTAACACTTACTTTATTATTTATTTTCATAGGAGTTTGCTGGATGGTGTTTTAGGCAAAAATCCACAGAGTCTGGACAGAACCCCCTCATTTACCCCAATCTATACATGCATATTATCTTTCTATACTTGAACCATCACATTCAGAATGTTGAGAAGTACTTTGAACAAAAGAACTTTGAGCAACATCGAAGCCTAAATACTACTGTTTAAAAGATGCATAAATTAATTACTACCTAATTTATAAAACATTTTAAATTGGTCACTAGAAAAAAGGATAGTAAACTATTTTTTAAATAAATAAATATAAATCACCTTTGTATAAATTATAATTAGACTTTTATATTAGTTGTCTAGCATCATGATGAGTTGGAATATTCTAATGATCAGTCATTTATTGTCTAGTTCATATTTTTGTAATACTTATGGGGATTGGATTCTATCTCTAGGTACTAGTTTCCAAATATTGTTTTTACATGAGATATTAGAAAATTTAAATATTTGAAACATACTTTAAAACAACATATTTTAATAAATATTAAATTTAGTTACAATATTGTACACAATATACAATATATTGTGCTCAGTCTTTTGGATATAACAAACACAGAAGAAAGCCTTGTGAATTTACTGATTTATTTTGAGTATTGACTAATTCAGTCACATTAATATCTTGTATAAATAGAATTTGATGTATATTGTGTTGTGTGATCACCACTCAAAGTTAAATTTCCTTCTGTCACCTTATATTTGTTATATACATACGGTGTATTATTGAATTACACACTTGAAACCTATGTAATTTTTTAAACTAATGTCACTCAATAAATTTAATAAAAATAAATAAATGAAATTTGATAACTTAAGCATGTATAATTATCAAGATCTTTATGTTAGCCAGATTTAATTTACTGAAATCATTTATTTTAGTGAAAGTATATTATATGCTTTGTTAGCATTCTGTAAAATACCTCAAGGATAGTTTATAAAATATGAACATAATTATTTATGAAAACTTGTGCTATTCACTAATGCAGCATGTTGTTTCACTCTTTCATATTTATTCTTTGGCTAATAAATTTAAATCAAATTTTCTGGTCTACGAATAAATTCTGTCTATAATTGGTATATACCACATAAACATAGTTACATGATTAAAACAATTATAGCTATTAATCAGAATGATCTCTTAACTGTTATGTTAAAAAGGTTTTCATGAATACATTTATTCAGTAAAACTTACCGAGTGCCAGGAATTCATGTATCATGGCTTTATTATTTCTCTGCCTAGTGGAAAATGAAAGTCACTGCGACTTTATTAAGCTCCGGGATATGCTTCTTTGCACAAATATGGAAGACCTGAAAGAACAAACTCATACTCAGCACTATGAACGTTATAGGTGCTGCAAACTGCATAAAATTGGCTTTACTGATGTGGGCCCAGACAACCAGCCTGTTAGGTGAGTAGAAATTTTTTTATAACAAGCTAGTGGATGATTTATAACACCTCTACAATTGTGAGATATAATCATTTGGGAATGAGAATAACTACTTCTCATTTCTTGGGTTTTCCTGAATTTTATGTTTTTTAATCATCTTCAGATGTAGATGGAGAGCATTATTAGGAGTAACAATGCAAGAGATCACTTAGATGTTAAAATATGTGCTAATATGTATATCCAAAAGAGAAGTTTAGGAATGAAATTGACAAATATTAATAAAGACTAACAAAGGCTAGAAAAGGATATTGAGAGAGATGCAAAGAGTATTGAGGGTTGGGTGGCAGAAAGAGTAAAAACAAAAGCATGGTGTCATGGAAGCCAGGTGAAAATAGTTGGAGAGCAGGTGTATTTAGTTATATTGAATATGAACAGGATTTGTGCTGTGAAAGTATGATAGTATAGTATAATTTAGTTCTATTAGTTATGGTACTTTGAAGACAATCAAAATTGAACTGTCTATATTAAATGAGTCATAGTTTGAAAAACACCTGGTTTATTTCAATTACTTTGAGAATCTCATAAATTAGAGGTTTTCCTAAATTTTATTGTGAAAAGATGTGAAGTATGATATAATAAAAAGTGGTGAAAGCAATAAATTACTGATATAACTTTTTTAAAAATTTTACTACTCTTTACATATACTTTTTATATGCTTTTATATTCCATATTGCACTTACCTCATTTTCTGTATCTCATGATATAGAAATTTCCATTTCTATACATAAAAGAATATTGATTGGTAAATGTTCTTACATGGAACTTAATATACAGTATATCTTTGCATTTTTATTTATATTAACATTTTAATAAGTAATAAAAATTTCTTTTTAGTTTTCAAGAGATCTATGAAGCCAAAAGACAGGAGTTCTATGATCAATGCCAGAGGGAAGAAGAAGAATTAAAACAGAAGTTTATGCAGCAAGTAAAGGACAAAGAAATGACACTTAAAGATGCAGAAAAAGAGGCAAGTACTTCTAGTTTGATATAATTTATATTCAGTTTTAAGTGTCCTAGCAATTTGGGAACTTAATCTCAAGAATTTAGTTGATGTTTTTGGAGACCACTTGCTATTTTTTAAAAAGTAGCCATTTACCACAGATTTTGAATATAGCCTTTAAAAATTATAGTCTGTAATTTTTTTTGGAGCATTTGAAAAATTTCCTTTTTTAAAATAACTCCTAAAAAATTTAAAAATATATTTTTCTTTATTTATAATTTAAAATTTCATACATAGAGTTTAATTTATAACAAATTCAAGCTATTTACTTCTGGGGAGTCATGTACTTTCTAACATTACTACTGTATTAGGAAATTTTCCACATTTTTATAAATAAGCAGGTAAATGTTGACTAATGCATGTCTTAATTAATTAAAGACATTTTAATTGCTGAGTTATGTGGCTCTCCCTTTCATTTCATTTCATTCTGTTTCCAAGGAAATGGAAAAAGAGACTATTAATATAGTTTTAATTATTTGCCGCTGGTAGTTTTTGGCAAAGGAATATATTAGGAAATGTAAGTATTTTTATGTCATGTAAATGTGGTTTTGACCTAAGAATATTTAGTTTTAGTAAGTAAATTAGAATATGAACTTCTTTTTTCATAGAAACAAGATAGTCACTAGGTGCTGTATACCAAATGTGTCAGTAGGGATAATTGAACTATAAATAATAGAAATTCCATTAGCTTACATATAAGGGAAATGTTCTGGAAATTTTCAAAAATATCTTATTAAATTCAAGAACAGGAAACATAACTGGATCTCATGAGGACTTAAACCCAAAGTAAGAAGTGACCAGAAACCTAATCAACCATTTAAATTTTGTATTTGTTCCCTACCTCATTCCCCTTATTTACAGTACTTATCTCTGTACATCTGCTTTATTTTTGCTCTCTGGAGATCAGTTTTTCTTTCATTCTTCTCAGGAACAAACCAAAGCCTAAAATTTGTTGTGGAAAGTGATGAGTAGCAGGTATTCTTACTAGAGTGTAATAATACCTGTAGGAAGAAGCAAATGAATTTCTTTCTGGTAGAAATAAAGTAACCAGGATTCTAAAGTCATCCATAGAGAACAATGTGACAGGAAAACAGTCCTACCTGGCTTGCTCAGAAAAGAAACAATTATTTAAAACATGGTAAATAAACAGCAACTTCGATTAACTGACAAGGACAGGGAAGGCTCGCAGAGGTAAATTAAACTGGAATCGTACATCTTTAAAATTTTCAAATCTTAAAAAAACATGTTTGTACATTCTCAAATTCTGGAAAGTTTTTAAAAATATATATTTTAATTTATTTCATGTATTTTTCAGAGGATTACCTGTTTATCATGTTCCTTTTAGTTTGTCTTTCTCTTTTATATATTTCACAAATACATTAATATTTCTCCTAACTTGTTTCCTGTCTTTTAGCTTTATTTATAGTCTTTGTTCAAAGAAAAATTTATACCTTGTTGTAGTTAAATGTACCACCCTTGTCCTTTATAACCTCTGTGTTTTTTTCTGTTGCCTAAGGAGGAATTATGTAATTACCTGAAGGGTATAAAATGTATATTCCTATATTTTCCCCTAATATTTTAATAAACTTGTATTTTACATTTGGATAATAGTTTTTTTTTTATATTTTGGTAGACAATCATACAACGATCATTTGAGTTATCTACTCTCTAGTGGAATCAAAATGCTACTTTATCATAATATAGCATTAAATTTCCATAAATGGTTTATTTGTGGACTCTCTTTTCTGTTTCATGGATATGTTTTTCTCATTCTGTTCCAGTGTTACTGAATTTTAGTTATCACAGCTTTACAAGTTTATTAAGGCAAGTCTCTCTTCTCATCTCAGTATTGTCAAATTTTCTTAACTAGTATTGCATATTGTATTTTTCAGATACATTTTACATCTTATCAAGTTTCTAACACATCCTGTTGAATGTATATATTTTTAATTTAATTTTATTATTAGTTTTAAGTATACAGTATATTTGTTTGACATTTCTATAGTTTATAAAATTATCTTCCTAATTACTCCTCTCCTCTGGCTCTCCACCTAACCATTACATTAATGCTAACTGCATTCCCTATGCCATGCTCCCCATCCCTGTAACCATCTATCAACTACTAATTTGTACTTTTTTAACCCTTCACCCCATTCTCCCAGGCCCCCAATCCCTCTCTCCTCTGGCCATCACCAGATTGTCCTCTATATTTGTGAGACTATTTTTAATTAGTTTGTTCTTTTTGTTTTTTAGATTCCTCATGTAAGTGAAACCATATGGTATTTATCTTTTTCTGACTTACTTCACTCAGCATAATAACCTCTAGTTCCATCCATGTCATTACAAATGGTAGGATTTCATTTTTTTTGGCTGAGTAATATTCTATTGTATATATGAACCATAACTTCTCAATTGTCTGTTGATGGGCATTTAGGTTGCTTCCATATCTTGGCTATTGTAAATTGTGCTGCCATGAACATAGTGGTGCATAGATCTTTACAAATTATTATTTTGATTTTTTTTGGATAAAAACTCAGGAGTGTGGTTGCTGGGTCAAAAGGTATATCCATATTTTATTTTTTTGAGAAAGCTCCAAACTCTTTTCCATAGTGGCTGTACCAATATGTAGTTCCACCAACAGTATATGAGAGTTCCCTCTTCTCTTTGGAGAAGTATCTGTTCAGGTCTTCTGCCTATTTTTAATAAGATTGTTTGGGTTTTTTGTTGTTGGGTTGTATAAGTTCTTTATATATTGATTGTAATTTCACTTATAGGTTATATATTGATTGTAATTTCACTTGATAGGTTAATTTCCAGAAAATAACAACTTTACCAACATTGCGACTTACCTTGAGGATATTGTATTTTTTCCAATTTATTCAGAGCATACATTTATATTACTCAGAAAAATTATTTAGAATTTATACAGGGTTTGCTCATTTTTTTTGTTAAACTTATTTTTAGGTCTTTAAAGTTATCTTTCATATTACATAAAAAGAATATATCTTTTGTATATTGGAATTGATTTTTGCATGAGCAGGAATGTTTTATTTTAATTAGTCAATAATTTTTAATTATCTTGTTTCTTATTTAAATAATTTATAAGTTAGGGACACATTTATGTATTCTTCATCCACTACTTATATTTAGCATTTGTTTTTCTTATTTAATTGGGCAGGTTGTGACTTCAAGGAGAATAATTACCAGTAATCCTGTTTTGCTGACTTATTGGAAATATTTTTAATATTTCATAAAGTATTATGTAGGCTGGTGGACAGTTTTTTCAAATTAAGAATTTTTTTGTTAAATACAGGTGAAGCTTTGGAATCATTTTGCATTACTTTCAGCATAGTGGGAGGGTTCTGACTTCTCCATATTCTCACTACATTTATTTTACCTTTTGACTATAGATATCCTAGTGGGTATGAAATGGTATTCCTTTGATGAATAATGATGACTGCCATTTTTTCATATGCTTATTTTACATTTTTTATATGTCTTGTATAAATTTCTATCCCTTGCACATTATTTATTTAGATTGTCTGCTTATTATTGAAGTGTAAGTGTCCTTTATAAATTCTGAGCATAAATAATTTGCAAATATTTTCTCTAATTCTTCAGGTTGTATTTTTACTTTCTTTTTTATTATTTTTATTTTTCAATTATAGTTGACATTCGATATTATTTTATATTAGTTTCAGGTATACAGTGTAGTGATTAGACACATATAATTTATGAAATGATTCTCCTTGATTAGTCCAGCACCCACCTGGCAATATACATAGTTATTACAATATTATTGACTATATTCCCTATGCTGTACTTTATAAACTTGTGACTGTTTTGTAGCTACCAATTTGTACTTCTTGATACCTTCACAGTTTTTACTCAGCCCCACAAGCCCCCTCCCATCTGGCAACCATTAGTTCAGTCTCTGTATCTGTAAGTCTGTTTCTTTTCTGTCTATTTTATTCTTTAGAATCCACTTATAACTGAGATCATATGGTATTTTGTTTCTGTCTGACTTATTTTACTTATCATAATACCTTCTAGACCTATCCATGTTGTCCAAAATGGTAAGCTTTCATTTTTTATGACAACTAATATTCTATTGTATATATGTATCACATCTTCTTTTTCTTGTAAAATGAGCTTGGGAGCCTTCCCTCCTCTTGAATCTTTTTGTAATAGTTTCAGATAGCGGGGCCTTAATTCTTCTTTGAATGTTTGGTAAAATTCACCTGTGAAAATATCCAGTGCTGGACTTTTGTTTGTTGGGAGTTTTTCAATTACTGATTCAATTTCGTTAGTAATAATCACCTGTTCACATTTTCTGTTTCTTTTTTATTTGGTCTTGGAATATTGTATTTATTCATTTCTTCCAGGTTGTCCAACTTGTTGTCTTATAATTTATTTTTTTAAATAAGTTTTTGTATTTCTTTGGTGACTGTTGTCACTTCTCTTTCATTCTAAATTTATTTATTAGGGTCCTCTTTCTTTTTTTCTTGATGAGTCTGGATAAAATTTTATTAATTTTATTTTTTCAAAACCAAGCTCTTGTGTTTCATCAATCTTTTGTATTTTTTTGGACACTATTCAATTTATTTTCACTCTGATCTTTCTATATCCTTTCTTCTTATTTTTGTCTTTGTTTCCTGTTTTTAGTCTAGTTTCTTTAAGTGTAATGTTTTGTTGTTTATTTGAGATTTTTCTTGGTTTTTTTTTTTTGAGGTAGGCCCATATTGCTGTGAATACCTCTCTTAGATCTGCTTTTGCTGTGTCTCACGAATTTTAGATCATTGTGTTTTCCTTTTAATTTGTCTCTAGATATCTTTTAATTTCTTTCTTGATCTTATGTTAACCAATTGATCATTTAATAACATGTTATTTAAACTCTATTTGGTTTCATGTTTTTCCATTTTTTTCTTGCAATTGAGTTCTAGTTTTATGCCATTGTGGTTGCAGAAGATGCTTTATATGATTTCAATCTTAAATTAATTAAGCCTTGTTTGCTGCCTAACCTGTGATTTATGTTGGAAAATATTACATGTACATTTGAAAAAAAATGTACTACTGCTTTGAGGTAAAATGCTCTAAAAATATTATTAAATCCATCTGCTGTAGTGTATCATTAAAGGCCACTGTTTCCTCATTGATTCTCTGTCTAGAAGATATGTCTCTTCTTGTCAATAGGATGTTAAAGTCCCCTACTATGATTATATCACTGTTAGTCTCTCTCTTTATGTCAGTCAATATTTGCTTTTTATGTTTAGATGCTCTGCTGTTGGGTGCCTAAATGCTAATAAAGGTATGCTTCTCTTGTTGAATTGACCCCTTTACATTTTATAATGTCCTTCTTTGTTATGATAGCATTTATTTTAAAGTTTATTTTTACCCTCAGTGGTGAAATTTACCCTCAGAAGGAAATTTAACTTTGGATGGTGAACACACAATGCAATATACATATGACATGTTACTGAACTGTACCTATATAATTTTATTAACAAATGTCACCCCAGTAAATTCAATAAAATTAAAAAAATAAAGTTTATTTTGACTGAGATAAGTATTACTATCCCAGCTTTTTTCATTTTCATTTATGAAATATTTTTTCATCCCTTTTTATTTAGTCTCTGTGTGTCTTATGATGTAAAATGGTTCTCTATTAGATAGTATATGTATGAAGTCTTTTTTTGTTCAAAATTATTGGGATAACATTGATTAATAAAATCCAATAAATTTCAAGTCTACAATTCAAGTTTATCATATATATTGCATTGTGTTCACCTTTAGAAGTAAGATTTCCTTCTGTCACCAAATGTTTGACACCTTTTACCCCTATCTCTTTCACACCTACCCCTTTCTCTCTGGTAATCACTAATCCACTGTCCATGTTCATGAGTCTCTTTTGTCATATGTGTTGCTTTCTGTTTATATCCCTCATATGAGTGAAATCATATGGTTTTCAGCTCTTTCTATCTGACTTATCTCACTTAGCATGATCATCTCAAGATCTATTCATGTTGTTGCAAATGGTACTATTTCATCTTTGCTTATGGCTGAGTAGTATTCTACCATATGTATGTACCACAGCTTCTTTATCCAATAATCTATCATAGAACACTTTGGTTGCTGGCCAATGTGAATTATGTAGCTATGAAGATCACAGTGCATACACCTTTGCAGTTAAATGTTTTCAGGTTGTTGTTGTTGTTGTTGTTGTTGTTGTTGTTGTTGTTTGAGTAAATACCCAGAAGAAAGATTGCTAGATCATATAGTAATTCACTTCTTAAAATTTTTGAGGAAACTCCATACTGTTTTCCATAGTGGTTGTACCAATTTGCGTTTCCACCAGCAGTGTGTCAGGGTTCCTTTTTGTGCACAATCTCTCCAACACTTGTTATTCCTAGTCCGGTTGATGATAGCCATTCTAACAGATGTAAGATGGTATCTCGTTGTAGTTTTGAATTGCATTTCCCTAATAGCTAGAGAAGTTGAGCATCTTTTCCCAATTTTGTTGAATATTTGTGTGTCTTCTTGGGAGAAGTGTCTCTTAAGGCCCTTTACTCATTTTTTTTTTTATTATTATTAATGGTTAATGAAATCCAGTAGTTTCAGGTGTACAATTCAGCAATAAGGCATATAGATATTGCATTGTGTGTTCACTGCCCATAGTTAGATATCTTTCTGTCACAACATATTTGACCACTTTTTCTCCCCTCTCCCTTACCCGCTGGTAACCCTATCCATGAGTTTCTGTTTGTTTTGATCT
Organism: Eonycteris spelaea; assembly: GCA_003508835.1. Lineage (NCBI taxonomy): Eukaryota > Metazoa > Chordata > Mammalia > Chiroptera > Pteropodidae > Eonycteris > Eonycteris spelaea. The sequence goes on from PUFA01000393.1 coordinate 509,557, forward strand.
GTTTCTCCCTTTAGTTCTGATAGTAATTGCTTTATATATTTTGGGGCTCCCTGATTGAAAGCATGAATATTAGTAAGTGTTATATCTTCTTGGTGTATGATTCCCTTTAATATTATGAACTCAATTTTTTTTTCCTGATATTAGTACCACTCCTCCTGCTTTTCTCTGAATGCCATTTGCTTGAAATATCATTTTCCACCCTTTCATGTTGAGTCTGTATTTGTCTTTATAACTGAGGTGTGTCTCCTGGAGTCAGCATATGGTTGGGTTTTTATATTTTTTTGATCCATTCTGCAACTCTGTGCCTTTTTATTGGTGTGTTCAGTCTATTTACATTTAGAGTGATTGAAATAGGAGGTTTTTCTATAGCCATTTTATCTTTTGCTTTCTGGTAGCTTGGTGTTTCCATTGCTTCCTTGTCCTTAAGTTTCTGGGGTGTTTTGTTTTGTTTTGTTTTGTTTTGTTTTGTTTTGTTTTGTTTCTTTTTTATTGTGGGCTTTGTGGATTTTCAGTCCAATCCTTCTTATTATATATTTCAGTTCTGAATATTTGGCATGTGATTACCATTATGAATATGTAGAAAATATATATAGTAGTCTCTTTTCTTCTGTTTGTGCTCTATCTCCATTCTCCTTTGCAAATTTGGATCTTTGAATCTTCCCCTTTTCTGTCATTGTTGTCCCACTTTGTCTTTATGTATGCTGAATGTTCATTACTATCTTGCAATAGCAAATTTCTTCTCATTGTTTAAGTTTATAACATCCTGTTCTTAATAAGTGTTGCACTCTCCTGCTTCTAACTGCCTGCTGGTCACTTTACTCATAGTCAAGTTTTTTTTTTTTTCATTTTGTTTTAGATGAACCGACCCCTTTTAGTATTTCTTATAATTCAGGCCTCACAGTAGAGAATTCCCTCAACATTTGTATGTCTGGAAAAGTCTTTATTTCTCCTTGATATCTAAAGGATAACTTTGCTGGATACATTATTTTTGGCTGCTACTTCCTTTCACTTAATATTTTGAATATTTGATTCCACTCCCTTCTGGCTTGTAAGGTTTGTGCTGAGAAGTCCAATAATAATCTAATGGATTTTCCTGTATAGGTTACCATCTTCTATCCTGGGAATTCTTTCATTGTTATTGGTGTTTGATAATTTTAATATATGTGTCTTAAGTACTTTTTGTATTGAGATAATTCAGTGTTCTGTTGACTTTTTGGGATCCAAGCTCCAGCTCATTCCTTAGATTTGTGAAATTCTCACCTACTGTTTGTCTGAAAATGCTTTCTAATCCCTGCTCCTTTTCCTCCCCTTTGGGAATGCCCATTATTCTTATGTTTTCTCTCCTGATGGTATCAGCTAATTCTTGTATTTCTCTTTCATTATTTTTCATTCTTTAGTTTCTTTCTTCCACCTTCTGATTTATTTCTAGATTTCTGTCTTCAATATCACTAATCCTTTCCTCTATTTGGACAACTCTATTTCACAAGCTTGTTATTTCATTCTTCTATTTTAGTGTGTTCTTCATCTCCAGAAGTTTTTTTTTTTTTATGGTTTAAATCTCTTTGCTGAAAACTCATTCTGCTGATCTAGTTTTTTTTTCCACTCTTGAAATTGTCGATATGATTTTTAAAATCTCATTGAGATTTTTCAGAAGCACCATCTTGAATTCTCCGCTATTTAAGTCGCATATTTCTATGTCTGAAGCTTATTTTCTTGCGATTCTTTCTCTTCCATTCTGAGCTGCCTTGCCACCATGGTTGTTTATGGTGTTTAATGTTATTTTTTCCCCTTGGGCATTAATGGAAGAGTATTCTGCTTTGTTTTTTTCCTAGAAAGATTTGTTATATAAATGTCTCTCTTTAGCCCGTTGCTAAGAAGGCATTTTTCTTTTGGTTTCCAGTAGGTGACGTCTAAGCCTCTTGGATCCCTACTTTTGTAGAAAGTCTTATAATGCCTTTTTTTTTTTCCTTACAAAATATTCAATCATGCTTGCTACCCTCAGCTCAGTCCAGTCATGTCAGTGTTAGTGACAATTTTGGTAGCATTTGCTCAAGATTCCCCTTGGGTTTCTGCAGTGTTCGGTCTTGGAAGATATGGGGAAGGAGAACCTTTGAGTTGAGAGATGAGGGCTGGGAAGCTCAGCCTCATGTTTTGCAACCATGGCTAGTAATAACCACCTGTTGTTTCTCTGCCATCCCCACTTTCTGCTTTCTTCCCTGATCCCTGGGCATTGCTGCTACTGTGTAGAGCTCACAGCTCTCTCAGGCAGGACAGTTTCAGGGAACCTGCTGCATGTTCTCCCCTCCTCCTCCCTCTTGCAGGAAGTTCTGGCTGCAAGGGCAGTTTCTTTGTTTCTCCCTATTTTACCTCCAACTTCTGAGGTTTGATCTGTGGTAGCTTTATATGCAGATTTCATGCTCAGACATGCTTGAGTGCAGTGGTATGTTATTGTTGAGTTTTAGATGTTTAGCTTATTGCTGTTTCAAGGAGAGAGATCTGGGGACATCTCTCACTCTGCCATGCTTCTGATTTCACTCCTCCCCCTTTCCAATATTTATTGGATCATTTGTGTTTCTTTTTTTTTTTGTAGTTATTGAGTGGTATGAGTGCTTTGTATATTTTGGATATTAGGCCCTTATTGCAGCATTGCTTGCAAATTATTTTCCCATTTGGATAGAGGCATTATTAAGACTTTCTCCAAAGTAGGGATCCAAGAGGCTTAGACGTCACCTACTGGAAATCAAAAGAAAAATGCCTTCTTAGCAACAGGCTAAAGAGAGACATTTATATAATAAATCTTTACCTTGTTAATAATTTCTATTGCTGTGAAAGAAGCTTTTTTAGTTTGATATAGTCTTATTCATTTATTTTTTTTCTTTTATTTCTCTTGACTTTGAGGTCAAATTTATAAAATCCTCTCTAAATCCAAAGTTCATGAGTTTAGTACCTATGTTTTATTCCATGCAATTTATTGTTTAAGGTCTTATATTCAGGTCTTGATTCATTTTGAGTTAATTTTGGTGTATAGACAACAATCTAGTTTTATTCTTCTGCCTTTGGCTCTCCAGTTTTCCAAACACCATTTTCATTCTTATTATTTAGTTATTTATTTATTTCTCAGTGTTTGAAGTTTTTATTCTCAAAAATAATTTTTTTTTATAGTTAGCTGTTTTAAACCATAGATAAGAAATAGCATGTGCTACTAGAGAAAGGTATTTACTGAGGAAACATGGCTTTAAGGGTAAGGAGATTCTACATGTAGTGATACAATTGCAGAATGAAAATTGTATGTCATGTAAATATTATTACTGTTTAGTGTAATAAATAGTTTGCTATTTACTTTGTACAGTTAGCTGTTATAAATGCAATATTTTTTTTTTGAATATTGTTGTTTTTAGTGCATTCCCTATACTGTATTGCAAGTGCCTGGCAGTCAGGAACTCTGTCTTTGACATCAGATTCTATAGAGTAGAAAGTAGGCATATGAAGAAACATGGCTTTCACTATTTATTTTGTCTGTTCGTTTGTTTTTTGTTTTATTTTTAAATAATTTCATTTATTTTATTTTTTAATGGGTGACATTGGTTAACGAATCCAATGTTTCAGCTGTACACTTTAACAGTAAGATACACACACACATATTTACACTGTACATTCACCTCCCATAGTTAGTCTTCTTTCCGTCACCACACATTTAAACCACCTTCACCCCGTCTTATGACCCCACCCTAACTCTCTGGTAATCACTAGTCTATAGTCCATTTCCAGGAAACTCTGTTGTTTTTCCTGTTCCTTTATTGCTTTTAGGTTTTATATCCACAACATAAATGATATCATGTGGTTTCAACTTTTTCTGTCTGACTTATTTGTTTAGCATGATTATCTTTGGGTCCATCCATCTCGCAATGGCAGTATTCATCTCTTCTTAATGGCTGAGTAATATTCCATAGTATATAGATACTATACAGCTTCTTTAGCCAATGATCTATCATAGGATACTTTTGGTTGCTTCCATGTTCTGGACACTGTGAATAATGCCGCTGTGAACATCAGTGCACAAATATCTTTTTGGATATGGCTTTTCAAGTCTTTGGGGGTAAATACCCAGTAGAAGGATTGCAGGTTTATATGGTAGATCAATTCTTAGTTTTTTTGAGGAAGCTCCATACTGTTTTCCATAGTGGCTGTACCAATTTCAGTCCCACCCAGCAATGATGAGGTTTCCTTTTTTCTCTGCACTCTCTCCAACATTTGTTATTATTTTGTCCTGTTGATTACAGCTATTTTAACAGATGTGAGATTGTATATCATTGTGGTTTTGATTTGCATTTCCCTAATAGTTAGTGATGTTGAACAACTTTTCTAATATTTGTTGGTGATTTGTATGTCCTCTAGGGAGAGGACTGTCTGTTCAGGTCCTCTGGCCATTTTTTTTTTATTGAAAAATTTTGTTTTTCTGTTATTGTTATTGAGTGGTGTGTTTTTGTATATTTTGAATATCGAATATTAGACCCTATTGAGCCAATTGCTTGCAAAGATATTTTCCCATTCGGATGGTTGTCTCTTTTACTTTGTTAATGATATCTTTTGTTGAGCAGAACCTTTTCAGTTTGGATGCAATCCCATTCATTTATTTAGCTTTTATTTCCCTTGCTTTTGAGATCAAATTCATAAAAATTCTCTTTCAGTCCAAGGTACTTGAGTTTCTTTCCTCAGTTTTTCCATGCTTCAGGTCTTTTATTTTCAGATCCTTAATCCATTTGTGAGTTTACTGTTTGGTGTGTGGTGATAGACAAATGTCTAGTTTCATTCTTTTGCAGGTGGCTTTCCTGTTTTTCCAGCACCATTTGTTGAAGAGGCTTTTCTTTTCTCCACTGTATGTTTTTGGCTTCTTTGTTGAAAATTATTTGCCCATATAAACATAGGACACAAATAATTTTACTTCTGGACCCTCAATTCTTGCTCCACTTGTCCATATGTCTGTATTCTCTGCCAAATACTATGCAACTTAGATACTGTTGCTTTGTAGTATATAAATTTTGAAGTAAGACAGAGTGATGCCTCCAGCCTCATCTTTTTTCTCAGGATAGCTTTGGCAATTCGGGGTCTTTTGTGCTTCAATTACAAACTGATGATTTTTTTGTTCTATTTCTTTTAAAAAAATGCTGATGGATTTTGTTGGAGATTGCATTAAATCTGTATAATGCTTTGGGTAATAAGGTCATTTTATACGATGTTAAATCCGAACACGGAATATCTTCCATTTCTTTGTATCTTCTTAGATTTCTTTGAATAGAGTCTTAGAGTTTTCATTATATAGGTCTTTCAAATGTTTCTTAGATTTATTCCTAAGTATTTTATTCTTTTTGTTGCAATTGCTTTTGAACATTGATTTTGCCAGCCAGGAGAACTTTACTGTATTTTCTTATTGTTACTAGTAGTGTTCTTATAGAGTCTTAGGGTTTTCTATATAGAGAATCACATCATACTCAAAATAGTAACATTTCAACTTCTTCATTTTCTATTTGGATGCCTTTTATATCTGTCTTGTCTAAATGGCAATTGATAGGATCTACAATATTATATGAATACAGTGGTGTGATAGTGGACAGCATTGCCTTGTTCCTGATGTTGGAGGGAAGGTTTTTAGTCTCTTTTACCATTAAGTATAATGTTGGTTGAGGGTTTTGTCATATATGACCTTTATTATGTTAAGGTACTTTCTTCTATAACAATTTTGTTAGACATTTTGATCATAAATGGATGCTGCATCTTGTCAAAGACTTTTTCTGCATCAGTTGATATGATCACATTTCTTATTTTTTTAATTGTTTATGTGTGCGTCACATTAATCAAATTTGTTATGTTGAAGCATCTTGTGCCCCTGAGATGAAGCCCACTTAGTCGTGATGTATAATCTTTTTAATAATTTTGTCCTGTGTGCAGTTTGCTAGTATTATTCAGGATTTTTGCATCTTGTGTTTATGAGAGATATTGATCTGTAGTTGTTTGTTGTTGTTGTGTTGTTGTTGTTGTTGTTGTTTTGTATTATCCTTACCAGGTTTTAGGTCCAGAAGTATACTGACCTCATAAATGAGTTGGGAAGTAGTGTTCCCTCTTCAAATTTTTGGAAAAGTTTGAGTAGAATAGTATTAAATCTTCTTTGAATGTGAGGTAGAATCACTGGTGAAGCCATCTGGTCCGGACTTTTACTTTTTGGTAGTTTTTGATGATTGCTTTATTTCAATACTGCTGATTGGTCTATTTGATTTTTCAAGATCTTCTTGATTCAGTCTAGGGTGATTGTATTTCTCTAAGTATTGATCCATATCTTCTAGGTTTATTAAAATTTGGTGTTATATATTTTCCATAGTATTCTTGTACAATCCTTTGTATTTCTAACTAGCGATATCAGTCATAATTTCCCCTCTTTCATCTCTTTTTTTTGTTTATTTGTGTCCTTTCTCTTTATTCTTAAGTGATTCTAGCCAGAGGTTAGTCAATTTTATTAACCTTCTCTAAAGAACTAGCTCTCATTGCATTTATTTTTTCTATTGTTCTTTTGTTTCATATTACATTTATTTCTGTTCTAATTTTTGATGAATTCTTTCCTTTTGCTGATTTTAGGCCTCATTTGTTCTCCTTTTCTAGTTTTTTAAGAAGGAAACATTAGGTTCATTTATTTGGGCTTGTTTTGTTTTGTGGAGATAGGCCTGTAATGAATATGAACTTCCCTCTTATGACCCGCTTTTGCCTTGGTCCAAGAGTCATATGTTGTACTATCATTAACACTCGTTTCTCTATGTATCTCTTGATCACTGTTTTTTTATTCTTTTCTAACCTAGGTTGTTCTTCAGTAGCATGTTTTTTAACTTCATGTATGTGTGGTTATTCCTATTTCTTTCTGCAGTTGATCTTTAGTTTCAAAGCATTATGATCAGAGAATATGGTTGGTATGATTTCAACCCTCTTATATTTGCTGAGGCTATCTCTGTGTCCCGTAATGTGGTCGATTCTTGAGAATGTTCCATGTGCACTAGAGAAAGAATGTAAAGCAGCTATTTGGGATGGAAGGCTCTGTAAATGTCAATTATGTCCAGTTGGTCTAATGTTCATTTAAGGATGTTATTTCCTTATTGATTTTCTGTTTGGATGACCTGTCCATATCCGACAGTGGGGTATTTAGGTCCTACTACAATGTGTTTTGGTCTGTTTCTCCCTTTAGTTCTGTTAGTAATTGCTTTACATATTTCAGGGCTCCCTGATTGGGAGCATAGATATTAATAAGTGTTATGTCTTCTTGGTGCATGATTCCCTTTATCATTATGAAGTGTCCCTCATATCTTTCTTTACCTTTTTTAATTTTGAAATCTAGTTTATCTGATATTTAGGTACCAGTACTCTCTGCTTTATCATTGAAGCCATTTGCTTGAAATCTCATTTTCCACCCTTTCACTTTGAGTGGTATATTTGTCTTTGGAGCTGAGATGTGTGTCCTGGAGGCAGCCTATCGGTTGACTTCTGTCCTTTGATTTTTGATGTGCAAATCTGTGACTTTGTATTGGTGAGTTCAGTCCAATTTACATTTAGGGTGATTAATTAAAAAGTGAGGTCTCTCATCCATTTTATCTTTTGCTTTCTGCCTAGCTCGGTATTTCCATTGCTTCCTTGTCCTTGTGTTTCCCTTTCCCTTTATTTTGGTTGGCTTTATGGGTTTTCTCTCTGCCTCTTTTTCTTTTAATATCATATACTTCAGTTTGAATCTTCAGTGTGTGGTTACCATTACAAATGAAAAAAATAGTTGTAACACACACACACACACACACACCACAGTCGTCCCATTTTCTTCCCACCCAATTCCTTATCTCCATTCCCTTTGCAAATTTGGACCTTGAATCCTCCGCTTTTCAGTGATTGTTATCTCAATTTGTTCCCAAGTATGCTGAACATTCATTACTATCTTGCTATAGTATTTCTTTTCTTATTATGTAAGCTTATAACGCCCTGTTCTTAGTAAGGGTTGCAGCTCCTCACTCTTTTGCTTGATAGTGTCATTACTCCCAATTAATGTATTTTTTGTATTTTGTTTTAGATGAGCTGACCCTTTTCAGTATTTCCATAGTGGCAGGCCCATGGTGGAGAAATTCGACCTCAATTTTTGTATGTCTGGAAACGTCTTGATTTCTCCTTCACATCTAAGGGAGAGCTTAGCTGGATACATTATTCTAGGCTGGAGTTATTTTCACTTAATAGTTTTAAATATTTAGTTCCATTCTTTTTCTGGCTTGTAAGGTCTATAGCTGAGAAAGTCTTACAAGTAATCTAATGGGCTTTCCGTTATAAGTTACCGTTTTCTTCTCCTGGCCTCCTTGAGGATTCTACTCTTGTCATATGATTTCTGATAAACTTAATTAGCAATGTGTCTTGGTGAAGGCCTTTTTGGTTGAGATAATTATGTGTTCTGTTGACTTCTTGAATTCCAGGCTCCAGCTCATTCCTTAAGATTTTGGGAAATTTTCATCCACTATTTGTCAGAAAATGCTTTCTAGTCCCTGCTCTTTTTTCGCCTTTGATAATGCCCAATATTCTTTTGTTTCTCCTGAATGGTATCAGCTAGTTCTTGTATTTCCTTTCATTATTTTTTATTCTTAGGTTTCTCTCTTCTTCCTTTTGATTTATTTCTAGATTTCTTTCTTTTGATACATCACTAATCCTTTCCTTCATGTAGTCGACTCTATTTTCAGGCTTGCTTATTTCATTTCTCAACTCTTGCAGTGTCCTCTTCATCTCCAGAATAACAATCTGTTCTAAGGGTTTCAATCTCCTTGCTTGCTCATCTAGCTGTTTTTTTCAGTTCCTCAAATGTTGATTGAGGACTTCGTTTCGGATATCACGAGTTTTTTTCAGAAGTATCATCCTGAAGTCTGTCATTTGAGTTGCATATTTTATGTCCTTAAGATTATTTTCGGAGATTTCCTCTTTCTTTCTGAGATGCCTTGTTCACCTTGGTTGTTCAACGTGTTTAATGGACTTTTTCTCTGCCTGGTCATTAATGGAAGTGTATTCTGCTGTTTTTTCAGAAAAAGATTCTACTATAAAAGGTCTCTCCTTACCTGCTGCAAAAACGGCCGCTTTTCTTTTGGTTTCCAGGGTGGCTTCTAAGCCTCTTGGCCCCTTGCTTTATATAAATCCTAAATAATGTCTTTTTAATTTTCTTGTAGATATTTTATCACACTCACTACCTTCAAATTTTCACTCTCTGTCAGTATTAGCGACAGTCTCCACAGCATTTCTCGGATTCCCATGGCTCCGCGGTGTTGGTCTCAGAGTGTTGTGGGGGAAGGGACTCTCTGGGTTGGAGGTTAAGAGCTGGGTTCAGACAAAACTCAAGCAGGCAATAAAATCTGTTGTTTTCTTTGCAGTCCTGTACGCTCTCTGCTTTCTGCCCTGATGATGGGCCCTGCTGCCGGGTACTGAACTCAAAGCATATCCAGGATGGACTGTTCAGGAATGTCACTCCACCTTCACGCCCATCCTCTCCTCCTTCAGGGGAGCGTGGTGGCTGTGAGAGGGCAGCTTCTTTATTCCTTTTCGTCCACCATCAACACCCAGGATTTCTGACTGTGTTAGTTCTTATGCACAGATCCCAAGCTCAGACGTGCTGATTTGCCAATTTGGGTGTTGTTTTGTTTGGTTTTAGATGTCAGCTTATTCTTGTTCAAGGGGAGAGATATGAAGACATCTCTCACTCTGCTGTGTTTTCCCAGAAAATAATTATTCAGTTTCTTTAATAATGTTTTATAGTTTCAGTGTGTAAGTCCTTCATATGTTTTGTTAAGTTTATTCCTAGGTATTTTATCCTTTTGTTGCAATTGCAAAGAGAGTTGTTATTTTTATTTCTTTTTCTGAAAAATTCATTGTTAGGGTATAGGAACACTATGTATTTTTCCAATATTGATTTTCGTATTCTGAAACTTTACTGTATTTGTTTATTCTTTCTCATAGGTTTTTAGTGGAGTCTTTAGGGTTTTTTTTATATAGAGAATGCTGGAGCCAGCCGGCTAAAGTCGAACAGCACTAAAAGAGGGGGGGAAGCCTAAGGAAAAAAGAAGACAGGAAAGCGCTTCGGAGGGCATGCAGTCAATGCTGCAGCCTTTGAGTTTATTAGCACAGCCCTTATATTTCTTTTCGAACACAATAGCAAGGCACAGAGGACATTACCATAGGAATGCTGACATTTACATAAGTTCCTATACATCCTTCCTCAGGGTGCAAACATCCTTGCTTTCTGTTAAACATTCCACTATCTTAAAAGGGTTACTATAGGAGGCAATCCTCCCTTCCAGGGTCAGTAATGTTTAACTCAAATCCCTGCTTCCTGAAACATTGTTTAAGCGGTCTCAGTAACTGCTTTATGGCCTGTAAGCTACGTGACTTCTTCAGTGTCTCAAAATGGCTCCCGACAAGAGAATCATGTCATCTTCAAAAAGAGACAATTTGACTTGTTCCTTCTTTATTTTGATGCTTTTATTTCTTTCTCTTGCCTGATTATTCTAGCTAGGACTTCCAATACAATATTGAATAATAGTGGTGATAGCAGACAGCCTTGTTCTTGTTCCTGATGTTACAGGAAAGAGCTTTGTTTCTCACCACTGAGTATGATGTTAGCTGAGGTTTTTGTCAGATATGGCCTTTATAATGTTGAGGTATTTTCCTTTTATACCCATTTAATGAAGTGTTTTAATCATAACTGAATGTTGTATCATGTCAAATGGTTTTTCTGCATCTATTTATATATTTATATTTATTCTTTATTTTGTTTATGTGGTTTCACATTATATTATGTATTACAATCAATTGTGTATGTTGAACTATCCTTGTGCTCTCGGGATGAAGCCTACCTGATCATAGTGTATAATATTTTTAATGTATTGTATTCAATTTGCTAGTATTTTATTTAGAATTTTTGCATCTATTTTTTATTTGAGATATTGTTCTATAGTTGTGTGTGTGTGAGTGTGGTGTGTTGTGTTTTGTGGGTATCTCATTGTGGTTTTGATTTGCATTTCCTAATAGCTAGTGAAGTTGAACATATCATCATATCTCTGTTGGCCATTTGTATGTTTTTTTTGAGAGAAGTATCTGTTTAAGTCCTTTGCCCAACTTTAATTTTTAAATTTTTTGGTGTTGAGTTGTATAGGTTCTTTATATTTTTGGATATTTGTCCCATATGTTTGCAAATATCTTTCTCACATTCATTTGGTTGCCTCTTTGTTCTGTCAATGGTTTCTATTTGCTATGCAGAAGTTTTTTAGTTTTGGCATCATCTCATTTTGCTTTTGCTTTTACTTCTCTTGCTTTTGAAGTAAGAGTTATAAAATCTTCTATAAGATTAAAGTTCATAAGTTTAGTACCTATGTTTCTTTAATGCATTTTATTCTTTCAGGTCACATAATTAGGTATGAGTTAATTTTGTGTATGGTGACAAATAGAAATCTAGTTTTATTCTTTTGCATGTAGTTCTCCAATTTTCCAGCACAATTTATTGAAGGGGCTTTCTTTTCCCTATTGTACATTTTTGGCTCCTTTGTCAAAAAATATTTGCCCATGTACATGTGGGTTTATTAGCTCATAATCTGTTCCATTGGTCTGTGTGTCTGTTTTTCTGTCAATATAATACTGTTTTATTATTGTCTCTTTCTAGTGTGATTTGAAATAAGGGGGTGTGATACTCAGGCTGTGTTCTTTTTTCTAGAGTTGCTTTGGTTATCCAGAAATTTGTGATTTTGTACAATTCTGATTCTTTTGTCCAATTCTTAGAAAAAATGCTATTGAGATTTTGATGGCAATTGCTTTAAGTAATATGGCCATTAAACTGTGTTGGTTCTTCAAATCCATAAACGTGAAATAGTTTTCCATTTATTAGTGTCTTCTTCAATTTCCTTTAATAAGTCTGGTAGTATTCAGGGTCTTTAACATGCTTTGTTATGTTTATTCTTGTTGTTTCCTGTTGCAGCTGCAAAAGAAATTTTTTTTTAATTTTCCTGAAATTTTATTGTTAGTGCATAAGAATGTAATGGATTTCTGCCCATTATTTTGTATCCTGCAATGTTATTGTATTTGTTTATTGTTTTCTAATAGTTTTTTGGTGGAGTTTTTAGCATTTTCTATAGAAAAGAATTATGTTGATTCTGGGAAACATGGTGGAGTGAGAGATATCCTCAGATCCCTCCACTTGAAACAACAATAAGGTGAACATCAAAAACCCAAGGAAAAAAACACCCAAACTGTACAATAGTACATCTGAGCATGGAAACTGTGCATAAGAACTGCCAATGGTCAGAACCATGAGTATCTGGAACTAGGAGAATAAAGAAGCTGCTAATTGCAGCCTCTGGAGCTCCTTGGAAGAGGAAGAGGACGAGGAGGAGGATGAGGAGGAGGACAAAGAGGAGGAGGAGGAGAAGAAGTGGTGAAGGTGTGGCAACTTCCCTGAACAGCCCTGCCTGCAATGCTGTGATATCTACACAGCAGGCAACAGGGCACAATCATCAGGGCAGAAAGCAGAGAGTAGGACAGGACTGCAAAGAAACAACAGTTGTTTTTACTGCCCTGATTGCAAAACTGAGGCAGAGTTGAAGCTGCCACCTTCCAAAACAGAAGGCCCCTCCCCTTATACACTCTGCAACTGATCATCACAAAGTCCCAGGAAATCTGAGCAAGCACTACCAAAATTTGATGCTAACATAGACAATGATTGAAACTGAACGTAGTGAGTGTGATAAATATCTACAAGAAAATTAAAAAAGACATTATTTAGGATTTATATAAAGCAAGGGGCCAAGAGGCTTAGAAGCCACCTCCTGGAAACCAAAAGAAAAGCGCCGTTTTTGCAGCAGGGTAAGGAGAGACCTTTATATAGTAAATCTTTTCTGAAAAAAACAGCAGAATACACTTCCATTAATGACCAGGCAGAGAAAAAGTCCATTAAACACTGCCTCTTTGTGTGTGTGTGTGTGTGTGGTGTGTGTGTGTTGTGTGGTTGTGTGTGTGTGTGTTTGCTTGGTTTGGTGGCCTTATGTAGTAGATGCTCCGTGGGTCCCAGGGGTACAATTTCCCTGATTACCTGCACTGAGTCCTCTAGGAGTGTCTATTTTGTGGCATGTGCTCACCTGTTGTAGTGAGTCTTGATTACTTTTGTCATGTCAGTGGGTGCATTGACCCTCTGGCTGACTGCTCTGACTATTTGCCACACTCACAGCATATGATCTACTACTGTATGAGGCCTGACTCCACAAAGCTGGATTAGCCCCAGGAGCTCTGGTGTCTGCTGGGACCTCCCTTTGTGTGCACTGCTTGTGGGATTAATTGGGTGGTACTTTGTTATGGACTGAATCAAGCCTCTGGGTATTAATTACGGGGGGCCTCTCGGGAGGGCCTCCCATTAAAAAGCAAGGTCAGCCATTGCCTGTGATCAACCTGAAGCTACCTGGTAGGAAACTATTAGTGATTCGCAGTTGGTTGCTAACTGTGGTCATGTGGGAGAGATCATACTGTGAACTGAGGCTGGCTGCCACCAGTATAGGTTTTGGGCAGCTCAGCAAAAACCCCAAGGTACCCAATCCTGCCGCCACCTTCTGGCCGCTTGTAAGGCTCAGCCACTTGAAAAACCTCCAACAGTACATGAGTTAGGTGAGGCGGGATCTCTTAGAGACAAAAGAGTTGGGAGAGTGGTGTTCATCAGGTTTAATGCAGATTCAGGGTTGGTGCCAGTGCTGAGCCTGAGGCCACCTAGCTAAAGGATCAGAGCACACCACGGCTAGCTGCCAGCCACTTGATGCCTGCACACTCTGCCAGGTGTCCAAAAAATAATACAGCATGGGTCTGGGATGGCTGCGTATCATTGAAAATGCCTCCTGGGGTATGCTCAAAGTGTTTTCAGTTGTGTGTGAGTTGGATGGCTTGGGTTCCCAGGTAGTCACAAGTGTGGAGTGAGTGATTTCACCAGGTCAGTGCAGATTCAGATTGGCCCTGTTTTGGGGAGGGCTCAACACAGGAAAGATGGTGCCTGCCCATAGGCTGCATGGGAGAAGAGCTCCACACAAGGACAATGGCAGCTGTCTCCCCACTCCTTGCTCTTAAGCCACACAACTCAGTCTCTCCCTGTGTCTCTGGCACCTCCCAAGTCTCCATCCCTCCCCTGGAGCCCAGTGTACCTGTGAGCCAAGTCTGTGCATAGGCTCTTTAAGAGGGTGCCACGGTTTCCAGCAGCCTTCCGTCTCAACCTGGATGGACAGAATCCCCACTATTATTCTCAGCCAGATATGGGGGTTCTTCTTCCTGGCACTGTTGCTGCAGTTTGAGGAGCCCAGTGTGAGGCTGGGCCCTTCTCTCTTTAGGAGAGACCTATGCAGCCAAGATATCCCTTCTTAATTCTCAACCACCACACATAGATGTAGGGCCAACCCATTTCTCATCTCTGCACCTCCTACCAGTCTTTGACATTCCTTACAGCCTTCATTACAGGACTTCTGTTCAGCTAGACTTCAGATAGTTCTCCAGGTTAATCATTCTAATTGAGTTGTAATTTAATATGATCATGAGAGGAGGCAAGCACATTTCCCTACTCTGCCTTCTTGCCCAGACCCCTCCAAATTAAGACATTTTAAAAATTTGTTCCTAATATAAACTGATATTTTGATATGTACTGAGATAATATGGTTTTCTCTTTAAATCTGTACATATCATATATCACATTAATAACATGCTGCTGGATCCTCTACTTATGAGGTGTATCAATTTAATCTTAAAAACACTATTGAGGGCTGATTGATATAACTGCACATATTTCAAAACATATGGTTTGATAAACTTTTAAAAACATAATTTATATTTTGAGAGCGGTTTTTATGTTTCTAAGAAAATTGGAGGGAATATACAGAGATTTTCCATAACCTTCCTATACCTATACATGCACAGCCTATTCCATTATCTGCATTACTCATTAGAACGGTGCATTTTCTTTACCAGGAAAAAAAAACCTACATTGACAAATTTATAATCACCCAAAGTCCACTTTTGGGTTTACTCTTGGTGTTATACATTCTATGGGTTTGAACAAATATATAATAATATATATTCATTAATATGTCATATAGAGAATTTCACTGCCCTAAAAATCCTCTATGCTCTGCTTATTTTATCTCTCCTCCTCAACCTCTGGCAAACACTGATATATTTATTATCTTTAAAGTTTTGCAAAGTGTAATATAATTGAAATCATTCAGTGTGTAGCCTTTTCAGATTGACTTCATTCACTTAATAATATCTAAAATTCCTTTATGTATTTTCATGCCTTATAGCTCATTTATTTTAGCACTGAACAATATCCATTCTCTGAATGTACCACAGTTTATCCATTCACTTTACTAAAGGACATCTTTGTTGCTTCCATGTTTGGCAATAATAAGTAAATCTGTTGTAAATATTCATGTGTAAGTTTTGTTTAGACATAAGATTCAACTCCTTTGGGTAAATACTAAGGAGCACAATTGCTAAATCATATGATAAAAGCATTGTTTAGTATTGTAAGAAAACAAATTCTCTTTCAAAAGTGGCTTGTACTATATTACATTCCCACAGCACTGTATGAAGAGTTTCTAGTGCTCCACATCCTCACCAACATTAGATGTCAGTGTTCTAGATTTTGGCCATTTTAATAGGTGTGTAGTGGCATCTCGTTGTTTAAACATTTTTCTGATGTTATATGATGGAGATTTCTGTGTGCTTATTTGCCATTTGTATATCTTCTTTGGGAAGGTGTCTGCTAAGGTATTTGGTCCATTTTTAATCACGTTTTGGTTTTATTACTGCTGATTTTAAGTTGTTCTTTGTATATCTTAGATAACTTAGATTCCTATGTCAGACCTGCCTTTTGCAAATATTCCCTCCAGTCTATGACTTTTCTTATAATTATATCAACATTTTCTTTTACAGACAAGATTTCATTTTAACAAAGCCCTGCATATCAATTATTTTTCTTTTTATAGATTGTGTCTTTGGTTATATCTAAAGGCCATCACCATAAAAAGGAACAACACCTTCCCCAAAGTCATCTATTTTTCTTCTGTGTTATTTTCTAGGAGTTTTATTAGTTTTCCATTTTAATTTTAGGTCTGTGATCGATTTTAGCTAGTATTTATTGAAAAACAAGCTGTGTCTAGATTCATATGTTTCATGTGGATGTTCAGTTGTTTCCAGTACTATTTGTTAAAGAGACTACTTTTACTTGCTAAATATGTTTTTATTAGATTTCTTATTAGTTTATGGGAGAGTTTTTTGTCATTTTTTTGGAGTTTCCTACATTGATTGAGCATGGTTACCCATGAAAAAAGATGATCTTTTTTCTCCTTTTCCAATTCTGTATACATTCTATTTCCTTCTATTGCTTTATTGCATAGCAAGGACTTTCCCAATTAAAATGTTTGAAAAGATGTGGTAAGAGGAGCATCCTTGCCTTGTATCTGACTTTGGGGGAAACATCAAGCTTTTCACCAGAGTTGGTTAATATTTGAAAATATTATATATAAGGTGAAGTTTAGGTTTGTCTGATTTCTACTCTCATTCCTTCCATTCTTTAAAGTAAAACATTCTCAGTTAATTTTGCCATTACTTACAGATAGAAAACTCTCATATCCCCAGCCTTTTTCCATCATTCTTCACATCGTTGTTTTTATTTTTTGTTTTTGTTTGTTTGTTACTTAACATCCTTTATTTTCTTTTTTCTTTTATTTTATTTTAAGTTTATTTGGTGGTACATTAAACATATAATTTCCAGTGTATGTTAAAATTTGACATCTATTATATTCTATTGTGTGATTACCACCAAAGTCCAGTTTCCTTTGGCTGCCATATATTTGATCCCCTTTACCCACTTCACCCTCCCCCAACCTTCCCTATACTGACTTCCTTTACCCCCTCTACTTCTCCCTCCTTCCCCCACCTCTATTCCTCTGGTAACCACTAGTCCATTGTCTATGCCCCTGAGTCTCTGTTTGTTTGTCCTTGTTCATTCATTCCTTTTAGGTTTATATCCCACATATAAGTGATTGTCGTGTGACATTTCAACTTTTTCTGTCTGGCTTATATTGCTTAGTATGATCATTTCGAGGTCAATTCATGTCACGAATGGCAGTATTTCATCTATCTTATTTGCTGAGTAATATTCCATTGCACCACAGCTTTCTTTAGCCAAATTATCTGTTGCTAGGACACTTGGTTGCTTCCATGTCTGTCCACTGTGAATAATGCTGCTATGAACATCAGTGGGCAAATATTTTTTGGATATGGGTTTTAAACTCTTTGGGTTAAATACCCAGTAGAGGGATTGCTGATCATATGGTAGATCAATTCTTAATTTTTTGTGGAACCTCCATTACTGTTTTCCATAGTGCTGTACCAATTTCTTTGCCATGTTTTAGATGCTCATTTGTTTCTCCAGGCTGAAGAGTAATTCCAAGAGACATATTGATTCCAGGAAAGGAAAAAAAATCTTTATTTTAGAACCATGAAAACTCAACCTTTGCTGCACACTCAAATCACTCATGCAACTTTTTTAAGCACTGATGCTTGGGTTTCAGCTCCAGATAGTCCTATATAAATTGATATCTTCACAGTTTGAAAACTGGGAGATTTGCGATCCTACTGAATTAATTCTAATGGAAATCTAGAATAAATAAACAACCACTATAACATATATCTTCTTCCGATGCGTATCAGCATTTTTACGTCCTCAGTAAAGTCATGTTAAAGACCCAGGCCCATCTCTAATGTAATCCACAGTGATAGCATCTCTTTCATATGGCTAATTTGATTTATTTTTAAATCCCACAGATTAAATAAGACCTCACAAAAAATAAAAAAGTAAAACTGAATGAAGTCCTTGAAAGATTTTTGTTTGTTTCTATAATTATGCTAATGTTACTTAAAAAGAAAATTATGACATTTTTTCAGGTCTTTAAACAATTAAAGTCTCAACAAATGTTTCACACTCATGCTATATTTAATGTATAATTTTTAGTGAGCATGAATCTATCAAATTTCAGTGAAGAGAAATGGTGGGAAAGTGAGTGATAATATATTCCTCATTTAGAAAAAGCAAAGTATTTAAAAAAATTGAGTGCTCTTTATAGCTGTGGGTTTTATTACATTGGTTCAATTGAAACATTTTTAAATTTAATTGATAAAACATTTTGTTATCTCAATTTTACTTTAATATAAAATTTTGAAGTTCATTATTAATATTCAAGTTTTACCCTGATGATTAATATATGTTTAATAAACCAGATAAAAGAAAAACAAATTCCTGGGGATGTGCCACCATAGTGTGCTTTGAGTCACAATCGCATATTTGTTTCACAGCTTACAGGGACAAGTTCTGAGCATCTTAAAAGAGTCCAACCAAGAGGAGAGAATAAAGATTGAAGAGGAAAAAAGACAATTGGAAGCAGAAAAATAATAAATTTTTATAAAATGAAAGGCTGGCTCTGAAAACATTGCAGACTCAGGGTAGCACCAATGTAAAAGGACAAAGATCGTAAAAAAATAGTCCATTCTTATCATTCTCATATTTATTGAGCCCTATCACCTTCTTGATTCTATCTTTTCTGTGAGCTTGTTTCATAGCATTTATTCTGATTAAAATTATATTACTTAAAAATTTTTCTGCTTATGTTATATTTTTCCTCAACTAGAATGTAAGCTCCTGAGAGCAGGTACCTTAACCATCTTGTTAGCTGCTGTATCCTCGGAATTTAAACAAAAGACTAGCACAATGTTGACCTTCAGTAAGTATTTTGCTAAAATGAAATAAAATCAAAGAATTACATGACCCAATGTAAAAGTGTTGATTATCTGTAGAAATTCCTTTACCATATCACTGCCTGTGGCTCCACTATACAAATATGGCTCTATTTAAAAATCTAAGTAGAGCGTAGATTTGTTGGAGAGTTCATAAACTATCTTTAGGGATAATTTTTCTTATCAAAATCTACTGATAATAATTTTTGATAGTTTTTATTACAATAAAAAATTGAGTTTTTAGTTAGAACTTCTATACTGTGATGTTAGTCTTTGTAAAACTAATATTTAGAAGTAGAGAGAGCCAGAGAACAATGGGAAACCATGTGTTAACATTTTGGTGATAATATTATGCCTTACAGATTTGGGGTATGTGTTAAAAACTTAAAGTTACCAGAGGTTTCAAAAATAAGATAATTTTTTCCTAATATCAAAATTTTCCTTCCAGGATGAAAGTCATACCAATTCTATAATGCCACATAGTATATAGTGTAATAAACACTTATAAAATAACATGTTTTAAAACATATACTTGCAAGCTGCATTGAAAAAATGATATTTTCAGTAAGTGGAAGTGATTATATATTCTTTTTTTAAAATATTTTTTATTTTTCAGTTACAGTTGACATACACTATTAAATTAGTTTCATATATACAACATAGTGATTTAGATATTTATATAACTTACTAAGTGATCATCCCAATAAACTCAGCATCCATGTGGACATAGTTATAATACTTACTGACAATATTCTCCAAGCTATACTCTGCATCTCCCATGATATTTTTTAAATACAAATTTGTAAGCTTTAATTCCCTCTCCCTTCAGTCATTTCCCACTCCCATCGGGCAACAATCAAAATGCTCTCTTTATCTATAGTCTGGTTTCTGTCTTGTTTGTTTCATTTACTCTGTTCTCTATTTCCACATATAAATAAAATCATATGACATTTGCTTCTAACTTACTCCACTTATCACAGTGCTTTCTAGTTCATCCATATTGTTGAAGATGGCAGGATTTTTATTCTTTTTTATGGATGGGTAATATTGAATTGTATATGTGTACCACCTCTTCCATTCATCCATTGATGGACACCCAGGTTGCCTCCATATCTTGACTTTTTAAAATAAAGCTGCAATAATATATGAATGCACAAGTCCCTTCAAAGTAAAGTTTGGGATTTCTTCAGATAAATACCCAGGAGCATGATTACTGGGTTTTTCTTTGTCTCTTGTTATGGCCTTTTTTTTTCAAAGTCTATTTTGTCTGGTGTATGTATTTCCACCTAGCTATTTTTTCATTTATTTATTTTTTTACATTTTTATTTTGATGAACTAACTTTTCCCATCCCTTTACTTTGAGTCTGTGTTTGTCTTTAATCTGAAGTAGTCTTTCATAGGTGGCATATGTATAGGTCTTGTTTTCTTATCTATTCAAACCACCCTATTCTTTTGATTGGAGCACCTACTCCATTTACATTTAAAGTAATTGTTGATAGACATGTAGTTATTTGCCATTTTATTATTCATATTTTTTCTTTTCCTCCTTCTCCTCTTCCTCCTCCTTCTTCTTTAAAAAAGTCTATTAACATTTCCTGTAAGACTGTTTGGTGATGATGAAAGACTCCTTTTAAAAAAATTTATTGGGTGACATTGGTTCATAAAAATTATATTAGGTTTCAAGTGTACAGTTCAATAATATGTTATATGTATATTGCATAGTGTGTTCACCACCCAAAGTTAAGTTTACTTCAGTTGGGTCCTTGTTTCTTTATCACTTTGAATATTTTGTGCCATTCCCTTCTGGCCTGCAAAGTTTCTGTTGAGAAATCAGATGACAGTCTTATGGAGTTCCATGTAGGTAATGAACTTCTTTTGTCTTGCTGCTTTTAAGAGTCTCTCTTGTCTTTAATTTTGGCATTTTAATTATGATGTGTCACAGTGTGGACCTCTTTGGGTTCATCTTGTTTGGCAATCTGAGCTTCCTGGGCTTGTATGTCTATTTTCTTTGATGGTTAGGGGTTTTCCATCATTATTTCTTCAATTAGGTTTTCATTTTCTTGCTCTCTTCTTCTCCTTCTTATACCCCAATGATGCAAATGTTGTATGCTTGATGTTGTCACAGAGGCCCTTAAAACTATCATTTTTTTCTTCCATTTTGCTGTTTTAATCAAGTGTTTTCTATATCTTATTTTCTAAATTGCCTCTGCTTTATGTAATCGTTGATTTTCTGTAATATATCCTTTATTTCAATTATTGTATTCTTATTTATGACTGGTTCCTTTTTATATTTTCTATCCCCATTTTTATGTTTCCTATCTCTGTTGAAGTTCTCACTGAGATCATTGAGTGTCTTTATAACTGGTTTTTTTGAACTCTGCATCTGGAAATGGCTTGTCTCCATTTTGTTTATTTATTTTTCTGAAGCTTTGTTTTGTTCTTTAATTTTGGACATTTGTCTCCCCAATTTGGCTGCCTCCTAGTGTTTGTTTCTAACTGTATTACAGAATGTATTAGGTAGAGCTGCTATGTCTCCTGATCTTAGTAAAGTGGCCTTGTGAAGCCCAGTGATAAAGTGTACCTGTCACCCGAGTCAGGTGCTCTGATGTGTCCCTTATGTGAATTGTGTACTCTCTTGTTATAGTTGAACTTTGGTTGCTGTTTGCACATCAGTAGGAGGGATTGACCATCAGGCTGACTGACTGTGAAGAATGGCTCTAACTATAGTGGATGACCTGTTGTGCAGGGATTGACCCTATAGAGCAGCATTCTTTAATACATGTATCAATGTGTTTAAGTATACATGTAGTTAGGTTTTTCTTAGAAAGTACTTGCAAGCTGTGGTGTGTACAGTGTATTTCAGTAATGGAAGTGACATCTGTAATGTTGTGTAGGGTTTCAGAACGTTTGAAGCAAGCATGTTTCAAACAAAGCTACTTGCAAGCTGCACTAGCATATGTTTTTTCAGGGAATCAAGGTGATACTCATTCTGTAATACAGTTAGTGAATTGTTTAGTAACACTGCTAATATAGAATTTTCTAACAAGTCTACTTGAAAGTTGCCTTTAAAACAGCTTTATTTCATTAAGTGGAGTGTTATACCCATTGGTAGTTCATGTAATGAAGTATTAGGGACAAATGTAATCTAGGTGTTTCTAGGAACTTTTTTGTAAGCTGCATTGCACAATGTTATTTGAGAAAGTGGAAGTGATACCTATTTTTTTGATAGAAAGAGTAAAGTATGTAAGAGCAGTTGTAATAAATGTTTCTAAGAACATATTTGAAAACTGTTCAGAAAAGTGGTATTTCAGGTTATTTAATAATAATTTTCTGTAATACATGTAGTGAAGTGTTTAGCAACACTTGTAATGGAGAAAGTACTTGCAAGTTGCATTGAGCACCATGTATTCAGTAACTTAAAGTAATATTTGTTCTTTTTTATGCATGTTGTAAACTGTTTAAGAACACTCAACTAAAAATGTTTTTAAAACCAAATACAATGTGCATTCATATGAGTGTTATTTTGATGAACAGATGTCATACCATTCTGTAATACATTGTATGAAGTCTTGAAGAACATGTAATTAAAATGTTTTTAAGAATGTTTGTAGAAACATTAATTGCAAGCTGCATTCAGAGCAGTGTTATATCAGTGTATGGAAATGATCACTATTTCATATGGCATATAGTGAATTGTTTATGAAAAATTATAATGAAAATGTTTCTAAGAACACCACTTGCAACCTGCATTCACACCAATGTTATATATCACTGATAGGAAGTGATAACCAATAGGTAATAAATGTAAGTGAAGTACTTAAGAAACGTTGTGATAAAGTCATTTCTAAGAACACACTTATAACCTGATTTCAGTCAATTATAGCATTGCATGTAGTAAAGTGTTTAAGAATATTTATTATAAAGGTATTTCTATAAGTGCTACTTGTAAACTGTGTTCACGCCAGTGTTATATTAGTGAAAAAAAGTAATTTCTATTTTGTAATGAATGTAGTGTTTACAGATGCTTGTAATAAAGCTGTTTCTAACAACTTTCATGAAAACTACATTTAGAATAGTTTTAAATCAGTAAATGGAAATGGGCCATATTGTGTAATGTATGAAGTGAATTAATTAAGAATATTTTAGTAATTATGTTTCTGAGAATGTTTCTTGCAAGCTGCATTGAGAACTGTGTGACTGAAATGACACCAATTCTGAAATAAGTGTAGTGATATATTTCAGTTCACATGTCATAAGGATTTTTAAAGAATGTTATTTGGAAGCTGATTTCAGAAAAGTGTTATATAAGTAAATAGAAATAATCCTATTCTCATTTGTAATAAAGATGTTTCTAAAAATACTGCTTGCATATGCATTTATACCAGGGTTATTTCAATAATATAATCAGTTGATCTTCATTCTGTAATGCATGTAGTGATTTGTTTAAGAACACTTGTAATAAAGATATTCTAATTTTGATGCTTTCATGCTTTGTTCAGACCGGTGTCACATCAGTGAATGTAAGCAATACCCATGTAGTGTATATAGTGTAGTGTTTAAGAATACTTGTAATAAAGATTTCTGCAAACACAACTTATAAGCTCTTCTATTTCCATGTTTTATTGGTGAAAAGAAATAATCACCATACTCTTATATGTGTACTGAAGTGCTTCATGAACACTAGTAATAAAGGTGTTTATAGAAAATGCTAATTGCCAAACTACACTGAGACCAGTGTTTATCAGTCAATGTAAGTGATTCTCATTCTGTATGCAAGCATGAAAGGATGCTCAACTTCACTAACTATTTAGGGAGATGCCAATTGAAACCACAAAGAGATGCCCCCTCACATCTGTTAGAATGGCTATCATCAAGACAAGTAAGAAAAATAGAATTACTATATGACCAGAAATCTCCGTTCTGGGTGTCTACCCAGAAAATTTGAAAACATTTATCCATAAAAGATATATGTGCTCTGGTGTTCATTGCAGCATTATTTACTGTGGCTAAGACATGGATTAGGGTTATATTTACTGTAAGTGTTAGGGTTAGATTTTGAGTTAGGATTAGTGTTAGGATAAGGACTATTGTTTATGTTTAATTTTAGCTACAATGTTTGTGTTGATTTTATGATTACGGATAAGGTTAGGGTCAGTTTTGGGGTTAGTTTTAGGTTTGGAGTTCAATATTAATTTTTTTTTTTTTTTTTTTTTTTTTAGTGTTAGGGTTTAAGGGCCCAGGACTGCATTAGGGTTAGGGTTAGGGTTAGGTTAATGTTTGATTTTGGGTTAGAGTTAAGATTATGTTAAGAGTTAGGTTTTGAGTTGATTCATGATTAAATTTAAAATAGTATTATGTATTAGTATTAAGTTTATGATTTTGGTGTAAATTAGGGTTTGGTTTAGGGATAGGAATAAGGTAATGGCTGGTTTAGAGTGATGTTTAGCATTAGGATTAAGTTTAGTTTAAGCTTTTAGTTTGGCTTAGTATTTGGGATAGAACTACAGTCAGGGTTAGGGTAGGAGGTATGTTTATGTTGAGGTTTATGGTTTAGTTTAAGATAAGATTTAAGTAATGAGATTGGATTAGGGTTTGGGTTAGGTTTAAGGTTAGCTCTGAGTTTTAAGTTAACTTTAGATAGGTTTGCAGTTAGGGTAAGCACTATGGTTATGGTTCGGTTTATGGTTAGGGTTTAGTTTTTGATTAGGGTTAGGTTAAAGTAAACTTTGAGATCAAGGTTTGTGTTAAAAGTAGGGTTTGGATTAGGGTTAAGATTATGGTAAGGGCTTGCTTTAAGGGTAGGTTTAGGGTTAGATTCAGGGTTCAGTTTTGAGTTAGGATCAGAGTTAGGGCAGAGTTAGAATTAGGGGTAGAGTTCCTGTTAAGGTTGAGTTTATGTTTATGTTTAAAATGAAGGTAAAGCTTAGAGTGATCTTTGAGGTTAGGCTTTCAATTTAAATATGAGTATTGTATAGATTTAACTTTAACAAAAGGTCTAAGCTTAGATTTGGTTGAGTCTAAGATTAAGTTTAAGTTTTGATTTAGGTTGAGTGTTAGAGTTAGGGTTGTGATTATGTTATGATTATGTTGAGGGTTGAATATATGATTACAGTTAAGATATAGTTATAATTGGATTTGAGGTTAGGTTATGGGTTTTCATTAGGAACTGGTTTAGGGTGAGGTTTAACTTTGAGCTAGGGTTAAAGTTAACAGTTTTGTGTTAGGCTGGGTTTAGGGTTAGGTTTCATATTACTTTTATGCTTTTTGGTTAGGGTTTGGTGTTAGTTTTTGAGCTGTTTAGAATTATGGTCGAGCTTTTAATTATGGTTAGAGTTAGGGTCTTTGATTAGAGTTAGCTTTGAAGTTAGGGCTTGGATTTAAATTAGGGTTAGCTTTTCTTTTAGGGTGAGGATTAAGGTAAAGCTGTATTAGTGTTAGTATTTGGACAATTGTTAGGTTTATGGTTAGATTTTGAGTTCAGGTAGTTTATGGTTATGGTTAGAATTAGCTTTGAACTTAGGCTTTAATTAAAATTAGTGTTAGGATTAAGTTTAGGGCTAGGATGAAGACCTGGTTGAAGTTAACATTAGGGTTTGGGTTAGGCTGAGGTTAGGGTTTATGATTCTGTATAGGGTTAAAGACAGGATTAGAGTAGCTCTGAGGTCAGGGTTTGTATTTAAATTAGGGTGTGTGACTCCTGTTGAATCCACAACCATAGACTCACTGACCACCAGAGCCAAGCGATCAATGGGTATAAATAATCCTTTAAAACACAAAGCCAAGTGACATCAGAAACATAGTTAAGTGAGAGATGTCCCCAGATCTCTGCCCTTGAAACAATAAGTTGAACACCTAATTTTCAACAAAAAACACCCAACCAGTACACATGTATGTTTGAGGGATCTGCATTTTCAGACAAACAGTAGGCTAAAATTCCCAAATTTAAGGAATGAACTGGAGCTTGGAATTCAAGAAGTCAAATGTAAACACTCAATTATCTCAACCCACAAAGGCCTTCTTTTAAGACACATATTATTAAAATTATCAAAAAACAATAACAAAGAAAGAATTCTCAGGGCAGCCAGGGAAAAGAAGAAGACAGTAACTTATACAGGAAAACCCATTAGATTATCATTGGACTTCTCAGCACAAACCTTACAAGCCAGAAAGAAGTGGAATCAGATACCAAAGTATTAAGTAAAAAGAACTACCAGCCTAGGATAATTGTATTCCAGCTAAAACTCTTCTTTAGATATGAAGGAGAAATAAAGACCTTTCCAGACTAACAAAAAATGAGGGAATTCTCCACTGTGAGGCCTGCATTGCAGGATATACTGAAAAGGTTCAGCTCACCTAAAATAAAATGACAAAAAAAATGCATAATTAGGAGTAATGTAACTAGCAGGCAGATAGAAGCAGAAGAGTGAAACCCTTATTAAGAACAGGGCAATATAAACTCAAATAAGAAGGAGAAATTTGCTATTGTAAGATAGTAATGAGTGTTCAGCTACGTAAGTACAAATTGGGATAACAATGACAGAAAAGGAGAGGATTCAAAGAACCAAATGTGCAAAGAGGAATGGAGATAAGGCTCAAACAGAAGAATATGGTTACATTTATGTAACTATATATATTAATAATGGTAACCATACAGCAAATTTCAGAACTCAAGTATGTAACATAAAACAAAAAGGAACAGAGGGAAAATCCACAAAGCCAAACCAAAATAATAATAATAATAATAATGATAGTTCAACATATCAAAACTTTTGGACATGGAAAAAGTGGTCATAAGAGGAAAGTTTATATCATTACAGGACTATCTCAAAAAAAACAACAACAATGAACCCAGATAAAAACCTGACACTTCATCTTAAAAAACTAAAAAAGGAAGAACAAAAGAAGCTAAATTTAACAGAAGGGGGCGGAATCAAAATTAGAGCAGAAATATATGAGATTGAAAACAAACAAAAAAAATCAATAGAATAAATAAATGTAACAAAGAGCTGGTTCTTTGAGAAGGTTAATAAAATCGACAAACCCCTGGCTAGAATCACTAAAGAAAAAAGAGGAAGGACACAAATAAATAAAATCAGGGATGAAAGAGGGGAAATTATGACAGACACTGTAGAAATACAGAGCATCATGCAAGAATACTATGAAAAAGTATATAATACCAAATTTAATACCCTAGAAGAAATGGACCAGTACTTAGAAAAATTCAACCTTCCTAGACTGAATCAAGAATAATTGGAAAATCTAAATAGACCAACTGGCAATATGGAAATTGAAACAATCATCAAATCCCACCACAAAGTAAAAGTCCAGGGCCAGATGGCTTCACCAGTGAATTCTACCAAACATTCGAAGATGTAATACCTATTCTCTTTAAACTCTTTCAAAAAATCGAAGAGGAGGAAATACTTCCCAACTCATTTTATGATGTCAATATTACCATGATACCAAAACCTGGTAAAGATAACTGTGGATCCCAGGCCTGGCGGGTTTCAGGTCTGGCTGTGATCCAGGCATGCAGCTAGAAATAGGACCCAGATTTAGAATGTTACATCAGTGTAGTAGGTCACTGTTCGGAGCCATTTTGAGACACTGAAGAAGTCAGGTAGCTTATAGCTAGCCATAAAGCAGTTACTGAGACTGCTTAAACAATGGTTCAAGGAAGCAGGGATTTGAGTTAAACATTACTGACCCTGAAGGAGAGGTATGCCTCCTAAAGTAATCCTTTTAAGATAGTGGCATGTTTAACAGAAAGCAAGGATGTTTGTACCCTGAGGGAAGGATGTATAGGAATTTATGTAAATGTCAGCATTCCTATGGTAATGTACTCTGTGGCTTGCCATTGTGTTCGATAAGAAATATAAGGGCTATGCAAAATAAACTCAAGGCTGCAGCATTGACTGTATGCCCTCCTGAAGCGCTTTCCTGTCTTCTTTTTTCCTTAGGCTTCATCCCCCCCCCCCCCCACCCCCCGCCTCTTTTAGGTGCTGTTCGACTTTAGCCAGCTGGCTCCGGCAGGTCACCTGTGCCAAAAATATGTAAACATAATAAATCTTATTGTATCATGCATGTGGGCTGAATGCCACTATTGTACTCGGATATGTGTGGAGCCATGCAGTCACCTGGAGAGTAGAATGAGAGCAGAAGAAGAGCAGCAGAAGTATGCTCCCCTCATTAAAGTTGGTTCTTGCCATTTCATTCTCATGTCAGTCCCTTGTTCGTTCTTTAAACTGGGTGTCTCATCACTGAAAACTTACCTTCTCAATCAACTTGGCTCTGATAATAATTCAAAAAAAAGGAAAAGTACAGACAAATATCTCTCATGAACACAAACACAAAAATTCTAAGTAAGGTACTAGCAAACTGAATACAGCAACATATTTGAAAGATTATACACCACAATCAAATGGGCTTCATCCCAGAGGCACAGGGATTGTTCAACATACACAAATTGATTCATGTGATACACCACATAAACAAATTAAAAAAAAGAATCATATAATCATATTAATATATGCAGAAAAAGCATTCGACAAGATACAGCATCCATTTATGATCAAAACACTTCACAAAATTGGTATAGAAGGAAAATACCTAAACATAATAAAGGCCATATATGACAAACCCTCATCTAACATTATACTTAATGGTGAAAAACTAAAAACCTTCCCTTTAATCTCAAGAACAAGGCAAGACTGTCCACTATCACTACTGCTATTCAATATAACATTGGAGGTCCTAGCGAGTACAATCAGGCAGAGAAAGATATAAAAGGCATTTAATAGGAAATGAAGGTCAAACTGTCACTATTTGCGGATGACATGATTCTCTATATAGAAAACCCTAAAGACTTCACAAGAACACTACTAAAAACAATAAGCAAATACAGTAAAGTGTCTGGATACAAAATCAAAATTGAAAAATCCACAGCATTCCTATACAGTAATAATGAAGTGTCAGAAGAATTAGGGAAAAATTATTACTTTTGCAGTTGCAAAAAAAAAAATACTTAGGAATAAATTTAATGAAACACGTGAAGGAGCTATATAATGAAAACTATAAGACCCTATTAAAAGAAATCAAAGAAGATACAAAGAAATGGAATATATTCTGTGTTCTTGGATTGGAAGAATCAACATAGTAAAAATTACGATGTTACCTAAAGCATTATACAGATTTAATGCAATCATCATCAAAACTTCATTGGCATTTTTTAAAGAAATAGAACAAAAAATCATCAGATTTGTATAGAAGTACAAAAGACCCTGAATTGCCAAAGCCATCCTAAGAAAAAAGAATGAGGCTGGAGACATCACTCTGCCCAACTTCCAATTATACTACAAAGTGACGGTAATCAAAACGCCTTGGTATTGGCAGCCCCAGACACATGGACCAGTAGAACAGATTGAGAGTCCAGAAGTAAACCCATATTTATATAGGCAAATAATTTTAGAGAGAAAGCCAAAAACATACAGTGGAGAAAGGAAAACCTCTTCAATAAATGGTGCTGGGAAAACTGGAAAACCACCTACAAATAATGAAAGTAGAGTGTTGTCTATCACTACAAACCAAAATTAACTCAAAATGGATTACAGATCTGAATATAAGACCTGAAACAGTAAAATACATAGAAGAAAACATAGGAACTAAACTCAAGGACTTTGGACTTAAAGAGGGTTTTATGAATTTGACCTCAAAGGTAAAGATAGTAAAAGCAAAAGTAAGTGAATGGGACTACACCAAACTAAAATGTCTGCACAGCATAAGAAATTATCAATGAAGTAAAGAGACAACCATCTAAATGAGAAAATATATTTCCAAGTAACCCCTCTGAACACATACAACTCAAAACAACAAAAAAAACAAAACGATCTAATAAAAAAATGAGCGAGTACCTGAAGAGACACTTCTCCCTAGAGAATATACAAATGTCCAACAAATATATGAAATGATGCTTAACATTACTGGCTGTTAGGGAAATGTAAATCAAAACCACAATGAGATACCACCTCACACCTGTTAGCATAGCTATAATCAACAGGATAAGTAATAATAAATGTTGGAGAGGATGTGGAGAAATAGGAACCCTCATACACTGCTGGTGGGACTGCAAATTGGTATAGGCACTGTGGAAAACAGCAATCCTCTACTGTGTATTTATTCCAAAGACTTTAAAACCCATATCTGAAGAGATATTTGTACACCAATGTTTCATAGCAGCATTATTTATAGTGGACAGGACATGGAAGCAACCAAAGGGTTCTACGATAGATGACTGGCTAAAGAAGCTGTGGTACATATATACAATGGAATATTAATCAGCCATAAGAGAGATGAAATACTGCCATTTGAGGCAACATGGATGGACCTCAAGATAATCATGCTAAATGAAATAAGTCAGACAGAAAAAGTTGAAAATCATATGATATCACTTATATGTGGGATATAAACCTAAAAAGCAGCATATGAACAGGACAAACAAACAGAGACTCATGGACATGGATAATAGACTAGTGGATACCAGAAGGTAGAGGGAAGCAGCGAAGGGGGAAGATGGAGTAAACGGGTCAAATATATGGTGATGGAAGGAGATCTAACTATGGAAGGTGAGAACACAGTGTGAATATATATATATATATGCCTTATTGTTAAAGTGTACAGCTGAAATTTATTGGATTTTGTTAATCAATGTCACCAAAAATAAATTAATTAATTTTTAAAAAAAGAAAACTACAAACCAATACCTCTCATGAACTCAGATGCAAAAATCTAAGTAACTAAGTAAAGTAATAGAGACCTGAATACAGCAACATATTAAAAAGATTATGCACCGTGATCAATGTAACAATGGGCAGTAAGCACACAATGTTAGATAGATAGATAGATAGATAGATAGATAGATAGATAGATAGATAGATAGATAGATAGATATAGACAGATATAGATATAGATATATGCCTTACTTTTGAATTGTACACCTGAAATTTATTGGATGTGTTAATCCATGTCTCCATAATAAGAAAAAAATATATTTTAGTTACGAGTTGGAAATAGTATAAAAAAAGAACTATAAAATAACTTAAATGCATCACTTGGCAACTTTACTGTGTTTATTTTCAGTGGTAAGTGCTCTGTTAAATTTCTGGGATTATAATTGGGCCAATATGCTGTATTTATATAAAAATAGAGTGAAACAATAGATTTTGTTATTATGACAATAAAAAAATCAAAAATAAATTATGGTTTGTGTTGGGGCTAGAATAAGGTCTAACTCTAGGTTTAGGATATGAATTACATTTCAGGTTAGAGTTGCTGTTTCAAATAGGTTTAGAATTAGCATTAGGATTAATGTTAGGGTTAAGGTTCATTAAGGTTAGGTTTGGATTAGGGATAGAGTTATCTTTGAGATTAGTATTAAATATTAATTAGAGATTGTGTTAGGATTAGGTTTAGGGCTATCATTAGGGTTTGATTCAGAGTTGCACTTTGGGTTAGGGTTAGGTTAGGATATGCATTCATGATTTGGTTTTAGATTAGGGTTAGGGTTATATTTACCTTTAAGGTTGAGTTTTGGGTTTAAATTAGTGTTAAATTCAGGTTAGGGTTAGGTTAAGCTCTCCACTTAGGGCTTCGTGTAACCTAAGGTTTATAGTAGAAGTTAGGTTTTCAGTTAGGGATAGATTTAGGTTTAGGTGTGAGTTTATGAATAAGGTTAATGTTAATGTTAGGGTTAGGGTTAGGGCTGGATTTATGTTTAGACTTAGGGTTAGATTTGGGGATTAGGTTTTGTTTCTTTGTTATGTGCACACTTCATGTAGGAGGTAGATTTAGGGTTAGGGTTAGTGCCGGAGCCAGCCGGCTAAAGTCGAACAGCACCTAAAAGAGGGGGGTGAAGCCTAAGGAAAAGAAGACAGGAAAGCGCTTCGGAGGCATACAGTCAATGCTGCAGCCCTGTCTTTATTTAGCATAGCCCTTATATTTCTTATTGAACACAATAGCAAGGCACAGAGTACAATACCATAGGAATGCTGCCATTTACATAAGTTCCTATACATCCTTCCCTCAGGGTTCAAACACCCTAGCTATTTGTAAACATTCCACTATCTTATAAGGATTACTTTAGGAGGCATACCTCTCCTCCAGGGTCAGAAATGTTTAACTCAAATCCCTGCTTCCTAGAACCATTGTTTAAGCATTCTCAGTAACTGCTTTATGGCTATAAGCTACGTGACTTCTTCAGTGTCTCAAAATGGCTCCCGACAGGTTAGGTTTAGGGTTTGATTTGAATCGAGGTAAGAATTTGGGTGTAAGTTAGGCTTACGCTTATGGTCAGGGTAAGGGTACAGGCCAGGTTTAGGGTTAATTCAAGGGATAGGGACTAGGTTAGGATTAGATTTTTAGTTTAGCGTCAGGGTTAGGGGTAGGGGTAGGTTAAAGTTAGGGTTTGGCTTTGAGTTAGGGTTAATATTAACATTAGCCTTTGGGTTTGGGTTAGGTTTAGGGTTGCTTTTTATGATTAGGGCTAGTTTTAGGTTTTGGGTTAGAGTTAACCTAATGGTTAGCTCTTATGTTTAAATTAGGGTTAAGTTTAGGGTTAGGGATGCATAGGTAAGAGCCAGGGGTTAGTGTTAGGTTTATGGTTATGATTATAGTTAGGTTTAGGGTTAGAGTTAGTGTTAGTTCAATATTAGGTTAATTATTAGGTTTGGATGGAATTTATGATTTCACTTAGAGTTGAAGTTAGAATTAGGTTTGAGGTTATGCGGTAATTTAAATAAGGGTAAGGGTTTAGTTTCTGGGTAAGGCTATTAAGATTTGTGCAAGGACTACAGTTAAGGTTAGAGTTAAGGTTTAGTTTTGAATTAGGATTAGCATTAATATTAGGATTAGCCATAGCGTTATAGTTAGGGTTAACTTTAAATATAAGTTAGGCTAGAAGTAAAGTAAGGGTAGTGTTTTAGGTCATGTTTAGATTAGGGTTAGGATTTGTTTTAGGTTTTGATTAAGGAAATAGAGTTCTTGTTAAAATTATAATTGAGTTTATGATTATGTTTGGTGTGAGGGTTAGGGTTAGAGTTCATTCTGAGGCTAGAATTTGGGTTTAAAATAGGGTTAGATTTAAGATTAGGTTATTTTTAAGGTTAGGGTTGGGATTAGTTTTTAGATTTGCCGTTACTATTGGGGCATAGTTAACTTTGAGGTTAGTGTTTAATTTAAAATTGGGTTCAGTTTAGGATTGGAGTAAGGACTAGCATTAGGGATAAGTTTTGGATTATCATCAGAGTTAGGATAGGTTTTGAGTTATTTGCTAAATTTAGTGTTAGGGTGAAAGTGAGGGTCAGGTTTAGGATTAGGATTAGAGTTAACGTGAACCTCAGTTTTTGAGTTAGCTTTGAGTTTAGTGGTTGTGTATAAAGATTAGGTTTAGAGTTAAATTAAGGTTTGTTAAAAGCCAGGATTAGAATAATGTTTAGGTTTTACATTTGGCTTAAAGTAAGCTTTGAGTTTTTAATTAGAGTTTTGGTTAGGGTTAGGATAGAATTAGAAGTAGATATGAGTTAGAGTTTGGGTTTGAATTAGAGTTTGGTTAGTTTTAGCATTCGTGTAAATGCTGGCATAAGGTTAGGGTTAGGGTTAGGTTCTGAGTAACTTTAGAATTTGGGTACACTTAGAGTGAAGGTTATAGTTAACTTTAAGTTTAGAATTTGGGTTAAAAATAGGATAAGGGTTTGGTTTGAATTAAGGTAAGAACTATGTTCAGGGTTGTGTTTTAGGTTTATGTTAGGGTCAGATTTGGAGTTAGGGTTAGGTTTATAATAGATTTAGAGGTTGCTTTGTGATTTAGGTTCAATTTAAATTAAGTCAAGAACTACTATAAAGATGAGTGGAGGTTCCGTTAGGGTAAGGGTTAGCTTTAGGGTTTGAGTTGAGTCTTGATTATGATTTAGCATTAGGCATACAATTAGCTTTCAGGTCCTGGTTTGTGTTAAATTTGGGTTAGGGATCAGGGTGAACTCTAAGCCTGGGTTTGGGTCAGAGTTAGAGTTAGGATTAGGGATAGGTTTTGAGAGAGGTTTAGGTTAGAGTCAGGATTCAAGTTAGCTTTGAAGTTAGGATTTGAGTTTATATTAGGTTTAGGGTTAGGGTTACAGAAAGTGGTAGGTTTAGGGTAAGGTTTTAGGTTAAAGTTAGGTTAGGTTTTCTGTTAGAGTTAGAATTCCAAGTAGGGTATCATTAGAGTCAGTGTAGAATTCAAATTGAGTTTATGAAAAGATTTAGGATTAGTGTCAGGGTTAGAATGAACTCTCAGCTGAGGATTTGTGTTTAAAATAAAATTAGGGTTTGTTTAAGGATTAGGTTAGAGCTACATTTAGGGTTATATTTAATATTAAGGATAGGTTTAGGTTTTGTATTAGAGTTAAGTTTAGGATTAGCTATAGAAGTAGTTTTGAGGTTCAGGTTTAATTTAAATCAGGGTTAGGATTAAGGAAGGGCCAGAGATACAGTTAGGTTTAGGGTTAGCATGTGCGTTAGGGTTAGGGTGAGGCTTAGGGTTGAGGTAAAGGTTGGCATAAACTCAAATATCAGGGTTAGTGTAAAATTAAAATATGGGTAAACATGTGGGTTTAGGGCAAGGTATAGGTTAGGGTCTGGTTTAAGATTAGAATTAGGGTTAGGGTTATGTTCAGAGGTAGAGAAGGTTGGGAGAATTTATGATTATGGTTAAAATGAGAGTTAGGGTTAAAGACAGCCTTGAGATTAAGGTTGGTTCTTAATAAACAGTAGGGTTAGAATCAGATCTAGGTTTATAGTGAAGTTTAAAGTTCTGATGTGTCACTGAAGGCCACATTCTTTAGTAATACTAACCTCTATTACCTGCAATACACAAAGTATAAAGTGTTTGATGATCTTAAGTTTTTTAAAAACTAGTCTATGAGAAAAGCTCAACAACAAGCCATATCCTACTCTGAGATACATTTCTTGAGAATGGATTTGAGTTTTACACCAAGAAAAAATCCTGCTGATAGTATGTGTACAAGTGAAACAATTGACTGTGTAAATTACAAGCAGGTGTGATTTTCATTTTGTAAGTAGGCACTGTTGAGCACAGCCTTTGTTCTCATGCAGTGTGTTAGAACTTTGTCAAAGTAATCTTTTGGACACATTGGTCATGGGCCACAGTCATTAGGAATGGTTTAGTTCCCCTTTGCTGATGAACCAAGTTTGTAAGTACCTTCTTTATAACATACAAACTACACATCATAATAAACACATTAGTGCACGTATTACAATAACGATTATGGGTCTATTTAGCATATGAGCTCTCTGTTAATACTCTTTGCAAGTATCCCATGTG
This sequence comes from Eonycteris spelaea, assembly GCA_003508835.1. NCBI lineage: Eukaryota > Metazoa > Chordata > Mammalia > Chiroptera > Pteropodidae > Eonycteris > Eonycteris spelaea. The sequence continues at coordinate 544,787 of PUFA01000393.1, forward strand.
GTATGAATTATTTACAGGTAAGATGACAATGTTTAATACTCCCTTTACACAGTACATATGTATTTCATGATTAAAAGACCAATGTCCAAAGATTTTAGACAATCAGCTCTTTAGAAGGGAGATTTTTTTTTTAACAAGTCACATGATAAACTTAGCTACATGCCTGACAGGATGTTTTTGAGTTCAATTCCAAGCAAGAACCCAGTGGGATGGAGCATGTATTAGAGGTAAGTGAGATATCCATTCTTTAAGTATTGTTCAGAGCGCAAGCTTGGTGTCCACACAGTGTGTTAAGATTTTGCCACAAACGTCTTTTGGGAACTTGGGTTATAGACCCCACTCATTAGAAAATGCATTTTGTGGCCATTTGCACATAACCTGTGTTTGATGAACAAAATTTTCAAATACATTCTCTATGATGTATGGACAACACATTGTGTTGAAACACAGGTATTACAGCTAGGGTGTTAGGTCTTTTTCTGCATAGACACTCTCTTCAAAACCTTTTTTTTCCAACCTCCTGTTTGGTATGAATTTACAACAGGAAAGATCCTGGTTCTAACTAATCACTTTATACACTGTGTAGGAGTTGGAAGAGTATAAGGCCACTAAGCTAAAGAGCATTTAAAAATTGCCTTTTCAAACACTACTGAAAAAAATTCACACCCTAATCTTAGCTGTAAGCTAAGTATGAATTACATTTTCCATCAAAGCTGTGTTCTGGTTAGACTCTTAATGTGATCTTGATGTGCCAGTCCCATGTCAAAATATCGCATTGACACCAACTTTAAAAACCACATGCATTAGAGACTCAATTTTGTTTTAACTCACTGAGAGACAAGTGTGATGAACACACTATTTGGAAGTGACTTCTCAGTAATATGGAGTAAATGTCAGACCCCAGTTAGGTTTATCTTCCGTGTGAGTGGTAACTGAGGTAGGATTAGAATTTGCTTAGGTTGAGGGATGAACTGGAAGTCATAGGTAGCATTAGGGCTCAGGTTCTTGTAGTTATTTTTTAGCCTAGTACTAGGGTGACTGTGAGTGAGAATGTTAGCATTTGGCTTGGGTTAAGTGTACATTCCAGTTTCAGTTAAGGCGAGGTTTCAGGTTGAGTTATGAGTTTGGGGTAGAGTTGAAGTTAGCTCAGGGTTGTGTTTGAGATTAGGGTTAGAGTCTGTGTCAGTGTGAAGCTTTGGGTTGATGCTTAGGCTTAGGTTGAATGTTTGCTTTGAGTTGAGGTTCATAGCTGAGCATCAATGGGCTTAGGCGAAGCTCCAAAATAAGGTTAAAGCTAGGGTCAGATTGAGTGCATTTATAGGTTTAGGTAACCAGCAAAGGTTAATTCAAGTTTTAGGATTGAATTTTGGGTTGAGTTTAGGTTTCAGGGTAGGCTTAGGTTTTGAGTGGGGGTTTGAGGGTAAGGTTAACATTAGGGTTAGGGGGTAAATTGTTGTTTGAGTGTAAAAGCAGGTATCAGTCTAGGATTAGGCTTAACTTTCATGCAGGTAGAGTGTGGGTTTATGTTTAGGTGAGGGTGAAGGTGAGGCTAGGGATAGTGTTAAGTTTAGGGTAGTGTGAGTGTTAAGATTAGGGTTGGGTTTGAGTTAGAGTTGGGGTTGTGATGAGGGTTAGGTTTAGGGTTAGCACTAGACCATAGCTTTGAGTGTAGAGTTTGGGTTGACTCTATTGTTAGGTTGAGTTTAAGTTCGAGGTAAGAACTAGGATTAGGGTCAAATTGAGGGTTAGTTTTAGGGGTAGGTGTTGTGTATGGGTTTCAGCCTTGGGTTAGAGTGGGGCTTACCATGAGGGTCATGGTTAGGGTTGAAATTCTGATTGGGCCTCAGTTAGCATTAGAGTTAGAAAGAGCTTTGAGGTGAGGACCTGGGTTTAAATTAGGTCTCGTGTTAGGGTTAACATTAATGTTATGGTTAAGTTAAAGGCCAGGGTCAGGTCTAGGCTTAGCTCTGATATTTGGCTTTGGGCTAAAAGTAGGATTTTGGGGTGGGTTAAAGGTGACATATGGGTGAGAGTTTAGGTCAGGTTTAGGGTTAGGGTGAGGTTAGAGACAGAGATCAATATAGGGTTAGAGTTAGGGTGAATTTACTGTTAGGGTTCATCTTAGGGTTAGAATTAGCTTTGGGTCAGCAAAAGGGTTAGTGGTAAGCTTAGTGTAACTGTTAGGTGACAGGTTAGAGTTGGAAAGTATTTGTTAGGTTTCAAGTTAGGAACTAGGTGAAGGACTAGGAATGGGTTGCTGATTAGGGTTACTGTTTGTGTAAGGGTTAGAGAAAGGGTTAGGGTATGGTGAAGCTGAGGATTAGGGTTAAATTGAGAGCTCATATTTGTCTTCATGTTGGGTTAAGGTCAGGCTTGCATTTAGCTTTGCCAATTTAAATTAGAGTGAGTGTTGATTTGGCAGTCAGGGTGTAGGTTTAAATTAGAGTTTGCATTAGAGTTTAGTGTTAGAGTCAGGTTCAGGGTTACACTTAGTTCCTGAATTAGGGTCAGGGTGAGCATTCTGGTTGGAATTAGGTTTAGGCTTGTGGTTAAGTTTGAATTTAGGGTTGGGTTTTGAGATCATGCCAGGGTGGGCACAATTTAAGCTTGGTTTAGGTTTAGTGTTCAGTTTATGACTAGGGTTGGGGTTAAAGTTTGCATTAGCCTTGACGGTAGTGACTGGGTCTAAATAGCATTAATTGAAGTTTAACGTGAAGCCTTGAGTAAGGGTTAAGTTTAAGGTTAGTTTTATGGCTAGTATTTATAGTAGGTTTATAGTTAGAATTATAGTAACTGCTAGGTTTAGGGTCAGGCTAATGTTAGGTTTAAGTTTAGGTTTAGTTAGGATTAGGATCAAATTTAGAGTTATATTTAGAGTTAAGGTTAGGGTTAGTGTCAAATTTATGATTAAGGTTAGGCTTAGTGTTAGGGTTTGTTTTGAATTAAAGTTAGTGTTATGGTTAGGGTTAGGGTTAAGTTTAGGGGTAGATTTATTGTTGAGTTTATGATTGGGGTGAAAGTTGGAATAGTTTGCTAATTCTTTGAGGTAAGACTTTGAGTTAAAAAAGAGCCTTTGTATTTAAGTTAACAGGGTGAGGCATGGGTGTTGGATCAGGTTTAGGGTTAGTGTTAGGTTTATGACTGTGTTCCGAGTTGGTTTTGGGGTTAGGGTTATGATTAAGTTTTGAGTTAAATTTAGGGTTAGAGTCAGGGTTAGAGTTAGGGTTTGGGTCAGGCTTAGGGTGAGCGTTAGCTTTGAGTTTAGGCTTTGGGTTTAAATTGTGGTTAGGATTAGAGTAAGTGTTAGGGTAAGGACTAGGTTTTAGTGTTAGCTTTAGGCTTAGGGTTTGGCTAGGTTAGGTTTTGAGTTAAGGTTATGATTAAGGTAGAGTGAGAGTTAGAGTAACGACTTAGCATTAGCCTTAGACTTAGTTCTTTGGGTTGGGTTAATGTTCAATTTTGAGTTAGAATTGGTTAGAAATAGTGTTGAGTTAATGATTAGGTTTAGAGCATGGGTTCAAATTAGGGTTAGTTATAGGGTTAGATGAAGGTAAGTCATAACTTTAGATTAGATTTATGATTAGTGTGAGATTTAGGGTTGAATATGTAGTTAGGGGTAAGGTAGGATCAGAGGTAGAATTAGGGCTAGGGTTAAAGTCAGGTTTACGTTTAGGTTCAGGATTAGTGTTAGCTTTGCAGTTTAGGTTAGGTTTAGCCTTAGGTTTAGAGTTAGAGTTGTGGTGAAGGCCAGGGTTCCAGTTCATTTTGATTTTATGATGAGTATTAGGGGTAGGGTTTGGGTTAAGGTTAGATTTTGCTGTGAGTTTAGGGTTTGTGTTTAAGTTATGTTTACATTGGGATTAGATTTTGAGTTAGAATTATAGTTTTAGGATGAGATCTAGGATAAGGTGAGATGTATAGGAATAGCTTTTGAGTTAGTTTGAAAGTTAGGTTTATATTTAGGGTTGACAATTTGCTTTGAGGTTAGGATTTGGATTTAAATTAGGGTTAGGTTTCAGCCAATATTGAAGGTTTGGGTTAGGTTTAGGGTTACTATTAGATATTGGATAAATGATAGAGTTAGAGAGAGTGTTAGAGTTAGGGTTAGAGTTAGGATTGGTGTATATTTAAGGTTAAAGGTAGGTTTTGAGATATGGTTAGGTGCAAACTTGTGATAGCATTAGGGTTCAGTTGTATTTGTGATTAGGTTAGGGTTATAGTTAGGCTGAGTTAGTTACGAGATTCAGTTTTAGGTTTAAATTAGAATTAGGTTTAGGTTCAGGGTTAGAATTAGGTTTCAAGTTAAGTTTAAGGGTTAGGGTTAGGTTTAGCGTTAAGTTTATGATAAAGCGTAAGGTTGGAGTTACCTCTGATTTTGAAGTTTCGGTCTAAATATGGGTTAAGTATAGGTTTAGTGTTAGGGTAAAAACTACGGTCAGGTTTAGGTTTAGCATTAGTTTTAGAATTAGGCAGGTTTTGAATTAGGGTTAAGATCGAGTTTATGATTAATTAGGGTTAAAGTTGGACTTGTGACAGAATGAGTTGCCATGTTAGAGTTTGGTTTTAAATTAGTTGAGGTTGTGGGTAGGGTTAGAGTAGGACAAGATTAGGGTTATGTTTATGGTTCTGTTTAGGGTTTGATTTAGGGTTAGGGCTAGGGTAAGGCCCAGGTTTAGGTTTAGGTTTAGAATGCCTCAGTAGAGCCTCCTGATAAAACACTGATATATTTGATACTGTCCCCTCTAAGGCATTATTAAGCACTATAGCTAAGGTCTTTCCATAGCTACATAAAGACTATCACCTGTTTAAGTGAGAGATTGATGTTACCACACATTCCCAGAGCCCACATTATCAGATTTATGTCAACTGGTTAACATGCTAGTGGGGCCTGGACAAGCATAACTCTGGATACTACTTGCAGGCTGTTGAGACCTTAAAGATTGTTTAGGAGTCTTACTTTGGAATCTGTCCCTTGATTTGGAAAAAGGCAACTGCATCGTAGAATGGCTGCAGGACTCTATTCCTCAAGCTTTTACAAAAGCTATAGACTGCTCTCAAATTCAAGAATGTAAAAGTCTTTAAGAGAAAGCCACCCACTTATATTTACTTCACCTGGGTCCACACCGTCTTTCAGGAAAATCCGGGCTTGCCTAATGATGCTGAGACAACAACATCTGCCTTAAATCCAGTTTTTTCCTAATGGGTTAGAAAGGTAACTGCTCTAAAAGAGCAGAGAGACTAGGAAGTTTTTCTCAGTGCTCAATGTGTGACCCATGCTGATTACCTAAAGCAAATCTCGATGAAACTAAAAACACAAAGCAAATTCCTCAGCTCTAATTATTGGAGGCAAAGGCCAATTGTAAAGTTAAACCCAAACCTGAAATAATCTGTCATTATTGTACCAAACCTGGTTATTCAGAAAGGGACTGCTCAAAATTCAAAACACTAAACAAATGACCAACAAACCTATTGGTTCTAAACTGCCAAAGATGAAATCCGATGAGGCTCTGGGGAGAAAAAGAGGCTGCTTCCCCTCCTTTCTAAGAATTTTTTTTGGGAAGCATCAATTCAGATTGACAACACCTTTTAGTCTGTTCTAATTGACCCAGGTGTCACATATTCTGCCTTCAACCCTATGCATCCCTTCCTCCGTGTACTAAAACAATTAAATTCTTAGGGACGGAGAACTCACAAACATTATTTTATTCCAAATCTGTAAATTTTCCTTTGGGAAGATTAACAAATACTCTTCATTTCCTACTCAGTTTTCTGCCCTCATTATTCAAGGCCTGAATAAATTTTTCTCCTAAGAGGGAAATATTGTTATCATTTTTATACTTCCGCAAACAAGGCCTAAAATGAAATTAATATGGAACATAAAAACATACTGAAGAAAATAGTATTTTATTCTTTTTCTTAAGCCGAACCCAACCTCCTTGCACAGCAGCTAGGAACCAGGTTGGGCAGCGATACCAGCCAGAGCAGCAAGGCCCAACTGCAGGGACCTGCATATAGTGATAGGGGGCAGTTGCTGGCACAAACATAGTGTGGAAGGCAAAGCCAGCAGTAAGGGCAAAGCCTACTGCAGGTATATTGATAGCTGTGGGATCTTTGGCAGTCAGTGTACACAATTGTGGTTGCTGGGTCTTGTGTGTGTGTACATGGCACTGGAAACCAGCAAAAGGATTGGAGCTGGGTGCATGTAGTTGTATAGCTGGAAGGAGTAGATGCAAGAGAGCCTAATAGTGCAGGCTGCTGATAGGAGGCAGAGCCAGGCCCTCAAGTAGTAGACAAGAATTTGGCTGTTAACTGGCTAGCACACTGCAATACAGCAGTGAATGCTGGTGATTTGAATCAGTCTGGGTGTGCAGATGTACAGCTGGATGGGCTAGTTTCTCTTATCAGAGTATTTGTAAGAGTTTAAAACTGGAAATAACCTTTGTTCCATCAAGGTAATGGGTGAACGATTTCTAGTTTATCTGTAAAATAAAACACTACTGAGTAGTAAGAAAAAAATGATACACACAAAAACATGGATAAATCTCAAAATATGTCTGCTGAGTGAAAGATTCCTGATAAACAAGAGAAATGTATGTTGTGTGTTTTTATTAATATAAAATTCTAGAATGCAAATTAATCCATAGTGACAGAAATTAGACAAAGGTTTTCCAAGAATGGAAGGCAGGGAAGGGCAGTCATGAGGCACTTACAAGGCAGAAGATATCTTTAGTTTATTATATTGGTAGTGCTGATGGTTTTGAAATTGTTTTAAATAAAATTGTTTTAAAAGAGAAAGAAGAGGGATCAAAGGTTAATAATATGAAGTTATGCTAACTGATTCAGGAAGAAGAGGAGTGGCATTAGTTTATAAAGAGCAACCTTTCCTCAATAGATAGATTCTTCTTCTGTTGGGAGCCATTTTGAGACACTGAAGAAGTCACGTAGCTTACAGCCATAAAGCAGCTGCTGAGACTGCTTAAAGAATGGTTCAAGGAAGCAGGGATTTGAGTTAAACATTACTGACCCAGTAGGAGAGGTATGCCTCCTAAAGTAACCCTTTTAAGATAGTGGAATGTTTAACAGAAAGCAAGGATGTTTGCGCCCTGAGGGAAGGATGTATAGGAACTTATGTAAATGTCAGCATTCCTATGGTAATGTCCTCTGTGCCTTGCTATTGTGTTCGAAAAGAAATATAAGGGCTGTGCTAAATAAACTCAAGGCTGCAGCATTGACTGCATGCCTCTCCGAAGCGCTTTCCTGTCTTCTTCTTTTTTCCTTAGGCTTCATCCCCCTCTTTTAGGTGCTGTTCGACTTTAGCCAGCTGGCTCCGGCATTCTTCACAATGCCTGGAATCCACGCTGACCATGTGATTCAGTTTAAGCTACAAAATGGGGCAAATGATACAATTTCTGAGCCTTGTTCTCAAGAGAACTTGTAGGTTCTTCTGTTGTCTTCTTGAGTGTCACTGCCATGTGAGAAAGCCCAAGTTATTCTGCATAGAGGAGGCATGAAATTAAATCTAGGCACCAATGCTGACAGCCTGTGGATCACCAGACATGTGATTGAGTACATTCTAGAGCCAGCTCATTCTGTGATGAATCCACAGAACTACACAGCTGGGCCCAGATCACACAGCTGAACTCTAGAAGGTTGACTTAATAGAGAGGTGATCCAGTCACTACATTCTGAAGTGGATCTTCACACAGCAAATGGTAACTCACACAAGTGGCATACAAACCTGACAAAGAGCATTTGAGCTTAAGCGGTTATGGGTCATAAGAAGCTTGATCCAAGCATGTTCAAGAGAGGGAGGGACATGCAAGAAACTTATTCAGAAAATTCTTTTGAAGACTTTTCTAATGAAAAGTTATATCAAAAGATTTGATGATAGAAAGGAAATAAACGTTGGGTCAAAAACAGTTATTTTCAGCTGTGGCACATTAAACCATGTAATGATGAGAGTTTGGTAGCAGAATTATCAATGGACAGGCAGAGCCTATGAGGTTGAGGGCTAAGGAGTTTCACATAGTGAAAGGGAGAAAGAAACTTTTAATCACTAAAACAAAGTAAAACATGCAACTCATTGAAAACCTTAAAACCATTTGAAGATATTGCAGATCTGGGAGTTATGTTAAGACAGGGTGATAAAGTGTCTACTGTGGGTTGTATATGTGGTCATCAGTGACTGGCATCAGCCTTTTTCTGCTAAAGTGACATAAATATTCTACAAGGTCTCTTGTTGATTCCAACAGCAGCCCTTTTTAACTTAATGCTGCCAAATCCCTTAGGACACTTTTCAGACACAACCGCCCCCAGCCTCTTTTGGGCACAGCATGGTGGAGCCTTCTGTCTCAGGATAAAGTGGTTCCAAAAGTCTGATTAAATCATTATGAAATCATAGGCTTCAGGGGAGGAGGAGAGTGCCAAACATGTTTTTCTGAATTGTTTTTCAACAGGATGGGAGGAGATAGGCACAGGGTTTTACAGCAGTGTGATCCCCAGAGTAAAGCAGTGAAAAAAGGGAAAGTCAGGCTCCTCCCATAACCAGAACGGTGAGGTCTAAGCACACCAGCCTGGCACAGGCTCTGTGATGAATCCACAGGCTGAGGGCTTATTGTGACAGTGGGAATCTAATATAACCTACACAGAGATTGCTTGTCCTTGCAGTGTGCTTTGCCCTTCACAGTCTTGTTCCAGTTCCATCCTCTCTTCAGCTCAGCTTCAAAGCAGGGCTTTGTCTCTTTGTTGGGCAAACCCTACCATGTGGACCTCTCTGATTTGTTTCTTCTGACCCCCACAGGTTTTACACATTTGATGCAATATGACTTTTGGGAACTGTCTTGTATACCTGAACCCAAGTGTCTATAGAGATGGTGACTTGGTCCTGGGGCGGGGGGGCGGTTCTCCCACCATCCCTTACTTAAAACAGGAACTGGAGCTACTCTGGATATCTTTTGTGCTTTAACCAAAGAAAAACGTGACAGCAGTACATATCAATTTGTGTGTGCATTGTGTGCGTTGGTGTATGTTTCACTGTCTGGTGGTGTTTCCATTTATTCCCTCTGATAATTATGTAAATTAGGCACAGAAACGTCACAAGCACTGACCAATAAGTTATAAATTTGTGCCCCTCTCTTTCCTTTTGTATTTCTCAATACTTTGAAGAGAGAAGAAAGCCATTACTGTGTGTGTGTGTGTGTGTGTGTGTGTGTGTGTGTGTGTGTGTGTCTTGTCAGCCTGATTTCCTCCATCTATTCCTGGAGGGTTTAGAATAAGTGAGGTTGTTGAAACTCCATCTTTTTCTACTGCCAGGACCCACAGATCAGGTCACAGAAGCTTCCTGAAACACTGATGGCCTGATGTCAGTGTCAGGAGCCAGGGCTCAGTCTGTCTGGGTGCCTTTTGCTGGCAAGGGCACTGTTGACATGAGACTTGAGGAGAAGCCAGGGTTTCAGAGCTCAACTAGCCTAAAGAGAACATGTCCCACAAATGATTAGGAATTGACTCTGAGGACCTGAGGAATTCTGGCCCAAGATCCTGAGAGGCAAAAGAAGATAAGGAGATTCTCTTTCAGGAGAGACTAATGGCCTCTTTGATCCTGATTACTGTTTTCTACAGGAAAAGATGCAAAAACTACATTATTGGGGCTTTATCTAATGGTGTAGCATGTGTCTGTGTTTGACTGAGTATACTGATGCTTAATGAGGGATTTACTTGATACAGCCCATGTTCTGTGCATCCATTGTGGTTGTAATAGGAGACAATGCTTCTAAAATATTCAGTTTATCAACATGCCCATGTCCTTAGAGAAGGGTTAGGCGATTTGTTTCAATGTGGAATTTCTGTCTTTAGCAGTGCCTTCTGGGATTAACACCTGTCATCTTAGCTGGCTCCCTTGCATTGCAGAAAGGTGTTAAAAGGTGTGCTTATGTTTGCAGTAAATTTTCAGCATTTTATACTCTTACCTGTGTGAGAACCTGTGTGTGTGCATGTATATTGTGAGTGTGTGTGTGCACTTTTTGTCCCATCTAGATTGTTGGGGTTTTTTGTTTGTTTGTTTGTTTGTTTTTCGCTGTGAGTTTCCTTCTCTCCTTGTTTCTTTCTGTAACATTGGCCAAAATATGGAATGTGGCATTTTGTGAAATTTTTTACATAATCCCTGGCTTGACGGCAGCTACTGATTATGGTCAGTGTAGGAGAGTTAGGGCGGCAGGAGGTGCATAACAGAGGAGGAAGGATCCTCTGATTAGTCATTCTGTGGGAAAAGTGAGAACTTGTCCATGAAGGTCAGGGAGAGTTAGGGCCTTTGGGTTGTATCACAAGCCTGGAGGCCATATCCGAAAAAATTTCTGACCAACTACACTCAGAGCAGAAGAGGTCCAGGCCTTATGTAGTTGAAAAGCCCTGGAATTTTCTATTTATATTTTCACTATGACTACACATAAAACATCATTTTACATGCTTATTTGGGATTCATGTATCTTCTTTGATGCTATATCAGTTCAAATATTTTGCCCCTTTGCAGTTGTATTCTTCTTATAAAGTTCTGAGTATTTATTATACATTTTGGATTCAAGTCCATTCTCAGATATGTGACTCCCTGTCTGTGGCTTGTGTTTCCTTTTCCTCAACAGCATCTTTTAAAGAGCTGAAGTATTTAAACACCATAAACCTAATTTAACAATTTTTCATTTTAGTTTGTGCGTTGTGATTTTGTTGTTACATGAAAGCAATCTCAAAATTGACACTTCCTGCTCTACTTTTTTTCTATCAGTTTCCATTTTCAGTTTTACATTTAGGCCAATGATACATTTTGAGTTAACATATTCCTGAGAAGTGAATCAAAGTTAACTTTTAGAACAATCACCAATTATTCCATAACGATGATTGAAAACACCAGTCTCTCTCCACAAATATGTTTTTGTATTTTTGTTGCAAGCTAGTCCTTTATGTCAACTGGTGAACTTTCTATTGTATTCCATTTATTTGTCTATTATTACAAAATACCACATTATATTAATTATCTTTATAATAAGATGAACCCAAGGAGAATAATTCCTCCAATTTTCTTCTTATTTTCTTAATTTTTATTTCTCCTGGGTGCTTTTTATTTGAATATGAATAAAAAAATAATCTTACTTAATTCAACAAAAAGTTATCTGCTGAGATTTTGACTTGTATTGCGTTAAATTCATTAATCATTTTGTGAAGAATTGACATCTTGACATGAGCTCTCTGGCCCATGAACTTTTCACATATATTATTTGGCTATTTTTAAGATTTTCTCAGCAATTTTGTGATTTTTAGTGCACAAACATTGCACAAATTTTGCCATTTCTTCCTAATACATTTTACAGTATGTTATTGTAAATGGGAGAAATTTTTAAATTCTATTTTATCTCCATTAGTAGATAAAAAGACAATTGATTTTTCTGTTTTTCTTGTATTCTGAAACATTTCTAAAGTCCTATATTAGATTTTATGACATGGTTTTGTAAATCGAAAGTTTTTAGAACAATAACTACATCATATTTGAATAAAGACAATTTTACTTATCCCTTTGTGGATGCCTGTCACTCATTTTTCCTGCCATATTGCACTTGCGAAAGCCTATGATAAATGCATAAGATAAGTGGTGAGAATTGACATGTTTGCTAATGGTAGGAAGGAAACAATAATTTTTTCCTTATTGACTATAATGTCAGCCATAGGTTTTTGTAAATGCCCTTTTTCTGTTCTTTGTTTGCTGAGAGTTTTTATTAAGAGAGAATATTACATTCCATCACATGGTTTCTGCAACGAATCTTTTTCCTTTGCTAATACAGTGACTAACATTACTTGATATAGAGCTATTATGGGACATTTGAATAACTGGGTGAAATCTCTAAGTCATAATATATTCCCATATACATATCTGGATTCAAGTTACTAAGATCATTGTTGAGAATTTATGCATCTAAATTATGGAGAGACATTGTGTTATTATATTCTTATAATTTCTTTGTCTGCTTTTGGTATCAGGTTAATGTGGTTGCCCAGATAAAGAAAGGATATATTACATATCCTTCATGTTTTTATCCAGAATCCATAGAATTGGTATTACTTCTAACTTGATCATCTGGGTAAATTCACCAGTGAAGCAATCATAGATGTTATTTTCTTCCCAATCTTTGGTTCTGGAGTTAATCTTACCATTTATAATTTATTGTCTGATATTCTGCTAGAGTCCAAAAGCTAATATATTATGGAGAATGATTGCAACTAGATTTGTAAATGGAATGGGAAAGATCACTGTCTCATATTCAATTTGTATCAAGATTCTTCAAGGGTGAAGAAATTGATTAGAGACTTCTCCACTTTATTTTTTGATACAGAACATGTAATATATACTTCATCTATGCATTAAAGTTTAGTAAAGCAACCTATATACGGAGTTCTGAATGCTGTGTGAGCAAGAAACTTATTAATCTACATGAGATGCTAAGATCTCTTCAGATTTTCTATCAACTTTGAGCAGAGTCAAGAAATTAGTATCTGACAGGACTGGGAACAGAAAGAATTTAAAAAGTCAGCTTTAAGGGGATAGAAGGCATGATAAATATCTGAGTGGTAAATAAATTCCCCTCATAATGAAAAATCATCAATAAATAGGCAAACTCTTTAAAAGTAGAGAAAAATTTAATTCAGTGCTCCTAGGTTAGGACAGTTTAAATAAATCAAATTAGGAATTCAAAAGCACTCATTCACATAATTATTGTGGTGGCTCTATTTGGCATATATTAAATTTATATTCTACATGAATGGTAAATATCTTTCTATCAAGTGTTTAGGGAAGAGTGAAAAACAATGGGCCATTTTATTAGAAGAAAATTTCCAAGTCCATAAACAGGAGTAATAAAGAAAAATTATTTGAGCAATTTGGCAAAATATGTTTCAGTTCAAAATAAAAAACCACTCCATAAAAACAGCCTAAAGATATCTCAAAGATTTAGTCAGAATTAATAATACACAAAATTGAACACTATGCAAAAATTCAAAAATTTAAACATAAGAATGAATGAAAAGCCTAACAACCAATAATTGGATAAAATGGTTGAACAAGAATTATTAAGAAATTAATTATTGAATTTTCAAATTAATACTGAAAAAGTTAAATTTATAACCAAATATTCAAAGTCATGAATAATAAAAAATTAAAAATAGAAAATGAAACATTAAATCTAGAAAAATCTAAATAGAAGAGCTGTTTTAAAGATCAAACAACTTATGTTACATGTAAGTTAATATTAAGTAAGAGAATGTTCAAATGTAAGATTAAAAATGATTAAAAAGAATTAATTGCAAATAACATTTTTAAAAACCATCACAGCAAAAAACTTCCTAAAGTTTACAAAAAAAAAGGAGAAAAATACAGTCTGGAATAAAATGTTTCTTACAAAAATATAATATTTAAAAAATTTTAAGTTCCTACAAGTCAGGCATTCTTTCCCAAGACCTCAAGTCAACATGCCTTTGCCCACTGCCATTCATCTATCTGGGCCTAGGTCCTTCTCAGTCCTTTGCCGTGCCCCAGAGTGAGATGGAAATGAGCATGACAACAAAATAGATGCATGCCCCAGAATGCATGTATTAAAAAATATTTAAAGCTTACTGTCAGACCACAATTCCTATATTTTTAGTCTAAGCAACATACTTGTCAGAGTTAAATCACCTTGTTAAGCTCAAGCAGTTCTGAGGGGAAAAATTTATCTAAGGTGAGGTTTAGAGAAAGACTGAAAAGGTCAATAAAAGTAATATAAGTAGAGTGTAAAGAAATCCACTAAAGATTAAATACTGGTGAAGGATAACAAGCAAGTAAAAAATATTAAAGAAACTAAGGAGACATGCAAAAATAAAAAATGAAGGTTTGAGGAATTATGAAGACAAACAAGATATTAGTTTGCTGATGAACAATGGGGGAAAACAGCCTAATATAATAGGAAATAAAATTAAAAGAGGCAGAAGTATTCAATAAAAAGCACCAGAAAACAATGAATATCAAAGAGAAAAACAGCTGGCTTCCTAATCAAAAGAATAGCAGAGGAAAAAACTGATATAGAGACAGAGAGTCTGCATGCAAGGAAGCACTTACTGAGGATGAAATAAGTAAGGTATTGATAATATGTGCCAATGGAAAGGTAAAGATGAAGAAGTGCTTAAGAAAAATTTCCTGCAAGGGTAAAAATATAGGTAAAAAAATTAAGTGATATAGCCAAAATGTTTGCAAGACAAATAGACTATGAAAGAGTAAAGTAAAAGAAAAACAAAAGAAAAAATGAGAAATAAAAAGAAGACAAAAACAAACAAACAAACACAAAGCTAAGAGCTGAGAAATGAGACCTCACTATCTGGCTAGCATCAACAGCATGGACAATAGCTGTGATGTATTGATAGCTAGTCCTCCCTCCAAGAAGCATTGATTGGGCAACTCACCTGGGCCGGTCAAGGTGTAGAAGGAACCTGAATACATGTACAACAAGTTGCCCCTCCCATCCCAGAGCTTCAACTTGCCTGGGGTCTGAATTGATTTCCCTTGGCAGAGGAGGAAACTGAGGACCAGGTGAGAGAGAGACAAAGCTCCCGGGGTTAAGGGGATGGGTAGACAGAGTGGCTTTTGGTCTTTCTCAGTCAACCAAAAGCCTTAAAGATAAAGCATGCCAACTGGAGAACCAGGAGGTCAAAGCACAGGTGAGATTGGAACCATACATGGCCTTCTGTGTCATGGTAACCCTGGTACCAGACCAACTTTCGATGCTCCAGGAGCGGGCAGAGCAGAGACATTCAGACCTTTAACACCCAGACAATTTTCAGGCCTACTTATTGAAGAACTGGGGAGGAGCTGTCCAGACCTTCTCCTGGGTTTTCTCTGAGACAAGGGCCCTCTGTTCCTGCTTACATTGGCGGTGTAAGGCTGACCATGATAGCTTTCATTAGCCAGGAACCAGAGCTCATCCTGACCCCAAAGCTGAATTTAGAAAGCATCCCAGACCTGAAAGCTAAATGTGTGCCTAAAGCTAACTGTCTTCATAGACTCAACCCTGACCCTAATGCTGACAGTAAGACAGTACTAACCTTCCCTTATCTTATGCCTTTATCATGATTCTTGATGTGACTGACATTGGACCCGAAGCTCAAGGCAACTTCTCAATCTGTTATAAACCTAACCTAAACTAGAAACCTAACCCTAACATTAACCTTAAGGCCAACCTAGAACATAGCCCTCACCTTACTCCAAACCAAACCCTAATCCAATTTTGAACCCAAACCCTAACCTTAAAGCTAACTATAACCCTTGCCCTCAGTGTAATCCCAATTCAAGAGTTATGCCAAACCTGACCCTAACCCAAACCCTAGGCTAGCCTTTTTAGAATGCAAAACTCAACCAAAATTCGATTGTACACTCATATCTATCTCTCGGCCAAATTCTAACACTGATTCTCACCAGAAAAAAATTCCTGGTCCTTACCTTAACTCTGAAACTAAATGCAAGCCAAATTTAAATCAAGCCCTCCCTTCAGAGCTAAACCTAACCCAAAACTGAACATAAAGCTGAGCCAAGTTAGCTGACAAACAAGGGACAAAGAGCAACTTATTCAGCCTGGCAGTTTTCCTCTGGAGGATTTTCATTCTCTAGGGCCCTGTCATCAGTTGGCTCTACTGCTATCTTGAAGAGGCCAGGCCCAAGGCAGGTGAAAGACCAGAGGGGAGCTCTGGCCAGGCAGAGGCCAGTTGACATAAATTCAGCTTCTCTGGTCCCCTGGACTGGCTCAGGTGAGTTGCCCAATTAATGCCCATAGGAGGGAGGACTAGCTCTCAATAAATCACAGCTGTTGTGTGTGCAGTTGATGCCGGCCAGACCATGGACTCTCCCCTTCCTCACCCTTTTGCTATGTCTAACCATTACCCTCAAGCCCCGTTCTTTTCCATGACTCCCTCATTCCATTTGCCTTCTACTCACAGTTTACACCTTTATGCCCCATACCATTCCAACTCATGTGAACTTTCCAGCAGACCATTTCCCTTTTCTTTCAGGTTTCTTGAACTCTTGTTAATTCTGCATTCCTCCACTCACCCATTTTCCCATCTTCATCCCCTCGACAACCACTCCTCTGTTCCTCGGCCCAGCTATTTCACAGCTCACTTCCGGTCAGTTTTCCCCATCCCCAATCCTCACCCTAGATACCCTTGCCCCAAATAGAAGGCCTGTGAGACCCAGGAAAGTACCCCGCTTCTAAGAGCAGGCCTGCCTTCAGTCAGGGTAGGGCAGCCAGGGACTGGATTTTGGGGACACAAAGTTTGGTGATGTCTCATTTAGTCTGGCAAGTGGCTCAGAAAGTAAGACCACACGTCCTGGCCCCAGCCATGCCACCAGGCACATTCTCCTTCTTTGTTTAGCAAGGCATGTAAGAGGGCTTAGAAGACTGTGGAAGGTCCAGGCCTGCTGGGGCCCTGAAGTGAAAAACTAGGTGTCTTCAAGGGCCTGGCTGGGATACTGGTGCTACTTTGGGTATCTTTCTGTGTTTGGGTCAAACAGGGTCAGACATGGCCTACCTGCCTCATTGGTTCTTCCTGCTGTGTGACTTGTATAGCTATGCCATGTACTTAAATGAGTTCGATAAGCACCACAATGGGAAGCAAACTGGTACAGGCACTGTGGAAAACAGTATGGAGTTTACTCAAAAAACTAAGAATTGATCTAACATATGATCCAGCAATCCCTCTACTGGATATTTATTCCAAAGACTTTAAAGCCCATATCTGAAGAGATATTTTCACACTGATGTTCATAGCAGCATTATTCACAGTGGCCAGGACATGGAAGCAACCGAGGTGTCCTATGATAGATGACTGGCTAAAGAAGGTGTGGTACATATATACAATAGAAGAGATGAAATACTGCCATTTGCAACAACATGGATGGACCTTGAAATAGTCATACTAAGCCAAATAACCCAGACAGAAAAGGTTGAAAATCACATGTTATCACTTATATGTGGGATGTAAACCTAAAAGCAACAAAGGAACCAGACAAATAGAGACTCATGGAAATGGACAATGGACTAAGGGTTACCAGAGGGTAGGGGGAAGGGAGCGAGGGGAAGTATATGGGGGAAACTAATTTAAATCATTTCTTCAATTAAATAAATAAATTGAAAAAAAAAATGAGCACCATGCTGGATATGTTTGGTACCACATTGGTGCCTGTGTGTGTGTGTGTGTGTGTGTGTGTGTGTGTCTGTATGTGTGTATAAGAATGTGTGAGAGAGATGTGGATGTGCAGATATCCAGGAAGGTAGCAATGTGAATGTTTGCATGTGTGTGCCTGTGTTAAAATTTCTTGAGTACTGGGTTGGTTAATATGTGGGTGTTTGGTATCTTTGCTAAATTGTGAGTACAAGTCAGCAAGTGAGCATAAAGTATCCTTTGCATGTTTCGATGTCCAGATGAGTGTGTGAGTGTTTCACATATTTTCCCCCAGAAAGGCCTGTAAATATTAGGCTGGGCCTGGTCTGAAGGAAGGGTGTCAAAAGGGAAGGGAACCATCTGAGTCCTATTGTGAGAGTTTGCTGGATGCCAGATGATGGCCAGACTCTTTTGTGGGGAACACATTAGGAGGTAACTATCAGATCGTGATGTTGTGAACCCGAAACTGATATAAACTTGGAGACTGTTCATGCTTCAGTCAAGAATATCAATTTTAAACAGTCCAAAAATTTAATTTAAGAAATCTGTCTGAATGCACCACTGCCTACAACATGTCCCAGATCCTTTGAATGGAGCTTCCTGTGCTGCATGCTGATGGTCACCGGGCAGCACACAGCCTGCTTCTGCTTGCTAGCCAGCTCAGGTTAAGGGAGAATCCACATAAGACCTGGAGCCTTCTGTCACCAACAGGAGGAAACCCCATGTAGCCTTTGGGGCCTGAGGAGGCCCAGTCAGCCTGAAGCCAAACCTTGGTCCAGGGCCCTGATGGCTGAGGATAGGGACTGGCTGTGGCTTGTCTCACATGTCTTTCTACAGAGTGAGTACAGAACCTTTCCTTTGCTTTGAAGTGACCTCAGGCTTCATTCTAGCCTTTTCCTTGTAACATTTTGGTGAATTTCAGGTGATTGTGGGAACCCGGTTGTCCACAATGACCTGCATTTCAAGTGGCTGGCCTTGCAATTCAAGCATTCCCGATGCGTCAGCTGTGGGCAGGAAAACTCTGGATTACCCATCACCACATAATCGATACCCTAGGCCCCTTTCATCCTCCCTGACACCCATTCTCATCTACTCCTGACTTTCATTTGCCCTAGAACCACTTCAAGGCTTTGCTCACAGATCAGAGCATCCTGGATTGTTCCTTATAGACCTGGGATTTTTTTCTGGGAGAAATCAGAGCAGGGTTGCAGACAGAGGCAAAAAACCTGACCGGGCAGGAATATACAACTGGTTGGGGACTGCCTAGGTCCCAGGAGCCATATTTTTACCCGACTCCCAGGAGACAGGTGCCTCCCCAGTACCCTTTGTCTGCAACAAGAATGTTCATTTTCCCACAAAGCTTCCTTTTTGGGACAACTGTTGAGGAAAGGTGCATTAAGGCAGCATCACTGCTTTCTTTTTGTGTCTCTGTTATAGTCTACTCAATTCGGAAAGTATGATGCTGGAACATCTCTGGCTTTTGAGAAGCCACCTTCTCTGAGAGTCGAACCCCTCCCTTTTGAGTTCATTTCCTTTTCAAATCAGGGGATTCATGTGTTCAACATGTTCCCATAAAATGGTCATGCCCCTGGCCTGCCAGTCATTTTCAACTTCCTGTCATCTTATACCAATGTCCTTAGCTATCATCTCTGTGACTCTACTGTCAAGTCCATTTTGTCAAGTCCACATGGAGATCCAGTTTGTCCCCAGGTGTGTCATCCTAAACCTTGGGGTTGGCATCCTAAACCTTGCTATGGTGTCATTTGTACCAAATAAAATCTAGCTGAAGTGCGTGGCTTTAGAACCTTAGGAAAATGTCAGGTCTGCTAAGTCATTAGCCAGCAGCTGTTAAAGTCTGTTCAGCACCAGCTTCCTGGTAGTTGACTGTCATCCTGGTGCTGACATTATATACACATGTCATTGTCCTCCTGCCACTCCAAGGCTCTGGTCATCTTCGGTCAGTTGTCTGAGCCCCAGAGTTCACTTTTGCTAATTTTGCTTCTTTAAGTCTTGCCCTGTGTTCCAGGTCCACATAGGAGTGAAAGGAGAAAGGCCCTGTTTCTTTCAGTGACCTGTTTCCTTTCCCTTGGTGGGCTGGGGGACCAGTTGAAAGAGCCAGGGTCACAGGATGTTTATGTGAAGTGTTCTGCCAGCAAATGGCAGAGGCTGAAGTTCTAGGAAAACGCAGCCCCGAAATTCCCAGGGCTGTTCGGCAACCACCCATTTTCAGACTAAGTACTGGCAGCTGCACAAACCACTGGGCCAAAGGAGTCAGCCTGTGGCATTAGGGCAAACAGATTGCAGATGGAGACACAACTGAATGAAGAAAGAATTCAATGTAAGGCAGGTGAGGCTGGCTGCCCAGTAGGCTGGTGGCAAACGGCTGACTCCTCTGGCAGGAAGCAAGGCAGAAGTCCTGAACCTTGGCCTTCATGTGGTGTTCGATAACACTGAGGCCAGTGGACAGTGCACACCCTTTTCCTCCAGTCTAGCCTGGGTTGAGGCTGCAGAAGAGCTGATGTGACTCAGTGGTATGGGGTCACAGCACAGTGTGGTATTGATGGAGTCTCAGCTGTAGGCAGGAAGACTGAGCACTCATTGGAAGTTCAGGACACACAAATACAACCTTAATTGTTGAATTCAGCCCTCTGCTCATGGCTCTGCCACAGTGCTTATCGCACTGGCTTCCCACCTTCACTGCTAGCAGGGATGAAGAAACCAAATCTCAGGGAAGGTCCAGGTCAAGAACTGGCTAGGTACTCTCCTTCACTCCGGGGGCCAGGCCAGCAAATGTCCTGGCATTGGAGGCCTGGGAGTCATTGCCCTGCCCCCACCTGGGCAAACACCAGTGGACCTGTGGGGAAGCCAGCCATTTGAGTTTCAGTCCCCTACCTGCCCTGTCTGGTTCACCCATATTCAAGCTTCTGCTCCAAATCTTTGGGCTGACAAACAAGGGACCAGAAACCACCCTTTTAGTGTGGCATCTTCGCTTCTGGAGGATTTTCTTTCTTGCTGGCCCTGTCTACCCTTGGTTCATCTGCTTTCTCAAAGTAGCCAGGCATAGGGCAGGGGAAAGCCCAATGGGGATCTGTGACCAGGCAGGAGCCACTTGACATCAATTCAGCCTCCCTGGGCCCTTGGACTGGCTCAGGTGAGTTGCCCAAATAACACTCCTAGGCAGGAGGATTAGCTCTCAATTAATCACAGCTGTTCTGCATGTGCTAGATGCTGGCCAGGTCATGGACTATCCACTCCTCCAGCCTTTTGCTCTGTCTAACCATCACCCTTAAGCCCTGTTCTTTTCCTTGACGCTCTCGTTTCATTTGCCTTCTACTCTCAGCTTCTACTTTCACTCCCCGTTCCATTCCAACTCATGTGAATTTTCCAGCAGGCCATTTTTCTTTTTCTTCAGGTTTCTTAACTCTTGCAGGCAATTGTACATTCCTCCACTCACCCATTCTCCCATCCTCAGCCTTATGACAAGTACTCTTATGTTCCTTATCGCACCTATTTCATAGCCTACTTCTGGCCTGTATTCCCCATCCCTCATCCTCACCCTAGACACTCTTGCCCCACACAGAAGGGCTGTGGGACCCAAGAAAGAGGCCAGCTTCTGGGAGCAGGCCTGACTAGTATGGGACATCCAGGGACTGAATTCTGGGGACATGGAGTTTAGTGATGTCCCATTCAGCCTGGCAAGTGGTTTAGAAAACAAGACCATATGTCCTTCCTCAAGCACATATCCTTTCATCCTTTATCAAGGCATACTGCCGGAGCCAGCCAGCTAAAGTCGAACAGCACCTAAAAGAGGGAGGTGAAGCCTAAGGAAAAGAAGAAGACAGGAAAGCGCTTCAGGAGGGCATACAGTCACTGCTGCAGCCTCGAGTTTATTTTGAATAGCCCTTATATTTCTTTTTGAACACAATAGCAAGGCACAGAGTACATTACTATAGGAAAGCTGGCATTTACATAAGTTCCTATACATCCTTCCCTCAGGGTACAAACATCCTTGCTTTCTGTAAAACATTCCACTATCTTAAAAGGATTTCTTTAGGAGGCAAACCTTCCCTCCAGAGTCAGTAATGTTTAACTCAAACCCTGCTTCCTTGAACCATTGTTTAAGCAGTCTCAGCAACTGCTTTATGGCTATAAGCTACGTGACTTCTTCAGTGTCTCATAATGCCTCCTGACACTCATCCGAGGTAAACAGGACCTGGAGAAGTTGCTGTCAATTGTCCCAAGTTGGCTGGTGGGTAAAGAAAATAGTCTTCAGGAGAGAGGTTAATCTCTGGGGTTTCTCTGAGAATGAGGGGTTCTGGTGTTTCCAATTGTATAGCTCACTGGTGGAGAAAGGGACGTAGACCATGAATGGCCTCTGAGTTTCTCTCCCAACTGGGGGAGCCAATTGCCAGAGTGGGGCCAGGACTGATGCCTGGTTTGAAGAGTCAGGAACAGGATCATGGTCGTGTGGGGGCTGGTACACAGTCCCAGTGTGGGTGTCGGGAGGACTCTGGAGGGGTTCTGCCTCTCTATTAGACAGAGACAGGAATGGGTTAAGAGGGGAGTAAGGGGGAGGATTAGTGATCTTGGGGTCCTCAGGGGGTGCCTGTAAGACAGGGTAAAGAGAGTTAGGTGTCTGTCTGGACAGTTTCTCTTTTGGCCCCTTTGGTGTTGAGAGAAGGACAGACTTGGGAGTCGCTTTTGACTCTTGGCCATAGTGGCAGCCCTTGCAAGTACTTGGGGGCATCAGAAACAATATTGGTCCACACATCGATATATGGAGCCAGATCAGGGTGGCCAGGATTTCCATAGATAATACCCTGCACTTGAAAGGCTGTTTGCAGGTTGACCCCTCTGATAGCCACCCTGTTCCAAATGTGGGCCAATCTAACTGGCAGAACCTCTGAAGGTCATAGGGGGTGACACTAACTCTGTAGGCTTGGGCTTGTCTCCTGAAATCCTTAAAATGGTTAAGGAGGCACTAAAGGGGGTAGGACAATTCAAGGAAAAAGCCTGACCCATGTTAGTAAAAACTCGCAAGAAAAGAGAGAATCCCCACAAAAGCCAAATAAGCCAGGGCTAGGATCAGCCTCTCACCTAGCGTCCAGTCGGACGGGACCACAGAGGCCAGACCTAAGGAAAGAATCAAAATAAGTAAACTTACGAAGACCAAGGCAATAGGAGGGTAACAGTACATTCGACCAGTCCGGACAGGCAGACACAATACAGACAGACAAGACAAACTACAGGTAACACAAAATGCTAGCGTACCCAAAAACCTGAATACCTGAAGTCAAGTCTGATGTCTCAGACCTTGACAGAACTAGGGAAGTATTGCTGTGTCCAGCCTTCCACTAGTTCCCTTTAGGGCCCACCTACAGACAAACCCAAGTGCAGTCTTACTCACCGGTGAAGCTGCTTCAGATGGCTCATGACCAACTGTTACAGAATTGAACTTTTTTTCCCCACCTGCCCTTCTGGGCAAGTCCACCTGACATCCAGGGCTAAGGAACATCTTTCAGCGGCCATCCCCTGGACGGGGCAGGACCTTGCCCAAGGTGGCTGGAGTCGCGGGTCTTAGATTTCCCCTTCTGGAGAGATCTCACTTAGGCCTCCAAATGTTGTGGCGTGATCAATTCTAAGACCCACGGAGCCAATTGAGATGAATTATGAACCTTTATTAGCCGTCCAGCTACTGACTCTCTACCACGCAGGGTTAGAGGATATCAGCCCCGAGCTCCCAAAAGAGGTCGTTTATAAAGCCTAGAACCACATCAAACAAGCAAGCAGATTACAGAAGAAGAAATTGGCTGTTAGCATATCTTTGCACAATACATCTCTTAGAACCACACACTGGTTAACATTAAACAAGCAAGCAGATTACAGAAGCAGAAGTTGGCTCACTTGAAAAATTTCCACCCTTAACAAGCTTTCTTGTTATGGTCGTTAAAACAGTCCCTATTATAATTTTTAGTCTGAGGTCTATTATAGAGGTATTTGGAGGCAGCCCTTCTATCTGCCATGAGGAGGTATCTTCACAATGCCTCAGCATTTTACCTACACTACAGTAAAATGGTGGCTCCAGTTCACTCCGTTTTCCAGTCCCTTCCTCAAAATACATTCAGTCTCCAGGTTTAAATGCCCCCACTATGCAACCTCCTCCTCTAATGCCTCCTCTAATGCAGGTTTCCTGTGAAAAGACATAACCTGAGGCAAATTAGGGATCATTATTTGGCCTCATATATAATTGATCTCAAGTAAATTTTGTGATGTGGACACTACATTCAATTGGTGGGATGTTAGGAATCTGTCTCAGTCACATTCAACCAGATGGACTATAGATGATGTAACTTCTGCTGCACCTATCAATCAGAGTATTGTGTACTCCATTGTTTCAAGAAATGAGGAGGGTGAGTAGATGTTTACTCAGTTGTTGTTTTCACCATAAACCAGTCCACTTGGATTTGAAATTAATTTCAGTTCGAATTACTGTGTACTCTATATTTCTAATAAAAATGTGTCCAACTTAAATGAAATTGGTAACTATGTGCTGAATCTGACTAAAAATTCAGTTATCATAACAAAAGTGATCTACCTTCCCCACACCCCAAGAAATACTAAATATTAAATTCTGGAAGCCTTCTCCTCCTCATATAGGGATATTTTAATGCCATTTCTTCAAAATTAATCCATCATACTTTCACCTTTTAGTCATAATTACTGCCTTATAGGAATCTCTTTTCACTGTTCTGTATAATCCAAGACCTGTGTTCTGTGTCCTATCTTAGATAAACCTGAAGAAATTTTAAAATCATAAATATTTATGAGTGCCCAAAGAGCCAGTCCATGATAAAAGACATTTATAGTATATAATGTTTCTTCAAACAGTTAAATTAGGCATACAATTAGCAATTTTAAAGTAAGTGAATCATTTAAGTTTTGTCTACCCATCATGGTTCACTGAGAATAAAATGGTTTGTGAGCCTCTAGGAAATAAGGCCAGAGCTAGCTCCTTCTCACCTATTCTTTGATTCATCTATTGTCTACAGCTTAGTTGTCCTCTCTTTTTCCCTTTAGATAAGCTGGATGGCATGCCATACTATGGGCAGACAAAAATAGTTAATATTTATTTAATAAAAGCATAAATATTCAATATGTAATAAATGAATGAATGTTCATTCTGTTAAAGCAGTTTGCAAGGAAATTATTAAGACCTTTTTCAAGTATTTCAACAACCAACTATTACAAGAAATTGCTGCCCCGGATGTGAACGCTCAACATCATACTTTTCTTATTGTTTTCTTCTATGTTTCTACTGCACTGCTGTGCCTCCTCTCTAAATATTAGTAGACTTCCTTTTTCTTAGCTTTCCAACATCTGACTGAAGTTGTTACTTCTTAGTCTGTTCTGATACTTTCTCTCTCTCTTTTTTTTATTAGTGGTAAGATAATATGTGCAGTCAAGGTTTTTATTTCAAATAAGCAGGTAATATAGCTTTAACTATCATAGAAAACTGAAGGCAGCTAGGAAGGGATGTGATCGACTCCCTTTCGACTATGTTGAATTTAAGATGTGTGCCACATCCAAGTTAAACTATCCAGGAAGCAACCAAATAACCTAAATGTGCTCAAACTATACAAAGCAGCTTTACAATGGTCCCACTAATAACCTGAGGCAATATGACAATAGGTTTGAGACCTGATTATGGAGCCAGACTGCCTCGGCTTGAATCTTTGCACACCTGTAACCTTTGGCAAGTTAACTGATTCAGCTTCCTTTATGTAGTATGGCTAAAACACTACTTAATTTAAGAGTTTTGAGTAAATTATTTAACATGCATAGAATGCCATACATCATGTTAACTGCTATACATATAAAGGTTTCTAGTTCAAAATTATCACAAACAGTATTATTTTCTGAGTTGTGTTCCATGACAGGTGGAAGCAAAGTTAACTTACAAAGAACCAGGGACTTTAAACAATCTATTTCTAAGTAGCAGGCTTCAAAGGCAAGTTCCTAATCCTTAAAATACAGCTATTTATGATGCAGTTATGAGAGCTCAACACTTACTGAGTTTAACTGTAATTCAGCAGACACAGTTTCTTAACCAACAAACTATACTTTCTTGCTCAGTAAACCACCTCCCACATTTCAGCAAGTTAGAAAAACACTAAATCTGAATAATAAAGACATCATCCAATGAATTAGGACAGTTGGTTTTCTTTAAATATTTCTTTGGGGGAAGGGACACTAACTCAAGTAGAGGTATTTTATTTTATTTTATTAATTTAATTTAATTTAATTTAATTATTTTATTTTATATTTTATTTTGTTTTATTTCATTTTATTTTATTTTATTGATTTTCGACCTATCATGCCATGAATGCATAGGGACTGGGCTCCAGCAGCTCTGGTTCCTTTCCATTTATTCTCAAAAAGTGTGCTTCCCTGGGTGGAGCAGTCTTGTGCTTCAGTTGAACCCAGGTACCTTTCTCTTTGGCTTCCTTCTTTTTTTGATCATTTTCCTTTACATGTTACAGGAAGGGATCTTCCAACTGCATGCTGGGTAACATTGTAAACTCTTCAGTTTTGCCATAGTAACATTTGTGGGGCATTCTTTTTCTAACAGTGCCCATTCCCTTGATGTCTGCAATATTGCCTTTCTTATAGATTTGCACGAACGTGGGCAAAGGAACAACTCCATGTTTTCTAAAAGGCCTAGAGAACATATAGTGGGTGCTTTTCCTCCTTCCCTTTATGTTGGTCATTTTGGGAAATGAATGGAAGATGGCAGTACGTTATCACTTGAATGCATTACTCTTATTACAAATAAGTGATTTTTAAGTCACAGTGCCTCTTAAAGAGAATGATTTTTCCTTGTAGTGTAAAGAAAATGACCAAGAAATCATATTTTAATTCTAGATACGTTTGGAATTAATGACATCAAGGATGTTATCTATGTGAATGCCCCTCTAGACGAAGAACAAGGACGAGCTTCTTGTGCAAGCTGACTCCTTGGAAATGGTCCTCTCCAATCACTGAGTTTCTTTGAAAAGTAAGTTTTGTTATTTAAGGTATTTCAATAAATTGATGGCTTTCTGGTCATCACATAATGAAATACATGTGTCTAAATGTTCTCAGTGAAGAATATAGAAAGATCACAAATACTCAGAGATGTTTTTCCATTTATTATATTTTCTGATAGATGATGATGCTGAGAGGATTTCATACCCCTGAAATGTCAAGTCAAAACACATTGTTTCCAGACTTTGTGTATAATATTGTAGAACACCATCATTATTTGAGTATGTTAGATAATGAATCTTATTCTCATTTTTCCATGAAGTACTGGCTAACTCTCTGGGATGTGGTATATTGTTAATAGGTTGTGATTTCTAGACAGTCCCTGAATTGTGTGGTTTCTGGTACTTACGTGTTTTCTTAGATGGAGGAAAGCACATGTTAAAATTAGTGACTAACATTTATCAACATGTATGTGTTGCATTATATTTCATTCACACTCATTTCTAGGAAATGTAAATTATTGTCTTCACTTTACAAAGACATGATGAGAAAGGTTAAGTATTTCCTAAAAGTGACACTTGTCAGTAAATGAAAAGTTGAACATTCGGTCTCATATTTTTTAATTCTGACATCGTTCTTAAACATTTCAGTTTGATAGGCTTTAACCTCACAGAGAAGCAAGTAAAAGCCTGTTTGTGAAGTGGGCAGGCACATATTCTGTAAAAGATCACCAATAATGGGATAAACACTATCTTTTTCCATTCATTGAGGTAATACTCCTTTTCACTTAAACAATTCATCTTTTTTTCTTTTTTTAACAAGCAGGCCAACTTTTTTAGAATCTAAGAAACTCAATAAAGTCAAATTTGATTTAATCATTAGTAGAATAGAGGCTGAGAAAGACCATGAAGTGGAAAACAGAATCGGAAACATTTACCTTTTCCTATGGGGGCTCTTCCTGGACATTCTATCACAACATTCATCAATCAGCTTTTTTAGAAAGGGGAAGAGGAAAGAAGAAACCCAAAGCAAGTGTACACACACATATGAATGCTCATGGAAGAGAAAGGAGAGTAATATGGGAGCAAAAGGCAGAAGAGACATTATGAAATTTCCCATCTGACCTCAACTGATGATCATTAAAATTAAATCACTCTTTTCCTTTACTTCAAATCTCACTTACTGATCTAGCATTGAAGGCTACACAGGTAAAATCAAAGCATTTGAAAAAATCGGATTATACACAGTGTGTCTTTGGAAATAAAGGAATTAATTTGTCTTCCATGATGAAGCATCACTTGCATAATTAAATTCTTTGAAAATAGTAGACCAGTTCTTTGAGCTTTTAAAATCTTTAAACTGTAAGCAATTATATTTTTTTATAAAATCTAATTGGTCAAAATGCCATAATCGGTCTAATTTATGTTACGCAAAATACTTTATTGCAAATAAATCATAAATGTAAAAGTTCATCAAAAACTGTATTTGTCATTTTCCTTCGAAACCAATGAGTAGCTAAATTTAAAAAGAAACTTTTGGTAAATATTTAGCTGTGGAACTTGATATTTCTTACAAATGAGCTCTGATTTTGAGGAATAGAGATATAGTTAGTGCTTATACGTGAATATAACACAACTAGCTCTCATTAGTGTAATTTGAAAGTAAATTTAAGAATAATAACAACTTACCTGATGCACATATGTATGCTAGTATGTGTCCCATTGCGCAAGTAGAGGTGAGAAAGAATAGCAAATTTATGAATTAATCTCTCAGAAATTCGTGAAGCCTACATGCTCTTAGTTTGTTTAATGACTGAATCTTGAGTTCTGTTACTAACATTTTATAATTGACATTTGCCTCTTTGGTGTGAAATACAGACTCATGTATTTCTAACACAGTTTTACTTATTAATGAATGTTATGGCCTATAATCAAACTCCTACTTGGTTAGCTATGCAAATGAGATCATTATGTAAATTAAAGTTAATTAATTAATTGTTTAAAGGTTCATTCTTTCTTCAGAATTAGCTGCCTTATGGTTTTGAGCTCTACTATATATCATATGAATAAAGATAATAAACAGAATGAATCGAATTTATTAAAGCAGTTTCTTATTCTGATTTCTGTGCCAAGAAGTTGTTAATGAAGTCATCTGCAAAGTAAGTTTTATGACCATGCTGTAACTGAATTTAATATCTAAAAAAATTAATAATTAAAATTAAAAAAATTAGAACTCATTTCCAAAATTTGACATCAGCAGTATTGAAAACATTTCGGTGTTTTAGTACAGAACACCTTAAACAGAAATAAAATTACAGAGACTGTTACAATGAACTACCATGTATCAACAACCAAGCTTCAAAATTATCGAGTCCTGGTAATCAGTTTTATCTATACTTCCAATTGTTACCTCATTCCATTATTTTGAAGCAGAGCAGAGACATAATATTTCACCTTTATATATTTTAACATGTATCTCTTAAATATAAGGGCTCTTAAAACAATCACACTACATTTATTACTTGCCCCCAAATAACGAAAACTCCTTAATATCAACAAATATCCTGTCAATACTTATATTAAAGTTTTATTCAGATCAGAATGCAAAAAAAAGTCCTTACATCACAATTGGTTGATAGGTCTTTTAAGTTTATTTTAATCGTTAGGCTTCAGCACTGTCACTTTTTTATTCACTTTGCTCAAAAAAAACAGATTCCTGAAGTCGGGATATTGAACATGATATGTTCAGTGGCTCATTACATATTTGTCTCTATCTCCTCTACTTTCTATAAATCTGTAGTTAGATATTAGAGTTCTGATTAGATGCAGATTTTTGTTATTGTTTTTAGTAATAAATCATAGGTGATACAGTATCCCCCTGATTCTCAGGATTTACACTTTCCAAGTCCCTCAGTAGTTGCTTGAAACTTCAGATAATACTTAACTCTATATGTACCATGTCTTTTTTTCCTATACATATATAACTATGATAAAGTTTAACTTATAAATTATCATAGTAAGAGAGTAATAAGAATAAGTAATAATGAAATAGAACAACTATAACAATATAATAAAAGTTATGTGAATGTGGTTACTCATTTCCTGGCATTGTTTGCTGATGTTTCTGTGTTTTCTGGTGTAACACAATGCTGTCAATTAGAACATATTTATGTTTCATGTCTTCTACCCACAAATGTAATGTCTTTCCCATCTCAACTAAACACTTGTCATGCACTGTGACCATAACTTTCAGTTTGGTGCAACACAGCAAACCTAGAATAAATTTCTTTTTCCTTCTTCACACTTTCATGGATAGATGATTTGTCCTTACTGTAGAATTTAGCATTAACAGATGCTCTTCATGGCTTCTCTTTGGCATATCTGAACTGCTAGCATCACTACTCTTGTACGTTGGGGCAATCTTTAAGTAAAAAAGTGTAACTTGAACAGAAGCACCGCGAAAACTCGTACTAAGCGACTAATGGGCAGGGAGTGTGTACAGCATGGAGACACTGAAGGGCTGAGTCAAGGCCCATGTGGGACAGAGGGGACAGCTTTCATCATGGTAGTCAGAATAATGCGTAATTTGAAAATCATGAATTGTTTATTGAATCTTTTATGCCTGAAATTTCCCACATATATTTTCAGATGACGATACCTAAAACCATGAAAAGTAAAACCAGGAATAAGGGGGGACTATTATATGCACCAATTCTTTAAGGAGGTGCACCAAGTCCCTTTGGCTTTCCTTTGGTGTAGTAGCATCCACTGATAGTCATTTCCTACCTATTAATTCTTTTCATTTCTTCTGTGTTTATTAGCTAAAATATTTCTATAAAGAGGAACTTCTCCATACCAAATAATTGGTTCCCCTGAGGTCCTGTTCCCATAGTAAAGGCAGGGGAAAAAGTATGTTTCTTTCTTGAGTCACTGGACTTTAAAATAATAAGTTGATTCACTTTCATACTCCAAATGTGACTACTGAGATAACTGTATTTAGTTTTATGAGCCATCTAGATTTTTTGAGAGTACTCAACTCTGCTGTTGGATTTTAAGAGGATAAAGAAATCATTTGCAAACAAAAGGTGGGCTGTACTCCAATAGGTAAACAAATGGATGTGACTGCTCCAATAAGATTTTACTTACTAAAACAAGTATAGTCTACTATTGACCAAGGGACTATAGTTTGCTGACTCTTGTCGAAACCTTACTTTCTTTATATAATATGCTTAGCATCTCTTTTTATTTTCTTTTGGCTATTGTTTGTATATTTTCTACTATAAGCAATGCTAATGCTTCATCTCTACCTTTCCTGGACATCTAATTTGAAGTAACATCATTTTATCACCATTAATACTGATAATCTAATCAGTCATATCAGTGTTCGAGTAGAAGCCTCAGAGCAGGCTCATAGAATCAACATTCCTATGTTTGCATGTATTATTTAGAGTTTATCTGAGGCCCAGGAAATTGAACCTAAATTTGGATAGATATTTGAAATGAACCTTGACTCATGTTTTCTTTCCTTTAACAAATATATTATTCCATTTTCATCTTCTATGAGGCATTTCTGTCAAAGGTGTAAATCCAAACTGGTTTTCTTTGTAAATGGGTGTTGTATTATTTAGAGTTTTCTTTTTGTAAAGTCCAATAATTTATTTAACATACCTCCACGTTGGTGATGTTGAGTCATTTTCTGCATGTATATGATATATCCATTCAAGTATTATTTCAGGAAAATTTACTTGAATTCTATATTTTATCATATTTTTGTTTTTTAATTGTTTTTCCTCTTAGAAGACTCTTATATATGTGATGAATCTTCTGCTATCCTTTATATTACTATCTCTCTATATATTTAATATCTTTATTCATTACATTTAGATTTAAAATTATTTTATTTATGATTTTTTTCTAATACAGATGTGTTTTTTTATAGCTTCTCTTTTTAAAATAACTTAAATAACTTTTTAAAATAACTTTTTTCAAAATACAAAAATACAGTTTTTACCTTTTGAAAATATGGCTTCATTTTCTTAGAGTCATTATTTTACTTACTTTTCTCTTTTTACTTTGTGACTTCAACCATGATCTTTTTCTATGTTACACATTTAATTAAAATTAGCTTTTTTATGCTCTTAAAAAGGAAGTTGTGCTAGGATAACTTTTCTAATTCACAGTTCTAGAATACCTGTTTTAGTTATTTTTATAAAATATTAAAAATTGATCTATCATATCATCCAGTGATCCTCCTACTGCATATTTACCCCAAAGACTTGAAAACCCATATCTGAAAAGATATTTGCACACCAATATTCATAGCAGCATTATTCATCTTCCCGGTGGCCAGGACATGGAAGCAACTGAAATCTCCTAGGATAGATTATTGGATAAAGATTGTATATATGTACATTATATATACATTGTACATATATACAATGGAATATTACTCAACCATAAGAAGAAATGAAATACTGTCATATGCAACAGTGTGGATGGACCGCAAGATAATCATAAAAATCACATGATATCACTTATATGTGGGATATAAACCTAAAAGCAACAAATGAACAGGACAAACAGAGACTCATGGATATGGACTATAGACTACTAAGTGCCAGAGAGAAGTAGAAAAGGGGGTAGGAAGGTACACGAGGTGAAGTGGGTCAATATGTTGTGACAGAAAGAAATTGAACTCTAGGAGATTAACAGACAATCCAATAGATGTATGCTTTACTGTTCGATTGTACGCCCGAAACTTACTGGATTTATTCAACTAGTATCACCAAAAAAATAGTTAATTAAAAATAAATTTTACTAAAATGGTCAAAGATTTTGTGTTAAATAGTCCTTTGGAGAAAAAAAAGTAGAAAAGTATTTGCATTGTCTTTCTCATCCCTAAAGTTGTGCATCACTCCCAGAAAAGGGGGTTTGTGAGAATACATACTTTCTTCTCAATTTTAGTGTTGACAACTGGAGAAAGACCACTGTGTCCCCATGTTTCAAAGGGCACAGTGAGTTCATGTCTGAGACCTGTTAGGTAATCCAGAGTGTAAACTATAGAGCTGAAAAGCTCTTATGATTGCTGGAGCAGAGGGGCATCACAGCTACTTTAAAAGAAGCCTGTGGTCAAAGAATTATGGAAGCAAAGAGCTTATGAACGTTACCTAAGGTCCAGATTTGGGATACATGCGAACGCTAGTTTTTGTAGATCTGATTTAATAGGGTCACCTGGAAGAGTGATGAGAATGCAAATTGCAAAAGCTGGAGGTGAATTGCTGAATTTATCCTGAAATGACAAAATGGGCTTACATGAAACATGCCGCCTAAATCAAGTTGCTGCAGGAGAGCACTCCAGTGCGCAAAATGTCCAATGGGCGATGTCTCTTTAAAACACAAGTCTTAAACAAAGCGTGATTAATCACTTCACATTGGTAATATTTAATTTGGAACTTCACTCCCTACCTTACCAATCTTTTCTCCCCAGTCTCCAACTGCACATGATGGCAACCTGAACAAACAACAAACAAAACAAAACAAACAAACAAAAAAAAACCAGATTCTAGTAAACTGGGAAGGAGGTGCTGAATAGAGAAAAAGAAGTTTTTTACAACCTCTTCTCTAAAGGCCATAGACTTTCCAAGAAAAGAGCTAGAAAGAAAGAGAAAATTTACCATTAAATGAAATTTGAAATATTGACTGATATATTGAACTAGAGAATCTTTTATTTTCAAAAATTATCATGATCATAGTACTTTCTATTAACCAGAACCATTTTGCTCGACAGCAGAACAAAAGACTATCTCAAAGCAGAATATAGTAGAAAAAAAAAAGACTTTGATGGTTATACTTCATAGGTCCATATTAAGAATACTGATATTTCAGTGTGGCTAGAGAGCCGAATAAAGTAAAAAAAAAAAATTGCAATAAATTTAACTACATGAGGGCAGAGGTTTTTGTTTGTTTGTTTTTTTTACATTTATTGATATATCCCAATAGCTTAAATGTGCAGCACATGATATTCTCAATAAAGGATTGTCCAATGAATTAGTGAGTCTGGAAAATTAAGGCCAAATTATGAATGGATTTGAATATCAGAGTAACGGTATGCAAATATGCAGCATATATATCACCTGTATCTCCTATGCTGTGGCAGACTTGTCACTTTTTTATTGCTATAATTTAGGTAGTCATTATAAAAGATGGAGCCAGTAAAATGTCTTAATTATGGAAATGTGTTCAGGAGCTGCCTCCCAGGGAATCTGCAGAGATTTGCAGGAATTTTCTCTTTCTATATATAGCTGGAAATTAAAGGTTGAAGATTCTCAATTTTTATTTCTTTTCTGCTGGTACCATCTTCTCATATATCAACAATTTCTTCTTTGGCCCTCATGGGTTTTTTTTTTTTTTTTGCCCCGTTATTATGGACCAAATAATCTTTTTTAGTTTATGAATGAATGTGATTGCATTAATGTTTTGAATATGTTGTTACAAAATTACTAATCCTCTTTTGTACTGCACATTTTAAGCTATTGGGATATATCAATAAACATTGCAGTACAAACATTGGGATATATCAATAAAATGTGCAGTACAAACAAACAAACAAACAAACAAACCTCTGCCCTCATGTAGTTAAATTTATTGCAATTTTTTAAAATTGTAAATGTGATTGCATTAATGTTTTAAATATGTTGTTATGAAATTACTAATCCTCTTTTGTTCCTGTCTATGATCTCTGTCTCCCCAGACCACCTCAAGGACTCCTGGGTTCAGGGAAGAATGTTATTGATCCTGAAAAGTCTTCAAGGAACCAATGTTCTGAAGAACTTTCACAGAAATTTATATCAATATTACTGCCACAAAAATTACCCAGATTCCTATATTTTTATGTAGAACAAAAACAATAACATGCATCTTTATAGCTCAGTTTGATTTATGGAGGTCTATGATTGAAGTGCAAGTTTTCTTTTACGGTAAAATGATAATTATTGTAAAAGGTGGAAGAAAAAACATAGCTTCCTATAAATAAATATGTCATTGTATTTTGCTTTAATAGCTAGTCTTTCAATTAGGAATAAAAGGCAGGACAATTTAAATAAACCTTAAACTGATGATAAAATGACTCAAATGCTACTGATTTCGTTTGATGGTTTTACTTCAGTGTACAATACGTAATAGACATAATTGTCTTGTTTTTTTTTTAGTTCAAAACAGAAGGTGTGTGACAGATAATGCTAATGACTATTCATGATTAACTGACTTATAAATGCATTCCTCAAATAAGTTGCATAACAATATTGCAGAATTTTACATTATTTTTTCAGTCTTAATATCCCAGGTATGTTCAAGGCCTTGTATTTCTAGTGTAAATATATGGCCACAGTTTCAGAAACTTTATTCAAACTTTACTACTTTAAAACTTAAAGATTACTTCATGAAAACTGATAGCGTATTGTCTTTCTGATATTACTGTTTCAAACATTCTAGGCATCTTGTATACACAGTTGAAAAAATTATGTTTTTAACAAAATGAATTTCTCTGTCCAAGAAAACAATTCAATTGTGAAAAATATCTTTGTTGAATATGTAATTTAAATATAGTTACATATGAATTCAAAAATGGTTACATATTAAATTGAATATATTAATTTTATTAATACATTTATGAATCCAAATACATTGAGAGAATATTCATCCCAAAAATGATTTGCTAATCAGGTGACAGTGATGTGTGATTTATCTTTCTTAATTAAAATATCAATTATAATATATACTTTTTCAAATGTAATATGAAGGAAAATCATGTTTCATTAGGAAAGCATTTTATATGACTTCCTTGTACAGCTAAAATTAAAATATTTGAGTTAAGGAAGGAAAGAGCTGGTTTTCCTTAACTTATACTAACAGTAAGAAATCCTGCCAAAATTTAGGAGTTATGTACTTTCTTCATTCTTTGAAACTTCTGTTTAATGAATATAGTTAATAATTTAACTTTTTCTTAGCCTATTTAGTCTAAATTTAATTTGAGATTCAAAATATATAACATTCTCTGGTTTACAGATACTTTTGCAACCTTACATTTTGTTTCTGAGATCAGTAATCATTTGATTGATGATAAAGCTATAGGACTATGCAATCAGTATACTACATAGTGATCACCCCAACAAATCTGGTACCCCTCTGACCCATACGTAATTCTAACAATATTATTGACTACATTCCCTTTGTTATAATTTACTTCCCCATGCCTATTTTGTAACTACCAGTTTATATTTCTTGATCCTTTCCCTCCATTCACCCAAATGCCCAACACCTCCTATCTGGTAAACATCAAAATGCTTTCTGTGTCTATGAGCCTGTTTCTGTTGTGTTTGTTAATTATTTTTGTTAGATTTCACATATAAGTGAAATCACGTGGTATTTGTCTTTCTCTGTCTAAATTACTTTACTCAGCATAATACCCTCTAGGTCCATTCATGGTAGAAAACTCCCATTTCAATAGAGGCAAACTATGCCTTATTACATATGCGGGAAAGAACCATATAACAGGAATGTGAGTAGGATAAACCTTCAGGAGTTTCATTTTCTCAGTGTCATTAAGGTTCTTGATTCTGTTTTGTCTGCCATTTTCTAAGTCACTGTGCACATAAAACTATGCACAGAACAGCTAAAACTTATAAAGCACACACATTTCAGAAAGAGCAACATTTTCATAAATGGAAAACTATAGCCATTATTTGGATAATGTAAGCAGAAAGTTAATTTTAGCCATTAAAAATGTGGAGGAAAATTATCAGAATTTTCACTGAAATTCATTCATAGTTCATATTGTTTATGAGTGCCCTAATTGACCCTCTGAAGTCTATTGTGATATAATGCAGGTCAGGTTTTCACTATAAAGTTAGACAGCCCTAGTCTTTAATATTTTGCTAAAGATTTAGTATAGCCGTTAGATTCATTTTATTTATTTTTATCTCATAACAAATGGAAAGTGAACACTCTTTACTGTCAGTGACATATTCTATTTTGACCAGCCTTAAGAAGCTGAGGAAATTTTGGGTTGGATATTCTAAGGAAATATAAAAAGTGAGACAAAAATTAAATTTCAACATTATGTTTATATAATACAAAGAAATGTGGGGGAAAGAACCACATAGAAGGAATATAAATGAACCTTCAGAAGTTTCATGTTCTCACCTTCAGTGGAGTTCTCGACCCTGTTTTGTTTGGCAATGTGTTTCTCAGTTTCCACATTGATTGAGTTTGTTTTCCTTTAATCTCAAGGAATAACTACATCTTGCTGGTTTTGCTTGCACTATTACCTCTAAAATGTCCGTCCTTCACTGTTTTGCAGATAAACTCCTATTTTACAAGGCTGGGTATAAAATTCATCTCATTTTTGAAACTTTCCTTCATCATTCATTATTCCTGTATCATGGGTAACAAGTACATCTAGCCTGTGAGTTCTGAAAAGCAAGGATATAATATTATCCAATTTTGTATTGCTCAGTTTCTATCTCAGGAGCCCAGGGTAATCTCAAAGGAGATATAATTTGAGATGAATCCTGAAGGAGAGAATAGATAACAGTATGGAGCTGAAAAAGATCTATTTCAGGGGGAAACAGTGAATACTACTTTGCCTAGTAAATTATGTTTGATGTTGAGGGGAAGCAGAATTTGGCATCTCCAAATATGCCTTTTGGAGTATTAATTATTTTAATCTAGTTATTTTTAAGGGAAGAAAGATTCAGGAAATAAACTTATGAAATTCTCCATAACTGCCTAAAAGAAGGTTCCTATTATCATACACACCTATAGTTTAATCTGAACTAGATATGATAGACCAGGAGAAACCAGCAAGACCCATTTGATTAAAGTGCTCTCTATGTCCCTCTATTAAAGATGGCTAACAAATATTTATCAAAAATTTGCTTTTCTAATTCCATGTGAATTCCTGTTCTGCCCTTTGAAGTCCCAAACCACAAACTCCTAACGTCTTCTTAGCTCAAGATGTCATATAAGCCTTAACTTCCTAATCTGTCATCTGCACTCATATTCTTATGGAACCCTTGTATTTCCATGCACAATAAATGTGGTCATTTTCTCATGTGAATCTCTCACAATAATTGGATTTTTAGTCCACCAAAAAACCTTAGAGGGTAGAGGGAAAATTAATTTTTCCATCCCTTAATACATGCCCTGATGTTTTCTACCAAAGAAATACTGTCCTTATCTATTGCTTTACTGAACTTTATCTTTTGACATATATTATTTATATAAAAAAAATCACATTGTACTTACTCTTAGAGCTTGTTTTGATTGTCTTTGGTCAAAATTTGTGTAATTCTGACCTAGAGTAATTAATAGAAACATAATTTAATAATTCTTCTCAGTGATTATGAATTGTATTACATTTGCAAAGACATGTTATGAATTAACATAGAAATGATAATGAAATGCTAGATATTTGGCCAAATAACAGAACTACTGCCTTCTAAGATAGAAATGGCAAATATATGTACAACAGAGGACACTGAGATTGTGTTGTTTTTTTTTTTTGATCCTGAGATCTGATATTACTTGTTATTCCTGATTATATTACATGGATTGGTATAGGTATTGTTGGTCCTCTGTTAAATATTATTTCTTTTTGAATAATGCTAGTGTTCTTATCTATGTTTATGTAGAATTAAGATAACTTACATGAGATACATGAAAGCATGGACTTTATTATTGCATATTTAATTATGTAGGAAAATACATGTTTTATTTTTCAAGAAGACTCTTCTAAATTGTATTAATGGACAATTTAGAGATTTATGAGAACAAAGTAAACAATACAATTATTATATGTGTTTTTGTGTGTATACAAATGCATTACCTTACTTGCAGACTAATACTTTTAAGTTATTATTTTACTTGCAAAAGCTATGCTGCTTTCTTTGTTGAAATACATGTATTATGAAACTGTTTTCTGTCACATGGCTCTTGAAACATATTCTATGCTACAAGAATCATGCCAAAACTATACATTAAATTAATATATTGAGTACTTGATAAGCATAAGCAGTTATCTGAGTTACATAAGGGGATATGAAAGATGACAATGTCTTCAATGAGTTTGTATTCTGGTGGTGAAGCTATGATGCATAAGGATAAAAATAAGTAGTAACACCAAGGAAGTATGTGCCTAATTGCTGTAAGAGAAACAGACATGCATGGTTTGAATGTAAAGAAAATAAATGCTGTGGTGAACGAAATAGTTTCTTGATTGATGAACAAAGTGGAAACTTTTTTTGAAGCAAGAATCCATTTCATTTAATGCAATTGATTCTAGTTAGGTATGTGGAAGAGGAATGAGAAAGGATGGAGGGAGAAGATTAGAAGAAAAAGCTTGGGGAAAGGAATTTACAAGGTAAGTTCAGAGGACAGTGGGCACCATAGCAGTACCAATGAATTCATGAAGAAGAGAAATGAGAAACAGATAAGTAAATGAAACATCATAAAGCAGTATTTCTCAAAATATGGTTTTTGAATAGCTTAATGTTAAGCACTCAAGATGCTTGTTTAAAATATTTCTTCACTCCATTTATACAACCTACAGAATTATGATATCTGGAAGAAAAGAGAAATCTGAGTAGGGTCTACTTCTATTTTTTTTTTTTTTAGTTTTAGTTTTTACACAATTATTTAAAATACAAATGCAGAGAATATGTGCTTGCAGATACTATTTTAGGAAGAGAAATAACATGACAAAGTTTAGTTCACTTTATTTGTAGGATAGCTTGCAAAGAGATAGAATAAATTTTAAAAGAATAGTCTATGCTTGAACAATTATTGGGCTATTAGGGTTCTCCAGATAAAGAGAACTGATAGGCTTGACACATAGATAGACAGATGATTAGATAGATAGATAGATATAGATAGATAGATAGATAGATAGATAGATAGATAGATAGATAGATAGATGATAGACAGACAGATGATAGATAAATTGACAGACATAGGCATAGATAAATTTATTTTGAGGGAGTGATTCACATGATTACAGAGACTTAAGAAGTGCCATGACCATGATTGGGTGCATGCAAGTTGGAGGTCCAAGAAAGTTGGTAGTATAATTTCAGTCTAAGTCCAACGGCCTGAGAACCAGGAGTGAATGAAAATGGTGTAAGCCCTAGTCTGTGTGAAGGCCCAAAGACCAGGAACGCCAGTGTTGGAGGGCAAAAGATTTTTGGTCAAGCTCAAGCAGATAGCACATTTGTTGTTTCTCCACTTTTTTGTACTTACTATTCAGGTCCTCAACAAATTGGATGATGCCCACCCACACTGATAAGCGTGACCTCTATTCAGTGTACTGATTCAAATCACAAATACCTTCACAGATGCAATCAAAATTAGTATTTTACCAATTATATGGGTTTCCCTTAGTTCAGTCAAGTTGGCACAAAAAATAAATCATTATAGCCAATGAGATGGGGAAAATATAGGATACACACACTCAAAAATGTTGATAGGACTGATGGCTGGTGATAAAGAGGAAGAACTAAAACAAAGATAATTTTATAGTTTTGATCCTAGGTAACATAAATTAAATGAAGAAAATAATTGGAAATAAGAAACTGAAAATTTGAAAGAGGTTGAAGACTGGGCATACAGACTTTGGAGAAAATCATGTAGAATGATTACTTAAGCCAAGGGATTGTTATGCAAAGGGTCACTAACATCACATGACATAAACATAAAATGAAGTTTAATTTGGGAAATCAGGCAGAAAGGTATCAAAGAAAAAAACGCATCTTTCTAGTTTTCCTAACCCATAGAGAAAAGAAACTAATTGGTACATACCCGAATGCACCATTAAAAGAGCTAAAAGCAATGGACTCCAAGTAGTACTACTATGTATTGAAAGGGAATTTGGAAGTGAGCTGAGGATAAATGCATTGACCTTGTAACAGTGGCAGCTTCTTGGTCATGGAAACATATCCTGAAGAAGGGGAGCTGATAAAGCTAAGCACTTTGGACCAGGGAGAGGCAGTTTAGTTCCATCGAGCCAATCCTGATCCAATGACCTACTTACATGTTTATCTGCCAAAAGAGAAGAAGTAATGAACTGCCAGGGCCATCGAGCCCTGTTGCTCTGAGAGACTGGCAGGAGAAAAGAACAAAAGACTGAATGTGGAGAAGGCCTGCATTTAGTGAATGACAGATAGAAACAGCCACTGAAGAGGCCATGGAAAAGAGCCATTAATTGCGTGTAATGATGGCCTGTTAGCCAAAGAAGAGGATGAATTTCAAGAGAGGTTGAGGATGGTGAGAACATCAAACATTACTGATATTCAAAAAAAAAATTATGACTGAAGAAAACATGTTTCACGACTGTTCAGTTTGCATACAGTAACTACCTTTAATGTCAAATAGTGACAACTTTTATGTAGAAGAATTGGGAAATTACAGCAGGTAAACGATTTCTTGGCTTTTTCTATACCATATAGTGTATACTTAAATATTTCTTGATTTTCAAATTTTTATATTTTTTGAGGTCTGCACTTCAGTTTAATTTACATTTTATACAAATCCAAAAGCACAAACTGAGAAATTTACACTTCAGAATTAGGAAACATAAATTTAGTTTGTCATTCTTTTTAATCATTATTCAAAACACTAGTCTTCTTCCAAAGCAAATTCATTTTTTTTTCCGAGGAACTTTTATAAGTTCAATTAATCAATCTTGTTTCTGGGCCTGGGTTCCAAACATATATTTGACCTTTACTAAACTCTCCAACCTTTAGAATATTCAACATTATATATCCAGATAAATATTAATACACCTCGTGAGATGTTTGAAATTTTCAAGTAAAATGCAAAGTACTTAACTCATTAGAATGACACCCAATTTAAACAGCTATAAATATTATTACTATTACTTTTGTTGTTATTACTAGCTATGATATGTTTAAGTGACATTAAAAATATAGCAATCGCATATGAAAAATGCTTCAATTATTCCTCTTAATTATTGTATATAGGATTCCATGTGTTTTTCTCTAAGTTCTTCATATAACTAATGGTTGTAGTTTGGGACATATTAGAAAAGCAGTCATACCTTTAAGAGTCTTTCAATTTGAGTACCCTGATCTTTATTGACAACCAGAAATGTATGAACAAAAACACAGACAATATTTCACCAATAATATAATAATATAATCATCTGTTTTTGAAAAAGAGAAAATATGAAAAAATTATAATACTTGATTAAGTTTTGAGCACTAAGTGGAAAATTTTGTATTTTATAATGTCTTTCATACTTTGGGAGGGAAAATGCAAACTCTTTCTGTAGGCGAGGAGATATGGCCCCTATTCTCTGATATGGACTAAATTGGTCATTCCCAATTGTACTTGGAATGGTTATTTGGTTGGAAGCATACTAAAAAGAACCTATCGAAAGAATATTTGGTGCCTTGCACAAAGGAAAAGTTGAATAATTCCTTGAACTAAGGAAGGACAAATAAAAAAAAAAACCAGATAAGCTTTATTCATCTTGATCAGAAACTCAGAACACTGCTTTTCTTTTGAGGTGGAGGCATTATGCAGTGTCATCAAGACACCTGGGATCATGTACCTACAGCACAAGGATCAAGTGTCTGAGGGGAAGCATCTGATTAGCCTGGGTTAAGACATCTGTATCCCCTGGGACAAGGGTGGACTGCAGAGCATTGTGATTGATATTTTCTCTAAGAGCATATGGCATATTGAGGTATAGTAACCCATAAAAGAAAATATGGGTTCTGTAGGAGGAAGAGATGATTGGCAGACAAACCAAGAAATTCTACTTTACCTTTTAAAAAATCAATTTAGACTCCAAATGTTGCTGGCTGAACTAGTTAAGTAGGAAGTGTGGGGACAGACAAATCAAAATAGTGAAATTTGTTTGTCTGAAATATTTAGCTGAGCGGCGTTGAGACAGGTTTAGAGGAGTGACATATTATTTTAAAATTATAGTGCTAGATTTTACTTGCTATCATAAAAAAACCTTTGTTTTACTTTTACTATGACTGATGCTTGGAAATTTAAATAGCTGATTTACCAGTACTTTTCAAAGTTTACAAGTTTATATTGCTTCAGAATTTTTTTTTCCTCTTAGAAATTTTGGAAAGACTAAAGATAATGCTTGAATTTAATGAAAATTTCAGGAACTAAAATGTGGATTACTCGATATGGAGCATACAGAGAATTAAAATATAAAGTCCCTGAAGGTAGAGGGAGCTTGGCAGTCAGTATGACTAAAAGACTGGTTGGAATGAGATTGGAACTATAGTCCATGACTATGATTGAAATTTATTCTAGAAATTTTAGAAAGAAAGGTGTTGAACAATTTTGTTCAGAGGAGTAACCTAATCCAATCTCAAAGGATTAGTCTAGATTTTGTGCAGGATTGGAAGTGGGGCTGAGTAAGTGTTGTTAGACAGGAGTAGAAACAGAGTAAAATGCATTACTTTCCACATAAGATTTGATAGTGGCTTGAACCCTGGTAGTAGGCTAGGGAGTTGGTGATAAAAGAGTCAAATGACAGCAAAAAGGATTTGCTGATGGATTATATGTGTTATATTAGAGAAAATTAAAAAAAATGATTCATGA
Source organism: Eonycteris spelaea (assembly GCA_003508835.1). Classification (NCBI taxonomy): domain Eukaryota; kingdom Metazoa; phylum Chordata; class Mammalia; order Chiroptera; family Pteropodidae; genus Eonycteris; species Eonycteris spelaea. The sequence goes on from PUFA01000393.1 coordinate 587,674, forward strand.
GTTTTTCTGTACTGAACATAACATTTCTCCTCCCAGGTATGGTGTTGGCAGAAATCAAGAGTTTATTTTTGGAGATTTTATGTTTGTGAAGCTTTTTCAATAGTTCTTGGCATGAGAGTCACAGATGCTGATTTAGGTTTAGGAAAGAAATCATGGGTTCAGAATAAAATCACCTAGAAAATGGGTGCAGATAGAAAAATCCAAAGACTGTTTCCTGGTTACTTGACACTCAGAAGTCAGAAAAAAGATTCATTGAATGATACTGAGAATGCACTTTCATGAGGTAGCAGGAATATTAGGAAAATGTAGAATTCATGTACCATGTAATGAACAAGATTCATAATGGAAGGGAGTGATCAACTGTCACCTGCTGCTGTGAATAGAATGTCCCTGTGGCTTTTTACATGATCACTTCTGATAATAAAAGTATATTGGAGTGAGAAAAACCCTAATAAGCCAAATGCTAAATTATGCCATTAATCAAGGTGTCATTAAGGGGATCTGTAGGTGACTATAGCAAGAGATTTTAGTGGGTGATATTCAGATAATGGTGTTTACTTCAGAGGAGTGGGGAAAGGTGGCAAAAGAGATGGAATAATATCCTAGAAGCAATTCAGAGAGAGAAATATACCTGCTATCCATTTATCCCTAGCCAGGATCTGCGCTACGTAAAGTATGGGAGCAGATGTTTGAGATAGCATTGTCTTGTGTTAGGGGGAGGTGCAAGGTGGGAAGAATCAGAAAGTAATATGGATAGATAAAGTTGAATATTTAAGAGATATTGCCAATGATGGACTATAAATTCCAGAAGATCCTGGGGCAAGTTTTCAGGTGGAGGTAATGGTGAGGTAGAAAACTGAGTCGTATGAGGATGTTTAAAGAGCTATACAGGAAGAAGTATCTGGGTGGTGAGAGATGTCTTAGAGTGAACACCTGGATTTCTTGTGATAAATAAACACAATGGGATTGATTGTTTCTCTAGGACTAGTGAGAACTCTCCAGGATATTCTTCCTCTCAATCTATAAGTTGATTATGCAGGGTAGGGAAAGGGGTGTTTTTCAGGAAACCAATTTCATGCACTGTAGTATAGTATACAACTTATGTAGTATAATTTGGAGAGAGAATGAGAAACAAAGAGATAGAAATTTTAGCACCGTATTGAAGCAAGTATATGCTGTAATAAGTAATTCAATTAGAAAAGTGCAAATTGCCATGTGGATCTCAAGGAAGGAGATATTTCATTTGGTGAAATAACATAAATGATTTCCTAGAGGCTGAAGGATTTGTGTTACACTGAAGGGTGATTAGAATTCCTCAGTGAATCTTGTTTTTTTTTTTTCGTAGTTTATTTTATTATTAGTTTCAAGTAAACAGGACATTGGTTAGACATTTATATAGTTTATGAAATGATCTCCCCAAATACTCTACCTTCCTTCTGGCTCTACATATGGCTATTACATTACTCCTGACTACTTTCACTATTCCATGCTCCTCAACCCCATGACCATCTATCAAATAGTAATTTGTTCTTTAAGCCTTCACCACTTTTTCCCAGCTCCCAAAGCCCCTCCCCTTGAGCCATCACCATATTATCTGCTATATTTATGAGTCTGTTTTCAATTAGTTTGTTCCTTTTGTTCCTTAGATTCTGAATATAAGTCAAATCATTATGGTATTTCTCTTTCTCTGTCTGACGTGTTTTGTTCAGCATAATAGCTTCAGTGAATCTTAAATGAGATCGATTGTCTAAGCAGAGGAAACACAGTGAACCAAAACCCAGATGTAACAAAGTGCAGATGTGTTTGTGGAACAGTGATAAAAGGCAGATACCTTGGGAGGGGATGGGAGTAATAATTCTTTCAATGGTGAACATTTCCAATTTCTGCTATTAACTAGTATCTTCTGCCATTCCAAATTTAATCAGAGCAAAAGTGTGTTAAGTAATTCTCAGCTCATACTTAGAGCAGCAAAACTCTTATTGGAAACGACCATGAATCAGGGCTTGGTGGAAAGATGATTTAAAAAATAAGGAAGAAACTCAGGATTTTTAAAGAGGCTTTTCTACCACATGCTATATAATATTCGTTTAATGTACTATTTCATCTACCATATATGCATGTTGATTTTTTAGTTCATCATGAAATGCATATTCGTAAATATTAAATTAAAAATGGTGTTATATGTAGGAAAAAAAGAGAAAACATACAGAATTGACCAAGAAAGATGAGACTCAAATATCAATGAATAAAACTACACTTACTGGCTTAAACTATGGATAGTGGATTAAGGGCATTACTAAAAATATGTTAGAGAAAGGCAACACAATGTAAGCATTACTGAAATGAATTAACCTATGTAAGTAATAAAGAAAATTACATATACTTTTCTGAAATGGTACATCTAATGTGCTTTGAGACTGTCAAAAGTTAATTTTAGAAAATATATATTCGGTCCTTAGTATGTGCTAAAAATACAGAGAAAAACAAAATAGACTGTCCCCCTGCTCTAAGAAAATTGACATTCTAGTAATCTAGACTAGAAATAAAAAGTAAATAAATAAGGATTTTATTTATACAAACATGTAGGAATTTAGTTTCTGACTCAAAAATATGAATGTTCATGTCATGTTAAACTAATTCTTCGACGGTGTCAAAAGGTCACAGAACAAAAGAATCAATTTGGGAATATTGCCTGTATTTTACTATGGGTTCAGGCTCATAACTTACAACTAGATCCACCAAATTGATTTTCATTGGTCACAAGCAATCAGTCGTTTTAATTGAAAGATAGGGAGGAAAAAAAATTAAGTGGTAATTTCTCTCTTCAGCCTTTAATACAAGGATTAATATCAGTTAAAAGTATGGCTCCTAGTATATATCCAACAGAATTAAAAGCAGGGACTTTAACAAGTGTTTATACATCAATACTCATGACATTATTATTCGCAGTAACTTATACTGTTGAAATGACTAGTAACATATGAGTGGATGAACAAAATGAGGTATATAGTATATAAATACAATGGATAGTATTCAGTGTTAAAAAAATGTATGCTAATTGAAATAAGCCAGACATAGGACTAATATTATATAGTTTGAGGATCCTGGAGTAGTCCAATTCACAGAGATAGAAAATAGAATGGTGGTAACTAGGGGCTATGAGGAGGGTGGATTGAGGAGTTATTGTTTAATGGTCACAGAGTTTCAATTTCAGAAGATGAAAAAATATTAGATATAAGTGGCAGTGACGGTTTCAGAACAGTGTGCATGTACCTAATGTAATTGAATTGTACACTTTAAATGGTTAAAATGGTAACTTTTATGTGATGTATATTTTAGCACAGTCAAAGAAAAATTCCAGCCATGAGGGTGAACATCATCAGTACTGTTAGAACATGAAAACCGTAATTTTCAAAGCTGTTATTCTTCAGTGGTATCCATTTTTTCTAATTTGGTTTTAATATGAATCTCCTAATCATATTCTGAAGCAAAGATTTGTGTAAGTGTCTTTATATTTCTTGATTATATAACTGGTTTTTAACATTTATTCCCCAACACATCATCAGTGATATCAGTATCAGTTGCAACAGTTTGGCAGTGATGCTCACTTTGGGGCCATATCTCCGCTTCTCAACCTTCAAGAAGTATGTGTCAGAATCCCCTAGAAGATTCTGGTTTACCTTTATTTGGGCGCAGCCATTAGTTGAATAACACTAACTGCAGTCTCCTATTCAAATGAAAAATGATTGTTAGATTTCATTTCAATAGAATAATAGACCACTGCAACAAAGATGCTATATATGATGAAAAGAAAAGCAATAAGCTAAAGAAATATTTACAGCATATTTTTTTACACTCAGAGAAACAGTGTCCAGAATGTAGAAAGAACTCTTGAAAGCAACTATTGGCCAACATAAACAAACTGAAAAATCATGTATATTTAGTCATATTACTCATAATTTTCTGTGTGAGATAAAGAAGATTAAACTTAATCTTTAAGCATTAACTTTTTTTGTTCCTCTTGGTCATTTGAGATGTGTTAATCAATATATATTTCTTATAAATAGCAATAATTGCCATTTGATTGCCTTTATTACTTTTTGAGAAGTGTAACAAATTATTTACTTTTCTTAGCCTACAGTATTTTTTCAAAATAAATATGCAAGCAAGACAAATAAATTAATAAAACATATAATTACAAAACAGGTGCCATTATATCTAATTGTATTATTTCAAAAATGAAATTAGTAAAGTAACTTTCCAAGTATCACTCAGCCAGCGAAGACAGAATACAGATTTACCTAAGTTGAAGGCCTTTTCTTGTAATATCTATGTTATTTGTCGTTTCTCATGGGAAGGAAGGATTGGAATCTTAGCAGAAGTAGAATGTTGGCACAAAATAACAGAACATACTAAGGTTCTATGAAATTAGGAAATAATTATCAAGACAACTAAATCGTATTCAAATTGAGATGTTCTATTTGATTTATGGTTCCCTCTATTCAGGTAACAAGTCAAATCTGGTTTTAGAAACACCTTTCAATTTCTTAACCAACATTTGCAATTTATTACATGTCATTTTAACTGCAACCATTAGCACAATTTAATGCAAATTTAAGGAGAGTCAAAACTTGATTTGGACTAATTTTTGAAATCTCTGATAATTTTCCAGTAGTTAATGCAATAAGTATTGATACCTCCTTTTACTCGTTGCAGATATGAAAATCTCAGTGTCATAAAAATTGAATTAAAATGTTGACTTAATGTCTCCTGGATGTCAAGAAAGCTATGAACATTGCATTCTTGATGTATTAAAGAAGACATATTTAAATTTATGGACAAGAAAATAATATTTTGAAATAACATCAAGAAAGTGAGAGTTCTCACTCACGAATCTCCAGTTCTTAATTACATTTCCTAAATAAGCATGAAATGGGGCAAGAGGTTTGAGGAGAGTGCTGCCACTGTTAGAGGATACGATACAGCTTTCCTTAGTGGCAAAAGTATAGAAACATGCCAGGTTAACAATGCGAAGGGCAATAAAATTTGCTTCTTGATAGAGATTAGGGCTTCTGAGAGCTCATAGTCCCCAGCCCTGGCCCGATGATGTGAGACAGATGGAAGGAAAATAATTGCAGCACATTCATATGTTTCCTCAGTGTAACATCTTTTACTAGGCCAGATTCATGCCTGGCTCATGTTGAAAATGGTACCAATAGCAAACTCTTATCTCATGCTTACACTGTTGGGGAGGTTGAATTTTTCCACTATCCTTCCAGGTTCTTCTTGCTGGTCTAAGAATTAAATTGACATGAAAGAAATTAAGAGAAGAAAATCAAATTTGATTCCATATGTACATGAGGACATCTCACAAATATGGGAATGATCAAAGCAGGCAGCTTTTGTACTTTTTCGAAGATGAAACCGTATATTGATGAGGATTTGACAGGACAAAGAAATTTGGGTTTGTGTCCTCAATTATTAAGAATAAGTAGAGTTTGGGTCTGGGGTAGTCAATTAGTATAAAGAACAAGGTTTGTTTTTACAGGCTGCTTAGCCCCAAATTCTATTTCTGCTGCTAAAGGTATTTCTCTTTCCTTTTAGTACTGGGAAGGTACCTTTCACATGGGATATTTATTTTCTACTTTCAGAGGGATATAGCTGGATCAGAGCACCCTTTTGCACTGGCTGCTTTTTGCATAACTTTAATTCAAAATATCAATATGCCAATTTGGCATATTTTGGGGGGTGCAACACTAAGCACCAATAATGCTGTACTAGGTTCTCTAAATAATTCTCAGAAAATTAACTCATGTATTCTCCTCAAAAACCCATGAGGTAGCTATTATGATTATTCTCAAGTTACAGAGAACACTGAGTCAGAGAAACAACAGGTAACCTACCCAAGGTGAGGCCAGGATTCACAGCCATGCACTCTGGCCTGGAGACTATGCTCTACACCTCTCAGGTGGAGGAACACTGGTCTGGAAATCAAATAACTTGCATTCAGGCCCATCTGCTCTTAATTCTCCACAGGATGCTGGATTTTATTACTCTGGGCCACTGTTGTCTTCTATTATGCAAATATTGCTTTAGAACTGGAAGCCTTTGTACATCTTTAACCAGTTCTCACAGTCTGCATGTTATATACCTTAGGAAAATAATGGCATGGGAAAAATGCCAAGTGTCCTAAAAATACTACTATATTTGAGAGTTACATTTTCACCTTGAAAGATTCGGGATTAATTAATTTTGTAATCCAAAGCACCACTTATGTATCACAGATTTTTTGGTCTATGTCACTAGAAGCTAGTGCAATATTTTGTGACAATTTTCTTCCTAGTTGCTCTGTATAATGGAGATAAAAACAAGTAGCAGTCTGAATTAAGGGCTCATAAAATATTAATTGTGATCCTCCTTTGCGAACTACGGGACAATCACACAAACACTTCTCATTGTTTCAAGAGAGTAGTATATCTTAGGAGATCTCACTAACCATGGTTTTCTTCACGATTGCCATGCCATCTGACCTCGTATAGTTTGTACCTTGAACAAAGCGAATATGCATAGGTTCCTGAGGGTTCATTGCTTTCTGGGCTATGACCCTATCACTGAATTCCAATGTGTAGTTCTAATTGGGTACTTAAATACATTATACTGTTGTCATACATGTGTGTGCCAATTTTCTCTCCTAGAATTCAAATTTCACCTAAGCAGGTGCCTTGTTACTTCATAAGCTTAACATTTCAAATTGGTATTCATTTCAAATTTTAAACATTCATTGTTTTTTTTACATATAGCCATACTTTTTAACCAAGACTTTCCATGTAAAATATGATTTAATTATTTATTTTCAGATATATAAAATTTCTTTCAATTACTTTCTTGGGCCTGATCTCACATTAAGAGTAACATGACCTATCATTTCCCTAGAAATGTCCCTTCTTGTCAAAATTAGGAGCTTAGACTTAATAATATCTTTGTTAAAGTTATGCATCTATCACAGCTATTTCATTTATTTAACCCCACTGGAGAAAACAAATGTCCAGAAAATTGTTTTTTTTACTAACAACTGATATATTTTTTGTTATGTGGTCACAGCTCACGTTGTACTTAATGATTATTGTTTTCCTTTGATCTGCTGGAGACTCAGAGTCAAATATTTGATTCAGCTATGCAATTTTACAACCTGAACACAACACACATGTATCATGATAACTTTTTCTCTGGCTTCCATTGTAGTCTTTGCTTTCTTTCCCTTCAGCTATTTTTATATTCTTACATATTTTTAGAAATGACTTCATATCTGTTTTGGAATTCTGTGGGTTATATACAAACATATGATTACTAAATAAAAGTACAAATTTTAGTTTTGTTGTTTGTATGACTGGGAAAACACAAGTCTATTTTTGTAGGCACAAATGAAGTATTCAGATGAAATAATTTTGCATATTTAAATTTTTCACTATTTTTTTTTACTCTTTCCCTTTTCTACACAAATCGTACTTTATATTGTCATGGAAGAGAGCTCTAAAACCATTTCATTCATATAGGAGTAATTCAATTTACACTTGTTAGTTTGAATGTAATTAATTAAGAATGCCTTAATTTTTATTGCTTAAAATAGAAATGGGACTATTTTTTCTAATCTTATATATGTCTAGAGAATGAGGAAAGTTCAAACCCTTAAAAGTAAATGAAGAGACTCACCTATCTGAAAATTTCCTTACAAGTAAAAAGTTTGAGGACTTTTTTGGGGTTTTAAGCCATTGGACATGAGACATTAGGAAAAATAGTTTATTCGGTGAATGGTAAAATCATTTTTTTCTTTCCTAAATTCACTGGCAGTGCATATATTGCAAAGTCTGATCACATTCTAGTAACATAAAAAATTTATTTAATATCTGCTTGTCTTTCATATCATTAAATGTGTAGCATTTCAGAGTATGATATGGAATATTATCTTTTGAGTCAAGCTTGCATTTTTGTAGATTATATATATTGTAGAGCAGAGGTAATTGTGGGTACTTTCCTATATTATGTTTCAAGAACTGTATTTAGCAGTTCTCTGGTAGAGATCTGTCTGGAATATTGACACTCAATAGCAGTGACTGAAAGATGATAGTAATCAATCATGGTAGGTTAGATTTGGAAGATGGGGTTGAAAGTAGGAATGCAAGTTAGGATGAAAAAGCACATGGGTTCATCTGGTTCCATGTTTCATAATCCAGAATTGTAATCCAGAGAATGGGTTTATGACCTGAAAATTGAGTGATCATGTTCACAGGTCAGAAACAGTTTGATGAGTCTTGCAGGACACATGAGTAAAGGCAGAGGCCTTTCTGCTGTTTTATACTACAGGGCACTCATGAGGAATCTGAGCTAGGTAGAAAGAATAAGTGAAGGAACCAGATGACTGAAGTCTTAGAAGAAGGTCTTAGGCACTCAGGAAAAAAACAGGCATCACAGGAGAACAGTGTGCCTTTCAGATACAGAAAACCCTGGCAGTGAGATGAGAACACACTTGCTGCAGAGTAAGTAACATCTGAGCAGAGCACAGCCAGATGATACTGAGGCAACCACTTTTGAAAGAGAGGCTCCTTGTTGGTTTACTATTTTAGATGAGAGCTAAAATTAGACCATGAGATGAGGTTGAAACCAAAGGTGTAACAAACAAACAAACAAATATGTAAACAAATAAATAAATATGTAAATGAAAAAATAACTATTCAAGTAAATAAATAAATAAAAGGAACATCTGTAGGCAAGAAATGAATTGTCACTCCTGCTTCTTCTGTCAATTTCTAAATGACCTCAGGAACTTTTCGTTTGATAGAATATTGATTATGGTTTAATCAAATGTAATAAATATACTAAATTCAAAGATCACAAAGAATAAGGTTAATGAATAAAAAATATTAAGGCCATCAAAACAAAGTTTTAATATTTAAATCTATATCTTTCTCTTTTCCAAAAGCTTAATGAGGAAGACAAACCTACATTTTTATTTTTTAACCACTACGGGGCTGGATAACCTTGGACAAGTTTCTTAAATTCTGTAGGGATCAGGTCTGCCACTGATGACAATACTATCTAACCAATTCCTATACATATAAATGAAAAAGTGTGTATGAAGCCCTGAGTACAGTGCCTGGCTCTCTGAAATCTCTCAATAAATATTCAGAGTCCTTGTTAGCTGTTTTATCAGAATATTTCTTTATCTATAAGATAATATTAATTTCAGACTCAAAAGTTCTAATTCAGCATGTTATTAAAAACAACATTCTATTGAACGCTCAGATATCTTATCATTGCCCCTGAAACCAAATAGTGGAGTTTTCTTTCTAGAACTCACATTTCGTATCAATATAGAATACTAATTTTTCCTCTTATTTTAATGGCAGAATAAGGAATATTTATAAAAGTTGACAGTTAATAGGAGAACAGATTCTCCATTATGTAATGACTGTGCAAATTCTATCTTTGAAATACCCTTTTTACCAAAATCCTGTCCCATTGAGAAATAATCAGTATAACCACTTCAACTTAGCTGTGATGCTGACTCGATGCTCCTTTCCTCAACAGTTGACCAAAAAAGGGAGCGTTGTGGAGAAATGAACAACCTCATCGCAGACAATGGGTATGAAGTAGGCAACTATCCCCTAAGAGTCAGGTTAATATAGGGTACCCAGGCTGCAGGGAGTCCCCAGAATTTTAATATTCCTGCCCAATCAGGGTTTTTCCCTCTGTCTGCAACTCTGCTCTGATTCTTCACAGAAAGAATCCCAAATCTAATAAGGAACATTCCAGGACTCTCTGACTCTGTGAGGCAAATCCTTGGAAGTAGTTTGAGGGCAAATGCTAGTTAAGGATTAGATTAGAATGTGGATGTGGGAGGAATGAAACAGGCATAGGGGATGGATTGTATAATGATGGGTGATCCAGGGTCTTCCTGCGCAAAGATAACTCATTAGGAATGCTTGTAGTTCAAGGTCAGCCATTAAAAATTAAGGCCATTTACAATGACCATATCCCCAGAGTCACCTGAAACTCACCAAAGCATTATGAAGAAAAGGATGGGATGAAACCCATGGACACTTCAGAGCAAAGGAGAAGTTCTGTACTCACTATGTAGATAAGCACTTGAGATGAACCACAATCAGGGCCCTTCCTCAGGCATCGGGGCTCTGGACCATTTTTTGTCCTCAGCAGGACTGGGCCTCCTTGAGCTCCAAAATCCAGAAAGGCTAAATTGATGTCAAGTCACCCCTGCCTGGGCTTTTGCCTACCTTGGGTCTGGCCGCTTAGAGGTTGCAAAAGAAACAAGTGAAGACAGGGCCAGGGAGATATAAAAACCTCCAGTGGGGAACATGCCCAGATGAAACGGTGGCTCCTGGTCCCTTGTTTGTCAGCCCAGAGACTTGGAGCAAAAGCATGAATATCAGAGAACCAGAGAGTCGGGGCAGGGAGGGAACCGGAACCCAAATGGCCAACGAGACATCAGTTACCCCTGTGCCTGGCCAGGTGCTGATTTCTCAGGTTGGGGCAGGACAATGCCTCCTAGATCCTCCAACGCCAGGATATTTGTAGGCCTGGCTCCAAGTTGAAAGAGGCACCTGGCCAACTCCTTCCCCAAGCATTCCTTGAGATTCAGTTTCTATATCCACGATGGCATTGATGGCGGAATGATGGTGATAAGCCCTGTGAAGGCACCCTGAGCAGAGGGCTGAATTCAATAACCAAAGATGCATGTATGTGTCCTGAAATTCAAATGAGTTCTCAGGATTCCTGCCTACAACTAACACTTCATGCATACCAAACTGTGTTATGGCCCTGCCACTACAGAATCGCATGACATCTTCCCCGACCTTAGCTTAGGCCAGTGTGAAGGAACAGGGTGTGCACTCTCCACTGGTCCCAGTGTTCCTAGAAACCACATGAGATCGAAGGATCAGGATTTCTGCCTTGTCACCTACAAGAGAGCAGGCTGTTAGGTGCCAGCTGCCTGGGACGCCAGACACCTGCCTTGCATCGAACACCATATCCATTCAATTTGTCTGCATGTGCAATTTGTCTTCCCCAATATCACAGGCTGACTCCTTGGGCCCAGTGGCTTGTGCAGCTGCCAGTCCTTAGTCTGAAAACGGGTGGGGGCTGTGTATTACCGGTTCTTGAGCCACTGCCACTCATTGGATGAAGACTTCCCATTACCATGCTGTGATCTTGGCCCTTTCTACCGATCCTCCAAGCTAAAAGGGAACAATAAGTTTTCGCTGAAAGCATCAACTCCTTTCTGGTATCACATCCATGTGGACCTGGGACAGATGGCAAGACCTTAAGAAGCAGAACAAACAAAAGCAAATTCCTAGTCTCAGAAAACGAAATGGGGATGACCAGAGCCTCAGGGTGAAGGGAAGACAATGATACAAGTCAAGAGGGTCATCGCCAGGGTGACCATCAATCAACAGGCAGCTGGTGCTGAGCACACACCAGAACAAATGGCTCATGGCTAATGAGTTCGCACACCTGACATTTTCTTAAGGTTCCGAAGCCATGTAATTTGTCTATATATCCTTTGCTACAAATGACAGCCCGCAGCAGGGTTTGGGGTGCCAATGCCGAGTGGGCTTTCTGGTGACGACAGAACAGGGAACAAATTGCATCATTGTGTGGACTTGAGGTGATGGCTTTCTACTGAGTCACAGAGATGGTACAAAGGACATTGACACAATGTGAGAGGAAGGTGAAAATGACTGGCACACTGGGTATATGACCGCGTCATGGGAGCATGGGCAATGGATGAGTCCCCTGATTTCGAAAGATCAACTTGAAAGGGAGGGCTTTGTCTCTTGGTGAGAAGGCAACTTCTCCAATGCCCAATGTCTTAAAGACTAATAGATTCTGGAGCAGGTAGCTCCTAAAGGAGACATGAAAAGAAAGCTGTGATACTGTCTTGATTCTCTTTCCCTCAACAGAAGACCAAAAATGGGAGGGTTGTGGAGAAAAGAACAACCTCGTCATGGACAATGGGTACTTAGGAGGCAATTGGCACCTTGGAGCCAGGTGAAAATATGGCTCCCAGGACCCAGGCAGTACCCAACATTTGGATATTCCTGCCCCATTAGGGTTTTTGCAACTGTGTACTGATTCCTCTCAAAGGTATCTTGAATCCAATATGGAACATTCCAGGATGCTCTGACTTTGTGCGGCGAACCCTTGGAAATATTTGAGGGAAAAGTAAGTCAAGGATCAGATAAGAATGCAGGTATTGGAGGGCGAAAGAGGCCTACGAGATGGATTGTATAATGATGAGTGATTCAGGGTCTTCCAGTGCAAAGATACTCATTGGGAATGTTTATAGTTCAAGGCCGGCCATTAAAAATTCAGGGCATTTCAGACAACTGTGTTCCCACAGTAACCTAAAATTCACCAAAGCATTATGACAGGAAGGCCGGGATGAAGACTGAGGATACCTAGGAGCAAAGGAAAGGTTCTGTACTCACTATGTAGAAAAGCACATGAGATTAACCAGAACCAGGGCCCCTCCTCAGGCATTGAGGCCCTAACCATGCTTTGTCCTCAGCAGGACTGGGCCTCCTTGGGTCCCAAAGGCCGTGCAGGGCTTTCACCTGTTGGCCACAGGAGTTTCTAGTTCTGTTGAGGTTTCTTTCCCTATGCTGGGCAGGCCACAAATAATGAGCAGGGTGTGCGCCATTGGTGGCTGTCAGCGTGCAGCGCATGAAGCTCCAACAGCATGATCCCAGGCTGTGGTGTGGGCAGAGATCCTTTCTGGCAGAATTCCTGGATGAAATTCTTGTTCTGTTTGAAATGGAGATTCTTGAACAAAGCACGGACAAAGTATTACTTTAATTGGCTTCAGGTCCACGAAGACGCGATCAGATAGTTGCACACCTCTTCATGTGTTTCCTGCAAAGAGTCAAACCAACACCTGCCACCTAGCAAACTCTCAAATAGGCCTGAGATAATTCCCCTCCCTTTTTCATGCTTTCTTCAGACCAGGCCCAGACCAACATATACATGCCTCTCTGGGGAAAAGTATAGGAAATAATCACGGACTCTTCTGGACATTGATGCACTCAAATGACACCTTATGGTCCCAGGATGTTTTGCACTCATACTTTAGCAAGGACATCAAATGCTTGCATCATTAGACACCTGAGAAGGCACCTGGCCAGATAATTTCACACAGGCAAAAACATGCAGACATTCATGCATGTACACCAACCTGGATAGCCATACACCTGCATCTCTCTCTCTCTCTCTCTCTCTCTCTCTCTCTCTCTCTCTCTCTCTCTCTGTCTTACCTGTCTTACTGTCTGACTTTCTGCCTATCTGTCTCTCAAACACAAGTACACACACACACACACACACACACACACACACACACACACACACACACATAGAGTGGTATCTAACATACCCAGCATGACGGTTCTTTGAACTCTCGTCCCCTGCAATTAAAGACATGGTAGAGCTACACATCTCCCACAGCAGGAAGAGCCAAGGAGGTAGGCCTTGGCTGTCCCAGTTTAACCCAGACACAGAAAGACACAAAAGTCATGCCAGGATCTCAATCAGGCCCTTGACGACATGGGCCACTCCAGGCGTATGCTTTCTTCACTCACCTCAGCACTCTTGCATGCCTTGAAAAAGGACCAAAGGAAGTGTGCCAGGTGGCACGGCTGTGGCAAGGGCATGTGGTCTGGCTTTCTGAGGCACTTGCAATGCTGAATGAGACATCACCAAACTGCACGTGCCCAGAATCCCATCCTTGACTGCCAGAGCATGGCTGGGCAGTGGGCATGAAGGCAGGCCTGCTCCCATTAACTGAGTGCTTTGTCTATCACAGCCCTTCTTGGGAAAAAAGTCTGTCTGTGGTATGAATGGGAACGGGGGAAATACCCAGTTTGGGCTGTTAAACTCGTGGGGTGAGCGATGTAGGCATGGTTGTTGGAGGGATGAAACTGGGAGTATGGGGGAGCAGCGGAATGTAGAATTGCCTGCAAGGATTAAAAAAAGTAGAAGGATTGTTAAAAGGGCCTGCTGAAATAACACATGAGTTGGAATGGGAAGGGGAGTGAACGTGGAAGCTGAGAGTAGAAGGCAAAGGGAATGAGGGAGTCAGAAAAAGAACAGGCTTGAGGATGATGTGTAGAGCGGCAAAAGGCTGGGGGAGAGGAGAGTTCATGGAATGACCATCATCAAGCTCATACACAACAGCTGGGGTTTACTGAGAGCTGATGTTCCCTCCTACGAACAGTAATTGGTCAACTTACCTGAATCTGTCCAGGGGCCCAGAGTGGCTAAATAGATGTCAATGCTCCCCTGCCCAGCCAGAGCTCTACTCTGGGTTTTGCCTGCCTTGTGCCTGGCCACTTCAAGACTGTAGAAAGGCCAAGGGAAGACGGGGCAAGGGAGAAAGAAAAACCTCCAGCAGGGAAGGTGCTCAGATGAAACGGTGGCTCTTGGTCCCTTGTTTGTCAGGCCAGAAGCTTGGAGTAAAAACACATATATCAGAGCACTAGATAGTCAGGAAGGGTGGGAACTAGATCCCAAATGGCCAAGTAGTCCACAGTTACCCCGGAGCCTGGCCAGGTGCTGATTTCCCAGGCTGGAGCAGGGCAATGCTCTCAGACCCTCCAACCCCAGGACATTTGTAGGCCTGGTTCCAGGTCAAAAGAGAGTACCTGATCAGCTTTTGTCCTGGTCCTTCCTTGAGAGTCAGTTTCTACATCCCTGATGGCATTGATGGTAGGACGATGGCGAATAAGCCCTATGATAGCACCCTGAGCAGAGGGCTGAATTCAATAGCCGAAGATGTATGTGTGTGTCCTGAAATTCAAATGAGTGCTCAGAATTTCTGCCAACAGCTGAGACTTCATGCATACCAATCTGTGCTATGCCCCTCCCCCAACTACAGAAACACTCTTCCCCAGACTTAGCCTCAGCCAGTGAAAAGGTACAGGGTGTGCACTCTCCACCAGTCCCAGTGTTCCTGGAGACCACATGAGATTGAAGGATCAGGATTTCCTCCTTTTCTCCTGAAAGAGGGCAGGACGTTAGCCACCAGCAGACTGGGAAGCCAGCCACAGCTGCATTGCATCAAAATCTATGTCCACTCAATTCATGTCTATATGTGCCATTTATCTGCCTGAATGCCAAAGGATAACTCTTTAGGCCCTTTGGCTTGTGAAGCCACCACTCCTTAGTCCGAAAACAGGTGGTCACCAAACAGCCCTGGGAATTTGGGGGCTGTGTTTTCCTGGTTCTCTAGCCACTGCCACGCATGTGATGAACACTTCACATTAATATGCTGTGACCCTGGCCCTTTTGACCGGTCTCCTAGTCCCCAAGGGAATGGAAAGTTGTCGCTGAAAGCATCAGGGCCTTTTGATATATGTCAAGTGATAATTTTTCATCAGATTTCCTGTCGTATTGTGCTAAGAGATTTTATATCTGCTGTGTGTAATCTTCCTTGGACTCTTCTAACATCTGCAAAGAATTAATGTGATTACAGGAAAATGACAGTTTTTATAGTGGAAATTCATACAAAGTGCTATCAGGCTGCCCTGTGTTGGAAGGGAGAGTAAATGCTGAAGAGGACTCAAATGGTTGTGATAAACAAGATTGGATGGTGTTTTAATACTGTAGTTCTTTCTTCCCACGTACTGGACATAGAACACTATAAAAATTAGAGAAAGATTGCATTACATGTGTTTGGTAAGCCGGAAGTGCAGTTAACTATTGGTGTATCCTGTGAAGTCTAAGGTGACACTCAAACAATGTAGAGGAAAGTGTAAAGTTCTTACCTGTTCTTCGTTGAGTGTATTTCTGATTTGAGAAAGAGCTTTGCCCCCATGTTCTTGATCACCGGGAACTAGAGCAGGAACTACAAAGCCAGTCTGTAGCTTTCTTGCTAGCATACGGATTTCAGTAATACATACTGGGAAGCAATACTCTTTAAAAATCCATTCTCTTGAACAAACCATCTGCTTAGACTATGTGAACACATACAATGCAATGGCAGCTTTCCTGTAGCTTATAGTAGTGGATCTCTTTCAGCTACATTATACACTCTTTCTTGACCAAAATGTACAGAAGCCCCTGGATCTTCTTTGTAATATGCCATAGGAATGTGATGAGAAATCTTTCTGGTGAAGAAGTGATTGCAATGTGTTTTCTCATAAACGCCATTCCATTTATGAAGAGTAAGTGTGTAGTGGAATGTATATAAAAGTTGAAACAGTTTCCCAACGCCGTTTCTGAAGAGGCACTGACACACTGTTATAGCATTAATGCTGAAATATCAATATGCTTAATCAGGAAGTTAGATCACTGTGAGCAAAAATGCTTGAAACAATGGCTTTTAATTGAGCCACTTTCAGGCTGCAAGCTTCTGTTTCTTTGAGGTGCATCAAACGCATTGTATATACCAAGTGAAATTTTATCATCAGATTTTCTGGCCATATTTCTCTAACAGGAGATTTGACATGTACTGTATGTAAGCATCCTTGGACTCTCCTAACATCTACCAAGTATGAAAGCGATTAGTGAAAACCGACAGTTTTCATAGTGGAAATTCATACGAACCGGGAACAGATTGCCGAAGAGGATCAGATGTTTTTCATAAACAAGCTGGGGTGGTGTTTCAATAAAGCTGTTCACTTCTTCTCATGAAGAGTATATGGAAACACTATAAAAGTAGGAGAAAGATCGCAGCACATGTCAAGGAAACAGATTTTGGAATACGTGCCTTTGGTAAGCTAGAAGTTCAGTGAACAATTCAATGCTACTATTGGTGTATGCTGTGAAGTCTAAGGCAGCACTCACACAATGTAGAGGAAAGTGTTGCAGTTCTCACCTGTTCTTCATGGAATACATTTCTGATTTGAGCAATACCTTCGCTACTGCGTTTTTGACCACGGTGAACTAACAGCCCAGGCTCACATGACTGTGGCTTTCTTGTTTATGCCTGGAATTCCATACCAGACTGGGGAGAAATACTCTTTAGAGATCCATGCTCTCTAACAAAGCATCTGCTTACACTACATGAACAGAAACAAATGCAATGGCAGCTTTCCTGTAGCTTATAGTAGTGGATCTTTACCAGGTATATTGTACAATGTTTCCAGGCCCCAAGTAAAGAGAAGCCCCTGGATCTTCCTTGTAGTGTTCCAGGTGATTGTGATGAGAAAGTTTCATGGTGAGGGTGTGATTGTAATCTGTGTCCTCAGCAACTTCGTTCAATAAATAAAGGATTAAATATATTTTGGAACGCCTATGGAAATTAAAACCGACTCCCAAAGATGTTTCTGAAGAGGTTCTGAAACACTGTTAAAAACATAATGCTGGGAACCCAGGAAGTTAGATGTCTCTGAGGAAAAAGGCTTCAGGCAATGGCTTTGTATTGAGCTACTTGCATGCTGCAAACTTTTGTTTCCAAACACATCACATATACCAAGTGATAAATAGATAATCTGATTTTACTGCAGTATTGCTGCAAGTAGCAAGTTAACATCCACCATGTGTGAAGCAACCTTGGACTCTTTAAACAATCAGTTTTTATAGGGGTAATTCTTATCAATATGTTTCAGGCTGATGTGTGTTGAAATGGAAGTGTGCATTGAAGAGGCCTCAAATGGCTGTTATAAACAAGCTCATAAGTTGTTTCAATGGTATGGTTCATTTGTTGCCATGACAAGGTGATAGAAAAACCATAAAGTTTAGAGAAAATACACAACATATGCCAAGGAAACAGGTTTGTGCATTCCAGAATTTGGTAATCCCAAGTCAGGTCAAAGATTCAGTTTTAGTATTGGTGTAGGCTATAAAGTCAAAGGTTGCACATTATCAATGTCAAGGAAGGGTTTACAATTTTACCTGTAATGTTTGTAATACATTTTTGTTTTGACCAAGCTCTTTGCCCAAGTATTCTCACTGGAGTGAATTTACAACCATGTGTCATACAACTATACCACTGTTATGATGTGACCAGTTTTCAGTACCAAAGATCAGGTGAGAAACTCTTTGGAGAACAATGCTGTCGAAAATACCATCTGCCTAGCCTGTAGGACCAGATACTGATACAGGGGCAGGTTCCTTGTAGTTAATAGTAGTGGCTCTTTTCTGAGGATAAGGAGAAGCCACTGTGTTGTGTGTAATGTTATAGGTGAATGCGATGAGAAATCTTTCTGGTGAGGGAGTGATTGCAATATGTTTCTTCATAAACGCCATTCCATAAATTAACAGTAAATGTGTAGTGGAATGTATATGGAAATTGAAGTTGTCTCCCAAAGCCCTTTATAAAGATGCATTGACACATTGTTAGAGCCTTAATGCTGGGATCTCAATATGTTTACTCAGGAAGTTAGATCACTCCGAGGAAAAATGCTTGTGGCAATGGCTTTGAATTGAACCCCTTTCATGCTGTAAGCTTCTGTTTCTGTGGTGCTCCAAAGGCATCTTTATGCCAATTAAAGTAGGATTCTGTCCATGCCTCAGTCAAGGATCTCCATTTCAGACAGACCAAGAATTTCTTTCAGGAATTCTGCCTGAATGGACTGCTTTTCATGCCACAGCCCAGAATCATGTAATGTACACTGACAACCACTAGCGGAAGCACACTGTGCTCCTAATCTGTGGCCTATACAGGATAAGAAAAGAAATCCCCAAAGAACTAGAAACTCCTGTGGCCAAAAGAAGGGAGCCCCACGTGGTCTTTGGGGCCTAAGGAGGCCCAGTCCTCCCGAGGGCAAATCATGGTCTGGGCCCCAAGGCCTGAGGCGGGTCCTGGTTGGTGCTTGTATCTTTGGTGTACACAGCACCAGCTGCCTGTTGGTTGACTGTCACTCTTACCTTGAGCCATTTACCTTGAGCCACTTACCTTAAGCCATTGTCCTCCCTACATCCTGAGGATCTGGTCATCCCCGGTTTGTTGTCTGAGCCTAGGAATTCGCTTTTGCTCGTTCTGCTTCTTAAGGTCTTCACATATGTTCTATGCCCATCTGAAAGTGAGGCCAGAAAGGCCCTGATGCTTTCAGCGACAACTTTTGGTTCCCTTGGGAGACTGGGGGATCAGTCAAAAGGGCCAGGGTCACAGCATATTAATGTGAAGTGTGCATCCAGTGAGTGGCAGTGGCTAGAGAACCTGAAAAACACAGCCCCGAAATTTTCAGGGCTGATTGGACACCACCTGTTTTCGGACTAAGGACTGGTGGCTACACAAGCCACAGGGCCCAAAGAGTCAGCCTGTGGCATTGGGGCAGAAAAATTGCATATTCAGACACGAATTGAGTGGACAAAGAGTTTGATGCAAAGCAGTAGTGTCTGGCTTCCCTGTCAGCTGGCAGCTAAGGGCCTGCCCTCTGGCAGGAGACAAGGCAGAAATCTTGATCCTTGGATCTCATGAGATTTTCAGGAACAATGGGGCCAGTGGAGAGTGCAGACGCTTTTCCTACAGTTTAGCCTAGGCTAAGTTTAGGAAGAGGTGGAGCGATTCTGTAGTTGGGGGAGAGCCATAGCACAATTTGGTATGCATAAAATCTCAGCTGTAGGCAGGTATCCTGAGCACTCATTTGAATTTCAGGACACATACATGCATCTTTAGCTGTTGAATTAAACCCTTTGCCTAGGGTTTTGTCACAGGGCTTATCGCCGTCCTCCTACCCATCAGTGTCATCAGGGTTGTAGAAAGCGAGTCTCAAAGAAGGACCAGGGCAAGAGCTGGCCAGGTGCTCTCTTTCAACCTGGGGCCAGGCCTACAAAAGTCCTGGCATTGCAGGATCTAATGTGGTGGCTGAAACAATGACTCTTACTGGAAAAATTACTGCTTGGCTAACGCTATGGGAACTTAGGCCTTTGATTATAGGAACATAACATTCTAAACAAGCTTTCTGCTTCTGTAACCTCACTTATGCACCTGGCCTGTAAAGTTGACAGGTAGTGAATAGAAGAAAAATAGACCTTTGTGTTTAGACAGAATGAAGAATGGGATTTAGGGTTTAAAAACCCTGTACCTCTACATTTCAGGGCTGCTTAATGTGGGGTCTGGCAGACCCAGCTGGCTGAATAAAGAGTGTTTCCTATAACTCACTCACTGAGTTCTGGTGGTCCATGTGTCTTTCAGGGGCTGGCGGCCACAACATTTGGAGGCCGCAGCGAGATCTCAGGGTATGGCTCTGAGATTTAAGACCAGACGGGCCTCCGAAGTGATTGCTGTCCCTGTTGAATTCAAAGGGGTGGCCAACCTGAGACATTCCAGGGCCCTTGAATGCCATGGTGGGGTTAATGCAGTCGTCAAGGATGCAACTTTTCGGATATGCTCTTTGTTCCTGGTCCCAATGGGAATCTGGAATCTCTGAGGCCTCGGCGTCTGGATATAAGGTACCTTCCTGGTTCTGTTGACCTGTCATTGGGGGTCCGTGGAGAGACTGGACGTAGTCATATCTCCCGGACTGCGGCCAGGCCGCGGGATGCTGCCTCCTGTCCCTGTTGTTAGGTTCTGTTTATTGTCTGTGGTCCTGTCTAGGTTGTAGGTGGCAGATTTCTCTGGGTCCACCTGCACCTCAGTAATTGTTCTTGTCTGAGTGTGTGTTTTGTGTTGTCTTTTGTGTTTTCTGCGCAAGTGATGGGGGGAAGCCTGAGTTTGCAGAAGACACCCTTGGGGTGTCTCCTGCGACATTTCAAAGACGGGTTTGTAGTAGGGGCTGACTATGGCATAAAGTTTTCTCCAAGCAGACTAAGGACATTGTGTGAAGTTGAGCAGCCGGCTTTTGGTGTAAACTGGCCGCCAGAGGGCTCTTTTGATAAGGCTTTGGTGAGGAATGTTTGGAAAGGTGTCACGGGAGACCCGGGACATCCCAATCAGTTTCCCTACATCGACCAATGGTTAAACCTTGTTCAGAGACCCCCTCCTTGGCTTCACTGGTGTGCCCTTTCTCTAGGGACATGAGTGTTAGTTGTGGGTACCCTGAAACATGCAACAACTGAATCTCCAAACAGCCCAGTCCCTCAGTACTCCAATCTCCACTGGAGGACAGTGACCTTCCCCTACCCTATAATCCAGGACAACCAAGGCCAAATAGCACTACCTCACCTCCTCATACGGCCAGCAGGTAACCCCTATGGGCCTCCTGCTCCTGCTCTGGGTGTGGCACCAGCTAATTCCACCACCCTTGCCATTCTCCCTTTGCGAGAAGCACCACTCCAGGGGCATCACACAGACAGGCCCTTTATGGTTTACATGCCTTTCTCGACTAGTGACCTGTACAACTGGAAGATACAGAATCCACCTTTCTGAGAAACCCCAGGCATTAATGGACTCAGAGAGTGTCTTTCAAACTCACCGCCCTACTTGGGATGATTGTCAATAGCTTTTAGTTACTCTCTTCACCATGGAAGAATGTGAACGCATTCAGACAGAAGTACAAAAGGTAGCTGCAGGAGGGAGGAGAGTTGAGGAAGCATGGGAACAGATTGAGGAGGAATTTCCCTCCTCCTGCCCAGTCTGGGGACACAATTCTCAGTACCACCAGATTCTAATTGGGGGAATTAGGATGGCTGCTCATCAGCCAACTAACCATTCCAAGGAATTGCCGGAGCCAGCCGGCTAAAGTCGAACAGCATCTAAAAGAGGGGGTGAAGCCTAAGGAAAAAAGAAGAAGACAGGAAAGCACTTCGGGAGGGCATACAGTCAATGCTGCAGCCTCCGAGTTTATTTAGCATAGCCCTTATATTTCTTATTGAACACAATAGCAAGGCACAGAGTACAATACTATAGGAATGCTGACATTTACATAAGTTCCTATACATCCTTCCTTCAGGGTACAAACATCCTATCTATTTGTAAAACATTCCACTATCTTAAAAGGATTTCTTTAGGAGGCAAACCTCCCTTCCAGTGTCAGTAATGTTTAACTCAAATCCCTGCTTCCTTGAAACATTGTTTAAGCAGTCTCAGTAACTGCTTTATGGCTATAAGCTACGTGACTTCTTCAGTGTCTCATAATGGCTCCCGACAAGGAATCCCCCAGAGCATTTCTTGAATGGCTACAGGAAGCATATTGGGTATATACCCCCATTGATCCTGAGGCCCCTGAGAACCAACGGGCTACTAAATGTGGCCTTTGCTACTCAAGCAGCTGCTGATGTCTGGCATAAATTGCAGAAATTAGGTTTTGCAGGGATGAACCTGTCCCAACTTGTTGAGATAGCCCAGAAAGTGTTCAACAGGGAGGAACTGGATGACCCCAAGCATATGGCTAAAATAATGGTAGCTGCCATACAGGAGGATAGACCAGGGAAGACTAGGGCATGACAAGGGAGGTCAGAAAAAGCCCCACATAAGAGTTGAACAACCCTAGGGAAAATCAATGAGCCCACTGCAAGAAAGAAGGCCATTGGAAGAATGAATGTCCTGAGAAAATTGCAAAAGACCAGGGAAACCACAAGACTAAAATCCTTGTTACTGATGAAGAGGACTGATGGGGCCGGGGCTCCTACACACTAAGCCCACAGGAGCCCAGGGCAGCCTTAAACATTGGCAGCAAAACTGTTAACTTCCTGGTGGACACAGGGGCTACTCACTCAGTGTTACTCGATCCAGGGGGTCCAATCTCCAAACGAAAGACCACCATCCAAGGGGCCATGGGCAAAACACGAGAATACCCATGGACCACTGAAAGGACTGTAGATCTGGGGTAAGGGATAGTAACCCGTTCTTTCCTCATAATTCAGAATGTCCAGCCCCACTTCTTGGTAGAGACCTACTCCAAAAGTTAAGGGCTACTATCTTATTCAGAGATAGTATACCTCAGATGTCCATGTCTGCCCCGACAACTATCTTAATTACCTGTTCTCTATCTGAAGAGTACCTTCTCTATGAAAAGGGGCCCTTACCAGACAGACTCCTGATAGACTATCCAGGGGTATGGGCTGAAAACAATGCCCCAGGGTTGACTAAGCACCAGCAAGCCCTGGTAGTAGTGAGTTTAACTGCTACCATGACCCCTGTCTGGGTTAAGCAATACCTGATTGCCTAAGATGCCAAAATTGGTATAAGAAAGCATATCCAGTGGCTGCAGGAAGTGGGGATTCTCATGCCATACCAATTGCCATGGAACACTCCCTTGCTCCCAGTCCAGAAGCCTGGTACTCAGGATTACCAACCAGTACAAGAGTTAAGAGAAGTGAACAAGAGGTTTGAAGCCATCCACCTGACTGTACCCAACCTGTACACTCTTTTACACTTGCTACCTCCTAAGAGAACTGTTTATATCATATTAGATTTAAAAGATGCTTTCTTCAGCATTCCCTTAGCTCCCAGCAACCAACCTATCTTTGCTTTTGAGTGGACAAACCTAGAGGGGGGATTCTCAGGCCAACTAACCTGGACATGTTTACCGCGAGGATTCAAAAATTCTCCTACCCTATTTGATGAGGCCCTAAGTGCAGATCTCTGTTCCTTTTGTCAATGTAATTTTGACTGTGCATTACCCCAGTATGTTGATGATTTACTATTAGCAGCTGAAACCGATGAGATATGTCTCACGGCAACCAGGGACTTACTCGGCACCCTAGAGGCATACAGGTACCGAGTCTCCACTAAGAAAGCCCAGCTGTGCACCTAGTCAGTGGCCTAACTTAGGTATATACTCAAAAGAGGAAAACGGACTCTCTCTTGGCAGAGGATTGAAGTCATTCTTCAGATTCTGGTACCCACCACCAAGAGACAGGTAAGAAAATTTTTTGGAGCAGGGGGCTATTGCAGACATTTGATTCTAGGGTTTGCAGAGATCGCAAAGCCCCTGTACTTGGCTACAGGAGGAAATCAGCCCCTCAATTGGACAGAGACAGAGCAGAAGGCCTTTGACCTTCTCAAGCAGGCACTCTTATCAGCCCCAGCCCTTGCTCTTCTGGACATCACCAAGGAATTTCATCTTTTTGTGAGTGAGACTAAGGGAATTGCCAAAGGGGTCCTAACTCAAATGCTAGGCCCATGGCGCTGACCAGTAGCCTATATCTATCAAAGAGACTAGACTTGGTGACCCCAGATGACCACCCTGCCTATGAGCCATAGCAGCAATGGCTCTCCTTGTCAAAGAGGCTGACAAACTCACCCTTGGGCAGAATCTAGACATTACAGCCCCTCACACAGTAGAGGCCCCTCTCTGAAGTAGCCCAGAATGATGGATGACTAACTCCAGAATCACTCAATACCAGGCTCTCCTCCTCGACCATCCAAGGATCAATTTCTCCAAAGCTACTGTCATCAACCCAGCTAATCTGTTGCCAGACTCAGACACTGAGACCCCTGTTCTTGACTACATAGATTTCACTAATGCTGTGTGTTCCTCATGGCCAGACCTCAAAGACTCCCCTCTGCCTGAGGCCGATGAAATTCTGTTCACGGATGGGAGCAGCTTCATGCAGGAAGGAAAGAGGTATGGTGGGGCAGTAGTTGTACTCTAACTGGCACCATCTGGTCACAAGCTCTTCCCCACAGGACTTCTGCTCAAAAGGCAGAACTCATCACCTTCACTGAAGCACTAAGATGGGGAAAGGATAAAGTATACACTGACAGCCGATACATCTTTGTCGCTGCACATGTACATGGAGCCATCTACAAGGAAAGTGGGCTTCTGACTTCAGCTGGGAAGAACATCAAGAACAAGGATGAGATCTCAGCCTTACTTGAAGCCATATAGATGCCTAAGGCTCTTGCTATTGTTCTTTGTAAAGGGCACCGAAAAGGGAATAGGCCTGAGGCTGAGGGAAATCAATGAGCTGATGCAGAGGCAAGAACTGCAGCCACAAGGCCAGTGGGGCCCCCAGCACCTCTACTGACTGTTGTCCCTTACCCAGAACTGCCTCTGTCTCTGACCTATATGGCAGAAGAGAACATATATTTTCAAGACAAGGGAGCCACTAGGAACCAACAGGGGTGGTAGACGAACCCAGATGGAAAAATCAGGCTCTCACAGGCCCTTAGAAGGAGTCTCTTCCACCAGCTACACCACACACCTAGGGTGAACTAAGATGCTCCAAGCTTTAGATACCTACTTTCACTTCTTAGAAGGTAGAAGAACTGTGGAGGAGGTTGCCTCACGATGCCCGGCTTGTGCCCAAGTTAATCCAAAGGAGGGGAAGATAGAAGAACCTAGGCATAGGGAAAGAAGAACTGATCTGGGGGACCTCTGGGAAGTTGATTTCACTGAGGTAACCCTGACTGTGGAGGGCTACAAATATTTACTTGTTTTTATAGACACCTTTTCAGGATGGGTAGAGGCATTCCCCACCAGGAAAGAGACTGCCTTAATAGTTACTAAGAAACTACTACAAGAAATATTCCCTCGATTTGGTCTCCCCAGAACTTTAGGGTCGGATAATGGGCCAGTCTTCATAGCAAAGGTATCAACAATTGGCTAGCTACCTAAATTTGCGATGGAAACTCCACTGCGCCTACTAGCCCCAAAGTTCAGGCCAAGTAGAGCAAATGAATCAGACCCTAAAAGAGACATTAGTTAAGTTAGGATTAGAAACTGATGCGACCTTGGTAGAACTTCTCCCCTTCACTCTTTTCCGAGCCAGGTGTACTCTGTATATTATTAATGGATTCACCCTATTTGAAATTTTCTTTGGAAAACCTCCACCTTTATTATCTAAAATAGAAGATGAGAAAAAGGCAGAACTATGTCACCTTGTCTTACTTAAGTCTTTATAGGCCCTTCAAAGTGTACAGAAGGAGATTTGGTCCCGGGTTCGTGCTGTCCATTCAGCCTGGGGACTCTGTGTGGATCTGGAAGTTCGCTTCCAAGGGACTAGAACCCAAATGGAAAGGACCCTTCACTCTCTACCTGATGATGCCCACTGCAGTTAAAATAGACGGCATCTCATCACGGATTCATCTCTCCCACGTGAAGGCAGCATGAGAGTGGACAGCTCAGGAAGACGAGCCGTTAAGACTAAGACTCAAGCATACATAAGTCTAACCCTCTGTTTCTTCCTTTTTTTTCTTTAGCCCAGGCAGTCAACCAGCCACAAGCAGAACAAGAAGGAGCATTAATAACTTTGTTAACGACAATACACAAGATCTTAAATAAGACCACCCTAGACATAGGACATGATTGCTGGTTGTGCCTAAACCCAAAACCCTCTTATTATGTCGGGGTAGGAACTCCCCTAAACTTAACTGAGCTTAGCAGGCTAGAACTTCAAGTCAATTCTCTAGCAGAAGCAGTCCTCTAAAATAAAAGAGATTTAGATTTATTATTCTTAGAACAAGATGGATTATGTATGGCTCTAGGTGAAACCTGTTGCTTCTTTGCCAATAACTCTGGAATAATTAGAGAAAGTTTGCTAGTAGTACAGAGAAATTTAGATGCAAGGGAAAAACAAAGACTAGAATCAGATAACTGGTTTCATAGGATGTTCTAACAACCTTCCTATCTGCTATAGCTGGACCTTCAATCCTCCTCCTCTTATTAACTTTTGGCCTATGTTTCCTTAACTTCTTGTTTAGGTATATAAGGAAAAGAATTAATTCCACATAAAGAATCAAGGATTTGATTTTCCACTAAGGCCAGAGGGGAATGTGCTGGCTGGAAAATTACTATTTGGCTATCACCCATGGGAACATAACGCTCTAACAATAAGATTTCTGCTTCTGTACCCCCCGCTTACACAATCAACCTGTAGATTGACAGTTAGTAAAAAGAAGAAAAATAGACTCGTATATTCAAACAGGATGAAGAATGGGGTTTAGGGCTTAAAAACCCTGTGCCTCTACATTTTGGAGCAGCCCCGGCTGGCTGAATAGAGTGTGTTTCCTATAACTCACTGATTTCTGGTGGTCCATGTGTCTATTGGGGGCTGACGGCTACAACAAATACTAGTCCATGGCCCCTGACCCAGTTCTCTGCCTTAATCAGGGGAAGAAGAGTGTGTCTGTAAATACAACACCATGCCAGTCTCATTTTCAAGGTAAACTCGAGTGGAAAACTGCCGCATTCAGTAAGTGGTAAATCCTGCCGTGCCCAGCGCATCACTGGAAAATAATCCAGAATGGGAATGGTGGGAGACTGAGAAAAGAATTAAGACAGAAAACTGAGATCGGGAGGCCCACTATCCACTGATGATGGAGTAGAGAGTGATTTTATTTTTTCAAGTTGCTTTTATACATGAGCATACATTTGCTGGCTAAAATGAGATTACCTCCACCCAACCTCCATATCCTACTGTAATCATTTGTATTTCCGTAGATTTCCCCCACTCTACACAGCCTGCTATAGTCATTTGCATTTCAAAACCCACGTTGTTCTCCAATCTCATCTTTCTTCCCCATTCTCAGTAAGATTCTTGGAAGTGAGACAACCCTTGGTTGCCCTCACAGATTGCATGGACCTTGTCAGCTTGCAACCCACTCTCCACATCTCTCCCACCTATTTATTTTTAAGCCTCAGAGCATGCAGTGTAATATGAGACTGTGCTACTTGTTGATGGAGGATTTGGGTGCTGACTGAAAAGGCACAAAAAAATACAACTAGTAAACACACAATTCCAGCTAAAACGCAAAATGTATGTTCAACTATATTCAAAGGATTAAAGCCTTGTAAACTATCAAAAAAATTTAGTTAAATCTTTTGGATTAATAACAGTATCCTTTGCATTCTGTATATCCAAAATCTCCTGATGTAAATTATGCAAATCTAAACCTAAATTATTATGATGCCAAATACCTTGTAAATGCAATCACAGCCATTGCCAATTCTGTTTAGATTGATTATAGATCACATTCTTACACATACTCCCTTATTAGGGGGACCCACGCAATTAGTTAAATTACAATTGGTATGAGATACATTAAGAAGTCCATTTGAAGCATTCGTTTGTATATGTCCAATTAGAAAAACATAGGGGGCAACAACACAGGCACGAACCCCATAGCTATGCTTAATATTCAAATCAGCAGTAGATGATTCAGATAGATTAACAAAGTCCAAGGCTGCAAAAGCTCTCCACAGGCCCTCTGAATATGCCTTTTCAGGGTGGTCATCGAAGAGGCTATGTACCCTCCAGGTGAGCTTCTCCGGGTCTGATCCATCCACTATCTTCACAATGCCTGATCAGCCTTTCAGACAGCCAAAGAGGTCTGTCTGTACCTTTAGGAATAACACAAACATGCCCCTAGCCTCATATTAATATGGATCAGGGTCATGCCATGCATTAGTTAATGGATCTTAAAGCAAACTACTGCTTGTGGATTCCCCGAAGAGGACCAGAGCTGTTCTGCAGCCCTTTGAACAATGTGTTAAAAAATTTTTAAGTAAAAAGTACATATTTCAGGTATTAAGAGGAGTTATGAGGCTGACTCCCCCTTTTTTTTTTGTACTTAAAGTTTGTTAACAGCAATAATAGTAGACAAAATAAGTACCAGGCAGTATGCTTAGGAAAATTAGAGGGATTAAAGTCTCTCAAATCATCTAAAGTTTTCTCAGCCAGTTTTGCAGGATCCAAAATAAATCCCTTGTAAATGTAATTTACTTTAAATTATTTAAATCTCATTCAGAGGCATTATAGTCTCTGAATGTAACCCGACAAACACCTCAATTTTCCTGCCTCCTTCTTACATTATTTCCCTTCAGAGATTTTATTTTCTTATTCTTAAAGGGTGTTAAAGGAGGAAGGTCTGTCTTCTGTCACTTCTTCAAAGCTGAGATAGGGCTGTAGTCCCTGCCTACTGGGAATAAAAATCTCTGGAAGCCTATTCTAAGAGTCCTGAAGGCAGAAAATATGAGGGTTTTCCAGCATGTAGAAGTGGTAGGAAGCCTTGTAATCTAGAAGATAAAACTTAACAAAAAGATAGAAAATACAAGTCAAAGTTATTAGTAGAGGTAATCGATAATGAAGTTACTTTTTAATGGCAGTTTGTTAATTCAAGATACACAAAAGTTCCCTGATACCCTGTGAAATGTGGACTTATCTAGTTTACAGAACAAGAGCTTAAGATTTTCCACAGATTCAAATAAATAGGTTGCACATTCCAGTTTAATTTCTGGAGGAACCTGTGAGAATTCATAAGAAATTGGTTTATTTCAAGATAAATGTACCCATTGTTGACTCTTTATAATTGACAACATTGGAACTTAACAAAACTTGGTTTGGCCTTTCTATTTGCCTTGAGGGTTAACTTCAGTTAGCATTGGAGAGAGGCCCATGGGATGGGTCAGAATAGAGTAGGAAGCTCTAGTGTCTAGTAAAAATTCAGTTTTTCCTTCTTGCCATGTTCAGGGTGACCTGGGGTTCCACTGTTGTGATCATGGTAGATTTTCCTAGGATTGGAGCTTGCAAGCTCTTGAGTCTCCATTGTTGGAGGAAAGAGCAGCCCTTCATGAGAGGCTTATTATGTGGGACAAGGGCTTATGAGGTCCACCCCTTCCCAGGGCTGGATGAACATTTGCCCTTTTAGTACCCTGCCTTCTACAGTTTGCATATTGGTTATGCCTCAGTCCCAAATATGTCACTCATGGCCAACCACGTTGAGGCCCTCCAGGCCTGCAAGGATTTTATTGCCTAGGGTCACCTTGGGTGGTTTCTGTGATATGAGAAGTATAAAGTTGCCGGAGCCAGCCGGCTAAAGTCGAACAGCACCTAAAAGAGGGGGGTGAAGCCTAAGGAAAAAAGAAGAAGACAGGAAAGCGCTTCGGGAGGGCATACAGTCAATGCTGCAGCCTCGTCTTTATTTAGCTCAGCCTTTATATATGTTTTGGGATACAACAGCAAAGTACAAGGTATATCATTAGAATGCTAACATACACACAAGCTCACGTAACATTCTTGTTATCTGGGAAGGAACAGATTCCATTATCTTAAAAGGATTTCTTTTAGGAGGCAGACCTCCCCTCCTGAGTCAGTACTGATAAAAATCAACCATCTGCATTCTTTAGCCATTGATAACATAGTCTCAGCAACTGCTTTAGGGCTCCAAACAGTCTCAGCAACTGTCTTATGGCTCCCAAACTACGTGACACCTTCAGTGCCTTGCAATGGCTCCCGACATCTCCCCCTTTTTTATTTTTTAAAATGCCAAAGCTTTCCCAGCTATGGCGCAGATAGACTGTGCCTGTCTTAGGTGACCCTCCACAGGTCTGGGCCTTACCCGTCATTGGCACATGAAAGTCTTGCAATCATGCCCTGTCTTAGGTTGGTCCCAGCCCTGAAGGATTCTTACCCGTCTCTGACTACCAGCCTCTGCAAATGGGAGATGTAAATTAGCTTAAACCTGAGCCTGGAGCCTGAGACCATGCATCTCTGCCCGAATCTTCAGCAGGGAATTGAAGAAGTATTTCATCAAAGGAGGAAGCAGACATAGGCCTATAGTTATGCAAAGGCCCAAGGCTAAAACTGAAATAAGCAAATGACCCAAAGGAGACCAAGATGGTAAAAAATTTTTTAGATGTTGTAAAAATTTTGAGGCCTCTTCAGCTGCATCAAACTGAAGGGGTCCTGCCTCCTGCAGTCCCTGAATTTCTCTATGCAGTCGTATTAAATCTAAGGACATGTTAGCATCATGCCAAACACCTTGGAGATGAGAGCGCACGCGATCCCATCCATGTTGACTTTCATTATAAATTTTTGAGGTAACACAAATCCACTGATATGCTGCATGACATTCCAAATGAGATCTCACTTTTAGACCTTGGATTTCATCTCCTAAATACATAACTAGACTATATAATGCATCAAGCTTCTGTTCTAACTTGTCATCAATATTTTCCTGGGTCCCTAAAGTCATTGTAACATTTTTAGACAGATTATTAACATAATGAGCAGTTTGAACAGTTTGAGACAAAGCGACAGCAGCAGTGGCAGTAGTAGCAATAAGTGACACAAGGGCAGCAATTCCAGCAATAATCAATCCTATCACTCTTTTCTGCCTACTCAAAGCCTTATTGATTTCTTCTAACACCTGTAAACCTCGATCAGCATACCAAGGTCCTGATGTGTTAACAGGTAACATTACAAAAGAGGGTTGATGAAACACCATTACAGTAGTTCTTTCCGGAACAAAAGAAATACAGTTTGATAATATACAATCGTAACACGTAACATTGAAATTTCTTTCTTTCATAGTCACATTAATTTTACCAATTATCAAAACATGTGGTGGTGCTACACATGCAGTTACATTTTTTGCTTTATCTATGATTACAGTTTGATTAACACCAGTGTCGCTCCCTCTGACAATCCCATCCATGGCAGCAGCAAGTTTCCAAATGTAAGTTTGTGGGTATCCATCATCTGTCCACCATAACCCTGCAGATAATTCGTCGTTTTCGCCCCTTGTGGGATCTAGAACTTTTCCATGCTGATTACTGGACCAGTCCACAACATGTCGTTTCGTTCCTGATATATTGTACCTGACTGGTTTGTCCCTGTAACATCTTTTCCATAGTATAGTCTTATTGTTAACACGCATCTCTTTTCCACAAGGTGAAAAAGCTAGTGGAGGTTCAATGTTGTTTATCTTTTCATCCCCACCTGGCGCACAGAGGCGCACAACCTGAGTACCCTCAGATAAAGAAATTCTAGAAACATTCAAACAGCCAGGCACTGTCTCATTCTTGGAGAAACAGATTGGTAGTCCGATCCCAGAGCCTGTGTAATTAAACCCTTTCACAGTTTGTGTCTGCATCTTTCCCATTGATGGTCGATCTAACAGGCGTGTGTCATTTACTCTCACCACAAATTCTGGGCCTTCCCATGTAGATGGATGTAAAATTGGTGGATCAGGTACGTAGGTCCAATACAGTTCTCCGCTACACATCAGAAGATGGCTCATCAGCGTCATCATCAGGAGCAGCTGTTGTTGCAGGCGAGGTCTCTGCAAGCCGGACCAACCTCTCTGGCAGCCACCTGGCATTTTCAGCATCCTGTGGAAAAACACAGACATGCCCTCGTCCCCAAATTAATACCGGGTCGGGGCCATTCCATGTGCCCGTGAGAGGGTCCTTCCACTTCACCTGCGCATATGTAGTCTGAGTCTTTGGATGCCAGAAACGCTCTGCAGCAGAACATCCTTGAACATCCACAGTTAAAAAATTTAAAATAAAAAGAGCATGATTTAAACTGTTCTGCGGGGAGTTAGGGTACAGCTCCCCCCTTTTTATTTTATTTAACTGATTTTTGAGGGCACCATGGGCTCTTTCTACAATTCCTTGACCTTGAGGATTATAAGGAATACCTGTTTTATGCATAATAGAAAGCTGTGAACAAAAACGCTGAAATGCTTGACTAGTATAACCTGAACCATTGTCAGTTTTTATTATAGAGGGTTGGCCTATCATGGCAAAGCATCTAAGGCAATGAGAAATAACATGCTTAGTAGCCTCTCCAGTTTGAGCTGTAGCTATAAGAAACCCGGAGTAAGTATCAACTGTCACATGCACATACTTTAATTTTCCAAATTCTGGGATGTGAGTAACATCCATTTGCCACAACTGGTTAGGCTTTAAGCCTCTCGGGTTAACGCCATAATGGGGTACAGTCTGATGTTCTGGGCACGTAGAGCACTGTCTAACAATTTGACGAGCAGCCTCTCTAGGAATATTGAATTGCCTCCGCAAACTTTGACTATTTTGATGATGCATTGCATGAGACTGCTGGGCGAGCTCTAATTGAGTAAGACCCACGACCTGAGTAGCTCGATCAGCAAGAGCATTTCCCTCTGCTAAAGGTCCTGGGAGTCCTGAATGAGCTCGAATGTGCCCTACATAACACGGATAAATTCGTGCATGCAAACACCTTTGCACCTGAGAAAAAAGTTCTTGTATCTGATTATTAGCAGTGTCAATATAGGCTACTGTTTCTAGTATTTGTAAAGCATTGGCAATATAATGACTATCTGTGTACAAATTAAATGAACAATGGGCCATAAGTTTAAAGACTGCAGCCACAGCTCTTAGTTCCACAATTTGAGCCGAAGCAGGAGGAGTATGCAGTAAATGTGGCTGACCTTGAATTACATAAGCAGCAGTGCCATTAGAAGACCCATCAGTAAAAATTACCTGAGTATCTTTTATAGGTTTTTGTCTCATAACTCTAGGAAAAACCAAAGCGTGGTTATTTACAAATTGCAACAACTTGTCTCTTGGAAAGTGATTGTCTATAACCCCGGGGTAATGGGCAAAAGCAATAGCCCAAGCATCATCATTCTGAAATAACCAGTCGATTTGTTGTTTAGTGAAAGGAACAGCAATTAAGGAAGGCTCTGCCCCAAAATATTTGCGAGATTCTTCTCGAGCCAGTTGTACTAGGCGAGCCACAGTCTCATAATAAGGAGTCAACACTCTAGCTGGTGACACAGGCAAATGCAACCAAAGCAGGGGACCGTTTTGCCACAACACTGCAGTGGGCGTGTGTGTGGTAGCTAAGACATAGGCAGCCCATCCCTGTGAGTAGTCTACATAATGAATCTGTTGTTGCTCTATGGCCTGCTCCACCTTCTGTAAAGCTATCCGACCAATATCTGTTAATTCTCTTTCAGATGTAGGAGCAGGGTCCCCCTTAAGAATGTCAAACAGAGGTTTTAATTCGCCTGTGGAAATTTTTAGGTATGGTCTAAGCCAATTAATATCACCTAAGAGCTTCTGAAAATCATTTAAAGTTAGTAACTGGTCTTTTCTTAACTGAATTTTTTGAGGTAATATAGCTTTAGGGTATAATCTATGCCCCAGATAAGAATAAGGAGGCTCTGTTTGCACTTTCTCTGGAGCGACAATTAACCCTTGTTCCTTAAGAGCTTTTTGCAGGTGAGCATAAGCTGCTAGCAGCAGCCCTTCCTCCTTATCTGCCAAAAGAATGTCATCCATATAATGGATGATGTAAACCGTTGGGTATGCTAGCCTGGTTTTACTCACTGCTTGAGCCACAAATTTTTGACACAGAGTGGGGCTATTAGCCATACCTTGAGGCAATACTGTCCACTGATACCTTCTCATAGGTTCTTTAAAATTAGTTGATGGTACACTAAAAGCAAATCTCTTGCAGTCTTCAGGAGCTAATGGAATAGTATAAAAGCAATCTTTTAAATCAAGAATAATTTTGTATGTATCTCTGGGTATAGCTGATGGTATAGGCAATCCTGGTTGCAAAGCTCCCATCATTTCCATGGTTTCATTAACTTTTCTAAGATCCTGCAATAATCTCCATTTACCCGATTTCTTTTTTACAATAAAAATGGGAGAATTCCAGGGGGAGTTAGAAGGAATGATGTGTCCGCTGTCAAGCTGTTCCTGTACTAACTGCTCAGCAGCTATAATTTTTTCTGCAGTAAGAGGCCACTGATCCACCCACACAGGATCCTCACTTTTCCACGTAATTGGATCTGCGTGGAGTACAGGTTGCCCAGTGACCTCCGCTAAAAATACCCTAAACCTGCTCTCTGAGGTCTCTGAATAGGCATCAAAGGCTCTTGAATTCCCTGGCCCCTGGTTCCTAATCCTTGATTAGGTAAAAGTCCCTGATCAAACATTTGTTGAGTAACAGGCTCACTGGGACTATATAAATACACTCCCATTTCTCTCATAACATCCCTTCCCCATAAATTAACTGGCAAACCTGGAACAATATATGGTTGAAATGTCCCACTATGACCCTCTGCATCCTTCCAAGATAAAACATTGCTACTCTGTTCTGGGCTTTGACTCTGACCTATTCCTAGTAATTGTGTCATAGTAGGCTGTTTGGGCCATGCTACAGGCCATTGTTCAACAGTGAGGACTGAAACATCAGCCCCAGTATCCAACAAGCCTTGAAAGCTTTTTCCATTAATAGTTAAGGTAAGCTCTGGGCGTTGAGCTCCTATAGCCTGCACCCAATACACATCTGATGATCCGAATCCCGAGTCCCCTCTCTGACTCTTTTTTGAGGCATTCTTAGTTTGCACCCGAGGTAGCAGCAGCAACTGCGCTATACGTTGGCCTGATTGTAAAACAGAAATCCCTGCAGGCGAGTGAACCATGATTTTTATCTCTCCTGTATAGTCCTCATCAATAACCCCTGGCTGCACTATTATTCCTTTCATGGTGGTACTACTTCTCCCTAATAACAATCCAACTGTCCCCTTAGGTAAAGGCCCATAAATTCCAGTAGGAAGGGCTTGCATTCCCATCTCAGGAGTTAATACTGCGTAGGTGGAGGAACTGAGGTCCAGTCCTGCGCTGCCTGGGGTTGCTCTATAGAGGTCCTGAACGGATTTCCTTGCTGAGGGATAAAAGTCTGAATTGCCCCATAACATTGTTGCGGGGCCTGAGGCGGGCCCCTCCTCCCGTTTCCCGACAAGACTTGACCCTGAATATTTCTAGAAGACTTACAATCTCGAGCCCAATGATTACTCTTTCCACATCGAGAACATAGTCCCGATGGGCGACACGGAGGCTTCTGCGGGGGCCGGTTTCGCGGACAATTTCGAGCAAAATGTCCAGGTTGCTGACATACAAAACAACGGCCAGAGCTTCCGAGAGATCGGCCTTGATTATTTCTAAATAGCACTTCTTTTACTGTTTTCCCTTGTAAGGCTGCAGCCATGGCTAGACCCTGCGTATATGCAGGTCCAATATCAGAACATAATCGAATATAGTCCGCAAGATTTCCTCTCTTCCTCTGAGGTCTGAGAGCCGCCTGACATGCGGAATTAGCATTCTCATAAGCTAGTTGTTTTACTAAGATAAGTCCTGCATCTGATTCTCCTATTAGCCTTTTAGCTGTCTCCATGAGCCTGGCCACAAAATCCTGAAACGGCTCGTCAGGCCCTTGCCTTATCTTAGATAAATCTTCAGTTTGCCTTCCATTAGCAGGTAATTTACACCAAGCCCTTTTTGCAGCAGCACTTATTTGTGCATAAGCTCCTCCTTCATACCCTAATTGCTGATCATTCGCACAATATTGGCCTTCTCCTGCCAACATCTCATATGTGGTTAGTATTGGGGATTCTGATTTCTATTCAATTCTGCTGTTTTTTCACATAGATCACAATATTCTGATTTCCATAGCAAAAAATCCCCAGGTGTGAGACAAGCTCGAGCCAAATTCTTCCAATCAGCTGGAGTTAGGGCTTCTAAAGATAACGTTTCCAACATAGCCTGAGTATAAGGAGCAGTAGGGCCATACTGTGCACAAGCCAATTTCAATTCCTTAATAGATTTAAAAGGGATGGGGTTATACCGTTTCAGACGAACTGACTGACCCTCCTCATCTCGAGCCTCTTGTTCTGTTACAGGGCACATTAAGTGAAATCCCTGTGTATCCTCACCTCTTTCTATAGCCTGATGTAACGTAGTTTGTAAAGGTGAAAGAGGCTTAGGTCCTCGAGGTTGCTTAACAACCGCAATGACCGGCTGTGGTTCTTCGAACGGAGGCGGGGGATACGGATCTTTGCTAGGCACTTTAAGGTTCTTCTCCAAGCCTCCCAGCCGTAAGGTTAATTGTTGCAGGCCAGTTCGCAAACCCTGAACATCTTTCTCTAATTCCTTAGATGTATAATCAGAGCCAACAGCCTCGATAAGTGGGAAATAGCCTCCATTGTTATGGAACTGAGTGGCTTCTTCCTCCAACTGTTTTGCATCTCTGGGGCTCAAAAGTTCCTCTCTATCTTTAATTAGCATCAGATCAAAAGGTTTCCCACTAGTCTCCTCGGGCGGGGCAGTAGAGCAGGTCTAGTCTCACTCTCCTTTTCAAATGGCGGGACATCTATATTGTTCCCTTTCTTTCCCCTTTCTGGCTTTCCCAACTTAACCCTCTCATGCCTGGGATCTAAACTATCTCTAATTAAAGCCACAAGCCAAAAGTATCTGCAGGTACCTTGCCAGGACCGTGGATATCATAATAATCTTGTAGTTTTTCTCCCACCTTTTTCCATATTTCTAAATTCACCGTTCCCTCCTCAGGGAACCAAGGACAAACTTTCTCTACAAACTCTAAAAAATTACACAATTGTTGATGTCCTACCTTAGCTCCTCTAGCTCGGAGCATATTCTTAAGCATATGTACAAAAAGCATGCGGCCGTTTCCATTTCCCATTTTTCTTTATTTAAGTCGACTTTCCTCTCTTTCTATCTATTTACAAACACCGCAACCCTTACTTTTCTGAGCGCTCACTTCACGCGGTGTCTTTCTTACTCCCGGACTGTTCCACCGCACTCACCTCTGCCGATTACTCGGCTTTAAACTCGGGGGCCCCCCTTTCTCCTGCGGTGGCGGTCTTCACCTCAACGTTCGTCAACGTTCCGTCCCAAATTCAGGTCCCTGTTCGGGCGCCACTTGCCGGAGCCAGCCGGCTAAAGTCGAACAGCACCTAAAAGAGGGGGGTGAAGCCTAAGGAAAAAAGAAGAAGACAGGAAAGCGCTTCGGGAGGGCATACAGTCAATGCTGCAGCCTCGTCTTTATTTAGCTCAGCCTTTATATATGTTTTGGGATACAACAGCAAAGTACAAGGTATATCATTAGAATGCTAACATACACACAAGCTCACGTAACATTCTTGTTATCTGGGAAGGAACAGATTCCATTATCTTAAAAGGATTTCTTTTAGGAGGCAGACCTCCCCTCCTGAGTCAGTACTGATAAAAATCAACCATCTGCATTCTTTAGCCATTGATAACATAGTCTCAGCAACTGCTTTAGGGCTCCAAACAGTCTCAGCAACTGTCTTATGGCTCCCAAACTACGTGACACCTTCAGTGCCTTGCAATGGCTCCCGACATAAAGTAATCAAAGATGGCTACCTCATCCTGGAGAACTTCTCCTAACCTTTGTTCCCAGGACCTTATCCTTGCCGGCATGAAAACAGATTTGCCAGGTATGCGGAAGGGATCATTGTATAAATTTACCTGCCTGACTTTTCTCATGGCTCAGAGTCTGGAGAGGGCCATTCTGAACCTGCTGGCATAGATAAACCTCATTTAATTTTTAGTTTGCTGAGTGCCACTTGGTTCTTCTGCCGGAGCCAGCCGGCTAAAGTTGAACAGCACCTAAAAGAGGGGGGTGAAGCCTAAGGAAAAAAGAAGAAGACAGGAAAGTGCTTCGGGAGGGCATACAGTCAATGCTACAGCCCTGTTTTTATTTAGCTCAAGCCTTTATATATGTTTTTGGATACAATAGCAAAGCACAATGTATATCATTCGAATGCTAACATTCACACAAGATCATATAACATCCTTGTAATCTGGGTTGTAAAACATCCCATTTATCTTAAAAGGATTTCTTTAGGAGGCAAAACCTCCCCTCCAGGGTCAGTACTGTTTATCTCAACCATTTGCTTCCTTGAACATTGATAACACAGTCCTCAGCAAGCTGCTTTATGGCTCCCAACTAAGTGACACCTTCAGTGCCTTTGTAATGGCTCCCGACACGGGTCAGGTTTCTCTTGAATCGTCCTACTCCCCTGCGGGGACTGAACCTCAGAGGCCTTTCATAGTCTATGTTCTTTCCTACTAGTAATCTGTATAACTGGAAACATCAGAACCCTTCTTTCACAGAGAACCAAGCAGGGATTAACCTCTCTCCTGGAGAGACTATCTTCTTTACTCATCAGCGCAACCTGGGATGACTGCCAGCAGCTCCTCCAGGTCCTTTTTAACTTGGAGGAATGAGAGCGGATCCACTGAGAAGCTGCCAAAGCTGTGTTTGACCCGAATGGGCAGCCCACCACTGATCCTACCCATGTCCATCATGTCCTCCTGAATATCCATTCACCCTGGGACCCCAACACCGAACAAGGTAAGGAGGCTCTCAAACGGTATTGCCAGCTTCTGCTCCAGGGCCTCTGTTCTGCGGCCAGAAGACCTACTAATCTCTCTAAGGTAAGCGAAGCCATCCAAACCAATGATGAGCCACCAGTGGTGTTTTTGGAACAGCTCTTAGAGTATATACCGGTTGTATACCCCCATTGACCCAGAGGACCCAAACAATAGGCGAGCCATTAATCTTGTTTTTGTTAGTCAGTTGGCCCCAGATATTAGGAGGAAGCTGTAAAAGATAGAAGGGTTTGAAGGCAACTGAGGATTGGCTTCTAGAGCTAGATAAGAGTAGGTATCATATGTCAGCTAAGAAGGCTCAACTCTGCACCCCCCAGGCAGCTTATCTAGGCTACAACCTACAGAAAAGGAAAAGGACACTGTCTTCTAGTTGGATCGAGGCTATTCTGAGGATACTTCAGTCACGCACCAATTAACGGGTTCGAGAGTTCCTGGGAGCAGTAGGTTACTGCAGGCTTTGGATTCTGGGGTTCGCAGAAATAACTAAGCCTCTGTACACTAGTACTGGAGGGAAAGGAGAGGGCCTAGCCTGGGGAAAAGAAGAAAGGAAGGCATTTGAAGCCCTGAAGGCAGCCCTAACCACAGCCCCTGCATTAGCCCTGCCAAACCTGGAAAAGACATTCCAGCTCTTTGTTACTGAGGTGCGGGGAATTGCGAAAGGGATCCTGACACACACCCTAGGACCCTGGAAGTGACCAGTTGCATACCTCTCCAAAATATTGGACTACATGGTAGCAGGATGGCCCAATTGTTTGAGGGTGATCGCTGCCACTGCAATCCTCACTACGGAAGCCCTAAAATTGACACTAGGGCAGACCCTCCAGATCATCGCCCCACACGCAGTTGAGTCAATGCTTTGCAGCCCACCAGACCGGTGGATTTCCAATACTTGAATCACCCAGTATCAGTTCCTGCTTCTCAACCTACCTCACATACAGTTCCTGAAAACTGCTGCACTTAACCCAGCTACCCTACTGTCCGACGATAACCTTCGCCAACCCCTACATGACTGCCTTGAGGTCTTAGAGAACGTCACCTGCACCAGACCGGACCTGGCAGACAGCCCTTGGCTGAATCCAGATGCTACTCTATTTACGGATGGGAGTAGCTTTGTCTCATAAGGAGTCAGGTATGCCAGGGCTGCATTGGTTACCACTGAGGCTGTCATCTGGTCACAAGCCCTAAGCCATGGAACTTCAGCTCAGTGGGTTGAACTAATAGCAGAACTCAAGCTCTGCAGTGGGGTTAAAATAAGACTGTTAACATCTACATGGACAGCAGGTATGCCTTTGCCACGGCACATGTACACGGGGCATTATATAAGGAAAGGAGGCTACTGACCTCAGGAGGAAAAGAAATTAAGAATAAGGAGGAAATACTAGCCCTTCTTGAGGCAATTTGGCTGCCAAAGAAAGTGGCAATCATCCATTGCCCAGGGCACCAGAACTTGGGCTCTGAGGTAGCACAGGGCAACTCCTTCACTGATCAGACAGCAAAAGAGGCTGCCCAAAAACCAGTGGGGCCAATTGACATTCTGCTGGCCCTGCCACCCAGCGTGCTAACGGACGCCCCTACCTATACTCCAGGGGAAGTTGAACTATGCAACAAGCTGGAAGGAAAAAGGGCATCTGCTGGGTAGGTTAAGCTCCCAGACAGCCGCATTGTGGTACCTGAGGCCTTGAGCTGAGACCTTATAACCCAGGTTCACCAGAGCACTCACTTGGGAAGAACCAACTTAACTAACTGTTAAAAAGAGACTATTACATTCTGGGGCTGCAATGAATGGCCAAGCAGGTATCAGCCCGGTGCCACATCTGCGCACAAGTGAACCCAGGGCCCTTCAAGGGAGTGCAACAAGGGACGAGACTTCAAGGACAGGCACCGGGGGAACATTGGGAGTTAAATTTTACTGAGGTCAGTCCGGATACCTTCGGATTCAAGTACTTGCTTGTGTTCAGTGACACTTTTTTAGGATGGACTGAAGCCTTCCCCACCAAGCAGGAGACACCTCAGGTAGTAGCAAAGAAATTAGTCTCAGAAATAGTGTCTCAATTTGGCTTGCCCATAACACTGGGGTCTGACAACGGCCCGGCATTTATCGCCCAGATCAGCCGATCTCTAGCAAAGGTTTTAGGGATCAATTGGAAATTGCATTGCATTTATAGGCCTCAGAGTTTAGGGCAAGTAGAAAGAATGAATAGAACCTTGAAAGAAACCTTAACTGAGTATGAGCTGAAAACTGGTGGAAACTAGGTAAGTCTCCTTCCTTTCGCCCTATTAAAGGCATGGTGCACCACCTACTGTAAGGGAATCACACCCTATAAAATAGTGTTTGGAAGAACCCCTCCACTTCTCCCCAAGTTAGGGGAAGATAGGCTTACAGAAATCCATCACTTCTCCCTTCTTAAGTCCTTACAGGCTCTCCACGAGATGTGGCAAAAGACCCACCAGTTAGTTTCTGCAACCAGAGCCCCAGCTCAGCCTCTAGTCCAGCCGCATAACTACTCTCTGGGTGACTGGATATGGGTGAAGAAAATACAACCTGCCTCACTTCAGCCTCACTGGTACAGACCTTTTCCTGTCATCTTGGCCACACCCACCTCTGTTAAGGTAGCAGGATGCCACCACCGGATTCACCACACCAGGATTAAGGCGGCCCATCCTCCTCAAGCATCAAAACAATGGACCCTGCACTGGAAGGAGGACTCATCAAAGATAAGACTATTATGGTTCCAGTCTGGGCCCCTTTAATTCTATCTGTCCTCTTCTACTCCTCTGCTTGTAACCCCAGTAAACCCCATCAGCCTGTGCCAGTTAACTGGGAGCTTACTAGATCAGAAACTGGTGTCCCCATTTCCATCATCAATGCTACAGGACAACCAACATATCACCAAAGGGAGGTCCAAACACTGTAGGAGGGGGCACGTTTGGTGGTATGGGAGCAGGGGCCTGCTTCTCACTACCCTCATAGCTACTCCTTCCCATTACTACCTAGTAGCCCCCCCAAGGGACTTGGTTTGCATAATACTGGACTCGCTCCTTGTATCAATACTGGCTACTAGTCACAGGGTACCAGAGGATTTTGTATATTTAGTCCATGTTGTTCTGCAAGTATATTTTTACTCTGGAGGGTCGGGTGTAAACATTTTCTGTATATAGATCACTGAGCTAAGAGAGCAGCCCCTATCTTAGTCCCCTTACTAGTAGGTATAGGCATTGCAGGTTCCGCTGCAGTAGGGACCACAGCTCTAGTCGCTGGAGATTCCAACTACTGGACACTCAGTGAACAAGTAGACAAAGACTTACAGGATCTTGAAACTTCAATATCTCACTTAGAAACTTCTGTAAACTCATTTGCTGAAGCTGTCTTACAGAATAGGAGAGGATTAGACCTACTGTTCCTAAAGCAAGGGGTCTTTGTATGGCTTTAGGTGAAACCTGATGTTTTTATGCTAACCATTCAGGCATTATTAGGTGAAACCTGATGTTTTTATGCTAACCATTCAGGCATTATTAGAGATAGCCTAGCTTTAGTCAGACAGTGGCTCAGTGACAGTGAAGAACAATGTTGGAGGACAGGATCTTGGTATGAGAACATGTTGGTTCCCGTGGTTAACTACTCTGCTTTCTTCTCTATTGCAGGACCCCTAATATTAGCATTTCTGAGGTTATTATTTGGACCTTGTATAATTAATTGGTTAACTACGTATGTCAAAAAAAAGTGTGCAGGCAGTGAAAACTCATGGTTCTCAGAACTCACTACCCACAGCTCCAGGTTGACGAGTCAATGATTTGAATTCCCCTAAAAACCAGTGGGGAATGTTAAGGGTGGAAAATTTTCAAGTGAGCCAACTTCTGCTTCTGTATTCTGTTTGTTTGTTTTTTAATGTTAACCAGGGTGTGATTCTAGGAGATGTATTGTGCAAAGAAATGCTAACGGCCAACCTCTGCTTCTGTAATCTGCTTGTTTGTTTGATGTGGTCCTAGGCTTTATAAGCTGCCTCTTTTGGGAGCTTGGAGCTGATTCTCCAACCCTGTGTGGAGAGTAAGTTGCAGGCCAGCTAATAAAGGCTCATAATTCATCTCAATTGGCTCCGTGGATCTTAGAATTGATCGTGCCACAACACTCATATATCCCAATCATCAATATTTGTAACTTCGCTGGGGGTGCCAAATCAGCCAGTTAAAGTTCATTCCTGACTGTCCTTTCCTCCGCTAGCCTGCTGATCTCTGTGAGCCTCCCTCTCTACTTCTTGCTCAAACTCAGGAGGTAATGGTGCCAGAGGAGCAGAAGATGATGGAGGAGTATAAAGGTCCTCATGCCCATCCAAAGTCTTCACAGTGTAGCATCTAACTCATCACCTTCTCCTCCCATAGTTTCTGATTCTCCCAGGTAAAAGCAAGACAATCTCTTATTAAAGCCCATAAAGAGAATGTAAAAATGGGGATATTATCAGGCCCTTCAAAGGTACAGTGCCCTTGTAATGGCTTCCTAATCTCTGCCAAGTCTGCTCCCTTGTCTGGAAACAAATGACAAATTTCTTGCACAAAATTTAAAAATTCTGTTAATTGTACTCCTTTCACTTTATAGTTCTAGGTCTAAGCACAGTCTTAAGCATTTGTACAAAAATATTGCAGTCTTTTGAGCCTTGTTGTCCCATGTTTTACTCCCCACTATTACAGTCTAATCCTTAAATTTATTTAATGCGCATTTCTTTTTTAATTCAACCAGGGTCTTACCTGTATTTTCTCCCTCCTCCTCTTTTGCTTACACTTTTTCTGAGGGAGTCTCCTATCTTACTTTATTTACAAGTTTTCCCATATTCAGGTCGCTGTAGGGCGCCACCTGCAGTGTCCAGCAAGTGGTAAATCCTGCCACGTCCAGCGTGGCTCTGGAATGGTGGGAATAGTGGGAGATTGAGAAAAGAAAGAAGACAGAAATTTGGGATTGGGAGGCCCTCTATCCACTGAAGATGGAGT
Source organism: Eonycteris spelaea (assembly GCA_003508835.1). Taxonomy (NCBI): domain Eukaryota; kingdom Metazoa; phylum Chordata; class Mammalia; order Chiroptera; family Pteropodidae; genus Eonycteris; species Eonycteris spelaea. The sequence goes on from PUFA01000393.1 coordinate 631,485, forward strand.
AAAAAGTGATTTTATTTTTGCAAGTTGTTTTATACAAGAGCATACATTTGCTGGCTAAAACAAAATTATTCCAATCACCTCCACATCCCAAAATGATTATTTGTATTTCTGTAGATTACCCCCACCCTACACAGCTTGCTATAATCCTTTGTATTTCAAAACCCACATTGGTTTACAATCTGTTTCTACTTCCCCAATATTAGGAGGATTCTTGGATGTGAGGTAACTTTTGGTCGGCCTCACAGATTGCAAGGACCTTGTCAGCTTGCAACCCTGCCTTCATAGATAATGTTTTAGAAATACTTGAGGATGGTTCATTCTAAGAAGTAGAGTGAAAACCTACACCAACGATAAGAAGACCTGGTAGACAAATGATTCCTGCAGGGTATTCCAAGACCCCCATGTGAATCCTGAAAGGAGTTTATGTTACTACTGAAAGATTCACTAATGATTCTTACTTGATTTTCAGGAGACTCCACCTTATTTCTCTTCTGTTCTCAACCAAGTGTTTTCAAAACATGTCTCATAAACTGCACATTTTCAATATTACAACATTGATGCTGTTGTGGTGCATTCAAATCTAAGACCCATGGAGCCAATTGAGATTAACTATGAGCCATTATTAGCCGGCCAGTGACTGACTCTCTCTACCATGCAGGGTCAGAGAATCAGCCCCAAGCTTCCAGAGGAGGTAGCTTATAAAGCCTAAAACCACATCAGGCAAACAGGTTTACAGAAGCAGGAGTTAGCCATTAGTATATCTTTGCACAGGACATCTCCCAGAACTACATTCTGATTAAACATTAAACAAGCAAGCAGATTATAGAAGCAGAAGTTGGCTGTTATTGTCTGGTACAAAGATATATTGTTTCTGGGGGACTCTTAAATCTTATAGCAAACAGGGCCTGGTAGACAATTCTGTTATCTGCATCCTGGCGGTGATGTTTTTTGTTTGTTTGTTTGTTTGTTTGTTTGTTTTTCTTGGGAGCTGGTGCTTGAAGATATCACTCCATCTTGTCTTTGTGACTAGTTTACTGGAGAATTTCCTACTTTTCCAATGCATTGGCTGTTAAACAATTCCTTCTCGTCAGTAGTGGCCTGAGGTCCGCATCCAAGAAAAGTGCAGGAGTCACACCTGAAACCATTGAGTTATGCTCACAATGACTCAGCATTTTTGCTACAATTCAGCACTATAGTGGCAGCTGGCACCACTCCTTATATTACCTTCCTCAGTCAGACTCAACCTTCGAATTTCAACACGATTAATATACTACAGCTGCTTCCATTGCCTGCAATCAGGTTGCCTGACAATAGCCCAAACCCCAATCGGTCATCTAAGGATTATTGTCTGATAGTATACACAGCTGTTTTTAAGCAAGTCTAGTCATTTTGATTGAAGGGCAGTGAGTTGGTTGTCTTCTCCAACTCTCTTACAATGGACTCTGCTTCCTCAATTTTTTGTGAATTTTACCAAGGAATGTAGAAGGGTAACGCAAAAGTGTGTGCCACACAATCAAAGAATGTCAGGTGATCTCCCTGTGATGCCCTCAGGCCAGTCTCTCGATGGTTATCTGATTCGCCCGGGCCAGCTGAGTAATTATCGTGAGATTACCTTGTTCTTGCAACAAGACTTTTAGGAGACCTCCAACTCATTTTCCTGTGCTGGGCTTAACCAAGGGTTTCCAGTACACATTGAAAAAAATGCCTCCATGTCAATATCTCGGCTTTATTTATGTTCGTTAAGCCATTCCCTATCAGAATTTGTAGTCTGAGGTCTGCTATAAAGGAATTAAGAGGCAGCTGTTCTTTCTGTCATGAAGTGGTATACTCACAATGACTCAGCATTTTACCAATAATACAGCAAAATGGCGACTCTTGTTTCCGCCACTATCTAGTACCTTACTCACAGCACACTCAGCCTCCAGGTTTCATCACAGTCAAAGTGCAATCATGGCCTCCACTGCAACAAAGCAGGTTTCCTAAGAATAGACAACACCAGAGGCAAAATAAAGAGCATTGTCTGGCCATATGTACTGTTGACTTGAAGAAAGTTTTGTAATATGGAAATGACATTCGATTATAGGTCAGTTAGGAGGCTGTCTTGGCCACCTTCTGTTAAACAGAGACTAATGTTTTCTCAGTATTTATGTGAATATTATCAAGTGATATGTGCTAGTCATTCCAAAGGGAGCACTATGTCATTCCCATCTGTCACATGATCTCTTTGTGTTTCTACAGGCCAGTGTCTTAATGGGCATGTGATTTCCATGGGCAGATCACACAATCCTGTCGTGACTCCTACGGGACCATGGACCAAAATTAAACTGTCTAATTTTGAAATGCTAGGCAAAACACCAGCTCACACTACCAACAACCTAGACTCTGTATTGGAAACTAATGGGGAGGGCATGGCCTGGAGACCAAAATATTCTATTGTTACAGAAAATAAAGGAGACCTTCGTTCATGGTAAGAGTACTGTCTTCTTTCAAATGATGTAGACTGGAACCTGGGATCATGACACAAAGCTGCTCTCTTCTTAACAACAATGCAACAGAGCCCTGGTCTAAAGCCACAAAGCCTGCCTTCATTGAAAATTACGTGGTTGGAGATTTTAAACCACAAGGTGAGTATTTCCTCTGGTAAGAATATCTTAGAGAACTAGAACCTTGGCTCCATGTTTCAAATTTCTCTTAGGAGTGAAACAGGTGATATAGGCATGGAGTTCCAATTCCTTCACCTTTTTCAGGAAAAAAGAGCCGAGAAAACATTAGTTTCTATGTAACAGAAGGTGGCTGAGACAGCCTCCTAACAGACCTCCAATTGATTGTTGTGTCCACATTACAAAACTTACTTGGGTTAACAGTATATGCGACCAGACAATTATTCTTAATTCCCTAGGTTTTATCTGTTGTTCGGAAGCATGCTTTGTGTTAGTGGAGGCAGCAGACACATTTTGACCATGTCGAACCTGGAGGCTGAGTCTGTTGTGAGGAAGGGATTAATATCAGTGAATATAATAGCACCATTTTGCTGTATTATAGGTAAAATGCTGAGTCATTGTAAGAATTCCTTGCATAGCAGAAAGAATGGCTGCCTTTGAATTCCTCTATAGCAGACCTCAGACAACCAATTCAGATAGGAACTGGCTTAACGAACATAAAAAGAAATCTGAGATATTGACATTGAGGCAGTTCCTTCAATGTGTTCTAGAAACCTTGGTTTAGGCCAGTAGAGAAAAATAAGGTGGAATTTACCTGAAAGTCTCATTGCAAGAATGCGGGAATCTCGTAATATTCATGTGGCAACCCTCAGAAATCATGTGACCATCAAATAGACCGGCCTGAAGGCATCAAGAGATGTCATGTGAATTTAGGTGATGGTGTGGTGTTCATTTTGAGTTATCCTTCTACGTTCTTTAGTAAATTCAAATAAGCACTGAAAAGGAGAGTCTGTGTGTAAGAAAGAGTGGACAAAACAGCTAACTCACTGCCCTTCAATCAATTGGTCAGTTCTGCATGTCTAGACTTCCTTAAGGACAGCAATGTAGGCTACCAGACAATGATTTTTAGTTAACTGGCATGAGTTTTCACCTCTAGTTAGGCAATCTGCTTGAATAAAATGGATGTGGCTATAGCAAATTATCCACGTTATTTGGAAGCTGAGTCTTCTTCATGAAGGTTCTCTAGAGCAGTGGATCAGCAGTCGCCATATTCTCATAATTATAGCAAATATGCCGAGATATTTTGAGCATAACTCTTAATGGCTTCAGGTGCTACTCCTGCACTATTCTTGAATGCAGACCTCAGACCTCTAGTGTTGAGAGGAAATTGTTTAACAGCCAAAGCATCGATGTTGAAATATTTAAAATATGCAGTTTATAAGACATGCTTTGAAAATACTTGCTTTAGGAAACGAGAAGAGGAATAAGGTGGAAGTCACCTGAAAATCATGTAGTAGTCCACTAGGGCATCACATGAACAATTTGTGGGATTCACATGGGGGTCTTGAACACACGCGCTGCAGGAATCTTTTGTCTAACAGGTGACTAGGCTTCTTACTCTGGGCAAAAGTTTTCTCTCCACTTCTTATAATGAACTCAGCTTGAATGTGTATGAAATGATTCCTGTAGAGGAACCATAATCCCAAGGTTAACACTATCTAATTTTGAATGAACTAGGCAAAGCACCTGCTCACATGACCAACAACCTAGATTTTCTGGTGAAAACTAATGGGCAGTGCATGTCTCACAGACCAAAGTTGTCTATTGTTACAGAAAAAAAAGACTTCTGTTCATGGTAAAAATAGTATTCTCTATTCAAATGATGTGGAAAAGGACCTAGGCCCATGACAAAGCCACTCTCTTCCTAACAATAATACAATGGATCCTTGGTCTTAAGCCACCAAGCCTCTCCTCATTGAAAATTAGCAGATTGGAGATATTAATTGGCAAAGCCAGTCATTCTTCTGATAAGAATATCATACAGAACTAGAATTTTCACTCCATGTCTCAAATTTGTCTTAGGAGCGAGGCGGGTGACTTTGGCTTGCAGTTTTTATCCCTTCAACTTTTCCAGGAAATAGAGCTGAGATCATCAAGCAGCATTTCTTCTGTCTTTTTCAAACAGAGACTTTAGTGGGGGCCTGACCCATGGTTCCAAGTTTGTACTAAAAATGAATGTCTTTTGGTGTCCTAGGTTCACAGCAACAAGCCTGTCTTTATGCAAGGAAAACTAGAATGGAGACTTAGACCTGTGACACCAAACCTGGACTCTCCTCACAGGAACTAGGGGGCAGTCCCAGGCTCCTAAGTTCAAGACCATTTAATTGATAACAGACTAGATGAAACAGCTACTTACACTACACCTAAGGTAGCTCCTGTGAACAGAAACACATGTAGAGTGCACCACACACAAACAAAACTGTCTTCTCTAACAAAAGAAAGAACAGAGGCTTCTGTTTGTAGCCACAACACTGTCTTCTCTTGAAAGGATATGGAGGGTGACCTGGCTCTAAGACACAAAGCCTATCTTTCCCTAACAATAACTGCAAGAGTGACTGGGACCTATGGCAATAAACCAGTCCTCTCTGAAAACTAGTAGAGAGGAGACCTTATCTCACAGGGCAAGCCTGTCCTCAGGTAAGAGTATCTTAACTCAAGATCTAACCTTGTTTCCTGCCTGCATTTCTGGAACCAAAGTGCTGACCTTGATATTTGCAGAAAGTGAAGCTGAGAAATTGTCCCACAACGTTTCCTGCAGGAGCTAGCCGGCTATAAAGTCGAACAGCACCTAAAAGAGGGAGGTGAAGCCTAAGGAAAAAAAGAAGACAGGAAAGTGCTTCGGGAGGGCATACAGTCAATGCTGCAGCCTCGAGTTTATTTTGCATAGCCTTTTTATATCTTTTTGAACACAATAGCAAAGCACAGAGTGCATTACCATAGAAATGCTGACATTTACATAAGTTCCTATGCATCCTTCCCTCAGGGTACAAACATCCTTGCTTTTTGTAAAACATTCCACTATCTTAAAAGGGTTTCTTTAGGAGGCATACCTCTCCTCCAGGGTCAGTAATGTTTAACTCAACACCCTGCTTCATTGAACCATTGTTTAAGCAGTCTCAGCAACTGCTTTATGGCTATAAGCTATGTGACTTCTTCAGTGTCTCAATGGTGGCTCCGGTCAGTTTCCTTTAACTTTCCCTAACAGAAACTGAAGGGTTGACTGGGGTCCATGGTTCTAAGCCTCTCTTCTCTGAATAAATATTGTCTGGAGGTCTGGGCACAAAGCAACAAGCCTTCTTTACGGAAGAGAAACTAAAATGAAGACAGTGGAAATCAGCACCAAGCATAAGCATCTTAAAAAAAACTAGTTGGCAGCCCCAAGACCACAAGGTCATGAACATCCACTTGGTAACAAAGTCCAGACTGAAGATGTATCCCAACAACACCCAGCCTTGCCTGTGCTACCAGAAACTCAACACAACCAATATGTCATCTCATAGGAGGAAGTAGAATGGAGAACTCCGTTCACTCACCAAGACTGTCCACCCTTTAAAACATTTACAATAGAAATTTGGGCTGATGGCACCAATCTTGTGTCATCCTAACACTCCATTTCACAGGAATTGGTCCCATGTCACCCATTTTTCCCTTTGCCAATTATTGAAAAGTGAACATTGCCTACAACACCAAAGCTTTCCGCTAGTAAGAGAAGGTAGTGTGGGCACTAGAAACTTGACACAAAGCCTGAACTCTTCTTTCAGAAACTCAACTGGGGAGCTCAGAATCATGGCCAAGCATTGTTCCTATTTCCACGAAGTTAAGTGGAGATATTGGCCCACAGAATCTAGCCTAAATTTTCACAACGGGACTATAGATGGAAGACATGGCACGTGGTAACAAGACCAACTCAGTAGATATAAAAAGTCAGTAAAATTCCATTTTCCATGACCCACTCCTCTGCCTTAATCAAGGGAAGTAGAGTGGATGACTGAAAACATGGCACCATACCCGACTAATTCGAAAAGCAAACTCCAGTGGAAAACATTTCACAGACACTGAAGTTGGTTCATTCTAAGAAGTAGAGTGAACACTTACCCCACAGTAAGAGGACTAGTCACCGGACAGAAAAAATTATTCCCACGCAATTTTCCAAGACCCCATGTGAATATCTCGAAGTTTCCATGTGACTGTAGCATGATTTCCTAATGACTGCTGTGTGATTTTCAGGTGGATTTCTCCTTATTTCAATTCCCCTATCTTCAACCAAGTGTTTTGAACACTAGTCTCATAAACTGAACGTTTTCAATGTTTCAAGCATTGATGCATTGATCATTAAGCAATTCCCTCTCGACAGTAGTGTACTGAGGTGCACATCCAAGAATACTGTAGGATTCGCACCTGAAGCCATTAAGAGCTATGCTCACAATGATTCGGCTTTTTTTTTTTTTTTTTTGCTACAATACAGCAATATGGCGGCCGCCGTTTCCACTGCTTTAAAGATCCTTACTCAACAAACTCAGCCTCCAAATTTCAACATGGATAATGTGCTACAGTCGCTTCCATTATCTTCCAACATGTTGGGTTACAACAGCCGAAACCTCAGGTCACTTATCTAAAAAATGATTGTCTGGTAGCCTATACCACTGTCCTTAAGCAAGTCTAGTCATGCAGACCTGACCATTCGATTGAAGGGTAGTGAGTTGGCTGTCTCGTCCACTCTCTCTTATACATGAACTCTCCTTTTCTCAATGTTTATGTGAATTTTACCAAGGAATGTAGAAGGGTAACTCAAAAGTGAGCAACACCATCACCCATTTCAACTGATCTCTCTGTAATGCATCCAGCTAGTCTCTTGATATTCACATGATTCCAGCAGGGCAGCCTGATGTCCACGTTCTTTCAATGAGACTTTCAGGTAACTTCCAATCCATTTTCTTTTGCTGGCCTAAACACGGTTTTCCAGAATTCCTTGAACAAGCTGGCTTAAAATAAATATCTCAGTTTTCTTTTTATGGTTGTTAAGCCAGTCCCTCTCAGAATTTGGTGTCTGTGGTCTGCTATAGAGGAATTCAGATGGAATCATTCCTTTGACTGTGAAGAAGTATCCTCACAATGACTCAGCATTTAACCTACAATACAGCAAAATGGCAGCTGTTGTTCTCACTGCTATCCAGTCCCTTCTCCAGAGCACACTCAGACTCCAGGTTTCAATGTGATCATATGTAACGCCTGCCTCCACTGCCACAAAGCAGGTTTCCTGACAACAGACGAAACCTAGGGGGAATTAAGGATAATTGGCTGGCCACATTTACAATTGACCTTAAGCCTGTTTTGTGATGTGGATATGACATTCAATTGGAGGTCATTTAGGAGTCTATCTCAGCTACCTTCTGTTACACAGAGACTAATGTTTTCTCAGTTTTTATGTGAATTTTATCGAGTGATATGCACTCGTCATTCCAAAGGGAGCACGTATGTCATCCCCGTCTGTCAAATGATCTCCTGTGTTTTATACATGCCAGTCTCTTAATGAGCATATGAATCTAATGGGATGGTCATATGATCCTGTCTTGGCTCCTGAAGGAAAAACATCCCAAGGTAACACTGTCTAATTTTGAACAATCTAGACAAAAGACCTGACCTGCTTACATTACCAACAACCTAGACCCTGTGATGGAAAATAATGGGGAATGCATGGGCCATAGACAAAAGTTGTCTATATTTACAGATAAAAAAGGAGACATCTGGTGATGGTAACAGTACTGTCCTCCCTTCAAATGATGTAGACTGGAGACCTGGGCCCATGAAACAAAGCCACTCTCTTTTTAACAATAATACAACAAAGCCCTGGTCTAAAGCCACCAAGCCTGTCTTCATTCATAGTTAGTAGATTGGAGACCTTAAATCTCAAGGTGAATATTTCCTCTAGTAAGAATATTTTTCTTGGAGAACTGAAAACTTGGTTCCATGTCTGGAATTTCTCATAGGAGTGAGAGGGCTGACTTTGGCTGACAGTTATATCCTCTTTTTCTTTTCAAGGAGGTAGAGCTGTGACCTCATCCCACAGCATTTCTTTTATCTTTTCATAACAGAAACTGAAGGAGTGACCCAAAGCCATGGTTCTAAGTCCATCATCATTAAACAAATGTTGAGTGGTGTCCTAGGGCCACAGCAACAAGCCTGTCTTTATGCAAAGAAAACTAGAATGTAGACTGAGGCCCGTGACACCAAGCCTGGACTCTCCCCCCAGGAAATAGCATGCAGGACCAAGCTTCCAATGTTAAGACTGTCTAATTGATCACAGACTAGATGAAACAACTACTCACACTACACCCAAGGTAACTCCTGTGCATAAAAACTCATGTAGAGCACACAGCTCCAAAACAAAACTGTCTTCTATAAATCCAAAGAAGAATGGAGGCCTTCATTTGTACCAGCAACACTGTCTTCTCTTGAAAGGATGTGGAGTAGTGACCCAGATCTAAGGCACGAAGCCTGTCTTTTCCTAACAATAACTACAAGTGTGACTGGAATCCATGACAAAAAAACCTATCCTCTCTGAAATGTAATAAAGAGAAGACCTTACTCCACAGAGCAAGCTGGTCCTCAGTTAAGAGAATCTGAACTCAAGTCTTATGACCCTGTCTCCTTCCTGGTTTCAAATCAGGAACCAGAGTGCTGACCTTGGTTTGTAGTTCCAATCCATTCTCCTATTTCCATGATGTGGAGCTGAGAAATTGGCTCACAGAATTTCTTCTGTCTTTACTTAACAGAGAATGAATGGTAGCCTTGGGCCCATTGTTCTAACCTTGTCTTCTCTCAATGAATGTGTCTGGAATCCAAGACACACAGCAACAGCCTTCTTTATGGAAAACACACTAGAATGGAGACATTGGAATTCAGCACAAACCCTGGACCACAGAAAAGGAACCAGTTGGCAGCCCCCAGCCTACAAGATCATGACCATCCAGTTGGTAACAAAGTCCATGCTGAAGATCTAGCCCCACATCCCCTAGCCTGGTCTTTGCTTCCATAAACTCTTGGGGAGATCTTGGCTAACAGAACCAAGATGTCATCTCCAAGGAGAAGGAAGAACAGTGGACTTGTTTTGCAGAACCAAGACTGTCCTTCCTATAAAACATTTATGATAGTAATTTAGGCTGATGTCACCAAACTTGTGTCATCCTAACACTCCTTTCAGCACAATCTGGTCCCACGTCATCATCTTTACATTTTGCTAATTATTGAAGGGTTACCATAACCTATAGCACCAAGGCTTTCCCCTGGTAATAGAAGGTAATTTTGGCTTTTAAAAACTTGGCACAAAGCCTGGACTCTTCTTTCAGGAACTCAATTGGAGAGCTTTGAAACATGGTCAAGCATTGCTCCTATGTCCTGGAAGTAGAATGGAGATCCTGCCCACAGAATATAGCCTAAATTTTCAGAAAGGGACCTTATGTGGAGGACATGGTACATGGTAACAAGACCACCTTGGTAGAAATAAAAATTGAATTAAAGTCCATGACCCATGATCCAGCCCTCTGACTGGATTGGAGGAAGTAGAGCGGATGTCTGAAAACACAACACCATCTCGGTCTCATTTGCAAGGTAAACTACAATGGAAAATGTGTCACACACTCAAATTGGTTATTTCTCAGAAATAGAGTAAAACCTACACTCAGAGTAAGAAGACTAGTCACCTGGTAGACAAAAAAATAAACACAGGGTCTTCCTAGACCCCCCATGTGGATCCCGCAAGGTGTTCACGTGGTTGCCGCATAACTCCCTAATGACTGCTACGTGATTTTCAAGTGACTTCCACCATATTTCTTTTCCCCTATCTGTCGGGAGCCATTTTGAGACACTGAAGAAGTCACATAGCTTATAGCCATAAAGCAGTTACTGAGACTGCTTAAACAATGGTTCAATGAAGCAGGGATTTGAGTTAAACATTACTGACCCTGGAAGGGAGGATTGCCTCCTAAAGAAATCCTTTTAAGATAGTGGAATGTTTAACAGAAAGCAAGGATGTTTGTACCCTGAAGGAAGGATGTATAGGAACTTATGTAAATGTCAGCATTCCTATGGTAATGTACTCTGTGCCTTGCCATTGTGTTCAAAAAGAAATATAAGGGCTATGCTAAATAAACTCTAGGCTCCAGCATTGACTGTATGCCCTCCCAAAGCGCTTCCCTGTCTTCTTCTTTTTTCCTTAGGCTTCACCCCCTCTTTTAGGTGCTGTTCAACTTTAGCCAGCTGGCTCCGGCACCTATCCACAACCATGTGTCTTCAAAACATGTCTCATAAACTGCACATTTTCAATATTTCATCTTGATGCATTGGCCATTAAGAAATTCCCTTCAGAGAGTAGTGGCCTGAGGTCCGCATGCAAGAATATTGCGGGAGTGCACTTGAAACGATTAAGAGTTATGCTCGCTGTGACTCAGCATTAATGCTACAATAGAGAAATATGGTGGCTGCTGTTTCCACCACTCTAAAGTACCTTCCTCAAGCAGACTCACTCTCCAAATTTAAACACAGTTGAGATGCTACAGCAGCTCACATTGCCTTTAAAATGTTTGCCTATACGCAGCTGAAACCTTAGGCCCATTATCTAAGGATCATTGTCTGGTAGCCTACACAACTGTCCTTAAGCAAGTCTAGTCATGCAGACCTGACTTTATGATTGAATAGCAATGAGTTGGCTATCTGGTCCACTCTCTTACACACGAACTCTCCTTTTCTCAGTGTTTATGTGAGTTTTACTATGGAATGTAGGATAGTAATACAAAAGCGTGCCCCACACCATCACCCAATATCAAATGATCTCCCTGTAATGCACAGTCTCTTGTAGGTCATATGATTCCAATGTAGGTCATAAAGGACAGTCTCTTGTAGGTCATATGATTCCAATGTTACAGACGTGAATGTAGGTCATAAAGGACAGTCTCTTGTAGGTCATATGATTCCAATGTTACAGACGTGAATACCATGAGATTCCCACATTCTTGCAATGGGACTTTCAGGTGACTTCCATCTCATTTTCCTTTGCTGGCCTAAATAAGTGTTTCCAGAACACATTGAGGGATCTGCCTCAATGTTAATATCTCAGCTTTCTTTTTATAGTCATTAAGCCAGTCGCTATCAGTATTTGTAGTCTCTACTCTGTTATAGAGGAATAGGTAGGCAACAGTTCTTTCTATGGAGAGAAGGTATCCTCCTAATTACTCAGAATTTTACCTACAATACAGCTAATTGGTGGCTGTTGTTCCCACCTCTATTTAGTCACTTCCTCACAAGACTTTTAGCTTCTAGGTTTCAATGTAGCCAATAGGTGACCCCCGCCTCCATTGCATCAAAGCATGTTTCCTGACAACAGACAATGCCTGAGGCAAATTAAAGATCACTGTCTGGCTGCATGTACTGTTGTCTTCAAGTATTGTGTAATGTGGACACAATATTTGATTGGAGGTCAGTTAGGAGGCTTTCTCAGCCATCTTCTTTGACACAGAACCTAATGTGTTCTCTATGTATGTGAATTTTATCAAGTGCTATGCACTCGTCATTCCAAACATTATCCTCATCTTTCACATGATCTCCCTGTGATTCATACAGGCCAGTGTCTTGATTCCCATGGGGAGGTCACATGACCCTGTCATGACTCCCCGGGGGGGCCATGATCCCAAGGTTAACACTGTCTAATTTTGAACAGACTAGGCAAAAGACCTGCTAACACTACCAACAATCTAGACCCCATGACAGAAACTAATGAGCAGTGCATGGCTCACAGACCAAAGTTGTATATCATTACAGAAAAAAAAATTGATAACAGTACTATCCTCCCTTTAAATAATGTATCTAGAGACCCAAGCCCTTGACTCAAAGCCACTTACTTCCTAAGAATAATACCACAGATCCCTGGCCTGAACCCTCCAAGACTCCTCATTGAAAAATTAGTAGATTGGAAACCTTAAACTGGTAAGAATATCTTCATTGGAAAAGTAGAAACTTCACTCTATGTCTGGAATTTCTCTTAGGAGAGAGAGGGGTGACTTTGGCTTGCAGTTCCTATCCTTTCAACTTTTTCAGGAGGTAGAGCTGAGACACCTTTTCACAGCATTTCTTCAGCCTTTTCCTATCAGAGACTGAAGTGATAGCCTGGGCTGCGGTTCTAAGCGTGTCCTCCCTGAACGAATGTCGACTGGTATTTTAGCTCTACAGCAACAAGCCTGTCTTTATGAAAGGAAAACTAGAATAGAGACTAAGGCCTGTGAAACTAAGTCTGGTCTCTCCTCACAGGAAGTAGAGTACAGGCTCACGTACCCATGGTCAAGACAGTCTAATTGATAACAGACTAGATGAAACAACTACTCGCACTGTAGTGGCTGAAAAATGACTGCTAGAAATTTATAACTCATAGGAAATTACGCCTTGGCTATTGTCCATGGGAACATGGCTATTGCCATGGGAAGATAGGCTATCGTCCATAGGAACATAACATTCTAACAATAAGTTTTCTGCTTCTGTACCCCCACTTGCACAACCAACCTGTGGGTTGACAGATAATGAATAGAAGAAAAATAGACCTTTGTGTTTAGACAGAATGAAGAATGGGATTTGGGGCTTAAAAACTCTGTACCTCTACATTTCGGGGCTGCTTAATTTGGGGTCTGCATACCCCTGGCAGAGTGTGTTCCCTATAACTCACTGAGTTCTGATGGTCCGTGTGTCTTTTGGGGGCTGGCGGCTACAACAACACTATGCCCAAGGTAGTCCTTGTGAATAGAACTAATGTGGAGCTCACAGCTCACAAACAAGGCTATCTTCTCAAAACAAAATAAAGAACAGAGGCCTCCCCTTTTACCAGCAACAAGGTCTTCCCTTGAAAGGGTATAGATTGGTGATTCGGGACTAAGGCACAAAGCCTGTGTTTTTCTAACAATAACTACAAGGGTGACTGGGACCTTTGGCATAAACCTGTCCTTTCTGAAAAGTAGTAGAGATGAGATCTTATCCCTCAGGGCAAGTCTATCCTCAGGTAAAATAATCTTAACTTGAGACCTAAAACTGTGTCCCCTGAATGGATTTCTAATTAGGAATCAGAGTGCTGATCTTAGTTTGCAGTTCCAATCCCTTCCCCAATTTTCAGGATGTGAAACTGAAAAATTGGGCCACACCATTTCTGCTGCTTTTCCGTAGCAGAGATGAAGGGGTGCCTCAGCGCTTGGTTCTAAGCTTGTCTTCTCTGAAGGAATGTTACCTGGTGTCCTAGGCACACAGCAACAAGCCTTCTTTATGAAAGATGTACTAGAACAGAAACTGTGGAAATTGGCACCTGCTGGGAGCCATTATGAGACACTGAAGAAGTCACATAGCTTATAGCCATAAAGCAGTTGCTGAGACAGTTTAAACAATGGTTCAAGGAAGCAGAGTTTGAGTTAAACATTACTGACCCTGGAGGGGAGGTTTGCCTCCTAAAGAAATCCTTTTAGGATAGTGGAATGTTTTACAAAAAGCAAGGATGTTTGTACCCTGAGGGAAGGATGTATAGGAACTTATGTAAATGTCAGCATTCCTATGGTAACGTACTCTGAGCTTTGCTATTGTGTTTGAAAAGAAATATAAGGGCTATGCAAAATAAACTCGGAGGCTGCAGCATTGACTGTATGCCCTCCCGAAGCGCTTTTCTGTCTTCTTCTTTTTTCCTTAGGCTTCACCTCCCTCTTTTAGGTGCTGTTCAACTTTAGCCCCCTGGCTCCGGCAAGTGGCGCCCGAACAGGGACCTGAATTTGGGACAGAAAGTTGACGAACGTTGAGGTGAAGACCGCCACCGCAGGACAAAGGGGGACCCCCAAGTATAAAGCTGAGTAATCGGCAGAGGTGAGTGCGGTGGAACAGTCCGGGAGTAAGACACCGCGTGAAGTGAGCCCTCAGAAAAGGAAGGGTTGCGGTGTTTGTAAATACTTAGAAAGAGGAAAGTAGACTTAAATAAAGAAAAATGGGAAATGGAAACGGCTGCATGCTTTTTGTACATATGGTTAAGAATATGCTCCGGGCTAGAGGTGCTAAGGTAGAAAGTTTGTCCTTGGTTCCCTGAGGAGGGAACGGTGAATTTAGAAACATGGAAAAAGGTGGGAGAAAAACTACAAGATTATTATGATGTCCACGGACCTGGCAAGGTAAATTGCTGTTCAGATTTATTTTAGCCCATATGTAAATTTGTATGTATATCTTTCTTTATCTACACATACATAAAGTTGGCTAAAGCAGACTTAAAGACTATCTATGATGATTACATGGAATGAATTATTCTAAGTAGTCATATCCCAGATTTCTAGTCACAAAGAATAAATGATCTTATGATATTTATAACATCTAAAGGCTGTGTTTTTCATTCTTCTGAGTGCCCTTAAATAATACATTCAAAAACAAACAAACCAAAAAACACCTCATTTTCTAGTAAATAAAAAAAAAAAACAAACTAAAAACTACAGCAGTTGAATTATTTAGGGTTCTGTAACTTCTAAGTAAGCAACATTCATTCTATCATTCTCAACATGCCCCTACATCTAGTGGAGATTGCATAACCAAAAATATCATTTATTCCTAAATTTACAAATGTCTATGCATAGTAGAAGAAAATAAAAATTATTTTTGGTTGTAGAAGTGTTAATGAGTGAAAGCCAAACAAATTGATTTTTTCTTCTTTGAGGTCTCTGATCAGTCAATCAGCTGGATATGCAAGTCATTGTTTCTAATGTGCCCCCAATAGAAGATCTTACTGAGTAATGGATTTTTGTTTGCTTATATGTTTATTTTTTAGGCCTATAATTTTTATTGGATTGGATCATTTAAATCATTACAATGTTTAGATTGAACAAATTTTAAAACACTGCCTTAATAATTTTAGCTTGTTCTTTTGCTGAAATGGGTAGCTTATTTGAAATATTTGAAGAGTCTGAGAGTACTTTCAAATAAGAATGAAACAGATGTAAGAAGATATTATTCAGAATGCTTCACTAATGTATCAATATAAACTCATGCAGCATGTAAGAAATAAATCATAACATTAATTATCTGAGTAGAAATCATGATTTTCATGGCCCCATATTCTTCAAATAGCTCATTATCTAGAGAATGCTATTTCTCAAAGTGGTGTATCTAGATGCCTAAAACTTATTCTTTCAAAAAAAGATGATAAATTTTAAACAATATATATTTTTAATTATTTTAAAATATATGACATGCCCCTCTGCCTTTGAACTGTTTACACTGAACATGATTGAACATATTATTGTTGACTCAAAGTTGTGATTATTTATTAAGCTTTATGTTCTAAAATATTCTGATGCTATCAAAGATTATTAAATCACCTTTACTATTTCACTCTTAACTACCCTAACCTAGCCTGCCATCATTTCATATTTTTTATATTGTTATTTATTTATTATTCTATCTTCTATTGAGTTCAGGTCGACAGATTTCAATTGTCCCTGTTTATCTGCTTCTCTCTAGCACAATATCTTCCACTTCTGAGTTGCCAGGAGAAGCTTCAGATAGATAACTGTTTAGTAATCATGTGTCAAATAAAATACAACAGGCACTGATTAAGGCAGGAGTGATTGTTATAATAAAGGCATGTGTGTTTTATAACAATGATTTTGGGACATTTTTGAATTTAACCTTTGGCTGTCACAAAATATCCTATGAATGAGGTGATTATCAATATTTGTGCATGGAATATCAATTATGCTGTGTCTTGTTTACATATTCAAAAGTAGTTTATATATGTTTAACACATCAAAATAATAGCTGATAACCTGAAAATTTTAGAATTATGCTTCTCTCTTAGGTGCTTTAATGGCATCTGTTGGGGTAGGCTTTCTTTGATTACACTATTCAAAAGAGAAGATACACTCTTCAATCTCTTACATTTATTCCTCTTTATTTTTCTTCAAAGCATTATCTAATATTTTTATTATATGTCAATTTTCCCGTGAATATAAGCTCCATGAGGCTAGGAAATCTATTTTTCACTGATATAATTCCAGTTAGACAGAAAGCATTTTACTTAATGAAAATTTTGTACAAGCAAAATCATGATGTCCCTTTCCTTATGATGCAATAAATTTATGAGAAAGAAAAAATGGCAACTTAAAAGTATAATTTCATATCAATTTACATGATTGATACCTCTTAAGTTGATAATGAAAATATGAGAAAAAATCAGGCAAGTTTCAAGTTTTGCAAGAAATGTGTCACTTTGAAAGGAACTTTGACTTCATATAACATTGGCTTTGAAACACAAGCGTAGACAAATAATTTAATCTTTCCCAGTCTCAGTTTCACCATTTAAATGACAAGCACTAATAAAAATTATGTTCTAGAATTGGGGTGAGAACTCAATGATATAAGTCATCTCAGACAATGAAAATCGTGACATTTAATTAATAACTATTCTACATACATGAGATTAGTGGTCCAAAGTAGGGCAAGTCATAGAGAGGACAGAGTTTTACACTTTCTACTCAAAGAGCATGGTTTAGTAATGAAGCTCAGATTATGGATTCGGATAGACAACTTTGAATCTTATTATCACTGTGTGATCTCTGAGCAAGATATTTAACACTTAGAACCACACTTTCTCATCTTGAATATTGGAATAAGGATGTCAATCTTGTGTTGCTTTTGATAAAATTAACTGCATTTGCTAGTTCAGTAAGCATAGCAGGTGAAGTCTGATTTCTTTTTGTAGATTTTTAAGAATCTGTTAAGTTAGAGATTCTTAAGTACACAAATTTCAAATCCCTTTTAAAACAGTTTTATATTCATAGCAAAACTGAGCAGAAGATACAGAGAATTCCCATATACTCTGTCCGGTGGGCACCCATAGCTTCCCTCACTATCAACATCTTGCACCAGAATGATACATTTGTTACAATCAATGAACCTACAAAGTAACGTCAAAATTACCCAAAGTTTATGCTTTACATTAGAGTTCACTCCTGACGTTGTACATTCTGTGGGTCTGACTAATGTGTGATGACATATCCATTGTTATTGTATCATACAGATTAGTTTCATTGCTTTAAAAATCCTCCATGCTTCAGCTATTCACCTCCCCCTTCTGCAATAACCCCTGATCTCTTTTTCTTCACAGTTTCGCCTTTTCCAGAATGTTGAAATCATACAGTATGTGGCCTTTTTGATCTCTCTTTGAAAACTAATTTAGTAGATGAAGGTGGTGTTAAGGAATGTTAGAACTGATTTAGCACCACAAATCTCCAAAGACTCACTGGTAATGTCCAGGGATGAATAACGAAAATACACACATAACCAAGGTAGACAGCAGAGTGCCAATGTGTTAATTAAAAATAAGAATTTATTGTTCCGGTGACAAGATTGACCAGCATATTCATTTCCTATAGATGTTCTTAGATGCTAAGTCATATCATCATCAAAGTCATTTTCTATATTTTCCATGAGGAATCCCTATCCTTTGAAGTGGAAAACTTGAATTCCATATGGTCATCATTCATTTTTTTCTTGAGGAAAACCCTATATGAAGACAGATCATAATCCAAAGTTTCCTTGGTCAACAGGAAAACAGTACAAACTTGGAAAGCTGATGAAAGGAAAAATTTAATGACCTAGTATGTCCACTTCACAATGGGGAATGTTTTGTAAAGGGGGTCAGTATGCTTTGCTGGCTAAGAGCACAGTGCCTGGAAAATAGGATGCTCATAGTAAGTGTTAGTTGCTATAATAATGGTAACAATTACTCTCCAATCCAGTGGAATTGGCTTAAATGGCCATACTAATTTTAAAAAATTACTTTTCTTATGATTATATAATTAACCAATGTCCCTTTGTAATGAAACATTCCCTTTTTATTATATTATTAATATATTCAGCAGACTCTATGGACCAAACAGATGTTCTTGCATATCGATGTTCTTAGGTATTTTAGACTGACCTTAGGATTTGTCTTTTTGTGGGTCTTGTGTTTCTCTTTCACATTCTTGAGATTAAGGAGAAGAAGAAATGGATGTGAAGATAAGGTTAATGACACCTTACTATAAACAACAAATGATTGACAATAGTAGCCTTAAAAAAAAAACTAAGAAATATTTTCATTTTATGTCTTCTTTTTTCTCCTTCCACTTCACCATGAAGCCAAAATGAGAAAAAGAAGTTAAATTAAAGAGTTTAGAAATACTGTCACGATATGAATTAGAATTGATCATTTAAGTTTCAGAGTTGGTCAAATACTTTTTTTACTTTCTAAATACAATGTGAAAAACTAATGATAGTAGAACCTTATTGAAGTAGTTATTGCTTTGGTGTGTGGAAAAGCCTAGTTTCATGAAATACTTATATAGCATCTGAAATATGTCTGTGTAAATTATAGCTCTTGGTATTAAGGTTACAAAGCATACTTTAGAAATCTAGGGAAAATATATATTTCTAGGATGATAATTATAAAGTCTCTTGGGAAGAGAAACTATGAAACATTAAACAATAGATGCCAGCATTTCTTTTGTCTTAAATCCGTATGTTAAAGACTTGGATTTAAGGGGAAGGGTTAAGTTGAAGAGCAAATGAATAAACATGTTATCTTTCATCATTTTTACTTTGTTTTAGAGTTGGGGGTAGGGTACTTTCTGTAATGAAACATTAATATTTTAATAATAAATATAAAACATTTTTAGTTTCTAATAACTGAATTTTGTTGTTTTATTACTTATTATATTAAAATGTTAACAATCATTTAACATTTAAAATAATAATTTTAAATTAATAATATTATTAACAAAATACTTTTATAAATAAAACTTTGTTTTCAAAAACAAGTAGTAGGTTGGATTTAGCCTGTGGGCTTTAACTAGCCAACTGCTAATTTAGAACATTATACTCTCTAGATTTAAAATAAGTTTTAAAGCATATTCTTTCTATTCAAATTCCTATAAGAAATCACTTTGTGGAAATCTCATGTGAAATTCCTAAGCAATATATTAAAATTTTCTCCTTCAGGATAGTTGTTGCTCTTTTGAATTAAGAGGACCTAGGTAGCCCAGGAAGGCCAGACCAAAAGGAAGCCAGGTTGAAAGCAGAAAGACTGGTTAGGGAAAAACCACAGAGAGGCCTGCAGGAGGCAGACTGCAGACCCCAGGCACAGCTGAGGGGGCAGTCTGCCGAGATCCCTTGCTCTGGCCTGGGGGCTGATGCTAAAGAAGGCTTGGAGATACTACTCCAGCTGTAGCATTTTCACGAGGAGCTGAACTCCAAGCTCCTCGGGCAGCTTTGTTGTAACAGCCACCCCGTGCACATGTATGGTAAGTGGACCTATCCAGAGGGTTGAGATAAAGTCTGTCAGCTTGGCCCTGGCCAATGATGCCCCGACCAAGGTTGGGGCCTCTCTCAGGTACAGCGGGCTGGCCTACTATGGGAATGTCAGGCTCCTGGGCACCTAAAGGCAGCTATGGTAGACCTGGGAAATAGGGAAGGTCCAGCCAAGGTTATTTTCAAGGAGACCCCAAAGCCACAGACATGCACAATCAGCAACCATGGGCTAACAGCAACTTATCACTCCACATCATACATTTTCTGACTCTTTCTGGCACTGTCTGACCATCTCCCTCATCTTTTGAACATTTTTGTCCAACTAGGTTCAAGGCTTGCTCTTTTCATGCTGTGACCTCCTTCTCTAACAAGGCAGAGCTCCTGATCATTCCCCCAACCTTCTGTCCTCTCCCTTTCACTTCTTCACTCTGTCGTTCTCATTCCAGCTAATAAATGAATACCAGCTTTGTGTCAATCTTCACCCCACTCTTCTCAATGACCAACTTTTGGCTTTTTGTCACCCCTGCCTCACCCTTTATCTCTTTTTCTTTCTACCACTCTCCAATTATTCTCAGTGCTCCATTACGCTCCTTTGCTTCATCACATCCAGTTGCCTGCCTCTCTGTAAACCTCTGACCGTTTCTTTGGCCCTTGCCACTGTGGTCCAACTCTGCCCCACTTAGGCCTGGCTGGTCTTGGGTGGTCCATTATCACCTGCTGTCCTGCAGTGCTTGACCTTTCATGTCATCTCTACTGCCGCCACGGTGGTTCCCTGTCACTGTGGTGGCATAGTTTGCACTCCTGTCACAGTCCACTCTGCTCTCTGGCCACGCGGGTTTTCTGAAGTCTGTCCTCTAGGGGCCCAAGTCAGAGAGGTAAAACTGCTCACCTAGAGAGACAGTGCCCCATGTCCCAGGTGGACATTGAGTGAAAGGCTCCTCACCAGGGAGTCAGGCATAGCTGTCTTTCTGGGAGATGTGATGTCATTAGGTAGCCTCAGCTGGTGTTTCCATTTTTTCCTAAGAAGTCAGATTTATCAATCAGTCTTTTCTATGTGACTTTTTGATTTATGTCATAGTTGGGAAGTTCTTTTTTATTTCGACTATATATTATATTATATTTACATATATTTATATATGTGTGTGTGTGTGTGTGTGTGTGTGTGTGTATATCTACAATAGAAGCATATAATTATTGTAAAAGTATATATATATATATATATATGTTGGATCATTATTTTATGTGTGTGTGAAAGAGAGGGGAAAAAAAGGGAGAAAGAGATAGATAAAGAGATGGAGGTTATTTTTTACCTAATTTCTTCAATACTATTTCAATACTATTCACCTAATTTCTTCAATGCTATTTATTGAAAAGATTCCTTTTTTCACGTGTTTGCACTATTATCTTAATCTCATTCTAAAATCATCTGTGTTTTTACATCTATGTCTGGTGTATTTATTTTGTTAATGTCTGTAAATTCATGCACCAACAGCATCTCAGAGCACATGGTTTTTCACTCTTGTAAAATCTTTGAGTCAGGATAAATCTAACAAGTCATAAATTATTTGGCCACTGCAATGAAGCTATGAGGCTGCTTCTGTTCAGTGAGACCCTGGATTATGGCAGCATCAGTGGCAGCAGCATGCTGCAGCACAGCAGGCATGAGTTGGTGTGTTCCCAGGGAACCTATTTTACAGCAGCAGCAGAGGCTGGTGCTTTTTCAGGAATGAGTTTGCGTCTGTTCTGAAATATTGGTGTATGCCAGTGGCAACAGCTGTCATGATAGTGCCAACCTGGGCCTGAGGCTGCATCTGCTCTAGAGAACTCACTTTACGCCAGCGTAGGAAGCTTCCCTAATGCTGCTGCATGGCACCATGAGGCATGTGTGTCCTGAGGGACCCTGGTTTATGACAGCAGCAGCTATTGCCCCATTATTGCTGCTTTTAGGCCTGAGGCTTTGTCTCTTATGAGAGAACTTGCTTTATGGCAGGGGCTGAGATAGCTGCATCTGTTGAGAGGAAATTTGTTTTAAGGCAGCAGCTGTGGCTCCCACATCTGTGGTGGGGGAGCATGTTTAAGGCAGTGGCTGTGGTCATCATATGAAGGTCACCTGAGAATCACACAGCACACATGTGGGAACCATGTGGGAATCAAGTGGTCATCATCCCAGGATCACATGTATATCAGACTACACTCCTGGATGTTTGAACCTAAAGAGAGTCTCAAGACCTGGACAATACACTTCTGGTTGGTGAAAGATTTACATCTGCAAAGACCTGGGAAAGGATGTAAGCATTTTTAAATGAAAGATTCTGTGACAGATTTGCTGATTTTCAGGCACCTAGATCAATCACAATTTAAGTTTTTTTAAATCTTTCTGAGTGCAGGACACTATTTTTTCTAATGTCCTAAATTTTAACAGTATCAGCATAATCCTGAAGTGGACAAGAAGGCTTCAGGGTTTGGAATAGAATAGGTTGGTTTTGTAGTATTCCTGGATCTGCATTGCTGTTTTCACATAGATGAGATTAGTAAAACAAGGACTGTTGTTTTTAGTTATTCAAAGAATTGCATCTCCTCCTCAATGATAACATCAAGTTCTCACCTGCCCATCTGGCTATTCATCTTAAATTTGCTTCTTTATATCAAGGAGCAGAATTCCAACTGAAGTGGAAATAAAAAATGTTCCTATGCCTGGAATAAAGTTGTGTGCCTTTGGAGTGTGGGATGTGGGATCCTTCCACAAAGGTTTCCACATGTTTTTCTCCCCTTGGAGTACTTAGTTCCATTTTGGCCCAGTTACTCTTAGGAAAAGAGCCCTCAAAATGTAGCTTCCATCTGGCCCTAAATATCAGCCTCCCATTGGGCCAAGTGCTAACCATTATCAGAGAGTCTGGCCATTTGTAATCTGCCCTTTTTTGATCTTGGTAAGATCAATCTTACCAAGGGGCCAATCTAGATTACATGACTACAGTGTGATATGTGTGGGTGGGCTGATGCTATAAATAGGTTCTCATTTTCATTCTAAGCCTGATTTCTGTACTTCTATTTTGTTAAGGGAGTATTTCATAGGCTAATCAGAATACTTCTCTCTCTTTTAATTTGGTCCTCCCATAGACACCAAAGGGACACTTGTTTTAGGGTGAGAGCCCTTTTAAAAATCCTGGCAAATATCTTCCTATCAGATATCAGGCTATGGAACTAGGTTCAAAATATGGTGGAGTGAGAGATGTCCCTGATCACTCCCCTTGAAACAACAATAAAGTGAACATCTAAAGCTCAACAGAAAACACCCAACCTGCACACTAGCACGTCTGAGCGCGGGATCTGTGCATAAGAGCTAACACAGGGCAGAAATCCGTGAGTAGGGTGGTAAACTGGTGTCGGGAGCCATTTTGAGACACTGAAGAAGTCACGTAGCTTACAGACCATAAAGCAGTTACTGAGACTGCTTAAACAATGGTTCAAGGAAGCAGGGATTTGAGTTAAACATTACTGACCCTGAAGGAGAGGTATGCCTCCTAAAGTAACCCTTTTAAGATAGTGGAATGTTTAACAGAAAGCATGGATGTTTGCACCCTGAGGGAAGGATATATAGGAACTTATGTAAATGTCAGCATTCCTATGGTAATGTCCTCTGTGCCTTGCTATTGTGTTCGAAAAGAAATATAAGGGCTGTGCTAAATAAACTCCAGGCTGCAGCATTGACTGTATGCCCTCCCGAAGCGCTTTCCTGTCTTCTTTTTTCCTTAGGCTTCACCCCCCTCTTTTAGGTGCTGTTCGACTTTAGCCGGCTGGCTCCGGCAAACTGGGAGAAACAAAGAAGTTGCCTTTCATAGCTGAAGCTCCCTGAAGAAGTAGTGGGAGGGGAGAAGATGTGGTGGTTCCAGAACAACCTGCCTGGGATAGCTCTGAGCTCCAAGTGTCTGAACAAAAAAAAAATTGAAATGTACATTCTATCACTTATATATGTGATATAAACCTAAAAGCAACAAATGAACAGGACAAACAAACATAGACTCATGGACACGTTCTTTAGTGTTTACCAGAGGGTAAGAGTTGATAGAGGCTGGGGAGATAATGAGGTAAAGAGTGTCAAATACGTGGTGGCGGAAAGAAATCTAACTATGGGAGGTGGACACACAGTGTAAAATATATATATACCTTACTGTTAAATTGTACAGCTAAAACTTATTGGATTTTGTTAACTGATATCACCATAAAAATTAATTAATTTTTTAAAAAGTGGTACATAGAAATAAATGATAATGATAGTACAACATATCAAAACTTTTGGGACACAGCAAGACTAGTTATAAGAGGAAAATTCACATCATTACAGGCCTATCTCTAAAAACAAGAATGAAACCCAAATGAACAACCTAATGCTTCTTCTTAAAAAAAAAAAAGTAGAAAAGGAAGAGCAAATGAACACTAAAGTCAGCAGAAGGAAAGAAATAATCAAAATAAAGCAGAAATAAATGAAATAAAAATAGAAAAAATAAATGCAACAAAGAGCTAGTTCTTTGAGAAAGCTTATTAAAATTGACAAACCCCTGACTAGAATCCCTAAAGAAAATAGAGAAAAGACACAAATAAACAAAATTAGGGATGAAAGAGGGGAAATTATGACAGACGCCACAGAGAAATACCAAGGATCATACAATAATACTATGAAAAAAGTATATAACACCAAATTTAATAAACCTAGCAAAAGTGGACCGGTACTTAGAAAGATTAGAACCTTGCCACACTGATAAAGAAAGTACTGGAAAATCAAAATAGACTGAACAGCAGTATGGATATTGAAACAACCATCAAAAAGCTACCAAAAACTAAAAGTTCAGGACCAGATGGCTTCACAGTAAATTCTGCCAAACATTCAAAGAAGATTTAAGACCATTCTCCTCAACTCTTTCAATAAAATCAGAGAGAAGGCAATACATCCTAACTCATTGCATGAGGCTAATATTACCTTGATATCCAACATGGTACAAGATATACACACGAAAATAGAAAACTATAGGCAATATCTCTCGATGAACACAGATGCAAAAACTATATTAAGACACTAGCGAAGCAAATTACAACATATTACAAAAGACTATACACCACAGTCAAAGAGCTGGCTTTCATCCCAAAGGCACAGTGATGATTAACATAAGCAAATCATTAATGTGATACACCACATAAACAAATTTAAAATTAAAAATCATACGATTATATCAATAGATGCAGAAAAGACTTGGACAAGATTCAGCATCCATTTATAATCAAAACACTTAATTAGATTGGCACATCAGGTAAGTACCTTAACATAATAAAGGCCATATATGACAGTCCCTCAGCCAACATTATACTTAATGGTGAAAAAGTAAAAACCTTCCCTCTAAGATCATGAGCAAGGCAAGGCTGTCCACTATCACATCTGTTATTCAACAAACATTGAGGTCCTAGTGAGTGCAGTCAGGCAAGAGAAAGATAATAAATGCACGCAAATATGATATGAAGAAATCAAACTGTCACTATTGATGGATGACATGATTCTCTATAAAGAAAATGCTAAAGACTCCACAAGAACACTACTAGAAACAACCATCAAATACAGTAAAGTTTCTGGATACAAAATCAACATTCAAAAATCCATAGAGTTGCTATACTCTAATAATGAAGCATCAGAAGAAGAAATGGAACCAATAATTCTGTTTTGCAATTGCAACAAAAAGAGTAAAACACCTAGGAACAAATCTAACGAAACATGTGAAGGACATAGATGATTAAAACTATAAGTTCATATTAAAAGAAATCGAAAAAGATACAAAGAAATGGAAAGATATTCCATGTTCTTGTATTGCAAGAATCAAAATAGTTAAAAGTACATTATTACCTAAAGCATTATACAGATTTAATGCAATCCCCATGAAAATTTGAACAGCATTTTTTAAAGATAGAACAAAGCATCATCAGATTTGTATGGAAGCACCAAAGACTCTAAATTGCCAAAGCCATCCTGAGAACCAAAAAATGAGGCTAGAGGGATCACTCTGTTTGAACTTCAAATTATCCTACAAAGCGACAATAATCAAAAACAGCATAGTACTGGCAGGAAAATGGACATATAGATACATGGAAGAGAATCGAGAGTCTAGAAGTAAATCTATATTTATATGGGCAACTCTTTAAACAAAAAGCCAAAAACATACAGTGGAGAAAGGAAAGCCTCTTCAATAAATGGTGCTGGGAAACCTGCTAAGCCACCTACAAAAGAATGAAACTAGACTGTTGTCTATCACCATATACCAAAATTAACTCCAAATGGATTTAAGGACCTGAATAAAGACCTGAAACAATAAAATGCATTGAAAAAACATAAGAACTAAACTCAAAGC
This sequence comes from Eonycteris spelaea, assembly GCA_003508835.1. NCBI lineage: Eukaryota > Metazoa > Chordata > Mammalia > Chiroptera > Pteropodidae > Eonycteris > Eonycteris spelaea. Next base: position 657,718 of record PUFA01000393.1, read on the forward strand.
CTTATACTTAAAGAGGGATTTTATGAATTTGACCTCAAAAGCAAAGGAAGTAAAAGCAAAAATAAATGAATGGGACTACATCAAAACTAAAAAGCTTCTACACAGCAAAAGAAATCAACAACATGGCAAATAGACAACTATCCGAATGGGAAAATACATTTGAAAGCAACACTTTTGATAAGGGCCGAATCCAAGGTACAAAGAACTCATACTACTCAATAATAACAACAAATACAATTCAATCAAAAAATGAGCAGAGGACCTGAAATTCTCCATAGAAGGCATACAAATGGCCAACAAAGATGCTCAACATTGCTAGCTATTAGGGAAATGCAATTCAAAACCATAATGTGTTACCACCATATCTGTTAGAATAGCTATAATCACTAGGAAAAAGTAATAACAAATGTTAGAGAGGATGCAGAGAAAAAAGGAACCCTCTTTCACTGCTGGTGGACTGCAGATTGGTAACAGCCTCTATGGAAAACACTATGGAGGGTCCTTAAAAAACTATAAATTGGTTTACAATAAGATCAAGTAATCCTTCTACTGGATATTTACCCCAAAGACTTGAAAACCTCAATATCAAAATGACTTTTGCACACCCCTGTTCATAGCAGCATTATTCATGTTGGCCAGGACATGGAAGCAAATGAAGTATTCTATGATACAAGATTAGATAAAGAAGTAGTGATACGTATATACATGGAATAGTACTCAGCCTTAAGAAGAGATGAAATACTGCCATTTGCGACAACATGGATGTATCTTGAGATAATAATACTAAGCAAAATAAGCCAGACAGAAAAGTTGAAAATCACATGATATCACTTAATGTGGGGTAGAAATCTAAAAGCAACAAATGAATAGGAGAAACAGAGACTCATGGACATAGACAATAGACTAGTGTTTACCAGATGGTAGGGTGGGGAGCGAGATAAATGGGTGTAAGAGATCAAATATGTGGTGACAGAAACAAATTTAACTATGGGAGATGAACAGACAATGTAAAATATTATATACCTTACTGTTTAAAATGTCTAGCTGAAAAGCACCAGATTTCTTTAAAACAATATCTAATTAAAAAACGTAATAATAATAACAATAATAATTAATAATATAGAGAACTAAAGCCTCTTGTCCCCAAGGAGAGGAAGCCCAGTTCACATGAGGCCAAAGCTTGGTCCAGTGCCCCGGTGGATGCGACAGGGGTCGGGCCGTAGCTTGTCTCACATGCTTGTCTACATACTGAGTACAAAACTTTACCATTGCTCCCAGGTGACCTCGGGCTTCACCCTAGTATTTTCCTTCTAACTTTTTGGTGAATTTCATGTGATTGTGAGAACATGGTTGTCTGAGATGACCTGCCTTATAATGGATGACCTTGAAATTCGAGCATTTCCCATCTGTCAGGGTGAGCAAGGAGATGATGTTATCATCCCTCACCATGCAATTGATCCCCTAGGCCCCTTTCACCCCCCTACCACCAATTCCCATCTCCTGCTTGAATAGCATTTGCCCTTGAACAACTTACAAGGGTTTTCCTCACAGAATCTGAGTGTCCTGGATTGTTCCTTATGGATTCAGGATTGTTTCAGGGAGGAACCAGAGCAGTTTCAGACAGAGGCAAAAACATGGAGAGAACAGAAAGATCCAACTATTGGGCCCTGCCTCGGCCCAGGAGACATATTTTCACCTGACTCCAAGGAGACAGGTATCTCTCCAGTACCCTTTGTCCTCAAGGAGAACATTCCTTTCTCACAAAGCTTGATTTGTTTGTGAAATCTTGAGAAAAAGTGCATGAAATCAGCATCACAACTTTCTTTAAATGTCTCCAGTATGCTCTAACAACTCTGACCTTTGAGAAGCCGACTCCTCACTGAGAGTCAAACCCCTCTGTTATGAGTTCATCTACTCTTCAAATCAAGATATTCATGTATTAGACATGTTCTCATGTAATGGTCCCTGTACCCAGTCAGCCAGTCATTTTCAACTTGCTCTCTCTTTACATCAGTGCTCTTTGCTACCATCTCTGTGACTCACTGTAATCAATCTCGTCAAGTCCACCAGTGATCCAGTTTGTCCACAGTTCTGTCCTCACTGGAAAGCCCAGCTAGGGTTGACACCCCAAGTCTGCATGGTCAGTCATTGTATACCAAATGAAACAGCCAAAATATGAGGCTTCAGACCTTAGAAAAATTCAGGTGTGCCACTCATGAGCCAACATCTGTTTAGTCTGTTTGGGTGCTCAGCACCAGGCACTTGGTGGTGGACCGTCAGCCTGTCACTGACCCTCTTTACACATCCGTTGTCCTCCTGCCACTCTGAGACTCTGGTCAACCCTGGTGTGTTGTCTGAGCCTAATCACTTTAGGTCATTTTTGCTTCTTTCCATCTTGCCCTGTGTGTCAGCTCAGCATGGGAGTGAACCAGATAGGCACTATTTCTTTTCAGAGGCATATTTACCTTCTCTTGGTAGGCTGGGGGACGGGTCAAAAGCACCAGGGTCACAGAATGTTTATGTAAGGTGTCAGCTGGTAAGTGTCAGAGGTTGGAGTATGAGCCGAACACAACTCTGAAATTCTAAGGGCTGTTCGGCAACCATTCCAATTTCGAACTAAGGGTACAAGCTTGCAGCAGCACTAGGCCAAATAGTGGCCTGTAGCATTCAGGCAAAGAGAGTACAGTTTCAGACATAACTTGAATGGAGAAAGAGTTCAATGCAAGGCAGGTGAGGCTGGCCTCCAGTAGGCCAGCAAACTAACTGTGGCCCGTTCTGGCAAGAGCCCTGAGCCTTGGCTCTCATGCAATCTCCAGAACACTGGGCTGGTAGAGGAGTGCATACCCTGTCCATTCACCTGTCCTGGACTGACACTGGGAGGAAGTAGTGTGACTCAGTAGTCGTAGCTTCAACAGAGTCTAATATTGATGGAATCTCAGCTCTATGCAAGAATGCTGAGCTCCATTTGAAGTTCCAGGACACGAAAATGCAACTTTGATTGTGGATGAAGCCCTGTGTTCATGGATCTGTCATGGCTCTTATCACCAGCTTCCCTCTCAATGCCAGCAGGAATGAAGAAATTAAGTCTCCAGGTAAGGCAAGGATATGAGGCTGGCAAGGTGGTGTCTTTTGCCCTGTTGTCCAGGTGTGAAAATTGTCCCAGAATTGGATGTCTCTTAGTCACTTCCCTGTCCCCACCTGGAAATCAGCACCTGGCCAGACGCCGGGCAGCCAGCCATTTGGTTTCAGTTCTCTCTTGCCCTGACTGGCTGCATTGCCAATATTCATGCTTTCACTCCACATCTCTAAGCTGACAAACAAGAAAATGCTTCCCACACTTTCAATCTGACATCTTCCCTGCTAAAGGTTTTTCTTTCTCCCTGACTCTCTGTTTGCTTGGATTTTCTGGAAACTTGAAGCAACCAGGCACAGGGCAAGTGAAAGCCCAGAGGGGAGCTCTGGCCGGACTGGGACATGTTGACATCAATTCAGCCTGTCTTGGACTCTGAGCTGGCACAGGTGGGTTGCCCAATAAATGATCCTGGGAGGGAGGGCTAGCTATCAATAAATCACAGCTGTTGTCCATGTAGTTGATGCTAGGCTGTGGTTTGTCCCCTCTCCCAGCCTTTTACTGTGTCTAAATCCAAACGACATAAAAAACTCATACAATTCAACAACAACAACAACAATGTAATCCAATTAGAAAACTGATAGATTGACTGAACAGATATTTCTCCAAAGAGGAAATACAGTTGAATAGTAGACATATGAAAAGATGCTCATATGTCACTATATGTCACTATATGTTATAGTTCACTAACCATCAGAGAAATGTGAATTAAAGCACCACATTGAAATATCACCTTACACATGTGAGAATGACTATCATCAATAAAAAAAATAATAAATGTTGACAAGGTTGCGGAGAAAAGGGAAACATACATTTTGGTGGGATTGGAAATTGATACAGCTGGTGTGAAAAACTGGAGGCTCCTCAAAAAATTAAAAATGGATATGCTGGTTGACCCAGCATTTTCAATTCTGCTATTGATCCAAGTAAAACTAAAACAATAATTCACAAAGATCTGTATACCTGAATATTCATGGCAGCACAATTTACAATAGCCAAGATATGGAAGCAGACAATTAGATAAAGCTGTAATTCATATATACAATGAAACATTACTCAGCCACTGAAAAAAAGTAAAAGTCTACCATTTGCAATGACATGGATGGATCTAGAGGTTATTATGCTGAGTGAAATAAATCAGAGAAAGATAAATACCATATGATTTCATTTACATGTGGAATATAAGGAACAAAATGAATAAACTGATCAAAAGCTGACTCACAAATATAGAGGACAGTTTGGTGATAAACAAAGGATATGGGAGGTTTGGGGGGCTGTGAGAATGGGGTGAAGGATTAAAGAAGTACAAATTAGTAGTTGATAGATGATTATGGGGATGGGGACCATGGCATAGGAAATGCAGTTAGCATTAATATATTGGCTAGGTGAAAAACCAGAGGAGAGAAAGAGCAGTTAGGTGAATCATTTTATAAACTATATAAATGTCTAACTAATGTACTGTATATTTGAAATTAATAAAATTTAAAAAGTATATATAATCAAGCCATTTGTTGAGTGAATGGTTGAGCAGCTACGGTAAAGAGGAGCAAACTTACATAAAGCAAAAGCAGAAAAAAGGTAATTTTACTGACTTGGTTATTTTAAAATTTTTATTTAAGCAGACTTCAAGATTTCCCCCCACTTCTCAAATATGTTAATTCCTAGATGACAGACTCATTTAATTTTATGGTTTGCCATGGTATAGGGTGATCAGGACCAAAAACCCAATTTACGCTTAAAAAAATATTCTTTTTAAAAACTATTATATCGATGAATTGATGCTGGTTCTATATAAAGGCTGTAACTTCTCGAGAAGTGATGTTAGAATTTGTTTCTCAGAACCTCACACCTGTGCATGCAGAGATTTTTTTTTTTTCTTAAATTAGTTACAGCTTTCTGAAAGGGAAAATACCAAGCTATCGATAATTATTTACAAGGAGAATATGTTCAAAATACTCAAAATACAGTGTTAAGATAATGCCATTTATTTTAAACATATAAATATATCTCATAAATATCAATCAATTGAAACTTTTTGATATTAGAGATCTATGTCATTTAGTTTATAAAAGTTGGTTATACTGCTTATTTCACAGCTGAATAAGATTTTAGTAATGAAACAGTATTTCAAAGATAGAATTTGCTTAGTCTATAATAATGGAGAAATTGTTCTCACATTAACTGTCAGCTTTTAGAAATATTCCTTATTCTGCCATTAAAATAAAAGGAAAAATTAGTATTCTATATTGATGCTAAATTTGAGTTCTAGAAAGATAATTCCACTATTTGGTTTCAATGGCCACGATAAAATATCTTGAGTGTTTAATAGAATGTTGTTTTTAATAACATATGCACTGTGCATGCTGAATTATAACATTTTTGATGCTGAGATTACTATTATCTCATAGGTTTAAAAAAAAAGAGACTATTCTAATAAAAGAGCTAACAAGGACTATGAACATTTAATTAGAGATTTCAGGGAGCCAGGCACTTCAGTGGTTCATATACATTTTTCCATGTATATGCATAAGAAATTTGTTAGATAGTATTGTCATCAGTGGCAGACCTGATGCCCAGAGAATTTAAGAACCTTGTCTAAGGTTATCCATTCCAGTAGTGGTTAAAAGATAAAAATGTAGGTTTGTCTTCATTATTATGCTTTGGAAAGGGAAAGATATAGACTGAAATAGTAAAAACTTTCATTTTGATGTATTTTATATTTTGTATTTGTTTAACTTTATTCATGATCTTGGGATTTAGCATATTTATCCTATTTGTTTAAACATTAATCATTATTGTCTTAAATGAAAAGTTTCCTAATTCCCTTAGTAATTGACAGAAGCAGGAGCTACCATTCATTTCCTGCCTACAGATATTCCTTTCTTATTGATTGAGTGATCGATCGATTTGATTGATTGATTGCAACTTTATCTCACACTCATCTCATGGCCAATTTTAGTTCGAATCTTCTAAAATATTAAAGTTAGGAGCCTCTCCCATGAAAGTGGTTACCTCAGAATCAGATGGCCTTGCCCTGCTCAGATGTTACTAACTCCTGTTGTGACTGTGTACTGAGTTGCCTGACAGTATTTTTTGTGTCTGAAAGGCACACTGTTCTTTTCCTGTGATGCCTGTTCTTTGTTGAGTATCTAAGTCCTTCTTCTAAGACTTCAGTCATGTCTCCTTCCACTTATTCTTCCTACCAGCTTATTCTCATGAGTGTCTATAGTATAAAGCAGAAAAGCCTCTGCCTGTACTCATGTGTTCTGCAAGATTCATCAATCTGTTTCTGATCTGTGAACATGACACTCAAATTTTCAGGTCATAAACCTAATCTCTGGCTTACAATTCTGAATTCAGAAAACCTAGGACCACAAAAATCCACGTGCTTTTTCATCCTAACTTGCTCACATTTATTTCTAAGATCCATCCAAATCATTGCTTGTAGTCATATTCATTTTTATTGCTCCATAGAATTCCACTGACAAATTTACTATTGTTAATGTATTCTATGTGATGTTGATTGACATTTAGGTTTTTTTCCTTTTGATTAACAAATTAGTGTCCATGTCTACACTACAAAGAGTGAATTCTTTTGTACATATCTTTTATTAGCACATGAGTGCCTTTATGTTGGGTAAATGCTAAGGGGATATGGATATGTTCATACTAAACTAATGGATTCATTACTGTTTGCCAAAATTGAGTGTTAATTATATCATCAGCAATCTCTGAGAACTTTTAGTTGTTTTTGAACTTGGTTTTGTCTGTCTTTTTCTAAAATTAATTAATTTATTTATTATTTTATGGTGATATTGGTAAATAAAATCCATTAAATTTTCATCTGTACATTTTAACAGTAAGGAATATATATATATTTACACTGTGTGTTCACCTCTAATAGTTAGATTTCCTTCTATCACTGCATTTTGTCCCTTTTACCTGGTCTACCTCCCCCCTTGACCTTCCTGTCTCCCCTCTGGAAACCATTAGTTTATTGTTCATGTCCATCAGTCTTGGTTTGTCAGGTTCATTCTTTGATTTTAGGTGTATATCACACAATATATAAAGGTGATTTTCAACCTTTTCTGTCTGGCTTGTTTTGATTATCTTGAGATCCATTCATGTTGCAAATGTCAGTATTGCATCTCTTCTTATGGCTGAGTAAGTTTCTGTTGTACGTGTGTACCACAGCTTCTTTATCCAATCATTTATTGTAGGACACATCAGTTACTTCCATGTCCTGGAGCTCTTTGAATAATGCTACTATGAGTATCAGTGTGCAGATATCTTTTTGGAAATGAATTTTCAAGTCTTTTGGGTAAATAACCAGGAGAGGAATTGCTGGATCATATGGTAGATCAATTTTAACCCTTCTGATGAACATGTGGTGGTTTCTTGTGGTTTATTTTATAATTCCCTAGTAGTTAATATCTTGAATGCTTCTCTCTCTCTCTCCTCTCCACACCACACACACACACACAACACACACACACACACGTATCTATAATTTTTTTGCCAAGTTTTTATATTTTCCTCAATCACTCCTTATTCTAATCTTATTTCTTTTTTTGTTTGTTTGTTTGTTTCTTTTGTTTTGTTTTTAGTCTTGGGACTTTTTTTCTTCACTCATCAATGTGTCAGAGTTCTTTGCACGTCTGGAGATCTTTGATTATAAGTTTGTAGCATATCTCGGGTTCCTTTGGCTTCAAGTGCTAATAAAGTATTTCAAATTACTATAAACTTCATTGACTTTGTCTTTTTATATATTAATAGGATCATAAAGGGCCATGACCATCTACAAAAAAAATATCCTGGGAATAAATAAAATGAAACAAATACAAAAGTGGTGTAAGTTTACGAAAACATATCAAGTTTCAAGATATACTTAATCTTTTCAGATTATGCCTATTCATTAAAATGTATTTTGGTGAAGCAAGACATTTCTTGGCTGTTTTTTAAAAAACAACATTTAATGTCTCTTTTGAAGTTTCAGATGTACAATGAAATACAAACTAAACTAATGTAAATTATATCCTTGTATACATAATCTTGCTCCAGGATTACTGGTTTCATTAATGTAAATTAATTAGAACTACTAGGGATTCTCCCATTCTTTATGATATTTTAGAATTAATTTTATTTTATAATACGTTTTCAATAAATCTAGCACTTTATTCTTATAGGCAATGTAAATAGGCAGTTCCAAATAAAAAATTTAGAGAAGTATGAATAAAAATTTTTAAAGGCTCATTTTAATCAGTTTTGCTTAGATTGTGTTATAATATTGGGTCAGTAGAATATAAAGTTAACTGAAGGTTTAAAAAATTACAGGACTTTTCAGAAAAAAAGTATTTCTTATCTGCCTATCTTGAGATATTTGTAGTCTGCAATTTCAAAAAAAAATCTGGCATTTTTAAATTGAGTGTCAATATTCTGGTGAGTTCTCTACCAGATGATGCTAAATACAGTTTTTGAAACATAATATAGGAAAGTTCACAAAATGATTACTGCTCTACATGTAAAACCTGCTATACAAAATGCAAGCTTGACTTAAAATATAATATTCCATATCATACTCTGGATTGTTACACATTTAATCATCTGAAAAACATGCAGGAATTAAATAAATTTCTAATGTGACTAGAGTGTGACCACACTCTGAAATATACATGGCCAGTGAATTGAGAAAAGGAAAGATGATTTGGCCACTCACCAAATAAACTATTTTTCCTAATGTAGCATGTCCAAGGGCTCAAAATGCATAAAAAGTCCTCACACTTTTTACTTAAGGAAATTTTCAGTAAGGTGAGCCACTTTTCATCTACTTTGAAGGGCCTAAAATTTCTCATTTTCTCAATATACATAAGCTTGGAAAAATAGTTTTATTTCTATTGGAAGCAGTCAAAATTAAGGGAATCTTAATTAAATTAAATTAAAACTAACAAGTGTAAATTTCACTACTACTATATGAATGAAATTGTTTGAAATCTCCCTTCTGTAAACAATAAATGAGACTGATTTGTGTTGAGAAGGGGAAGAGAAAAAGAAACAGAGTACAATTTAAATATGCAAAATTATCTTATCTGAACAGTTTATTTGTGTACATAAACATGGGTTTCCCCACTCATACTAAGAGCAACAAATCTGAAATTTGTACTTGTCCAGAACAATAAAGACAAATATATATCAGAAACTGATGGTAATATTCTCAGCTCTCAACTTAAACAGGAGAAAAATGTAAGCTTAAAATGCTCAGACTCTTAGAAACAGAGTATTTAGTAGTCATCTGCTGTTTGCATATACCCACAGAATTTCAAAAAGAGATATGAAGACTTTTCTAAAAACTACATACTATATAAGCATATAAACATAGCCAAAGAGAAGGAATGCAAAGACTATTATGGGAACCAGAGCTAAAGTTATCATGATATATGTGTAGTACATTCAACTTGTAAAATTGCAAAGATGAATGCAATATTGGACTCTGAGGCTCCAGCAGATCAAAAGGAAAACATTATTAGTTACAACATAGGCTGTGACCATATAACAAAAACACATAAGTTGTTAGGAAAAAACAGTTCTCTTGACATTTGTTTTCACCAGTGGGTAAAATTACTGAAAAAATTGTGATAGATGCATAACTTTCACAAAGAATGACAAGAAGGGACATTTCTAGAGAAATGATGAGTCATGTTACTCTTAATGTTGTAATCAGACCCAAGAAAGTAATTGAAAGAATATGTGACTTCTCTGAAAATAAATAATTAATTCAAGTATTACACAGAAAGTCTTGATTAAATAGGTTCAAAGACATGGCTATATGTAAAAATAAATGAACATATAAAATTTTAAATGAATACCAATTTAAGATTTCAGGTTATAGGGTAACATGGCACCTGCTTAGATGAAGTTTGAATTTAGTAGAGAAAAAATGACACAAAGATATATGACAATGATATAACATGGTTAAGTACTAAATCAGACAGATGGACGTAAATTTTCTTTGTGCATGGTACAAAACTATATGAGATTAGATGACATGGCAATCATAAAGATAAACATGGTTAGTAATTCTCCTGTGATACTACTCTCTTGAAACAATGAGAAGTGTTTGTATAAAGCTGGGTATCCCACAGTTGGCAAAGGAGGATCAAAAGTAATATATTATGACACCTTAATTCAGACTAGTACTGTTTATCTCTCCACTAGATAGAGCAACTAGGAAGAAAAATTGTCACAAAATATTACACTTGTTTCAAGTGACATAGACCATAAAATCTGTGATGCATAAATGATGCTTTGGATTTCAAAATTAAGTAATCTAGACTATTTGAATTTTAAAATGTAGCTCTCAAATATAATAGTATTTTAGGGTACTTGGCATTTGTTTCCCCATGTCATTATTTTCCCAAAGTAAATAACATACAAACTATTAGACATGGTTAAAAGGGTCAAGGCCTCATAACTCTAGAGCAACATTTGCATAACAGAGAGCAATTGTGACCCAGAGTAAAAAAATATATAGCCACTCAATAGAGAATGGAGACCAGATTTGGGCCTGAACCCAAATAATTTGATTCCCAGCCCAGTGTTCTTTCACCTGAGAGACATAGAGCTTAGTCTCTAGGCCAGGGTGCACGGTGGGTGAATCTTGGCCTCACCCTGGACTAGTTTGTATACCATGGGCAGGGAACATTTGTTTCTGGGACTCAATGTTCTCATCTGTAAATGAGAATAATCATAGTAGCTATTTCATGGATGTTTGAGGGGAATAAATGAGTTAATTTCCTGAGAACCATTTAGAGGACCTAGCATAGCATTATTGGAGCTTAGTGTAGGTCCCTCTAAATATGCCAAAGTAGCATATTGATTTTTGAATTAAAGTTATGTAAAAAGTGTCATTATAGAGGCCACTCTGATCCCTTATGTCCCTCTAAAAGCAGAAAACAACTATCCCATGCTATAGGTACCACCCCTGCTCCAGAAGGAAAGAGAAATATCTTTAATACCAGAGACAGAGAATATGGGCTGAGAAGCTTGTGTAAGCAAACCTTGTATTTTTGGTTTTTGTTTTTTTGTTTTTTTACTGATTTACTACCCAAAGCCCAAATCAAATTATTCCATACAAATTAAGCACACAATCCCAATGTCATTATTGCCTGCTGAAAAACACACATGAGGGAATGCGACATGGCATGAAGGTGGAAGCTGAGAGCAGAAGGCAAAGGGAATGAGGGAGTCAGGGAAAGAACAGGTTTGAGGATGATGCTTAGAATAGTAAAAGACTGGGGAAGGAGACTTCATGGCCTGTTGGGCATCAAGCTTATACAACACCACCTGTGATTTATTGAGAGGTGATCCTCTCTCCTAGGAATGTTAATTGGTCAACTCACCTGAATCAGTCTAGGGGCCCAGAAAGACAGAATTGATGTCAACGCGCCCTTGCCCAACCAGAGCTCCACTCTGGGCTTTTGCCTACCTTGGGCCTGGCCATTCGAGATTGCAGAAGAGCCAAGCGAAGACGGCAAGGGAGAAAAAAGACCTCCAGCGGGCAACGTGCTCAGAGAAAACAATGGCTCTTAGTTCTTGTTTGTCATGCCAGAGGCTTGGAGCGAAAAATGTATATTAGTTAGAGTACCAGATAGTCAGGGAAGGGTGGAACTGGAACCCAAATGGTCAAGTAGCCAGCAGTTACCCTGGAGCCTGGCCAGGTGATGATTTCCCAGGTTGGGTCAGGGCAATGCTCCCAGACCCTCCAACTCCAGACATTTGTAGGCCTGGCCCCAGGTTCCTGGAGACACATATGAGATCGGAAGGATCAGGATATTTGCCTTGTCTCCTGACAAAGGGCAGGATGTTAGCTGCCAGCCAACTGGGAAGCCAGCCACAGCTGCATTGCATTGAAAACTATGTCCACTCAATTCATGTCTACATGTGCCAATGTACATGTCCAAATGCCACAGGATGACTCTTTGGGCCCTTTGCCTTATGGAGCTGCCAGTCCTTTAGTCCAAAACAGGTTTGTCCCTGAACAGCCCTGGGAATTTTCTGAGCTGCCTTTTCCTGGTTCTCTAGCCACTGCCACTCACATGATGAACACTTCACATTAACATGCTATGACCCTGGACCTTTCGGACCAGTCACCCAGTACCCATTGGGAAGGAAATTTGTCACTGAAAGCATCAGGGCCTTTTGCCCTTCACTTCCATGAGAGACCTGGGACAATAAGATGGCAAGACCTTAAGAAGCAGATACAAGCAAAAGGCAAATTCCCCAGGCTCAGACAACTTACCAGGGATGACCAGAGCCTCAGGGTGAAGGTAGAACAACGGCATGAGTAAAGAGGGTCAGCTCCATAGCGACGGCCAACCAACAGGAAATTGGTGCTGAGCATGCCACAAAATAAATGGCTGATGGCTAAAAGTTAGCACACTTGACATTTTCCTAAGGTTCTGAAGCCATGTAATTTGTCTATATTTCATTTGCTACAAATGCCAGCCTGCAGCAGGGTTTGGGGTACCAACGCCGAGTGGGCTTTCTGGTGATGACAGAACAGGGAACTAACTGCATTGCTATGTGGACTTGAGGGGATGGCTTTCCATTGAGTTACAGAGATGGTAGCAAAGGACATTGACACAAGGTGAGGAAGGTGAAAATGACTGGCACACCGGGTGTATAACCATGTCCTGTTAGCATGGGCAACAAGTGAGTCCCCTGATTTCGAAAGGAGATGAACTAGAAAGTGAGGGCTTCTTCTGTGAGAGTTGTTACAGACTAATAATTTCTGGATCAGGTAGCCCGGAATAAAGACATGAAAGAACACTGTGAGGCTGACTCCATGTTCCTATCTCATAGTTGACCAAATAAGGGTGCTTTGTGGAGAAATGAAAATCTTCATCGCGAGCAATGGGTACTGAGGAATTAACTATACCCTGGGAGTCAGGTGAGCATATGGCTCCCAGGACCCAGGCAGTCCCCAACATTAGAATATTCCTCCCCATCTGGTTTTCACCTCTATCTGCAACTCTGCTCTGATTCCTCTCAGAAGCAATGCCGAATCTAATAAGGAACATTCCAGGATGCTCTGACTCTGTGAGGCAAACACTTGTAAATAGTTTAAGGACAAAAATTAGTCAAGGATCAGATTAGAATGCAGGTGCAGGAGGGTGATACAGCTAGAGATGGATTTTATGATGATGGGTGATTCAGTGTCTTCCTGCACACATCTGAATCAATGGGAATACTTTTAGTGCAAGGCCAGCCACTAAACTCAATGCATTTCAGACAACCGTGTTTTCACAGTCACCTGAAATTCACCAAAGCATTATGAGGGAAAGGCTTGGATGAAGACTGAGGGCACCTCAGAGGAAAGAAGTTCTATACTCACTATGTAGATAAGCACGTGAGGCAAGCCACAACCAGGCCCCCTCCTCAGGCATTGGAGCCCGAGACCATGCTTTGTCCTCAGTAGGACTGGGCCTCTTTGGCCCTAATGGCTGTGCCTGGATCCACCTTTTGGCCACAGGAGTTTCTAGTTCTGTTGGGGTTTCTTTTCGTACTGTGGACAGTCCTCAAATCAGGAGCAGGGTACGCACCACCAGTGGCGGTCAGCATGCAGTGCATGAAGCTCCAACTACATGATCCCGGGCTGTGGTGTGGATAGAGATCCTTTTGGGCAGAATTCCCAGATGAAATTCTTGATCTGTTTGAAATGGAGATCCTTGATGCAAGCATGTTTGGAGTCCTACTTTAATTGTTTCAGGTCCATGAAATCACGATCAGATAATTGCGCACCTCTTCATGTGTTCCCTGCAAAGAGTCAAGCCAACATCTGCCACCCAGAAAACTCTCAAATAGGCCTGAGATGATTCCCCTCCCTTTTTCATGCTTTCTTCAGACCAGGCCCAGACCGATGTTTACAGGCCTCTCTTGGGAAAAATATACGAAGCACTCTCACAATCTTCTGGACACGCAAAGGACAGTTATGGTCACATGATGATTTGCACTCATACTTTAGCAAAACACCAATTACCCACATCATTAGACACCTGAAAACAGACACTCAAGATAATGTTCTCACAGGCAAACACATTTAGACATTCAGGCATGTGCAACCATCCTGATTAACACACCTGCACCTCTCTCTCTCTCTCTCTCTCCTCTCTCTCTCTCTCTCTCTCTCTGTATCTTCTGTATCTGTCTGTCACCTGTCTCTCTATCAAACACACACACACACACGCACACACACACACACACAGTGTATCTAACATACCAAGTATGGCAGTTCTTTGAAATCTATTCCCTGTCTTTTAAGATTTGGTACAGCTACACATCTTCACAAAATGAAAAACCAGGAGGCAGGCCTTCACTGTCCCTGTTTGACTCAGACACAGAAAGACACACAAAGTCATGCCAGGATCACAACAAAACCTTGATGACAGGGGTCGCTACAGGCCTGAGCGGTCTTCATTCTCCTCAGCATTCTTGCATGCCCTGTAAAAGACTAAAGGGAGTATGTGATGTGGCACAGCTTTGGGCAAGGACATGTGATCTCACTTTCTGAGTGACTTGTAAGACTGAATGATTCATCACCAAAATCCATTTCCCCAGAATCCAGTCCCTGACTGCCATACCTTTGCTGGGCAGTGTGCCTGAAGGCAGGCCTGCTTTTAGAAATTGAGTGCTTTGTGTACCACAGCCCTTTATGGGTGGCAAGAATGTGTGTGGTATGAATGTAGGATATAGAAAATGCTCCAGGTTTTGTCTATTAAATTGTTGGGCAGAAGAACATAGGTGTGGTTGTTGGGAGGATGTAGATAGGAGAATGGGGGGGGGGTGTTGACAGAGGAATGTAGAATTTCCTTCAAGAGTTAAAGAAACCTGAGGGAAAGTTTGAAAGGCCCTGCTTGGAAAATTCACATGAATTGGAACGGGACGGGTTGTTGAAGTGGAGGCTGAGACTTGACGGCAAAGAGACTGAGGGAGTCAGGGGAAAGAACATGGTTTGAGGATGATGCTTAGAACAGCAAAAGGCTGGGGGAGGGGTGCCGGAGCCAGCCGGCTAAAGTCGAACAGCACCTAAAAGAGGCGGGGGAAGCCTAAGGAAAAAAGAAGAAGACAGGAAAGCCTTCGGAGGGCATACAGTCAACGCTGCAGCCTTGAGTTTATTTTAGCACAGCCCTTATATTTCTTTTCGAACACAATAGCAAGGCACAGAGGACATTACCATAGGAATGCTGACATTTACATAAGTTCCTATACATCCTTCCCTCAGGGTGCAAACATCCTTGCTTTCTGTCAAACATTCCACTATCTTAAAAGGGTTACTTTAGGAGGCATACCTCTCCTACAGGGTCAGTAATGTTTAACTCAAATCCCTGCTTCCTTGAACCATTGTTTAAGCAGTCTCAGTAACTGCTTTATGGCCTGTAAGCTACGTGACTTCTTGAGACCAAAATGGCTCCCGACAGAGGGGAGAGTTCACGGCCTGGCCGGCAATAATCTCATACATGACGGCTGTGATTTATTGAGCGCTGATCCTCCTTCCTAGGAATGTTAATTGGTCAACTCACCTGAATCAGTCTAGGGGCCCAGAAAGACAGAATTGATGTCAACGCGCCCTTGCCAACCAGAGCTCCACTCTGGGCTTTTGCCTACCTTGGGCCTGGCCATTTCGAGATTGCAGAAGAGCCAAGTGAAGACAGGACAAGGGAGAAAGAAAAACCTCCAGCAGGGAAGGTGCACATATGAAACGGTGGCTCCTGGTCACTTGTTTGTCAACCCGGATACTTGGAGGGGAAGCGTGAATATCAGAGCACCAGACAGTCAGGGCAGGGTGAGAACTGGAATCCAAATGTTGAAGTAGCCTGCAGTTACCCCTGAGCCTGGCCAGGTGCTGATTTCCTAGTTTGGGGCAGAGCAATGACTCTTAGTGTTGTAGCCACCAGCCCCCAAAAGACATACGGACCACCAGAACTCAATGAATGAGTTATAGGAAACACTCTTTATTCAGCCAGCTGGGTCTGCTAGGGGTACACAGACCCCAAAGTAAGCAGCCCCAAAATGTAGAGGTACAGCGTTTTTAAGCCCGAAATCCCATTCTTCATTCTGTCTAAACACAAAGGTCTATTTTTCTTCTATTCACTACCTGTCAACTTTACAGGTCAGGTGCATAAGTGAGGTTACAGAAGCAGAAAGCTTGTTTAGAATGTTACGTTCCTATAATCAAAGGCCTAAGTTCCCATAGCGTTAGCCAAGCAGTAATTTTTCCAGTAAGAGTTATTGTTTCAGCTACCACACTTCCCATTGGCCTTAGCAGATAATTAAATCTTTGATTCTTCATGTAGAATTTCTCATAGCCTCTATTCTGTAATACTAAAAGTTTAATAGAAGTTACTCTTTTTCTTATATATGCAAACAAGAAATTAAGGAAACATGGGCCAAAAGTTAACAAAAGGAGGAGGATGATTAAGGGTCCAGCTACAGCAGATGAAAGGGTTGTTAGCTATGGTGACCAATTGAACATCCTATGAAACCAGTTATTTGATACTAGTCTTTGTCTTTCTCTTGCATCTAAATGTTTCTGCACTAGTCATAAGCTTTCTCTAATTACTCCAGAGTTACTTGGCATAGAAGCAACAGGTTTCACCTAGAGCTATACATAATCTATCTTGTTCTAAGAACAATAGATTAACCCCCTTCTATTCTGAAGTACTACCTCTGCTAGTGAATTGACTTGAAGTTTTAGCCTACTTATGGTGTCTTTTAAGGTCTTGATATCTTTATCTATCTGTGCTCCAATTTCATGTAATTCTTTTTCTCTCTTAATGAGAGCAGTGGTACCTACTGCCACCGAGTCTGCTATTCCAATCTCACAAGAAGGGGTACTAAGACTGGTACAGCCCGTTTCTGCAACCTGTGCTGGTGGAAAAAAGTGGAGTCTGCCTTCTGGCCCATTGTAGAGGGACACTTGGGGAGTACAAAAACCAGGATACAAATATTAGCCTCACTTGAGTTGAAAAGAAGAGATGCAGCACAGTGAGTGAGCCTACTATTACATGCTAACCAAGTGTTATTTGGAGCCTAATAGTATTTATTACCTAAAGTTGGTACTTCTATAGTGCGGTTACAGCTATCGAAGTAAGGTGACTGCGCCAACAACTTGGAATAGCTCTTTGAAATTAGGCAGGTTCCTTCTCCTTGTATGTCTCCTAAGGTGAGTCGAGGAGTTTCCCATTCACAGCCTTGCACGTTGCTGAGCTCAGTTAAGTTTAGGGGAGTTCCTACCCGACATAATAAGGGGGTTTTGGATTTAGGCACAACCAGCAATCTTGTCCTATGTCTGGGGAGTATTGTGTATTGTGTATTGTTGTCAACATAGTTATTAATTCTCTTTCTGGGTCTGGCTGTGGCTAGTTAAATGCCTGGGGTTTAATAGCTGTTAGGCCACTACCTGGAGAGGCTAGAGCTGGAGTTCTCGTGGATATAAGACCTCGGGTAGTTCTGGAACTAGAAGTGGTCTATTGGGACCTATAGGGTGAATTTTCCTGGGAGGGTCCTTAACCTGTATAGTAAAATATAGTCCTGAATCATTACCCAGCTTTATAGAATCTGATGCTCCATGTCTGTCCTGTGAGCCAGTAGTGTTGTTCCCCAGGGCTACCGGTCTTGATGGTGATTATGATAGGATTGCAAGACCCAAGAGAGCATGTGAAGAGGCTTGGTCCTCTTATTAATCTAATGTGATTATCATTTTGCTTGTTATAATTATCTATAGTAGAGATAGTTTTGCAACCCCAATTAGCACAAGAAAAGTGGCTTTGGCCCTCACATTTAAGTTCCCAATTTCTCATGCAGCCAGATATCCCTGGATAATGTCTCTGGGGACAAATATAAAGGCCTATCCCTAAGAGGCTTTTTTCAGCTGATAAAATGCCATAGCCAGGTCTCCCCCTATAACCCAAGCACACCCCTCTACCTATGAAAGCTCCACCCGGTCTAAAGTGGTGTCCGGCTCTTGCAACAGTGAGGGTATCTTTGGCAAGCTGGCACAAGTCTACTCGAATCTCTGGAGCACCATGGCTGGTGATGTTCTGGGCAATAATTTCACCAGTCTCAGTTACTATAAGTTCCCATACTCTAGGCTGGTGAATGTTTCTGTATGCCTGGGCTAAAGGAGAAAAAAGGAAGAAACAGAGAGACTTATATACATTTGAGTATTAGTCTTAAAGGCTCATCTTCCTGCGCTGTCTATTCTCGTGCTGCCTTCACGTGGAGTGATGAATCCATGATGGGATGTCATCTACTTTAACTGCAGTGGGCATCGTCAAGTAGACAGTGAAGAGTCCTTTCTGCTTGGGTTCAAGTCCCTTGGAAGTGAACTTCCGGATCCACACAGAGTCCCCAGGCTGAAACTGGTGGGGAAGTCCGTCCTCTGGAGCCAAGTGGGCAGCACGAACCTGGGACTAAATCTCTTTCTGTACACTTTGAAGGGACTGTAAGGACTTAAGTAAGACAAGGTTACGCAATTCTGCCTTTTTCTCATTTTCTATTCTAGGTATTAAAGGTGGGGGTTTTCAAAGAAAATTTCAAATGGGGTGAACCTATTAATATATGGAGTACACCTGGCTCAGAGAAGAGCAAAGGGGAGAAGTTCTACGCAGGTCCCACTAGTTTCTAATCCTAATTTGACTAGTGTGTCTTTTAGGGTCCAATTCATTTGCTCTACTTAGCCCGAACTTTGGGGCCAGTAGGCGTGGTGGAGTTTCTATTGCAAATTTAGATAGCTAGCCAATTGCTGTGATACCTTTGCTACGAAGGTTGGCCCCTTATCTGACCCTAAAGTTTCAGGGAGGCCAAATCGAGGGAGGATTTCTTATAGTAGTTTCTTAGTGATTACTAAGGCAGTTTCATTCCTGGCGGGGAAGGCCTCTACACATCCTGAAAAGGTGTCTATAACAACAAGTAAATATTTGTAGCCCCCCACAGTCAGGGTTACCTCAGTGAAATTGACTTCCCAGTGGTCCCCTGGATAAGTTCCCCTTTCCCTATGTCTAGGTTTCTTCTATCCTCCCTTTCTTTGGGTTAACTTGGGCACAGGCTGAGCATCGTGAGGCAATCTCCTCTGCAGTTTTCCTTCCTTCTAACAAGTGAAAGTGGGGATCTAAAGCTTGGAGCATCTTAGTCCTCCCTAGGTGCGTGGTCCGGTGCAGCTGGTGGAGCAGAGTCCTTCCAAGGGCCTGTGAGAGCCCAATTTTTTCCATCTGGGGTCTTCCACCATCCCTGTTGGTTCTTAGTGGCCCCTTGTCTTGAAAGTATATGTCTTCTTCTGTCGTATAGGTTGGAGACAGCGGCAGTTCTGGGTAAGGGATAACAGTTAGTAGATGTGGTGGGGGCCCCACTGGCCTTGTGGTTGCTGCTCTTGCCTCTGCATTGGTGAACAATTTCCCTCAGCCTCAGGACTATTGATGTCCTTTATAATGAACCATAGCTAAAGTCTTAGGCATCTATATAGCTTCAAGTAAGGCTAAGATCTCCTCCTTGTTTTTAATGTCTTTCTCAGCCGAGGTCAGAAGCCCCCTTTCTTTATAGATGGCTCCATGTACATGTGCGGTGGCAAAGATGTATCGGCTGTCAGTGTATATTGTGACTGCCTTATCCTTTCCCTATTGCAGTGCCTCAGTGAGGGTGATAAGCTTGGCCTTTTGAGCAGAAGTCCCATGAGAAGAGCCTGTGACCAGATAGTGCCAGTTAGAGTAACAACAGCTGCCCTAGCGTACCTTTTTCTTTCTTGTATGAAGCTGCTCCCATCTGTGAACAGGACCTCATCGGCTTCAGGCAAAGGGGAGTCCTTGAGGTCTGGCCACGAGGAACACACAGCATCAGTGAAATCTATGCAGTCATGAATGGGGGTTCCGGGGTCTGGGTCTAGCAACAGATTGGCTGGGTAATGACAGTAACCTTTGAGAAATTAATCCTTGGCTGGTCGAGGAGGAGAGCCTGGTATTGAGTGATTCTGGAGTTAGTCATCCACCGCTCTGGGCTACTGTGAAGAAGGGCCTCCACAGCGTGAGGAGCAGTAATGTCTAGACTCTGCCAAGGGTGAGTTTATCAGCCTCTGACTAGGAGAGCCATGGCTGCTATGGCTCATAGGCGGGTAGCCATCCAGAGGCCACCAAGTCTAGTCTCTTTGATAGATAAGCCACTGGTCGGCATCATGTGCCTAATGTTTGGGTTAAGACCCCTTTTGCAATTCCCTTAGCCTCATTTAGAAAAAGATGAAATCCCTTGGTGATGTCCAGAAGAGCAAGGGCTGGGGCTGATATGAGTGCCCATTTGAGAAGGTCAAAGGCTAGGAGAGCCATGGCTGCTATGGCTCATAGGCGGGTGGCCATCTAGAGGCCACCAAGTCTAGTCTCTTTGATAGATAAGCCACTGGTCGGCATCATGGGCCTAATGTTTGGGTTAAGACCCCTTTGCAATTCCCTTAGCCTCACTTAGAAAAAGATGAAATTCCTTGGTGATGTCAGAAGAGCAAGGGCTGGGGTTGATATGAGTGCCTGTTTGAGAAGGTCAAAGGCCTTCTGCTCTGTCTCTGCCCAATTAAGGGGCTGATTTCCTCCTGTAGCTGAGTACAGGGGCTTTGCGATCTCTGCAAACCTAGGAATCTAAAGTCTGCAATAGCCCACTGCCCGAGGAATTCTCTTACCTGTCTCTTGGTGGTGGATACCGGAAACTAAAGAATGGTTTCAATCCTCTGCTGGGAGAGAGTCTGTTTTCCTCCTTCGAGGGTGTATCCAAGCTAAGCCACTGACTGGCTGCACAGCTGGGCTTTTTTAGCTGAGACCCCGTACCCATATGCCTCCAGGGTGCTGAGCAAGTACCTGGTCGCTGTGAGGCAGGTCTCTTCAGTTTCAGCTACTAATAATAAACCATCAACATACTGGAATAATGTACAGTCAGGATTATGCTGGTGGAAGGGACGAAGATCTGCACTTAGGGCCTCATCGAATAGGATAGGAGAGTTCTTGAATCCTTGCGGTAAACACGTCCAGGTTAGTTGGCTCGAGAATCCCCCCTCCGGGTCTGTCCACTCAAAGGCAAAGATAGCCTGGTTGCCGGGGGCTAAGGGAATACTGAAGAAAGCATCTTTTAAGTCTAATACAGTATAAACACTTCTCTCAGGAGGTAGCAAGCTCAGAGAGTGTATGGGTTGGGTACAGTCGGGTGGATGGTTTCGACCCTCTTATTTACTTCTCTTAAGTCTTGTACTGACCTGTAATCCTGAGTACCAGGCTTCTGGACTGGGAGCAAAGGAATGTTCCACAGTGACTGGCATGGCACGAGAATCCCTGCTTCTCGCAGACACTGGATATGCTTTCTTATACCAATTTTGGCATCCTGGGCAATTGGATACTGCTTAACCCTGACAGGGTCACAGTAGCAGTTAAGCTCACTACTACTGGGGCTTGGTGCCTACCCAACCCTGGGCATTGTGTTCAGCCCATACCCCTGGATATTCTATCAGGAGTCTGTCTAGTAAGGGCTCTGTGGATGGGCCCACATTCTCTTCCTTTTCATAGAGGAGATACTCTTCAGATAGGGGACAGGTAATTAAGATAGTTGATGGGGCAGACATGCACATCTGAGGTGTACTATCTCCGAATGTCATAGTAGCCTTTAACTTTTGGAGTAAATCTCTACCAAGGAGTGGGGTCGGACATTCTGGAATTACAAGAAAGAGTGGGTCACAACTCCTCACCCCAGATCTACAGTCCTTTCAGTGGTCCATGGATATTCTCGTATTTTGCCAGTGGCCCTTGAACAGCTATCTTTCATTCAGAGATTGGTCCCCCTGGATTAAGTAACCTGAGTGGGTAGCCCCTGTGTCCACCAGGAAGTTAACAGTTTTGCCCCCAATTTTTAAGGGCTCCTGGGGGCTTCATGTGTAGGAGCCCCAGCCCCATCAATCCTCTAACTCAGTAACAAGGATTTTTAGTCTTGTGGTTTCCCTGGTCTTTCGTGTTTCTCTCAGGACATTCATTCTTTCAATGGCCTTCCTTTTTGCAGTAGGCACATTGATTTTTCCTAAGGGTACCCAACCCTTACGTGGGCCTCTTTGATCTCCCTTGTCGTGTCCTAGTCTTTCCTGATCTCTCCTCCTGGATAGTAGCTATCATTATTTTAGCCATGCATTTGGGGTCACCTGGTGCCTCCCTACTGTTAAACACATTCTGGGCTATCTCAATAAGTTGGGACAGATTCATCCCTGCAAAACCTTCTAACTTCTGCAACTTACACCAGATGTCAGGGGCTGTCTGTGTAGTAAAGGCTACATTAATTGCCCGTTGGTTCTCAGGGGCCTCAGGATCAATGGGGGTGTATATCCTGTATGCCTCCTGCAGCCATTTCAAAGAAACCCCGGGGATTCCTGAGGTCCCTGTATAACTTCAGTCACCTTAGAAAGGTTAGTTGGTTGTGAGCAGCTATCCTAATTCCCCCAATTAGAATCTGGCTGTACTGATCTAATGCCGTCCTCCCCACCTGAGAATTATGTCCCCAGTCTGGGTGGGTGGAGGAAAATTCTTCCTCAATCTGTTCCCATGCTTCCTTAACTCCCCTCCCTCTCGCAACTATCTTTTGTGCTCCGCCGGAATGGGGCCACGCTCTTCCTCTTCCACAGTGAAGAGAGTAACTAAGAGCTGTTGACAATCATCTCAGGTGGGGCAGTGAGTCTGAAGGACACTCTCTAAGAGTTGCATTAATGCCTGGGTTTCTCAGAGAAAGGCGGGTTCTGTACCTTCCAGTTGTACAGATCACTAGTCGAGAAAGGCACGTAAACCATAAGAGGCCTGTCTGTGTGCTGCCCCTGGGGCGGCACTCTTCATAAGGGGAGAACGGCCGGGGTGGTGGTTGTCGGCTGGTGCCCCACCTGGAGCAGGAGCAGGAGGCCCATCGGGGTTACCTGCCCACGTTCGAGGAGGGAGGCGGTACTTCTTGGCCTCGGTTGTCCTGGATTGTAGGGTGGGGAAAGGTCACTGTCCTCGGTGGAGATTGGAGGACGGAGGGACTGGGCTGTTTTGGAGATTCAGTTGCTGCCTGTTTGGGTGCCCACAACTAAAATCCACGCCCCTAGAGAGAGAGCACACCAGTGGAGCCAAGGAGGTGGGTTCTGAACAAGGTTTAACCATTGGTCGATGTAGGGAAACTGATTGGGATGTCCGGGTCTCCCGTGACACCTTTCAAACATTCCTCACCAAAGCCTTATCAAAAGAGCCCTCTGGCGGCCAGTTTACACCAAAAGCCGGCTGCTCAACTTCACACAATGTCCTTAGTCTGCCTTGGAGAAAACTTTATGCCATAGTCAGCCCCTCTACAAACCCGTCTTTGAAATGTCGCAGGAGACACCCCAAGGGTGTCTTCTGCAAACTCAGGCTTCCCCCCATCACTTGCGCAGAAAACACAAACAGACAACACAAAACACACACTCAGACAAGAACAATTACTGAGGTGCAGGTGGACCCAGAGAATCTGCCACCTACAACCTAGACAGGACCAGAGACAATAAACAGAACCAACAACAGGGCACAGGAGGCAGCATCCCGCGGCCTGGCCAGTCCGGGAGATATGACTACGTCCAGTCTCTCCACGGACCCCCAATGACAGGTCAACAGAACCAGGAAGGTACCTTTTATCCAGACGCCGAGGCCTCGGAGATTCCAGATTCCCATTGGGACCAGGAACAAAGAGTGTCCTGAAAGTTGCATCCTTGACGATTGCATTAACCCCACCATGGCATTCAAGGGCCCTGGAATGTCTCAGGTTGGCCACCCCTTTGAATTCGTAACAGGGACAGCAATCACTTCGGAGGCCGTCTGGTCTTAAGATCTCAGGGCCTCCCTGAGATCTCGCTGGGCCTCCAAATGTTGTAGCCGCCAGCCCCTGAAAGACACACGGACCACCAGAACTCAGTGAGTGAGTTATAGGAAACACTCTTTATTCAGCCAGCTGGGTCTGCCAGACCCCACATTAAGCAGCCCTGAAATGTAGAGGTACAGGGTTTTTAAACCCTAAATCCATTCTTCATTCTGTCTAAACACAAAGGTCTATTTTTCTTCTATTCACTACCTGTCAACTTTACAGGCCAGGTGCATAAGTGAGGTTACAGAAGCAGAAAGCTTGTTTAGAATGTTATGTTCCTATAATCAAAGGCCTAAGTTCCCATAGCGTTAGCCAAGCAGTAATTTTTCCAGTAAGAGTCATTGTTTCAGCCACCACATTAGATCCTGCAATGCCAGGACTTTTGTAGGCCTGGCCCAGGTTGAAAGAGAGCACCTGGCCAGCTCTTGCCCTGGTCCTTCTTTGAGACTCGCTTTCTACAACCCTGATGACACTGATGGGTAGAGAGGACGCGATAAGCCCTGTGACAAAACCCTAGGCAAAGGGTTTAATTCAACAGCTAAAGATGCATGTATGTGTCCTGAAATTCAAATGAGTGCTCAGGATACCTGCCTACAGCTGAGATTTTATGCATACCAAATTGTGCTATGGCTCTCCCCCAACTACAGAATCGCTCCACCTCTTCCTAAACTTAGCCTAGGCTAAACTGTAGGAAAAGCGTCTGCACTCTCCACTGGCCCCATTGTTCCTGAAAATCTCATGAGATCCAAGGATCAAGATTTTCTGCCTTGTCTCCTGCCAGAGGGCAGGCCCTTAGCTGCCAGCTGACAGGGAAGCCAGACACTACTGCTTTGCATCAAACTCTTTGTCCACTCAATTCGTGTCTGAATATGCAATTTTTCTGCCCAATGCCACAGGCTGACTCTTTGGGCCCTGTGGCTTGTGTAGCCACCAGTCCTTAGTCCGAAAACAGGTGGTGTCCAATCAGCCCTGAAAATTTCGGGGCTGTTTTTCAGGTTCTCAGCCACTGCCACTCACTGGATGCACACTTCACATTAATATGCTGTGACCCTGGCCCTTTTGACTTGATCCCCCAGTCTCCCAAGGGAACCAAAAAGTTGTCGCTGAAAGCATCAGGGCCTTTCTGGCCTCACTTTCAGATGGGCATAGAACATATGTGAAGACCTTAAGAAGCAGAACGAGCAAAAGCGAATTCCTAGGCTCAGACAACAAACCGGGGATGACCAGATCCTCAGGATGTAGGGAGGACAATGGCTTAAGGTAAGTGGCTCAAGGTAAATGGCTCAAGGTAAGAGTGACAGTCAACCAACAGGCAGCTGGTGCTGTGTACACCAAAGATACAAGCACCAACCAGGACCCGCCTCAGGCCTTGGGGCCCAGACCATGATTTGCCCTCGGGAGGACTGGGCCTCCTTAGGCCCCAAAGACCACGTGGGGCTCCCTTCTTTTGGCCACAGGAGTTTCTAGTTCTTTGGGGATTTCTTTTCTTATCCTGTATAGGCCACAGATTAGGAGCACAGTGTGCTTCCGCTAGTGGTTGTCAGTGTACATTACATGATTCTGGGCTGTGGCATGAAAAGCAGTCCATTCAGGCAGAATTCCTGAAAGAAATTCTTGGTCTGTCTGAAATGGAGATCCTTGACTGAGGCATGGACAGAATCCTACTTTAATTGGCATAAAGATGCCTTTGGAGCACCACAGAAACAGAAGCTTACAGCATGAAAGGGGTTCAATTCAAAGCCATTGCCACAAGCATTTTTCCTCGGAGTGATCTAACTTCCTGAGTAAACATATTGAGATCCCAGCATTAAGGCTCTAACAATGTGTCAATGCATCTTTATAAAGGGCTTTGGGAGACAACTTCAATTTCCATATACATTCCACTACACATTTACTGTTAATTTATGGAATGGCGTTTATGAAGAAACATATTGCAATCACTCCCTCACCAGAAAGATTTCTCATCGCATTCACCTATAACATTACACACAACACAGTGGCTTCTCCTTATCCTCAGAAAAGAGCCACTACTATTAACTACAAGGAACCTGCCCCTGTATCAGTATCTGGTCCTACAGGCTAGGCAGATGGTATTTTCGACAGCATTGTTCTCCAAAGAGTTTCTCACCTGATCTTTGGTACTGAAAACTGGTCACATCATAACAGTGGTATAGTTGTATGACACATGGTTGTAAATTCACTCCAGTGAGAATACTTGGGCAAAGAGCTTGGTCAAAACAAAAATGTATTACAAACATTACAGGTAAAATTGTAAACCCTTCCTTGACATTGATAATGTGCAACCTTTGACTTTATAGCCTACACCAATACTAAAACTGAATCTTTGACCTGACTTGGGATTACCAAATTCTGGAATGCACAAACCTGTTTCCTTGGCATATGTTGTGTATTTTCTCTAAACTTTATGGTTTTTCTATCACCTTGTCATGGCAACAAATGAACCATACCATTGAAACAACTTATGAGCTTGTTTATAACAGCCATTTGAGGCCTCTTCAATGCACACTTCCATTTCAACACACATCAGCCTGAAACATATTGATAAGAATTACCCCTATAAAAACTGATTGTTTAAAGAGTCCAAGGTTGCTTCACACATGGTGGATGTTAACTTGCTACTTGCAGCAATACTGCAGTAAAATCAGATTATCTATTTATCACTTGGTATATGTGATGTGTTTGGAAACAAAAGTTTGCAGCATGCAAGTAGCTCAATACAAAGCCATTGCCTGAAGCCTTTTTCCTCAGAGACATCTAACTTCCTGGGTTCCCAGCATTATGTTTTTAACAGTGTTTCAGAACCTCTTCAGAAACATCTTTGGGAGTCGGTTTTAATTTCCATAGGCGTTCCAAAATATATTTAATCCTTTATTTATTGAACGAAGTTGCTGAGGACACAGATTACAATCACACCCTCACCATGAAACTTTCTCATCACAATCACCTGGAACACTACAAGGAAGATCCAGGGGCTTCTCTTTACTTGGGGCCTGGAAACATTGTACAATATACCTGGTAAAGATCCACTACTATAAGCTACAGGAAAGCTGCCATTGCATTTGTTTCTGTTCATGTAGTGTAAGCAGATGCTTTGTTAGAGAGCATGGATCTCTAAAGAGTATTTCTCCCCAGTCTGGTATGGAATTCCAGGCATAAACAAGAAAGCCACAGTCATGTGAGCCTGGGCTGTTAGTTCACCGTGGTCAAAAACGCAGTAGCGAAGGTATTGCTCAAATCAGAAATGTATTCCATGAAGAACAGGTGAGAACTGCAACACTTTCCTCTACATTGTGTGAGTGCTGCCTTAGACTTCACAGCATACACCAATAGTAGCATTGAATTGTTCACTGAACTTCTAGCTTACCAAAGGCACGTATTCCAAAATCTGTTTCCTTGACATGTGCTGCGATCTTTCTCCTACTTTTATAGTGTTTCCATATACTCTTCATGAGAAGAAGTGAACAGCTTTATTGAAACACCACCCCAGCTTGTTTATGAAAAACATCTGATCCTCTTCGGCAATCTGTTCCCGGTTCGTATGAATTTCCACTATGAAAACTGTCGGTTTTCACTAATCGCTTTCATACTTGGTAGATGTTAGGAGAGTCCAAGGATGCTTACATACAGTACATGTCAAATCTCCTGTTAGAGAAATATGGCCAGAAAATCTGATGATAAAATTTCACTTGGTATATACAATGCGTTTGATGCACCTCAAAGAAACAGAAGCTTGCAGCCTGAAAGTGGCTCAATTAAAAGCCATTGTTTCAAGCATTTTTGCTCACAGTGATCTAACTTCCTGATTAAGCATATTGATATTTCAGCATTAATGCTATAACAGTGTGTCAGTGCCTCTTCAGAAACGGCGTTGGGAAACTGTTTCAACTTTTATATACATTCCACTACACACTTACTCTTCATAAATGGAATGGCGTTTATGAGAAAACACATTGCAATCACTTCTTCACCAGAAAGATTTCTCATCACATTCCTATGGCATATTACAAAGAAGATCCAGGGGCTTCTGTACATTTTGGTCAAGAAAGAGTGTATAATGTAGCTGAAAGAGATCCACTACTATAAGCTACAGGAAAGCTGCCATTGCATTGTATGTGTTCACATAGTCTAAGCAGATGGTTTGTTCAAGAGAATGGATTTTTAAAGAGTATTGCTTCCCAGTATGTATTACTGAAATCCGTATGCTAGCAAGAAAGCTACAGACTGGCTTTGTAGTTCCTGCTCTAGTTCCCGGTGATCAAGAACATGGGGGCAAAGCTCTTTCTCAAATCAGAAATACACTCAACGAAGAACAGGTAAGAACTTTACACTTTCCTCTACATTGTTTGAGTGTCACCTTAGACTTCACAGGATACACCAATAGTTAACTGCACTTCCGGCTTACCAAACACATGTAATGCAATCTTTCTCTAATTTTTATAGTGTTCTATGTCCAGTACGTGGGAAGAAAGAACTACAGTATTAAAACACCATCCAATCTTGTTTATCACAACCATTTGAGTCCTCTTCAGCATTTACTCTCCCTTCCAACACAGGGCAGCCTGATAGCACTTTGTATGAATTTCCACTATAAAAACTGTCATTTTCCTGTAATCACATTAATTCTTTGCAGATGTTAGAAGAGTCCAAGGAAGATTACACACAGCAGATATAAAATCTCTTAGCACAATACGACAGGAAATCTGATGAAAAATTATCACTTGACATATATCAAAAGGCCCTGATGCTTTCAGCGACAACTTTCCATTCCCTTGGGGACTAGGAGACCGGTCAAAAGGGCCAGGGTCACAGCATATTAATGTGAAGTGTTCATCACATGCGTGGCAGTGGCTAGAGAACCAGGAAAACACAGCCCCCAAATTCCCAGGGCTGTTTGGTGACCACCTGTTTTCGGACTAAGGAGTGGTGGCTTCACAAGCCAAAGGGCCTAAAGAGTTATCCTTTGGCATTCAGGCAGATAAATGGCACATATAGACATGAATTGAGTGGACATAGATTTTGATGCAATGCAGCTGTGGCTGGCTTCCCAGTCTGCTGGTGGCTAACGTCCTGCCCTCTTTCAGGAGAAAAGGAGGAAATCCTGATCCTTCAATCTCATGTGGTCTCCAGGAACACTGGGACTGGTGGAGAGTGCACACCCTGTACCTTTTCACTGGCTGAGGCTAAGTCTGGGGAAGAGTGTTTCTGTAGTTGGGGGAGGGGCATAGCACAGATTGGTATGCATGAAGTCTCAGCTGTTGGCAGAAATTCTGAGCACTCATTTGAATTTCAGGACACACACATACATCTTCGGCTATTGAATTCAGCCCTCTGCTCAGGGTGCTATCATAGGGCTTATTCGCCATCGTCCTACCATCAATGCCATCAGGGATGTAGAAACTGACTCTCAAGGAAGGACCAGGACAAAAGCTGATCAGGTACTCTCTTTTGACCTGGAACCAGGCCTACAAATGTCCTGGGGTTGGAGGGTCTGAGAGCATTGCCCTGCTCCAGCCTGGGAAATCAGCACCTGGCCAGGCTCCGGGGTAACTGTGGACTACTTGGCCATTTGGGATCTAGTTCCCACCCTTCCTGACTATCTAGTGCTCTGATATATGTGTTTTTACTCCAAGCTTCTGGCCTGACAAACAAGGGACCAAGAGCCACCGTTTCATCTGAGCACCTTCCCTGCTGGAGGTTTTTCTTTCTCCCTTGCCCCGTCTTCCCTTGGCCTTTCTACAGTCTTGAAGTGGCCAGGCACAAGGCAGGCAAAACCCAGAGTAGAGCTCTGGCTGGGCAGGGGAGCATTGACATCTATTTAGCCACTCTGGGCCCCTGGACAGATTCAGGTAAGTTGACCAATTACTGTTCGTAGGAGGGAACATCAGCTCTCAGTAAACCCCAGCTGTTGTGTATGAGCTTGATGATGGTCATTCCATGAACTCTCCTCTCCCCCAGCCTTTTGCCGCTCTACACATCATCCTCAAGCCTGTTCTTTTTCTGACTCCCTCATTCCCTTTGCCTTCTACTCTCAGCTTCCACGTTCACTCCCCTTCCCATTCCAACTCATGTGTTATTTCAGCAGGCCCTTTTAACAATCCTTCTACTTTTTTTAATCCTTGCAGGCAATTCTACATTCCGCTGCTCCCCCATACTCCCAGTTTCATCCCTCCAACAACCATGCCTACATCGCTCACCCCACGAGTTTAACAGCCCAAACTGGGTATTTCCCCCGTTCCCATTCATACCACAGACAGACTTTTTTCCCAAGAAGGGCTGTGATAGACAAAGCACTCAGTTAATGGGAGCAGGCCTGCCTTCATGCCCACTGCCCAGCCATGCTCTGGCAGTCAAGGATGGGATTCTGGGCACGTGCAGTTTGGTGATGTCTCATTCAGCATTGCAAGTGCCTCAGAAAGCCAGACCACATGCCCTTGCCACAGCCGTGCCACCTGGCACACTTCCTTTGGTCCTTTTTCAAGGCATGCAAGAGTGCTGAGGTGAGTGAAGAAAGCATACGCCTGGAGTGGCCCATGTCGTCAAGGGCCTGATTGAGATCCTGGCATGACTTTTGTGTCTTTCTGTGTCTGGGTTAAACTGGGACAGCCAAGGCCTACCTCCTTGGCTCTTCCTGCTGTGGGAGATGTGTAGCTCTACCATGTCTTTAATTGCAGGGGACGAGAGTTCAAAGAACCGTCATGCTGGGTATGTTAGATACCACTCTATGTGTGTGTGTGTGTGTGTGTGTGTGTGTGTGTGTGTGTGTGTGTGTGTGTACTTGTGTTTGAGAGACAGATAGGCAGAAAGTCAGACAGTAAGACAGGTAAGACAGAGAGAGAGAGAGAGAGAGAGAGAGAGAGAGAGAGAGAGAGAGAGAGATGCAGGTGTATGGCTATCCAGGTTGGTGTACATGCATGAATGTCTGCATGTTTTTGCCTGTGTGAAATTATCTGGCCAGGTGCCTTCTCAGGTGTCTAATGATGCAAGCATTTGATGTCCTTGCTAAAGTATGAGTGCAAAACATCCTGGGACCATAAGGTGTCATTTGAGTGCATCAATGTCCAGAAGAGTCCGTGATTATTTCCTATACTTTTCCCCAGAGAGGCATGTATATGTTGGTCTGGGCCTGGTCTGAAGAAAGCATGAAAAAGGGAGGGGAATTATCTCAGGCCTATTTGAGAGTTTGCTAGGTGGCAGGTGTTGGTTTGACTCTTTGCAGGAAACACATGAAGAGGTGTGCAACTATCTGATCGCGTCTTCGTGGACCTGAAGCCAATTAAAGTAATACTTTGTCCGTGCTTTGTTCAAGAATCTCCATTTCAAACAGAACAAGAATTTCATCCAGGAATTCTGCCAGAAAGGATCTCTGCCCACACCACAGCCTGGGATCATGCTGTTGGAGCTTCATGCGCTGCACGCTGACAGCCACCAATGGCGCACACCCTGCTCATTATTTGTGGCCTGCCCAGCATAGGGAAAGAAACCTCAACAGAACTAGAAACTCCTGTGGCCAACAGGTGAAAGCCCTGCACGGCCTTTGGGACCCAAGGAGGCCCAGTCCTGCTGAGGACAAAGCATGGTTAGGGCCTCAATGCCTGAGGAGGGGCCCTGGTTCTGGTTAATCTCATGTGCTTTTCTACATAGTGAGTACAGAACCTTTCCTTTGCTCCTAGGTATCCTCAGTCTTCATCCCGGCCTTCCTGTCATAATGCTTTGGTGAATTTTAGGTTACTGTGGGAACACAGTTGTCTGAAATGCCCTGAATTTTTAATGGCCGGCCTTGAACTATAAACATTCCCAATGAGTATCTTTGCACTGGAAGACCCTGAATCACTCATCATTATACAATCCATCTCGTAGGCCTCTTTCGCCCTCCAATACCTGCATTCTTATCTGATCCTTGACTTACTTTTCCCTCAAATATTTCCAAGGGTTCGCCGCACAAAGTCAGAGCATCCTGGAATGTTCCATATTGGATTCAAGATACCTTTGAGAGGAATCAGTACACAGTTGCAAAAACCCTAATGGGGCAGGAATATCCAAATGTTGGGTACTGCCTGGGTCCTGGGAGCCATATTTTCACCTGGCTCCAAGGTGCCAATTGCCTCCTAAGTACCCATTGTCCATGACGAGGTTGTTCTTTTCTCCACAACCCTCCCATTTTTGGTCTTCTGTTGAGGGAAAGAGAATCAAGACAGTATCACAGCTTTCTTTTCATGTCTCCTTTAGGAGCTACCTGCTCCAGAATCTATTAGTCTTTAAGACATTGGGCATTGGAGAAGTTGCCTTCTCACCAAGAGACAAAGCCCTCCCTTTCAAGTTGATCTTTCGAAATCAGGGGACTCATCCATTGCCCATGCTCCCATGACGCGGTCATATACCCAGTGTGCCAGTCATTTTCACCTTCCTCTCACATTGTGTCAATGTCCTTTGTACCATCTCTGTGACTCAGTAGAAAGCCATCACCTCAAGTCCACACAATGATGCAATTTGTTCCCTGTTCTGTCGTCACCAGAAAGCCCACTCGGCATTGGCACCCCAAACCCTGCTGCGGGCTGTCATTTGTAGCAAAGGATATATAGACAAATTACATGGCTTCGGAACCTTAAGAAAATGTCAGGTGTGCGAACTCATTAGCCATGAGCCATTTGTTCTGGTGTGTGCTCAGCACCAGCTGCCTGTTGATTGATGGTCACCCTGGCGATGACCCTCTTGACTTGTATCATTGTCTTCCCTTCACCCTGAGGCTCTGGTCATCCCCATTTCGTTTTCTGAGACTAGGAATTTGCTTTTGTTTGTTCTGCTTCTTAAGGTCTTGCCATCTGTCCCAGGTCCACATGGATGTGATACCAGAAAGGAGTTGATGCTTTCAGCGAAAACTTATTGTTCCCTTTTAGCTTGGAGGATCGGTAGAAAGGGCCAAGATCACAGCATGGTAATGGGAAGTCTTCATCCAATGAGTGGCAGTGGCTCAAGAACCGGTAATACACAGCCCCCACCGTTTTCAGACTAAGGACTGGCAGCTGCACAAGCCACTGGGCCCAAGGAGTCAGCCTGTGATATTGGGGAAGACAAATTGCACATGCAGACAAATTGAATGGATATGGTGTTCGATGCAAGGCAGGTGTCTGGCGTCCCAGGCAGCTGGCACCTAACAGCCTGCTCTCTTGTAGGTGACAAGGCAGAAATCCTGATCCTTCGATCTCATGTGGTTTCTAGGAACACTGGGACCAGTGGAGAGTGCACACCCTGTTCCTTCACACTGGCCTAAGCTAAGGTCGGGGAAGATGTCATGCGATTCTGTAGTGGCAGGGCCATAACACAGTTTGGTATGCATGAAGTGTTAGTTGTAGGCAGGAATCCTGAGAACTCATTTGAATTTCAGGACACATACATGCATCTTTGGTTATTGAATTCAGCCCTCTGCTCAGGGTGCCTTCACAGGGCTTATCACCATCATTCCGCCATCAATGCCATCGTGGATATAGAAACTGAATCTCAAGGAATGCTTGGGGAAGGAGTTGGCCAGGTGCCTCTTTCAACTTGGAGCCAGGCCTACAAATATCCTGGCGTTGGAGGATCTAGGAGGCATTGTCCTGCCCCAACCTGAGAAATCAGCACCTGGCCAGGCACAGGGGTAACTGATGTCTCGTTGGCCATTTGGGTTCCGGTTCCCTCCCTGCCCCGACTCTCTGGTTCTCTGATATTCATGCTTTTGCTCCAAGTCTCTGGGCTGACAAACAAGGGACCAGGAGCCACCGTTTCATCTGGGCATGTTCCCCACTGGAGGTTTTTATATCTCCCTGGCCCTGTCTTCACTTGTTTCTTTTGCAACCTCTAAGCGGCCAGACCCAAGGTAGGCAAAAGCCCAGGCAGGGGTGACTTGACATCAATTTAGCCTTTCTGGATTTTGGAGCTCAAGGAGGCCCAGTCCTGCTGAGGACAAAAAATGGTCCAGAGCCCCGATGCCTGAGGAAGGGCCCTGATTGTGGTTCATCTCAAGTGCTTATCTACATAGTGAGTACAGAACTTCTCCTTTGCTCTGAAGTGTCCATGGGTTTCATCCCATCCTTTTCTTCATAATGCTTTGGTGAGTTTCAGGTGACTCTGGGGATATGGTCATTGTAAATGGCCTTAATTTTTAATGGCTGACCTTGAACTACAAGCATTCCTAATGAGTTATCTTTGCGCAGGAAGACCCTGGATCACCCATCATTATACAATCCATCCCCTATGCCTGTTTCATTCCTCCCACATCCACATTCTAATCTAATCCTTAACTAGCATTTGCCCTCAAACTACTTCCAAGGATTTGCCTCACAGAGTCAGAGAGTCCTGGAATGTTCCTTATTAGATTTGGGATTCTTTCTGTGAAGAATCAGAGCAGAGTTGCAGACAGAGGGAAAAACCCTGATTGGGCAGGAATATTAAAATTCTGGGGACTCCCTGCAGCCTGGGTACCCTATATTAACCTGACTCTTAGGGGATAGTTGCCTACTTCATACCCATTGTCTGCGATGAGGTTGTTCATTTCTCCACAACGCTCCCTTTTTTGGTCAACTGTTGAGGAAAGGAGCATCGAGTCAGCATCACAGCTAAGTTGAAGTGGTTATACTGATTATTTCTCAATGGGACAGGATTTTGGTAAAAAGGGTATTTCAAAGATAGAATTTGCACAGTCATTACATAATGGAGAATCTGTTCTCCTATTAACTGTCAACTTTTATAAATATTCCTTATTCTGCCATTAAAATAAGAGGAAAAATTAGTATTCTATATTGATACGAAATGTGAGTTCTAGAAAGAAAACTCCACTATTTGGTTTCAGGGGCAATGATAAGATATCTGAGCGTTCAATAGAATGTTGTTTTTAATAACATGCTGAATTAGAACTTTTGAGTCTGAAATTAATATTATCTTATAGATAAAGAAATATTCTGATAAAACAGCTAACAAGGACTCTGAATATTTATTGAGAGATTTCAGAGAGCCAGGCACTGTACTCAGGGCTTCATACACACTTTTTCATTTATATGTATAGGAATTGGTTAGATAGTATTGTCATCAGTGGCAGACCTGATCCCTACAGAATTTAAGAAACTTGTCCAAGGTTATCCAGCCCCGTAGTGGTTAAAAAATAAAAATGTAGGTTTGTCTTCCTCATTAAGCTTTTGGAAAAGAGAAAGATATAGATTTAAATATTAAAACTTTGTTTTGATGGCCTTAATATTTTTTATTCATTAACCTTATTCTTTTGATCTTTGAATTTAGTATATTTATTACATTTGATTAAACCATAATCAATATTCTATCAAACGAAAAGTTCCTGAGGTCATTTAGAAATTGACAGAAGAAGCAGGAGTGACAATTCATTTCTTGCCTACAGATGTTCCTTTTATTTATTTATTTACTTGAATAGTTATTTTTTCATTTACATATTTATTTATTTGTTTACATATTTGTTTGTTTGTTTGTTACACCTTTGGTTTCAACCTCATCTCATGGTCTAATTTTAGCTCTCATCTAAAATAGTAAACCAACAAGGAGCCTCTCTTTCAAAAGTGGTTGCCTCAGTATCATCTGGCTGTGCTCTGCTCAGATGTTACTTACTCTGCAGCAAGTGTGTTCTCATCTCACTGCCAGGGTTTTCTGTATCTGAAAGGCACACTGTTCTCTCTGTGATGCCTGTTTTTTTCCTGAGTGCCTAAGACCTTCTTCTAAGACTTCAGTCATCTGGTTCCTTCACTTATTCTTTCTACCTAGCTCAGATTCCTCATGAGTGCCCTGTAGTATAAAACAGCAGAAAGGCCTCTGCCTTTACTCATGTGTCCTGCAAGACTCATCAAACTGTTTCTGACCTGTGAACATGATCACTCAATTTTCAGGTCATAAACCCATTCTCTGGATTACAATTTCTGGATTATGAAACATGGAACCAGATGAACCCATGTGCTTTTTCATCCTAACTTGCATTCCTACTTTCAACCCCATCTTCCAAATCTAACCTACCATGATTGATTACTATCATCTTTCAGTCACTGCTATTGAGTGTCAATATTCCAGACAGATCTCTACCAGAGAACTGCTAAATACAGTTCTTGAAACATAATATAGGAAAGTACCCACAATTACCTCTGCTCTACAATATATATAATCTACAAAAATGCAAGCTTGACTCAAAAGATAATATTCCATATCATACTCTGAAATGCTACACATTTAATGATATGAAAGACAAGCAGATATTAAATAAATTTTTTATGTTACTAGAATGTGATCAGACTTTGCAATATATGCACTGCCAGTGAATTTAGGAAAGAAAAAAATGATTTTACCATTCACCGAATAAACTATTTTTCCTAATGTCTCATGTCCAATGGCTTAAAACCCCAAAAAAGTCCTCAAACTTTTTACTTGTAAGGAAATTTTCAGATAGGTGAGTCTCTTCATTTACTTTTAAGGGTTTGAACTTTCCTCATTCTCTAGACATATATAAGATTAGAAAAAATAGTCCCATTTCTATTTTAAGCAATAAAAATTAAGGCATTCTTAATTAATTACATTCAAACTAACAAGTGTAAATTGAATTACTCCTATATGAATGAAATGGTTTTAGAGCTCTCTTCCATGACAATATAAAGTACGATTTGTGTAGAAAAGGGAAAGAGTAAAAAAAAATAGTGAAAAATTTAAATATGCAAAATTATTTCATCTGAATACTTCATTTGTGCCTACAAAAATAGACTTGTGTTTTCCCAGTCATACAAACAACAAAACTAAAATTTGTACTTTTATTTAGTAATCATATGTTTGTATATAACCCACAGAATTCCAAAACAGATATGAAGTCATTTCTAAAAATATGTAAGAATATAAAAATAGCTGAAGGGAAAGAAAGCAAAGACTACAATGGAAGCCAGAGAAAAAGTTATCATGATACATGTGTGTTGTGTTCAGGTTGTAAAATTGCATAGCTGAATCAAATATTTGACTCTGAGTCTCCAGCAGATCAAAGGAAAACAATAATCATTAAGTACAACGTGAGCTGTGACCACATAACAAAAAATATATCAGTTGTTAGTAAAAAAAAACAATTTTCTGGACATTTGTTTTCTCCAGTGGGGTTAAATAAATGAAATAGCTGTGATAGATGCATAACTTTAACAAAGATATTATTAAGTCTAAGCTCCTAATTTTGACAAGAAGGGACATTTCTAGGGAAATGATAGGTCATGTTACTCTTAATGTGAGATCAGGCCCAAGAAAGTAATTGAAAGAATATTTTATATATCTGAAAATAAATAATTAAATCATATTTTACATGGAAAGTCTTGGTTAAAAAGTATGGCTATATGTAAAAAAACAATGAATGTTTAAAATTTGAAATGAATACCAATTTGAAATGTTAAGCTTATGAAGTAACAAGGCACCTGCTTAGGTGAAATTTGAATTCTAGGAGAGAAAATTGGCACACACATGTATGACAACAGTATAATGTATTTAAGTACCCAATTAGAACTACACATTGGAATTCAGTGATAGGGTCATAGCCCAGAAAGCAATGAACCCTCAGGAACCTATGCATATTTCGCTTTGTTCAAGGTACAAACTATACGAGGTCAGATGATGGCAATCGTGAAGAAAACCATGGTTAGTGAGATCTCCTAAGATATACTACTCTCTTGAAACAATGAGAAGTGTTTGTGTGATTGTCCCGTAGTTCGCAAAGGAGGATCACAATTAATATTTTATGAGCCCTTAATTCAGACTGCTACTTGTTTTTATCTCCATTATACAGAGCAACTAGGAAGAAAATTGTCACAAAATATTGCACTAGCTTCTAGTGACATAGACCAAAAAATCTGTGATACATAAGTGGTGCTTTGGATTACAAAATTAATTAATCCCGAATCTTTCAAGGTGAAAATGTAACTCTCAAATATAGTAGTATTTTTAGGACACTTGGCATTTTTCCCATGCCATTATTTTCCTAAGGTATATAACATGCAGACTGTGAGAACTGGTTAAAGATGTACAAAGGCTTCCAGTTCTAAAGCAATATTTGCATAATAGAAGACAACAGTGGCCCAGAGTAATAAAATCCAGCATCCTGTGGAGAATTAAGAGCAGATTGGGCCTGAATGCAAGTTATTTGATTTCCAGACCAGTGTTCCTCCACCTGAGAGGTGTAGAGCATAGTCTCCAGGCCAGAGTGCATGGCTGTGAATCCTGGCCTCACCTTGGGTAGGTTACCTGTTGTTTCTCTGACTCAGTGTTCTCTGTAACTTGAGAATAATCATAATAGCTACCTCATGGGGTTTTTGAGGAGAATACATGAGTTAATTTTCTGAGAATTATTTAGAGAACCTAGTACAGCATTATTGGTGCTTAGTGTTGCACCCCCCAAAATATGCCAAATTGGCATATTGATATTTTGAATTAAAGTTATGCAAAAAGCAGCCAGTGCAAAAGGGTGCTCTGATCCAGCTATATCCCTCTGAAAGTAGAAAATAAATATCCCATGTGAAAGGTACCTTCCCAGTACTAAAAGGAAAGAGAAATACCTTTAGCAGCAGAAATAGAATTTGGGGCTAAGCAGCCTGTAAAAACAAACCTTGTTCTTTATACTAATTGACTACCCCAGACCCAAACTCTACTTATTTCTTAATAATTGAGGACACAAACCCAAATTTCTTTGTCCTGTCAAATCCTCATCAATATACGGTTTCATCTTCGAAAAAGTACAAAAGCTGCCTGCTTTGATCATTCCCATATTTGTGAGATGTCCTCATGTACATATGGAATCAAATTTGATTTTCTTCTCTTAATTTCTTTCATGTCAATTTAATTCTTAGACCAGCAAGAAGAACCTGGAAGGATAGTGGAAAAATTCAACCTCCCCAACAGTGTAAGCATGAGATAAGAGTTTGCTATTGGTACCATTTTCAACATGAGCCAGGCATGAATCTGGCCTAGTAAAAGATGTTACACTGAGGAAACATATGAATGTGCTGCAATTATTTTCCTTCCATCTGTCTCACATCATCGGCCAGGGCTGGGGACTATGAGCTCTCAGAAGCCCTAATCTCTATCAAG
Organism: Eonycteris spelaea; assembly: GCA_003508835.1. Lineage (NCBI taxonomy): Eukaryota > Metazoa > Chordata > Mammalia > Chiroptera > Pteropodidae > Eonycteris > Eonycteris spelaea. Next base: position 696,884 of record PUFA01000393.1, read on the forward strand.
AAGCAAATTTTATTGCCCTTCGCATTGTTAACCTGGCATGTTTCTATACTTTTGCCACTAAGGAAAGCTGTATCGTATCCTCTAACAGTGGCAGCACTCTCCTCAAACCTCTTGCCCCATTTCATGCTTATTTAGGAAATGTAATTAAGAACTGGAGATTCGTGAGTGAGAACTCTCACTTTCTTGATGTTATTTCAAAATATTATTTTCTTGTCCATAAATTTAAATGTCTTCTTTAATACATCAAGAATGCAATGTTCATAGCTTTCTTGACATCCAGGAGACATTAAGTCAACATTTTAATTCAATTTTTATGACACTGAGATTTTCATATCTGCAACGAGTAAAAGGAGGTATCAATACTTATTGCATTAACTACTGGAAAATTATCAGAGATTTCAAAAATTAGTCCAAATCAAGTTTTGACTCTCCTTAAATTTGCATTAAATTGTGCTAATGGTTGCAGTTAAAATGACATGTAATAAATTGCAAATGTTGGTTAAGAAATTGAAAGGTGTTTCTAAAACCAGATTTGACTTGTTACCTGAATAGAGGGAACCATAAATCAAATAGAACATCTCAATTTGAATACGATTTAGTTGTCTTGATAATTATTTCCTAATTTCATAGAACCTTAGTATGTTCTGTTATTTTGTGCCAACATTCTACTTCTGCTAAGATTCCAATCCTTCCTTCCCATGAGAAACGACAAATAACATAGATATTACAAGAAAAGGCCTTCAACTTAGGTAAATCTGTATTCTGTCTTCGCTGGCTGAGTGATACTTGGAAAGTTACTTTACTAATTTTCATTTTTGAAATAATACAATTAGATATAATGGCACCTGTTTTGTAATTATATGTTTTATTAATTTATTTGTCTTGCTTGCATATTTATTTTGAAAAAAATACTGTAGGCTAAGAAAAGTAAATAATTTGTTACACTTCTCAAAAAGTAATAAAGGCAATCAAATGGCAATTATTGCTATTTATAAGAAATATATATTGATTAACACATCTCAAATGACCAAGAGGAACAAAAAAAGTTAATGCTTAAAGATTAAGTTTAATCTTCTTTATCTCACACAGAAAATTATGAGTAATATGACTAAATATACATGATTTTTCAGTTTGTTTATGTTGGCCAAGTAGTTGCTTTCAAGAGTTCTTTCTACATTCTGGACACTGTTTCTCTGAGTGTAAAAAAATATGCTGTAAATATTTTCTTTAGCTTATTGCTTTTCTTTTCATCATATATAGCATCTTTGTTGCAGTGGTCTATTATTCTATTGAAATGAAATCTAACAATCATTTTTCATTTGAATAGGAGACTGCAGTTAGTGTTATTCAACTAATGGCTGCGCCCAAATAAAGGTAAACCAGAATCTTCTAGGGGATTCTGACACATACTTCTTGAAGGTTGAGAAGCGGAGATATGGCCCCAAAGTGAGCATCACTGCCAAACTGTTGCAACTGATACTGATATCACTGATGATGTGTTGGGGAATAAATGTTAAAAACCAGTTATATAATCAAGAAATATAAAGACACTTACACAAATCTTTGCTTCAGAATATGATTAGGAGATTCATATTAAAACCAAATTAGAAAAAATGGATACCACTGAAGAATAACAGCTTTGAAAATTACGGTTTTCATGTTCTAACAGTACTGATGATGTTCACCCTCATGGCTGGAATTTTTCTTTGACTGTGCTAAAATATACATCACATAAAAGTTACCATTTTAACCATTTAAAGTGTACAATTCAATTACATTAGGTACATGCATGCCGGAGCCAGCCGGCTAAAGTCGAACAGCACCTAAAAGAGGGGGTGAAGCCTAAGGAAAAAAGAAGAAGACAGGAAAGCGCTTCGGGAGGGCATACAGTCAATGCTGCAGCCTCGAGTTTATTTAGCATAGCCCTTATATTTCTTTTGAACACAATAGCAAGGCACAGAGTACATTACCATAGGAATGCTGACATTTACATAAGTTCCTATACATCCTTCCCTCAGGGTGCAAACATCCTGCTATGTAAAACATTCCACTATCTTAAAGGATTACTTTAGGAGGCAACCTCTCCTTCAGGGTCAGTAATGTTTAACTCAAATCCCTGCTTCCTGAACCATTGTTTAAGCAGTCTCAGTAACTGCTTTATGGCTGTAAAGCTACGTGACTTCTTCAGTGTCTCAAAATGGCTCCCGACATCTCCCCCTTTTTTATTTATTAAAATGCCAAAGCTTTCCCAGCTATGGTGCAGATAGACTGTGCCTGTCTTAGGCGACCCTCCACAGGTCTGGGCCTTACCCGTCATTGGCACATGAAAGTCTTGCAATCATGCCCTGTCTTAGGTTGGTCCCAGCCCTGAGGATTCTTACCCGTCTTTGACTACCAGCCTCTGCAAATGGGAGATGCAACATATAACTGGCTCAAGCCTGAGCCTGGAGCCTGAGACCATGCATCTCTGCTCGAATTTCAGGGAATTGAGAATTAAGTACATCAAAGGAGGAAGCAGACATAGGCCTATAGTTATACAAAGGCCCAAGGCTAAAACCGAAATAAGCAAATGACCCAAAGGAGACCAAGATGGTAAAAAGCTTTTTAGATGTTGTAAAAATTTTGAGCCTCTTCAGCTGCATCAAACTGAAGGGGTCCCGCTTCCTGCAGTCCCTGAATTTCTCTATGCAGTCGTATTAAATCTAAGGACATGTTAGCATCATGCCAGACACCTTGGAGATGAGAGCGCACGCGATCCCATCCATGTTGACTTTCATTATAAATTTTTGAGGTAACACAAATCCACTGATATGCTGCATGACATTCCAAATGAGATCTCACTTTTAGACCTTGGATTTCATCTCCTAAATACATAACTAGACTATATAATGCATCAAGCTTCTGTTCTAACTTGTCGTCAATATTTTCCTGGGTCCCTAAAGCCATCGTAACATTTTTAGACAAATTATTAGCATTTTGCACAGTATGAGACTAACACCTGGAGACCCTGGTCAGCATACCAAGGCCCAGTAACATAAACATGAATCATCACAAAAAGGTTTGATGAAAAACCATTACAGTAGTTCCTTCCGAACAAAAGAAATACAGTTAGTTAAATTGCAGTTATAACATGTAACATTAAATCTCCTTCTATGTTGATATTAATTTCACCAACCAACAGCACATGCGGTGGAGCAACACATGCTGTTACATTCATGTCTGCTATCTGAGGAGTCCATCCCACAGGGTGCAGCTCTCCATCCTGTGCCCAACTTCCACACAAGTTTGAGGAAACTCCTCATCAGTCCACCATAGTCCCACTGTCCAACTGGTGTTCAATCTATAACTCCAATGTGTCGTTGGTTCCACCTGACCAATCCAGGATTTGTGTTGTCTTACTAAAGCAGATGGGCAATCCTTCTCCCGTTCCAGTATAATTAAATCCTGGTTCATTTACTCCTTGATCAGTCATCTGGGGCTGATCTAACAGCTGTGTGTCATTTACTCTCACCACAATTTCTGGGCCTTCCCAAATGGACGGATGCAAAATTGGTGGATCCGGTACATAGGCCCAATACAGCTCTCCTTCAACATCAGAAGATGGCCTATCAGCATCATCATCAGGAGCAGCTTTCTCTGTTCCTGTAGAGATATAAGCAAAACCTCGGCCCCATTTCAGTATCTCAGCAGGCACCCAATCCCCTGTTAGATCCTTGTAGTATACTGGCTGCTGCAAAGGCTCACCGGCCTGTTTCACCCAATGCCGATGAGCTGCTGTGCTACCTTGTTCATCTTATTTAAAAATTTAAAAAGTAAATAATGCTCTATTAAGCCTTTGTCTCGGGGTATACCATATTCCCCCTTTTTGTTTTATAAGCTTTTTCTTAGAAATGTTGCAGGAGACACCCCAAGGGTGTCTTCTGTGAACTCTGGTTTTTTCCCCTCTAATGCTTGCGCAGAAAACACAAAACACAAAACACAAAACAGACACTCAGACAAGGACAATTACTGGGTGTAGGTGGGCCTAGAGAAATTTGCCACCTACCACTTAGACAAGACTAAAGACAATAAACAGACTTTGACAACAGGGCACAGGAGGCGGCGTCCCGCTGCCTGGCCATGGTCCGGGAGATATGACTGCGTCCAGTCTCTCCACGGACCCCTGGTGACCGGTCAACAGAAACAGGAACAGAAAGGTACCTTAAAAGCACTGAAATTTGTAATTTAGTCATTACTTTTCTCATTTCCAATACAAAATCAAGTTATCTTCACTGTTGACTCCATGCTAAAATGTCCTAAGTTTTAGACTAATTAACCAATAAAAGAAAAAGAAAATCATAAAAAGTTTTTAAATTTCAAGTTAGAGAAAGACCCTTTACCACACAATAATGAAACCTGAGCAATGCAAGTTTGTGACTACAAGAGTGTCTTTCAAAAATACAGTATTTAAAATTCCTTTTCCACCAGCGGTGTTAGTTTCCAATGACTATCCAATGCAGTGGGCCCTTCTAAAATAGAGAACAAATTAGTTAAAGCACATGTGAGGGTAAAGGGAAGGACAGAGCCAATTAATATCTCTCAATAATTTTTGAAAATTATTAACAGTATTGAGAGCTCCTCTCCTAATTTCTATTTTTTGAGGAGTAAGTTTCTGTTGCAAAATTTCGTAACATCCCTTCCCACATTGAGGACATAGTCCTGGTGAGCGAGGTGGAGGCTTCTGTGGGGACCGGTTTCGAGGACAATTTCGAGCAAAATGCCCAGGTTGCTGACATTCAAAACAACGGCCAGGGCTGCGGAGAGATCTGCCTCGATTGTTTCTAGTTTGTTGAAATAGCACTTCTTTTACTGTTTTCCCTTGTAATGCTGCGGCCATGGCTAGACCCTGCGTATATGCTGGTCCAATATCAGAACATAATCGAATATAGTCCGCAAGATTTCCTTTCTTCCTATGAGGTCTGAGAGGGCCTGACATGCGGAATTAGCATTCTCATAAGCCAGTTGTTTTACTAAGATAAGTCCTGCATCTGATTCTCCTATTAGCCTTTTAGCTGTCTCCATGAGCCTGGCCACAAAATCCTGAAACGGCTCATCTGGCCCTTGCCTTATCTTAGATAAATCTTCAGTTTGCCTTCCATTAGCAGGTAATTTTTACACCAAGCCCTTTTTGCAGCAGCACTTATTTGTGCATAAGCTCCTCCTTCGTACCCTAATTGCTGATCATTCGCACAATATTGGCCTTCTCCTGCCAACATCTCATATGTGGTTAGTATTGGAGGATTCTGATTTCTATTCAATTCTGCTGTTTTTTCACATAGATCACAATATTCTGATTTCCATAGCAAAAAATCCCCAGGTGTGAGACAAGCTCGAGCCAAATTCTTCCAATCAGCTGGAGTTAGGGCTTCTAAAGATAACGTTTCCAACATAGCCTGAGTGTAAGGAGCAGTGGGCCATATGTGCACAAGCCAATTTCAATTCTTTAATAGATTTAAAAGGGATGGGGTTATACCGTTTCAGACGAACTGCTGACCCTCCTCATCTCGAGCCTCCTGTTCTGTTACAGGGCACATTAAGTGAAATCCCTGTGTATCCTCACCTCTTTCTATAGCCTGATGTAACGTAGTTTGTAAAGGTGAAAGAGGCTTAGGTCCTCGAGGTTGCTTAACAACCGCAATGACCGGCTGTGGTTCTTCGAACGGAGGCGGGGGATACGATCTTTGCTAGGCACTTTAAGGTTTTTCTCCAAGCCTCCCAGCCGTAAGGTTAATTGTTGCACAGCAGTTTGCAAACCCTGAACAACTTTCTCTAATTCCTTAGATGTATAATCAGAGCCAACAGCCTCGATAAATGGGAAATAGCCTCCATTGTTATGGAACTGAGTGCTTCTCTCCTCCAACTGTTTTGCATCTCTGGGGCTCAAAGTCCTCTCTATCTTTAGTTAGCATCAGATCAAAAGGTTTCCCCTGTCTCTCCTCGGCGGGGCAGCAGGTCTAGCAGGTCTAGTCTCAGTCTCCTTTTCAAATGGCGGGACATCTCCTATATTGTCCCGTTTTTTTCCCCTTTCTTTCTTTCCCAGCCTTATCCCTCTCATGCCTGGGATCTAAACTATCTCTAATTAAAGTCCACAAGCTAAAAGTATCTGCAGCACTTTGCCAGGCCTGAGCATAATAATAATCTTGTAGTTTTTCTCACCTTTTTCCATGTTCCTATAACACTGTTCCCCCTCAGGAAACCAAGGACAAACTTTCTTTACAAACTCTAAAAAATTACACAATTGTTGATGCCCTACCTTAGCTCCTCTAGCCCGGAGCATATTCTTAAGCATATGTACAAAAAGCATGCGGCCGTTTCCATTTCCCATTTTTCTTTATTTAAGTCGACTTTCCTCTTTTCTATCTATTTACAAACACCGCAACCCTTACTTTTCTGAGCGCTCACTACACGCGGTGTCTTTCTTACTCCCGGACTGTTCCACCGCACTCACCTCTGCCATTACTCGGCTTTAAACTCGGGGGGCCCCCCCTTTCTCCTGCGGTGGCGGTCTTCACCTCAACGTTCGTCAACGTTCCGTCCCAAATTCAGGTCCCTGTTCGGGCGCCACTTGCCGGAGCCAGCCGGCTAAAGTCGAACAGCACCTAAAAGAGGGGGGTGAAGCCTAAGGAAAAAAGAAGAAGACAGGAAAGCGCTTCGGGAGGGCATACAGTCAATGCTGCAGCCTCGAGTTTATTTAGCATAGCCCTTATTTCTTTTGAACACAATAGCAAGGCACAGAGTACAATACCATAGGAATGCTGACATTTACATAAGTTCCTATACATCCTTCCCTCAGGGTTCAAACATCCTAGCTATTAGAAAAATTCCACTATCTTAAGGATTACTTTAGGAGGCAAACCTCTCCTTCAGGGTCAGTAATGTTTAACTCAAATCCCTGCTTCCTAGAACCATTGTTTAAGCAGTCTCAGTAACTTCTTTATGGCCTGTAAACTACGTGACTTCTTCAGTGTCTCAAAATGGCTCCCGACACATGCACACTGTTCTGAAACCGTCACTGCCACTTATATCTAATATTTTTTTCATCTTCTGAAATTGAAACTCTGTGACCATTAAACAATAACTCCTCAATCCACCCTCCTCATAGCCCCTAGTTACCACCATTCTATTTTCTATCTCTGTGAATTGGACTACTCCAGGATCCTCAAACTATATAATATTAGTCCTATGTCTGGCTTATTTCAATTAGCATACATTTTTTTAACACTGAATACTATCCCATTGTATTTATATACTATATACCTCATTTTGTTCATCCACTCATATGTTACTAGTCATTTCAACAGTATAAGTTACTGCGAATAATAATGTCATGAGTATTGATGTATAAACACTTGTTAAAGTCCCTGCTTTTAATTCTGTTGGATATATACTAGGAGCCATACTTTTAACTGATATTAATCCTTGTATTAAAGGCTGAAGAGAGAAATTACCACTTAATTTTTTTCCTCCCTATCTTTCAATTAAAACGACTGATTGCTTGTGACCAATGAAAATCAATTTGGTGGATCTAGTTGTAAGTTATGAGCCTGAACCCATAGTAAAATACAGGCAATATTCCCAAATTGATTCTTTTGTTCTGTGACCTTTTGACACCGTCGAAGAATTAGTTTAACATGACATGAACATTCATATTTTTGAGTCAGAAACTAAATTCCTACATGTTTGTATAAATAAAATCCTTATTTATTTACTTTTTATTTCTAGTCTAGATTACTAGAATGTCAATTTTCTTAGAGCAGGGGACAGTCTATTTTGTTTTTCTCTGTATTTTTAGCACATACTAAGGACCGAATATATATTTTCTAAAATTAACTTTTGACAGTCTCAAAGCACATTAGATGTACCATTTCAGAAAAGTATATGTAATTTTCTTTATTACTTACATAGGTTAATTCATTTCAGTAATGCTTACATTGTGTTGCCTTTCTCTAACATATTTTTAGTAATGCCCTTAATCCACTATCCATAGTTTAAGCCAGTAAGTGTAGTTTTATTCATTGATATTTGAGTCTCATCTTTCTTGGTCAATTCTGTATGTTTTCTCTTCTTTTTCCTACATATAACACCATTTTTAATTTAATATTTACGAATATGCATTTCATGATGAACTAAAAAATCAACATGCATATATGGTAGATGAAATAGTACATTAAACGAATATTATATAGCATGTGGTAGAAAAGCCTCTTTAAAAATCCTGAGTTTCTTCCTTATTTTTTAAATCATCTTTCCACCAAGCCCTGATTCATGGTCGTTTCCAATAAGAGTTTTGCTGCTCTAAGTATGAGCTGAGAATTACTTAACACACTTTTGCTCTGATTAAATTTGGAATGGCAGAAGATACTAGTTAATAGCAGAAATTGGAAATGTTCACCATTGAAAGAATTATTACTCCCATCCCCTCCCAAGGTATCTGCCTTTTATCACTGTTCCACAAACACATCTGCACTTTGTTACATCTGGGTTTTGGTTCACTGTGTTTCCTCTGCTTAGACAATCGATCTCATTTAAGATTCACTGAAGCTATTATGCTGAACAAAACACGTCAGACAGAGAAAGAGAAATACCATATGATTTGACTTATATTCAGAATCTAAGGAACAAAAGGAACAAACTAATTGAAAACAGACTCATAAATATAGCAGATAATATGGTGATGGCTCAAGGGGAGGGGCTTTGGGAGCTGGGAAAAAGTGGTGAAGGCTTAAAGAACAAATTACTATTTGATAGATGGTCATGGGGTTGAGGAGCATGGAATAGTGAAAGTAGTCAGGAGTAATGTAATAGCCATATGTAGAGCCAGAAGGAAGGTAGAGTATTTGGGGAGATCATTTCATAAACTATATAAATGTCTAACCAATGTCCTGTTTACTTGAAACTAATAATAAAATAAACTACGAAAAAAAAAAACAAGATTCACTGAGGAATTCTAATCACCCTTCAGTGTAACACAAATCCTTCAGCCTCTAGGAAATCATTTATGTTATTTCACCAAATGAAATATCTCCTTCCTTGAGATCCACATGGCAATTTGCACTTTTCTAATTGAATTACTTATTACAGCATATACTTGCTTCAATACGGTGCTAAAATTTCTATCTCTTTGTTTCTCATTCTCTCTCCAAATTATACTACATAAGTTGTATACTATACTACAGTGCATGAAATTGGTTTCCTGAAAAACACCCCTTTCCCTACCCTGCATAATCAACTTATAGATTGAGAGGAAGAATATCCTGGAGAGTTCTCACTAGTCCTAGAGAAACAATCAATCCCATTGTGTTTATTTATCACAAGAAATCCAGGTGTTCACTCTAAGACATCTCTCACCACCCAGATACTTCTTCCTGTATAGCTCTTTAAACATCCTCATACGACTCAGTTTTCTACCTCACCATTACCTCCACCTGAAAACTTGCCCCAGGATCTTCTGGAATTTATAGTCCATCATTGGCAATATCTCTTAAATATTCAACTTTATCTATCCATATTACTTTCTGATTCTTCCCACCTTGCACCTCCCCCTAACACAAGACAATGCTATCTCAAACATCTGCTCCCATACTTTACGTAGCGCAGATCCTGGCTAGGGATAAATGGATAGCAGGTATATTTCTCTCTCTGAATTGCTTCTAGGATATTATTCCATCTCTTTTGCCACCTTTCCCCACTCCTCTGAAGTAAACACCATTATCTGAATATCACCCACTAAAATCTCTTGCTATAGTCACCTACAGATCCCCTTAATGACACCTTGATTAATGGCATAATTTAGCATTTGGCTTATTAGGGTTTTTCTCACTCCAATATACTTTTATTATCAGAAGTGATCATGTAAAAAGCCACAGGGACATTCTATTCACAGCAGCAGGTGACAGTTGATCACTCCCTTCCATTATGAATCTTGTTCATTACATGGTACATGAATTTCTACATTTTCCTAATATTCCTGCTACCTCATGAAAGTGCATTCTCAGTATCATTCAATGAATCTTTTTTCTGACTTCTGAGTGTCAAGTAACCAGGAAACAGTCTTTGGATTTTTCTATCTGCACCCATTTTCTAGGTGATTTTATTCTGAACCCATGATTTCTTTCCTAAACCTAAATCAGCATCTGTGACTCTCATGCCAAGAACTATTGAAAAAGCTTCACAAACATAAAATCTCCAAAAATAAACTCTTGATTTCTGCCAACACCATACCTGGGAGGAGAAATGTTATGTTCAGTACAGAAAAACTCATGAATCATTTTTTTTAATTTTCTCTAATATAACACATATAATCCATCAGCAAATCCTTTTTGCTGTCATTTGACTCTTTTATCACCAACTCCCTAGCCTACTACCAGGGTTCAAGCCACTATCAAATCTTATGTGGAAAGTAATGCATTTTACTCTGTTTCTACTCCTGTCTAACAACACTTACTCAGCCCCACTTCCAATCCTGCACAAAATCTAGACTAATCCTTTGAGATTGGATTAGGTTACTCCTCTGAACAAAATTGTTCAACACCTTTCTTTCTAAAATTTCTAGAATAAATTTCATATCATAGTCATGGACTATAGTTCCAATCTCATTTCCAACCAGTCTTTTAGTCATACTGACTGCCAAGCTCCCTCTACCTTCAGGGACTTTATATTTTAATTCTCTGTATGCTCCATATCGAGTAATCCACATTTTAGTTCCTGAAATTTTCATTAAATTCAAGCATTATCTTTAGTCTTTCCAAAATTTCTAAGAGGAAAAAAAAATTCTGAAGCAATATAAACTTGTAAACTTTGAAAAGTACTGGTAAATCAGCTATTTAAATTTCCAAGCATCAGTCATAGTAAAAGTAAAACAAAGGTTTTTTTGATAGCAAGTAAAATCTAGCACTATAATTTTAAAATAATATGTCACTCCTCTAAACCTGTCTCAACGCCGCTCAGCTAAATATTTCAGACAAACAAATTTCACTATTTTGATTTGTCTGTCCCCACACTTCCTACTTAACTAGTTCAGCCAGCAACATTTGGAGTCTAAATTGATTTTTTAAAAGGTAAAGTAGAATTTCTTGGTTTGTCTGCCAATCATCTCTTCCTCCTACAGAACCCATATTTTCTTTTATGGGTTACTATACCTCAATATGCCATATGCTCTTAGAGAAAATATCAATCACAATGCTCTGCAGTCCACCCTTGTCCCAGGGGATACAGATGTCTTAACCCAGGCTAATCAGATGCTTCCCCTCAGACACTTGATCCTTGTGCTGTAGGTACATGATCCCAGGTGTCTTGATGACACTGCATAATGCCTCCACCTCAAAAGAAAAGCAGTGTTCTGAGTTTCTGATCAAGATGAATAAAGCTTATCTGGTTTTTTTTTTTATTTGTCCTTCCTTAGTTCAAGGAATTATTCAACTTTTCCTTTGTGCAAGGCACCAAATATTCTTTCGATAGGTTCTTTTTAGTATGCTTCCAACCAAATAACCATTCCAAGTACAATTGGGAATGACCAATTTAGTCCATATCAGAGAATAGGGGCCATATCTCCTCGCCTACAGAAAGAGTTTGCATTTTCCCTCCCAAAGTATGAAAGACATTATAAAATACAAAATTTTCCACTTAGTGCTCAAAACTTAATCAAGTATTATAATTTTTTCATATTTTCTCTTTTTCAAAAACAGATGATTATATTATTATATTATTGGTGAAATATTGTCTGTGTTTTTGTTCATACATTTCTGGTTGTCAATAAAGATCAGGGTACTCAAATTGAAAGACTCTTAAAGGTATGACTGCTTTTCTAATATGTCCCAAACTACAACCATTAGTTATATGAAGAACTTAGAGAAAACACATGGAATCCTATATACAATAATTAAGAGGAATAATTGAAGCATTTTTCATATGCGATTGCTATATTTTTAATGTCACTTAAACATATCATAGCTAGTAATAACAACAAAAGTAATAGTAATAATATTTATAGCTGTTTAAATTGGGTGTCATTCTAATGAGTTAAGTACTTTGCATTTTACTTGAAAATTTCAAACATCTCACGAGGTGTATTAATATTTATCTGGATATATAATGTTGAATATTCTAAAGGTTGGAGAGTTTAGTAAAGGTCAAATATATGTTTGGAACCCAGGCCCAGAAACAAGATTGATTAATTGAACTTATAAAAGTTCCTCGGAAAAAAAAATGAATTTGCTTTGGAAGAAGACTAGTGTTTTGAATAATGATTAAAAAGAATGACAAACTAAATTTATGTTTCCTAATTCTGAAGTGTAAATTTCTCAGTTTGTGCTTTTGGATTTGTATAAAATGTAAATTAAACTGAAGTGCAGACCTCAAAAAATATAAAAATTTGAAAATCAAGAAATATTTAAGTATACACTATATGGTATAGAAAAAGCCAAGAAATCGTTTACCTGCTGTAATTTCCCAATTCTTCTACATAAAAGTTGTCACTATTTGACATTAAAGGTAGTTACTGTATGCAAACTGAACAGTCGTGAAACATGTTTTCTTCAGTCATAATTTTTTTTTTGAATATCAGTAATGTTTGATGTTCTCACCATCCTCAACCTCTCTTGAAATTCATCCTCTTCTTTGGCTAACAGGCCATCATTACACGCAATTAATGGCTCTTTTCCATGGCCTCTTCAGTGGCTGTTTCTATCTGTCATTCACTAAATGCAGGCCTTCTCCACATTCAGTCTTTTGTTCTTTTCTCCTGCCAGTCTCTCAGAGCAACAGGGCTCGATGGCCCTGGCAGTTCATTACTTCTTCTCTTTTGGCAGATAAACATGTAAGTAGGTCATTGGATCAGGATTGGCTCGATGGAACTAAACTGCCTCTCCCTGGTCCAAAGTGCTTAGCTTTATCAGCTCCCCTTCTTCAGGATATGTTTCCATGACCAAGAAGCTGCCACTGTTACAAGGTCAATGCATTTATCCTCAGCTCACTTCCAAATTCCCTTTCAATACATAGTAGTACTACTTTGAGTCCATTGCTTTTAGCTCTTTTAATGGTGCATTCGGGTATGTACCAATTAGTTTCTTTTCTCTATGGGTTAGGAAAACTAGAAAGATGCGTTTTTTTCTTTGATACCTTTCTGCCTGATTTCCCAAATTAAACTTCATTTTATGTTTATGTCATGTGATGTTAGTGACCCTTTGCATAACAATCCCTTGGCTTAAGTAATCATTCTACATGATTTTCTCCAAAGTCTGTATGCCCAGTCTTCAACCTCTTTCAAATTTTCAGTTTCTTATTTCCAATTATTTTCTTCATTTAATTTATGTTACCTAGGATCAAAACTATAAAATTATCTTTGTTTTAGTTCTTCCTCTTTATCACCAGCCATCAGTCCTATCAACATTTTTGAGTGTGTGTATCCTATATTTTCCCCATCTCATTGGCTATAATGATTTATTTTTTGTGCCAACTTGACTGAACTAAGGGAAACCCATATAATTGGTAAAATACTAATTTTGATTGCATCTGTGAAGGTATTTGTGATTTGAATCAGTACACTGAATAGAGGTCACGCTTATCAGTGTGGGTGGGCATCATCCAATTTGTTGAGGACCTGAATAGTAAGTACAAAAAAGTGGAGAAACAACAAATGTGCTATCTGCTTGAGCTTGACCAAAAATCTTTTGCCCTCCAACACTGGCGTTCCTGGTCTTTGGGCCTTCACACAGACTAGGGCTTACACCATTTTCATTCACTCCTGGTTCTCAGGCCGTTGGACTTAGACTGAAATTATACTACCAACTTTCTTGGACCTCCAACTTGCATGCACCCAATCATGGTCATGGCACTTCTTAAGTCTCTGTAATCATGTGAATCACTCCCTCAAAATAAATTTATCTATGCCTATGTCTGTCAATTTATCTATCATCTGTCTGTCTATCATCTATCTATCTATCTATCTATCTATCTATCTATCTATCTATCTATATCTATCTATCTATCTAATCATCTGTCTATCTATGTGTCAAGCCTATCAGTTCTCTTTATCTGGAGAACCCTAATAGCCCAATAATTGTTCAAGCATAGACTATTCTTTTAAAATTTATTCTATCTCTTTGCAAGCTATCCTACAAATAAAGTGAACTAAACTTTGTCATGTTATTTCTCTTCCTAAAATAGTATCTGCAAGCACATATTCTCTGCATTTGTATTTTAAATAATTGTGTAAAAACTAAAACTAAAAAAAAAAAAAAATAGAAGTAGACCCTACTCAGATTTCTCTTTTCTTCCAGATATCATAATTCTGTAGGTTGTATAAATGGAGTGAAGAAATATTTTAAACAAGCATCTTGAGTGCTTAACATTAAGCTATTCAAAAACCATATTTTGAGAAATACTGCTTTATGATGTTTCATTTACTTATCTGTTTCTCATTTCTCTTCTTCATGAATTCATTGGTACTGCTATGGTGCCCACTGTCCTCTGAACTTACCTTGTAAATTCCTTTCCCCAAGCTTTTTCTTCTAATCTTCTCCCTCCATCCTTTCTCATTCCTCTTCCACATACCTAACTAGAATCAATTGCATTAAATGAAATGGATTCTTGCTTCAAAAAAAGTTTCCACTTTGTTCATCAATCAAGAAACTATTTCGTTCACCACAGCATTTATTTTCTTTACATTCAAACCATGCATGTCTGTTTCTCTTACAGCAATTAGGCACATACTTCCTTGGTGTTACTACTTATTTTTATCCTTATGCATCATAGCTTCACCACCAGAATACAAACTCATTGAAGACATTGTCATCTTTCATATCCCCTTATGTAACTCAGATAACTGCTTATGCTTATCAAGTACTCAATATATTAATTTAATGTATAGTTTTGGCATGATTCTTGTAGCATAGAATATGTTTCAAGAGCCATGTGACAGAAAACAGTTTCATAATACATGTATTTCAACAAAGAAAGCAGCATAGCTTTTGCAAGTAAAATAATAACTTAAAAGTATTAGTCTGCAAGTAAGGTAATGCATTTGTATACACACAAAAACACATATAATAATTGTATTGTTTACTTTGTTCTCATAAATCTCTAAATTGTCCATTAATACAATTTAGAAGAGTCTTCTTGAAAAATAAAACATGTATTTTCCTACATAATTAAATATGCAATAATAAAGTCCATGCTTTCATGTATCTCATGTAAGTTATCTTAATTCTACATAAACATAGATAAGAACACTAGCATTATTCAAAAAGAAATAATATTTAACAGAGGACCAACAATACCTATACCAATCCATGTAATATAATCAGGAATAACAAGTAATATCAGATCTCAGGATCAAAAAAAAAAAACAACACAATCTCAGTGTCCTCTGTTGTACATATATTTGCCATTTCTATCTTAGAAGGCAGTAGTTCTGTTATTTGGCCAAATATCTAGCATTTCATTATCATTTCTATGTTAATTCATAACATGTCTTTGCAAATGTAATACAATTCATAATCACTGAGAAGAATTATTAAATTATGTTTCTATTAATTACTCTAGGTCAGAATTACACAAATTTTGACCAAAGACAATCAAAACAAGCTCTAAGAGTAAGTACAATGTGATTTTTTTTATATAAATAATATATGTCAAAAGATAAAGTTCAGTAAAGCAATAGATAAGGACAGTATTTCTTTGGTAGAAAACATCAGGGCATGTATTAAGGGATGGAAAAATTAATTTTCCCTCTACCCTCTAAGGTTTTTTGGTGGACTAAAAATCCAATTATTGTGAGAGATTCACATGAGAAAATGACCACATTTATTGTGCATGGAAATACAAGGGTTCCATAAGAATATGAGTGCAGATGACAGATTAGGAAGTTAAGGCTTATATGACATCTTGAGCTAAGAAGACGTTAGGAGTTTGTGGTTTGGGACTTCAAAGGGCAGAACAGGAATTCACATGGAATTAGAAAAGCAAATTTTTGATAAATATTTGTTAGCCATCTTTAATAGAGGGACATAGAGAGCACTTTAATCAAATGGGTCTTGCTGGTTTCTCCTGGTCTATCATATCTAGTTCAGATTAAACTATAGGTGTGTATGATAATAGGAACCTTCTTTTAGGCGGTTATGGAGAATTTCATAAGTTTATTTCCTGAATCTTTCTTCCCTTAAAAATAACTAGATTAAAATAATTAATACTCCAAAAGGCATATTTGGAGATGCCAAATTCTGCTTCCCCTCAACATCAAACATAATTTACTAGGCAAAGTAGTATTCACTGTTTCCCCCTGAAATAGATCTTTTTCAGCTCCATACTGTTATCTATTCTCTCCTTCAGGATTCATCTCAAATTATATCTCCTTTGAGATTACCCTGGGCTCCTGAGATAGAAACTGAGCAATACAAAATTGGATAATATTATATCCTTGCTTTTCAGAACTCACAGGCTAGATGTACTTGTTACCCATGATACAGGAATAATGAATGATGAAGGAAAGTTTCAAAAATGAGATGAATTTTATACCCAGCCTTGTAAAATAGGAGTTTATCTGCAAAACAGTGAAGGACGGACATTTTAGAGGTAATAGTGCAAGCAAAACCAGCAAGATGTAGTTATTCCTTGAGATTAAAGGAAAACAAACTCAATCAATGTGGAAACTGAGAAACACATTGCCAAACAAAACAGGGTCGAGAACTCCACTGAAGGTGAGAACATGAAACTTCTGAAGGTTCATTTATATTCCTTCTATGTGGTTCTTTCCCCCACATTTCTTTGTATTATATAAACATAATGTTGAAATTTAATTTTTGTCTCACTTTTTATATTTCCTTAGAATATCCAACCCAAAATTTCCTCAGCTTCTTAAGGCTGGTCAAAATAGAATATGTCACTGACAGTAAAGAGTGTTCACTTTCCATTTGTTATGAGATAAAAATAAATAAAATGAATCTAACGGCTATACTAAATCTTTAGCAAAATATTAAAGACTAGGGCTGTCTAACTTTATAGTGAAAACCTGACCTGCATTATATCACAATAGACTTCAGAGGGTCAATTAGGGCACTCATAAACAATATGAACTATGAATGAATTTCAGTGAAAATTCTGATAATTTTCCTCCACATTTTTAATGGCTAAAATTAACTTTCTGCTTACATTATCCAAATAATGGCTATAGTTTTCCATTTATGAAAATGTTGCTCTTTCTGAAATGTGTGTGCTTTATAAGTTTTAGCTGTTCTGTGCATAGTTTTATGTGCACAGTGACTTAGAAAATGGCAGACAAAACAGAATCAAGAACCTTAATGACACTGAGAAAATGAAACTCCTGAAGGTTTATCCTACTCACATTCCTGTTATATGGTTCTTTCCCGCATATGTAATAAGGCATAGTTTGCCTCTATTGAAATGGGAGTTTTCTACCATGAATGGACCTAGAGGGTATTATGCTGAGTAAAGTAATTTAGACAGAGAAAGACAAATACCACGTGATTTCACTTATATGTGAAATCTAACAAAAATAATTAACAAACACAACAGAAACAGGCTCATAGACACAGAAAGCATTTTGATGTTTACCAGATAGGAGGTGTTGGGCATTTGGGTGAATGGAGGGAAAGGATCAAGAAATATAAACTGGTAGTTACAAAATAGGCATGGGGAAGTAAATTATAACAAAGGGAATGTAGTCAATAATATTGTTAGAATTACGTATGGGTCAGAGGGGTACCAGATTTGTTGGGGTGATCACTATGTAGTATACTGATTGCATAGTCCTATAGCTTTATCATCAATCAAATGATTACTGATCTCAGAAACAAAATGTAAGGTTGCAAAAGTATCTGTAAACCAGAGAATGTTATATATTTTGAATCTCAAATTAAATTTAGACTAAATAGGCTAAGAAAAAGTTAAATTATTAACTATATTCATTAAACAGAAGTTTCAAAGAATGAAGAAAGTACATAACTCCTAAATTTTGGCAGGATTTCTTACTGTTAGTATAAGTTAAGGAAAACCAGCTCTTTCCTTCCTTAACTCAAATATTTTAATTTTAGCTGTACAAGGAAGTCATATAAAATGCTTTCCTAATGAAACATGATTTTCCTTCATATTACATTTGAAAAAGTATATATTATAATTGATATTTTAATTAAGAAAGATAAATCACACATCACTGTCACCTGATTAGCAAATCATTTTTGGGATGAATATTCTCTCAATGTATTTGGATTCATAAATGTATTAATAAAATTAATATATTCAATTTAATATGTAACCATTTTTGAATTCATATGTAACTATATTTAAATTACATATTCAACAAAGATATTTTTCACAATTGAATTGTTTTCTTGGACAGAGAAATTCATTTTGTTAAAAACATAATTTTTTCAACTGTGTATACAAGATGCCTAGAATGTTTGAAACAATAATATCAGAAAGACAATACGCTATCAGTTTTCATGAAGTAATCTTTAAGTTTTAAAGTAGTAAAGTTTGAATAAAGTTTCTGAAACCGTGGCCATATATTTACACTAGAAATACAAGGCCTTGAACATACCTGGGATATTAAGACTGAAAAAATAATGTAAAATTCTGCAATATTGTTATGCAACTTATTTGAGGAATGCATTTATAAGTCAGTTAATCATGAATAGTCATTAGCATTATCTGTCACACACCTTCTGTTTTGAACTAAAAAAAAAACAAGACAATTATGTCTATTACGTATTGTACACTGAAGTAAAACCATCAAACGAAATCAGTAGCATTTGAGTCATTTTATCATCAGTTTAAGGTTTATTTAAATTGTCCTGCCTTTTATTCCTAATTGAAAGACTAGCTATTAAAGCAAAATACAATGACATATTTATTTATAGGAAGCTATGTTTTTTCTTCCACCTTTTACAATAATTATCATTTTACCGTAAAAGAAAACTTGCACTTCAATCATAGACCTCCATAAATCAAACTGAGCTATAAAGATGCATGTTATTGTTTTTGTTCTACATAAAAATATAGGAATCTGGGTAATTTTTGTGGCAGTAATATTGATATAAATTTCTGTGAAAGTTCTTCAGAACATTGGTTCCTTGAAGACTTTTCAGGATCAATAACATTCTTCCCTGAACCCAGGAGTCCTTGAGGTGGTCTGGGGAGACAGAGATCATAGACAGGAACAAAAGAGGATTAGTAATTTCATAACAACATATTTAAAACATTAATGCAATCACATTTACAATTTTAAAAAATTGCAATAAATTTAACTACATGAGGGCAGAGGTTTGTTTGTTTGTTTGTTTGTTTGTACTGCACATTTTATTGATATATCCCAATGTTTGTACTGCAATGTTTATTGATATATCCCAATAGCTTAAAATGTGCAGTACAAAAGAGGATTAGTAATTTTGTAACAACATATTCAAAACATTAATGCAATCACATTCATTCATAAACTAAAAAAGATTATTTGGTCCATAATAACGGGGCAAAAAAAAAAAAAAAACCCATGAGGGCCAAAGAAGAAATTGTTGATATATGAGAAGATGGTACCAGCAGAAAAGAAAAAAAAATTGAGAATCTTCAACCTTTAATTTCCAGCTATATATAGAAAGAGAAAATTCCTGCAAATCTCTGCAGATTCCCTGGGAGGCAGCTCCTGAACACATTTCCATAATTAAGACATTTTACTGGCTCCATCTTTTATAATGACTACCTAAATTATAGCAATAAAAAAGTGACAAGTCTGCCACAGCATAGGAGATACAGGTGATATATATGCTGCATATTTGCATACCGTTACTCTGATATTCAAATCCATTCATAATTTGGCCTTAATTTTCCAGACTCACTAATTCATTGGACAATCCTTTATTGAGAATATTCATGTGCTGCACATTTTAAGCTATTGGGATATATCAATAAATGTAAAAAAACAAACAAACAAACAAACCTCTGCCCTCATGTAGTTAAATTTATTGCAATTTTTTTTTTTTACTTTATTCGGCTCTCTAGCCACACTGAAATATCAGTATTCTTAATATGGACCTATGAAGTATAACCATCAAAGTCTTTTTTCTTTTCTACTATATTCTGCTTTGAGATAGTCTTTTGTTCTGCTGTCGAGCAAAATGGTTCTGGTTAATAGAAAGTACTATGATCATGATAATTTTTGAAAATAAAAGATTCTCTAGTTCAATATATCAGTCAATATTTCAAATTTCATTTAATGGTAAATTTTCTCTTTCTTTCTAGCTCTTTTCTTGGAAAGTCTATGGCCTTTAGAGAAGAGGTTGTAAAAAACTTCTTTTTCTCTATTCAGCACCTCCTTCCCAGTTTACTAGAATCTGGTTTTTGTTTGTTTGTTTGTTTTGTTTTGTTTGTTTGTTTGTTCAGGTTGCCATCATGTGCAGTTGGAGACTGGGGAGAAAAGATTGGTAAGGTAGGGAGTGAAGTTCCAAATTAAATATTACCAATGTGAAGTGATTAATCACGCTTTGTTTAAGACTTGTGTTTTAAAGAGACATCGCCCATTGGACATTTTGCGCACTGGAGTGCTCTCCTGCAGCAACTTGATTTAGGCGGCATGTTTCATGTAAGCCCATTTTGTCATTTCAGGATAAATTCAGCAATTCACCTCCAGCTTTTGCAATTTGCATTCTCATCACTCTTCCAGGTGACCCTATTAAATCAGATCTACAAAAACTAGCGTTCGCATGTATCCCAAATCTGGACCTTAGGTAACGTTCATAAGCTCTTTGCTTCCATAATTCTTTGACCACAGGCTTCTTTTAAAGTAGCTGTGATGCCCCTCTGCTCCAGCAATCATAAGAGCTTTTCAGCTCTATAGTTTACACTCTGGATTACCTAACAGGTCTCAGACATGAACTCACTGTGCCCTTTGAAACATGGGGACACAGTGGTCTTTCTCCAGTTGTCAACACTAAAATTGAGAAGAAAGTATGTATTCTCACAAACCCCCTTTTCTGGGAGTGATGCACAACTTTAGGGATGAGAAAGACAATGCAAATACTTTTCTACTTTTTTTTCTCCAAAGGACTATTTAACACAAAATCTTTGACCATTTTAGTAAAATTTATTTTTAATTAACTATTTTTTTGGTGATACTAGTTGAATAAATCCAGTAAGTTTCGGGCGTACAATCGAACAGTAAAGCATACATCTATTGGATTGTCTGTTAATCTCCTAGAGTTCAATTTCTTTCTGTCACAACATATTGACCCACTTCACCTCGTGTACCTTCCTACCCCCTTTTCTACTTCTCTCTGGCACTTAGTAGTCTATAGTCCATATCCATGAGTCTCTGTTTGTCCTGTTCATTTGTTGCTTTTAGGTTTATATCCCACATATAAGTGATATCATGTGATTTTTATGATTATCTTGCGGTCCATCCACACTGTTGCATATGACAGTATTTCATTTCTTCTTATGGTTGAGTAATATTCCATTGTATATATGTACAATGTATATATAATGTACATATATACAATCTTTATCCAATAATCTATCCTAGGAGATTTCAGTTGCTTCCATGTCCTGGCCACCGGGAAGATGAATAATGCTGCTATGAATATTGGTGTGCAAATATCTTTTCAGATATGGGTTTTCAAGTCTTTGGGGTAAATATGCAGTAGGAGGATCACTGGATGATATGATAGATCAATTTTTAATATTTTATAAAAATAACTAAAACAGGTATTCTAGAACTGTGAATTAGAAAAGTTATCCTAGCACAACTTCCTTTTTTAAGAGCATAAAAAAGCTAATTTTAATTAAATGTGTAACATAGAAAAAGATCATGGTTGAAGTCACAAAGTAAAAAGAGAAAAGTAAGTAAAATAATGACTCTAAGAAAATGAAGCCATATTTTCAAAAGGTAAAAACTGTATTTTTGTATTTTGAAAAAAGTTATTTTAAAAAGTTATTTATAAGTTATTTTAAAAAGAGAAGCTATAAAAAAACACATCTGTATTAGAAAAAAATCATAAATAAAATAATTTTAAATCTAAATGTAATGAATAAAGATATTAAATATAGTAGAGAGATAGTAATATAAAGGATAGCAGAAGATTCATCACATATATTAAGAGTCTTCTAAGAGGAAAAACCAATTAAAAAACAAAAATATGATAAAATATAGAATTCAAGTAAATTTTCCTGAAATAATACTTGAATGGATATATCATATACATGCAGAAAATGACTCAACATCACCAACGTGGAGGTATGTTAAATAAATTATTGGACTTTACAAAAAGAAAACTCTAAATAATACAACACCCATTTACAAAGAAAACCAGTTTGGATTTACACCTTTGACAGAAATGCCTCATAGAAGATGAAAATGGAATAATATATTTGTTAAAGGAAAGAAAACATGAGTCAAGGTTCATTTCAAATATCTATCCAAATTTAGGTTCAATTTCCTGGGCCTCAGATAAACTCTAAATAATACATGCAAACATAGGGAATGTTGATTCTATGAGCCTGCTCTGAGGCTTCTACTCGAACACTGACATATGACTGATTAGATTATCAGTATTAATGGTGATAAAATGATGTTACTTCAAATTAGATGTCCAGGAAAGGTAGAGATGAAGCATTAGCATTGCTTATAGTAGAAAATATACAAACAATAGCCAAAAGAAAATAAAAAGAGATGCTAAGCATATTATATAAAGGAAAGTAAGGTTTCGGACAAGAGTCAGCAAACTATAGTCCCTTGGTCAATAGTAGACTATACTTGTTTTAGTAAGTAAAATCTTATTGGAGCAGTCACATCCATTTGTTTACCTATTGGAGTACAGCCCACCCTTTTGTTTGCAAATGATTTCTTTATCCTCTTAAAATCCAACAGCAGAGTTGAGTACTCTCAAAAGAATCTAGATGGCTCATAAAACTAAATACAGTTATCTCAGTAGTCACATTTGGAGTATGAAAGTGAATCAACTTATTATTTTAAAGTCCAGTGACCTCAAGAAAAGAAACATACTTTTTCCCCTGCCTTTACTATGGGAACAGGACCTCAGGGGAACCAATTATTTGGTATGGAGAAGTTCCTCTTTATAGAAATATTTTAGCTAATAAACACAGAAGAAATGAAAAGAATTAATAGGTAGGAAATGACTATCAGTGGATGCTACTACCACCAAAGGAAAGCCAAAGGGACTTGGTGCACCTCCTTAAAGAATTGGTGCATATAATAGTCCCCCTTATTCCTGGTTTTACTTTTCATGGTTTTAGGTATCGTCATCTGAAAATATGATGTGGGAAATTTCAGGCATAAAAGATTCAATAAACAATTCATGATTTTCAAATTACGCATTATTCTGACTACCATGATGAAAGCTGTCCCCTCTGTCCCACATGGGCCTTGACTCAGCCCTTCATGCAGTGTCTCCATGCTGTACACACTCCCTGCCCATTAGTCGCTTAGTACGAGTTTTCGCGGTGCTTCTGTTCAAGTTACACTTTTTTACTTAAAGATTGCCCCAACGTACAAGAGTAGTGATGCTAGCAGTTCAGATATGCCAAAGAGAAGCCATGAAGAGCATCTGTTAATGCTAAATTCTACAGTAAGGACAAATCATCTATCCATGAAAGTGTGAAGAAGGAAAAAGAAATTTATTCTAGGTTTGCTGTGTTGCACCACAAACTGAAAGTTATGGTCACAGTGCATGACAAGTGTTTAGTTGAGATGGGAAAGACATTACATTTGTGGGTAGAAGACATGAAACATAAATATGTTCTAATTGACAGCATTGTGTTACACCAGAAAACACAGAAACATCAGCAAACAATGCCAGGAAATGAGTAACCACATTCACATAACTTTTATTATATTGTTATAGTTGTTCTATTTCATTATTACTTATTCTTATTACTCTCTTACTATGATAATTTATAAGTTAAACTTTATCATAGTTATATATGTATAGGAAAAAAAGACATGGTACATATAGAGTTAAGTATTATCTGAAGTTTCAAGCAACTACTGAGGGACTTGGAAAGTGTAAATCCTGAGAATCAGGGGGATACTGTATCACCTATGATTTATTACTAAAAACAATAACAAAAATCTGCATCTAATCAGAACTCTAATATCTAACTACAGATTTATAGAAAGTAGAGGAGATAGAGACAAATATGTAATGAGCCACTGAACATATCATGTTCAATATCCCGACTTCAGGAATCTTTTTTTTGAGCAAAGTGAATAAAAGAAGTGACAGTGCTGAAGCCTAACGATTAAAATAAACTTAAAAGACCTATCAACCAATTGTGATGTAAGGACTTTTTTTTGCATTCTGATCTGAATAAAACTTTAATATAAGTATTGACAGGATATTTGTTGATATTAAGGAGTTTTCGTTATTTGGGGGCAAGTAATAAATGTAGTGTGATTGTTTTAAGAGCCCTTATATTTAAGAGATACATGTTAAAATATATAAAGGTGAAATATTATGTCTCTGCTCTGCTTCAAAATAATGGAATGAGGTAACAATTGGAAGTATAGATAAAACTGATTACCAGGACTCGATAATTTTGAAGCTTGGTTGTTGATACATGGTAGTTCATTGTAACAGTCTCTGTAATTTTATTTCTGTTTAAGGTGTTCTGTACTAAAACACCGAAATGTTTTCAATACTGCTGATGTCAAATTTTGGAAATGAGTTCTAATATTTTTTTAATTTTAATTATTAATTTTTTTTAGATATTAAATTCAGTTACAGCATGGTCATAAAACTTACTTTGCAGATGACTTCATTAACAACTTCTTGGCACAGAAATCAGAATAAGAAACTGCTTTAATAAATTCGATTCATTCTGTTTATTATCTTTATTCATATGATATATAGTAGAGCTCAAAACCATAAGGCAGCTAATTCTGAAGAAAGAATGAACCTTTAAACAATTAATTAATTAACTTTAATTTACATAATGATCTCATTTGCATAGCTAACCAAGTAGGAGTTGATTATAGGCCATAACATTCATTAATAAGTAAAACTGTGTTAGAAATACATGAGTCTGTATTTCACACCAAAGAGGCAAATGTCAATTATAAAATGTTAGTAACAGAACTCAAGATTCAGTCATTAAACAAACTAAGAGCATGTAGGCTTCACGAATTTCTGAGAGATTAATTCATAAATTTGCTATTCTTTCTCACCTCTACTTGCGCAATGGGACACATACTAGCATACATATGTGCATCAGGTAAGTTGTTATTATTCTTAAATTTACTTTCAAATTACACTAATGAGAGCTAGTTGTGTTATATTCACGTATAAGCACTAACTATATCTCTATTCCTCAAAATCAGAGCTCATTTGTAAGAAATATCAAGTTCCACAGCTAAATATTTACCAAAAGTTTCTTTTTAAATTTAGCTACTCATTGGTTTCGAAGGAAAATGACAAATACAGTTTTTGATGAACTTTTACATTTATGATTTATTTGCAATAAAGTATTTTGCGTAACATAAATTAGACCGATTATGGCATTTTGACCAATTAGATTTTATAAAAAAATATAATTGCTTACAGTTTAAAGATTTTAAAAGCTCAAAGAACTGGTCTACTATTTTCAAAGAATTTAATTATGCAAGTGATGCTTCATCATGGAAGACAAATTAATTCCTTTATTTCCAAAGACACACTGTGTATAATCCGATTTTTTCAAATGCTTTGATTTTACCTGTGTAGCCTTCAATGCTAGATCAGTAAGTGAGATTTGAAGTAAAGGAAAAGAGTGATTTAATTTTAATGATCATCAGTTGAGGTCAGATGGGAAATTTCATAATGTCTCTTCTGCCTTTTGCTCCCATATTACTCTCCTTTCTCTTCCATGAGCATTCATATGTGTGTGTACACTTGCTTTGGGTTTCTTCTTTCCTCTTCCCCTTTCTAAAAAAGCTGATTGATGAATGTTGTGATAGAATGTCCAGGAAGAGCCCCCATAGGAAAAGGTAAATGTTTCCGATTCTGTTTTCCACTTCATGGTCTTTCTCAGCCTCTATTCTACTAATGATTAAATCAAATTTGACTTTATTGAGTTTCTTAGATTCTAAAAAAGTTGGCCTGCTTGTTAAAAAAAGAAAAAAAGATGAATTGTTTAAGTGAAAAGGAGTATTACCTCAATGAATGGAAAAAGATAGTGTTTATCCCATTATTGGTGATCTTTTACAGAATATGTGCCTGCCCACTTCACAAACAGGCTTTTACTTGCTTCTCTGTGAGGTTAAAGCCTATCAAACTGAAATGTTTAAGAACGATGTCAGAATTAAAAAATATGAGACCGAATGTTCAACTTTTCATTTACTGACAAGTGTCACTTTTAGGAAATTACTTAACCTTTCTCATCATGTCTTTGTAAAGTGAAGACAATAATTTACATTTCCTAGAAATGAGTGTGAATGAAATATAATGCAACACATACATGTTGATAAATGTTAGTCACTAATTTTAACATGTGCTTTCCTCCATCTAAGAAAACACGTAAGTACCAGAAACCACACAATTCAGGGACTGTCTAGAAATCACAACCTATTAACAATATACCACATCCCAGAGAGTTAGCCAGTACTTCATGGAAAAATGAGAATAAGATTCATTATCTAACATACTCAAATAATGATGGTGTTCTACAATATTATACACAAAGTCTGGAAACAATGTGTTTTGACTTGACATTTCAGGGGTATGAAATCCTCTCAGCATCATCATCTATCAGAAAATATAATAAATGGAAAAACATCTCTGAGTATTTGTGATCTTTCTATATTCTTCACTGAGAACATTTAGACACATGTATTTCATTATGTGATGACCAGAAAGCCATCAATTTATTGAAATACCTTAAATAACAAAACTTACTTTTCAAAGAAACTCAGTGATTGGAGAGGACCATTTCCAAGGAGTCAGCTTGCACAAGAAGCTCGTCCTTGTTCTTCGTCTAGAGGGGCATTCACATAGATAACATCCTTGATGTCATTAATTCCAAACGTATCTAGAATTAAAATATGATTTCTTGGTCATTTTCTTTACACTACAAGGAAAAATCATTCTCTTTAAGAGGCACTGTGACTTAAAAATCACTTATTTGTAATAAGAGTAATGCATTCAAGTGATAACGTACTGCCATCTTCCATTCATTTCCCAAAATGACCAACATAAAGGGAAGGAGGAAAAGCACCCACTATATGTTCTCTAGGCCTTTTAGAAAACATGGAGTTGTTCCTTTGCCCACGTTCGTGCAAATCTATAAGAAAGGCAATATTGCAGACATCAAGGGAATGGGCACTGTTAGAAAAAGAATGCCCCACAAATGTTACTATGGCAAAACTGAAGAGTTTACAATGTTACCCAGCATGCAGTTGGAAGATCCCTTCCTGTAACATGTAAAGGAAAATGATCAAAAAAAGAAGGAAGCCAAAGAGAAAGGTACCTGGGTTCAACTGAAGCACAAGACTGCTCCACCCAGGGAAGCACACTTTTTGAGAATAAATGGAAAGGAACCAGAGCTGCTGGAGCCCAGTCCCTATGCATTCATGGCATGATAGGTCGAAAATCAATAAAATAAAATAAAATGAAATAAAACAAAATAAAATATAAAATAAAATAATTAAATTAAATTAAATTAAATTAATAAAATAAAATAAAATACCTCTACTTGAGTTAGTGTCCCTTCCCCCAAAGAAATATTTAAAGAAAACCAACTGTCCTAATTCATTGGATGATGTCTTTATTATTCAGATTTAGTGTTTTTCTAACTTGCTGAAATGTGGGAGGTGGTTTACTGAGCAAGAAAGTATAGTTTGTTGGTTAAGAAACTGTGTCTGCTGAATTACAGTTAAACTCAGTAAGTGTTGAGCTCTCATAACTGCATCATAAATAGCTGTATTTTAAGGATTAGGAACTTGCCTTTGAAGCCTGCTACTTAGAAATAGATTGTTTAAAGTCCCTGGTTCTTTGTAAGTTAACTTTGCTTCCACCTGTCATGGAACACAACTCAGAAAATAATACTGTTTGTGATAATTTTGAACTAGAAACCTTTATATGTATAGCAGTTAACATGATGTATGGCATTCTATGCATGTTAAATAATTTACTCAAAACTCTTAAATTAAGTAGTGTTTTAGCCATACTACATAAAGGAAGCTGAATCAGTTAACTTGCCAAAGGTTACAGGTGTGCAAAGATTCAAGCCGAGGCAGTCTGGCTCCATAATCAGGTCTCAAACCTATTGTCATATTGCCTCAGGTTATTAGTGGGACCATTGTAAAGCTGCTTTGTATAGTTTGAGCACATTTAGGTTATTTGGTTGCTTCCTGGATAGTTTAACTTGGATGTGGCACACATCTTAAATTCAACATAGTCGAAAGGGAGTCGATCACATCCCTTCCTAGCTGCCTTCAGTTTTCTATGATAGTTAAAGCTATATTACCTGCTTATTTGAAATAAAAACCTTGACTGCACATATTATCTTACCACTAATAAAAAAAAAGAGAGAGAGAAAGTATCAGAACAGACTAAGAAGTAACAACTTCAGTCAGATGTTGGAAAGCTAAGAAAAAGGAAGTCTACTAATATTTAGAGAGGAGGCACAGCAGTGCAGTAGAAACATAGAAGAAAACAATAAGAAAAGTATGATGTTGAGCGTTCACATCCGGGGCAGCAATTTCTTGTAATAGTTGGTTGTTGAAATACTTGAAAAAGGTCTTAATAATTTCCTTGCAAACTGCTTTAACAGAATGAACATTCATTCATTTATTACATATTGAATATTTATGCTTTTATTAAATAAATATTAACTATTTTTGTCTGCCCATAGTATGGCATGCCATCCAGCTTATCTAAAGGGAAAAAGAGAGGACAACTAAGCTGTAGACAATAGATGAATCAAAGAATAGGTGAGAAGGAGCTAGCTCTGGCCTTATTTCCTAGAGGCTCACAAACCATTTTATTCTCAGTGAACCATGATGGGTAGACAAAACTTAAATGATTCACTTACTTTAAAATTGCTAATTGTATGCCTAATTTAACTGTTTGAAGAAACATTATATACTATAAATGTCTTTTATCATGGACTGGCTCTTTGGGCACTCATAAATATTTATGATTTTAAAATTTCTTCAGGTTTATCTAAGATAGGACACAGAACACAGGTCTTGGATTATACAGAACAGTGAAAAGAGATTCCTATAAGGCAGTAATTATGACTAAAAGGTGAAAGTATGATGGATTAATTTTGAAGAAATGGCATTAAAATATCCCTATATGAGGAGGAGAAGGCTTCCAGAATTTAATATTTAGTATTTCTTGGGGTGTGGGGAAGGTAGATCACTTTTGTTATGATAACTGAATTTTTAGTCAGATTCAGCACATAGTTACCAATTTCATTTAAGTTGGACACATTTTTATTAGAAATATAGAGTACACAGTAATTCGAACTGAAATTAATTTCAAATCCAAGTGGACTGGTTTATGGTGAAAACAACAACTGAGTAAACATCTACTCACCCTCCTCATTTCTTGAAACAATGGAGTACACAATACTCTGATTGATAGGTGCAGCAGAAGTTACATCATCTATAGTCCATCTGGTTGCAAATTCACTTACTGGAGGAGGTCTTCAGGTTTAGAGAAGATTAGCAATTTTTTCATGATGGAATCATGAATTTCATCATAAATTATGTTAGTT